>JAINUG010000070.1:314999-1034999 GCA_029706075.1 Aldrovandia affinis
AAATCCTTAGCAAATGTAGGAATTCTTTTATGTGACTCGATTTAGGAAACTTACTCGCTCCCCCTGAGTTAGTTTGGTTTTCCGGGTACACAGTCTGTGGACTGTGTTTCGGGTTTCATTTCTTTCGTTGGTTATTTGGCTCTTCTAGCCGTTTATCTTTTCATTCAAACACTCGGTGTTGGTGGTTTATTTAATTCCTTTGTTTGTGTCTTTGTGGCACCTAGTCACCCGTTGGGTGATATTTCGGTTTCCCCCGTTTGTTATTGTTTCTCCTATTCTCTGTTACTTCAGAGTTTGTGGTTAAACTGTATAGTTACAGTTTAACTTATCGATACCCCCGGGGTTCTGCGATTGGCACCAATCCCTAAACCCACCATCACACTATCTCAGTGATTCCCAACCTGTTAGGCGCCTAACATTGTGATAGATCTTTACCAATATTAACTTTGGTCAGATTTTTCATGGAGGTAGGCTAATGTATCTCGGCCACGAGCCTCGCTTGCCAGGCTCTGAGCGCGCACCCAGCTTTTTTTTCTCCCCTTAGATTATAATAGATTTTTTGGACAGACGTCAACTTAGATACATATTACAAAATTCAGTATTAAACATGAAAGCAGTGGTGATGACAATTAGTAAAAAAAAGTCAAAAGTGGTAGTGAGTCTGAAGAGGTGGGTTTTGAGTCTCTTGCGGAAGATGGCCAGTGATTCCGCGGTCCTGATCGAGTGCGGAAGATTGTTCCACGACTGAGGGGTCAGGACACTTTGAATAATACCAATAATCGAAGTGAAGCTGAAAACAAAAATGAAAAAAAGCGGTTGTGTCTGAGCCGGTCTGAGTTTTAGCGTGACGATTCTGTGACAATTGCGCTTGACCAATCAATGGTCTGCAGTATTGCTAGCTCCACCCTTAGCTCCATCCTTAGCTCCCTGTTTGGCTAGTACCTAAACAGGGCAGTAACTAAATTCAGCATAGGTACTTAGGTTCAGTATGATTCGCTTGGCAGTGGAAAAAGCAACAAAACGTGGGATCACGGATTAGTACCGTACCGTACTGTGTGGTGGAAAAGCGTCATAAGGTAATCCAAGATGATCTAAACAAAATCCAAGAATGGGCAGACACGTGGCAGATGACAGTCAATATTGCTAAATGCAAAGTTATGCATGTGGAAATAAAAATTATAAGACTTGTAAGAATTATAGTTGATCAAAGTCTATCTTGCATCTAAGCAGTGTGCTACAGAAGTGAAAAAGACCAACAGGATGCTGGGATACATAGCAAAAAGTACTGCGTATAAATCAAAGGAGATTATATTAATGTTATATAATGCCTTTGTCAGACCTCACTTAGTGAACTGTGTGCAGTTCTGGGCACCACACTACAAGAAAGATCTAGAAGCTCTGGAAAAAGTTAAAAGAAACTAAATTGGTATCTGGTATGAAAGGTAAAAGTTATGAGAATAGTTTTAAGGCACTCAATCTATTCAAGCTTAGCAAACAGAGGGGGATTTGATTGAGGTATTTCAATTCCTAAAAGGGATTAACAAAGTGAACTACCAAAGAGGCCACAGGTGGAAATTTGTTAAAAGCAAATTCTGCACAGATATTAGGACGTTTTTTTAGAACGAGTTATCACAGCCTGGAACAGCTTGCCAGGTCAGGTAGTAGAGGCAGAAACACTTGGGTTATTCAAGTCCAGGCTAGTTGCAGTACTAGATACTCTTTAGATTAGGACATGACAAGCCTAAATGGGCTGAACGGCCTGTTCTCGTCATTATGTATTCTTATGCGCTTATGTTCTTAAGTCCTTAAGCTCAATGAAACACTGTTTGTCAATAAATAAGTAAAATGGTTTGTCAATACAATGTGTGTGCATAATATAAATACTTTTTTTTAGACCTGACCATATCATGTCTCCAGGTGAAGAAAATAAGTACGAGGTGAGGAAGAGGAGGGTACTGCAGGGGAAATGCGTGCCTCATTACGCTGCTTTGGAGCCGCAAGGCCTCGGCCTGATGGTGGCATCAGAAAAGCCCTTCAGACCGACGCATGTCGATGGGGAACCGCTGGCTCAGTCTGCATCAGTGGCCATGGCACCGGTGGGAAAAACAGGTAAAATGTCTGCTGTTTGCAAACTGCGTTTCTTCGTTTTAACTTTTTTTTATTTTTAGTGATGAGACAATCAGCCATTAGATCAGTGGTTACAGTTCAGTAACAATATGGACCGAGGCTCTGTGATAGATATCAACACAATATGGGGTGGGGCAGGGTGAAATTAGAGTAGGACTTTTTTAAAATTTAAAATTTTTTTTATTGTCAGTTGTAGTGGTGGAAATTATTAATCACTTTTGAACAAAGATTCAAATCACTGACTTTGTGATTCATTCAGTTCCACTTCCGTTTAGGTTCTGTCATTCCCTCATCCAGTCTGTTCATCAAATGTATCTTTGTTCTCTAGCAGTACGTTCAGTTCACCTCACTCCCAGTTCTGTATCATTAGACAAAACGCAAAATTGTAGTCATAAACACTACAATTTAAAGCATCTTGCAATCTTTTGACATTATTTGTCATTCTTTGTATTTTTTTTGTGTTGTTGTTAGATTGTTACTTGGCTACTCCTGCTTCCGTTTGATATTGCAGTTCAGGCTACACGGGAACAGCCAACCATGTCAACTACAATACCTACAAGTTCTGATCATTCTATAGCATTGTATAAAATGATCTAATATGAGTTCTAGATTAAGTTCTTTAAAACTTGAATTAAAGTTCTTTAAAACTTGAATTAAAGTTCTTAAAAACTTGAATTAAAGTTCTTCAAAACTTGAATTAAATTTATTTAATTGTGTTTTTAAACGGTGCCATGTGACTGTAACTTGTACTCAGTACCACCTATGGGGGGAGCCCTTGTTATACTGAAAGCTACTGATTCGATTTACATGACTGTATGAATATACTGGTGTACTGGTATCGATAGTCAACATTTCATCAGTACAATACAATGTCAACATCCAGTGTTTTCAGTAACTGACCATACATTTCACTTGTTCCTTCAGTGAAAGGAATCACTGTTTTTTAAGTCAACGTGGGGAAGGTTTGCTCGTTCACGTACTGCACACCACTAGTCAGTTGATATGTTAGTTGAAATAGACAGAATTTATGGGGTTATTTTTCTGTCAGAGCACTTCTACCTTTGAGCATATAATCGATGTGCAAGCATGAAACTTCTGAATTTGTGGGAATGGAAATTACACTTAAACACATGTAAATCAATTTTTGCACACAATAATAATATGTGAGCAATTATGGCCATTATGTGTGCTCAAGTTTAATTCTTCAGTTTCTCAAATAAATTCTGCAGGTGCACACAGCTTTGTTCCTCTCGCTTGTCTCCCTTAGTAATTATTTGAGCACCTGTCAAATTGTTAAGGCTCCATGTCATTATTATGTGAACTCACGTTGGTGCAGAGGCCACAGCCATATTCTCATTCACATAGAAAACACACCTTATTTGGAGACAAATTGAACTAGGGGCGCTGTCATTGGATAGGGGTGGAGAGGTGTACTTTGCTCAGCGATTGGATAATAGTAGTTACACATCAAACTGAAACCCATGTGTATTGTATGCCTTTTAAATCCTCTAAATATAATTTCAGATCTTATCTATTTTTGGAAACAAACGGCAGAGGACATAACAGTAACAGTGCATCTTCCAGACGATACCACTAAAGAAGACATCCAGTTCAAACTGTGTGAGGACAGCTTATCTGTTGGGATTCAGGGCTACACCCCTTTAATAGAGGGGCACCTGCATGCTCTGGTGGACCCCACAGCCAGCACATGGATCTCTAAAGACAGCAAAATGTAAGTACTACAACACAAACACTACTACAAACACATTGTTAACAGAAGCACAGAAAGTTCACCTTCTGTTTAAATATTTACCTCTGTTTAAAAAGTCTGTTCTCGTGGCCAGGCATATTTGATCTTGTTTACAGCATTTTGGGCACAAGGAGGTATTGCACTCAAGAGATACCTTTTACATAGTGAGAATACCACATACAATACCACGTCAGACATGACTTGGTATCCTTTTCAGAACTAACCTGCGTTCACCTACTAACTAACCCACTACCTAGCTAACTATCTTTCAACAAACAAGGAAAATGGAAAACAAGTCAATGTTTTTATTTTTATTGTTATTTTTTTAACTTTTACATAGTATAATTTCAAGTACATATTATTTTTAACCCCTTTAAGGCTTAAAAATGGCTATTTTCAGAGCGGCGGATGGCGTAGCGGTCTAACGTGCCACACTTGTGGCGTGGTGTGCGCTGCCTGTCAGGGACGCGGTTCGAAACCCGCGTCTCTACCAGACCGGCCCTGGTCGTCAGCCCCGATCGGAGGCGGCATTTGGCTGTCCGCCTCCGGGGGAAGGGGGAGGGTGAGCCGGCACGTGTCTGTCAAGGAGATGATAAAAGGTGTCCGTGGAAGAATTTCCGTCTCGGAAGAGGCGGGCACAATCGGCCTGGAATGTGTGTCTCGCTACCGGAGGACGGGCGGCGGACTCGTGGGGGTGGGGAATTGAAATAAATAGAGGGTATAATTGGCAACCAAATTGGGAGAAGTTTTTCACTACTACTACACCAAGCCTAGTATCTCCAAAAGTATACATTGCACAGACATGGTTGAGGGCTTGATGTGAAATATACAGGTATACCACAAGGAATCAAGAGTCAATATGTACTGCCTTGCAACTGGAAATTGCGCAGGTTTTCTGTTTTTTGGTACTCATCGTAGCTATGATGTACCAGATTTTTGACCGCTAGCTAGTAACAGCTAAACCCAGGCTACAGCAGAGCGGGCATGTTTTTGGAATGGGAGGGGTTCTTCAAAACAAACACATTTTCACTGGTCTATTCAAATGAGCCCATTCTTGACGTCAAGAAGGAAGAGCAAAAAATCCAATCTTAAAATCTGAAATTTCAATCAGTAACTATCGCAAAATAACACTGACCTAATTTTTTTTAACTTTTAGAGTCATTTTCATCTGATGTTGTACAAATTACAACTCAGGAACTTAAACTCAGGAAAATCAGATTTTGATTGTACTATTGCTTTAAAATAAACAAGGAGATTATAGCATCTACCTTGTTGGTAGGCTGAGTGTAGACCTCAGGACTGGTCACCACTCTCTGGCAGAAGGCAGACGGGCCATATTTGTATTCATTCACCAAAACCAAAATAAGAAGAAAAAAATATATATTAAAAAAATAAAATAGTCTCACTGCTGGTCTCAAGAGCTACAGTGCCAAGCTTGTAGTATGAGGGGCAGAGTTTCCGTTAGAAAAAATTGGTGCCGGTCCACGTGTCCTGGAAGATTTCAATGTCCCGGACAAATCGGAGAAATTCCGGTCAAATATTATCTGTGTTTATTGAGCTTAAAAACAATTGATAGGCAGGCTATATAAAGAATGACATCATCAAGGCATGTCGATTTATAATATTTTTTATTGAAAAGTAGGCTAGTTTTGCTTATAAATTATATTCCAAATAAAATAAGTCCCGTCAATAGACTCACGTGCATAACGCTATTTTAAAAATAAATAAATAAATATTACGCTAGCCTACGTTCGTTGGGGCAACACGTAAACACAAAGAATTTCCTTCAGCTTTAGGCCTACATATTCTCATATAAAATAAAACAGAATAAAAACTATTTGCAAACAAACAAAAAGTTAGCCTACATGTAGGCCTATCTGGCTTATAACATTTTAATTACGGCGTGCTGCTGCCGACTTGAAATCAAACAATTTCCGTTCGCCTCCAGACCTTTTCTCTCAGATAAAATAAAATTGAATAAAAACTATTTGAAAACAAACAATAAAATAACCTATTGCTGGCTCATATGATTTTACTTCTTACGCTTTTTCGCAGCAGTGAAGCGTGCAGCTGCCCACTTAAAATCAAAAGTGCCAAGAACCCTCTCTCTGCTGGCACACTGGAGACGGGGATCAAGCAGGCTACCTTGGCCAGTTTGGCCCACTCGGGATAGATTTCGCTGATGGTGGTTAGGCAGGCTACGGCATTCAATCCGAGCGCGTTATCAGAGTGACGCAATAATGAAACAAATGTAACGATTATTTTGTTCATCGCATAGGCTAGCCTATAGCCTACACATTCATTAAAAAAATGAAGTTTCATTTTTAATAGAAGGATATGTGGAAATTAAATTTTAGCCTGTTTTAATACAATTCAAATTGTGCTTAGAGGGAATTATTTTCACCGGACATTATGACCGGAGAGATTTAAATATGTCGGACTTCAACAGATTTTCCCGGTCAAAAACCGGCAATTACCGGATAACGGAAACTCTGATGAGGGGGGGAATAATTGGCCACCAGATTGGGAGAAAATGGGAAAATCTGATCTGAAATAAATTACTTAAATATATATGTATATATATATATATATATGTGTGTGTGTGTGTTTTTAAGCATTTACTGCAGAGTAACTGCATGTATTAAAGTAAGGGGAGTACAATGAAATTCAGCTATGCCTCTGATATCATAGGTCATTTACAAAGTGCATTAAGTTTGGGGCAAAACACTCCAAGCAACCCACAATACATGGTCTCCAAAGTTCCAAAGTTGGAAAGATGAAAATTAGGATTCATACATTTACATTTTAAGCATTTAGCAGATGCTCTTATCCAGAGCAACTTACAAGATGTGCATTAATACGTGGTAGGAACAATCAGTTCGTGCAAGAGATCAGTTCAGTAATACATCGATGGACATCGTTCTCGGCAGCTGCATACCATACCTGTAACCCTTTTTTTATTAAATGAGAAGGCAGGGATACATACACAAGAAGTGTTGGGCAACTAGGCAGTGGTGATGACAATTGGGTAAATGTACAGAATTCAGTGGTAGTGGAGTCTGAAAAGGTGGGTTTTGAGTCTCCTGTGGAAGATCGCAAGTGATTCCGTGGTCCACCACCAAGGGTTCAGGACAGAGAAGAGGCGAGACCGCGAGGAGCGGCTGCCGGACGCCCGGAGGGATGAGACAGTCAGTTTGCCAGAGGAGGTGGTGCGGAGGGGTCTGGTTGGGGTGTAGGGTGTGATGAGTGTGAAAGCAAGCACCAGTGATTTGAATCTGATGCGTGCTGCGATGGGGAGCCAGTGCAGCGAGGAGAGTAGATGGGTGACGTGGGTGAATTTTGGTTGATTGAACACCAGAAGTGCGGCAGCACTGAAGCAGGGGGAGAAATGCGGAGGACTGAGGGGTGTCCAGCAGCAGGTTGATGTCACTGAGGAGTAAGACAGGAGTGCCATCCACAGGGAAGGAGCTGAGTAGGGCATCCATCTCATCTAGGAAACTGGTGGGCGATAGAGAACAATGATGTGCAGTTTGCATGGAACAGTGGCAGTGACAGCATGAAAGGGTGAGAAGTGCGGAAGAGGAATCAGTATACCTGTCCCTCCACCTCTACCTGTGGGTCGTGGAGTGTGGGAGAAGGTGTAGGCAGCAGAGAGAGCAGTAGGGATGGCCATGTTCTGTGGAGTGATCCATGTCTCCGTGAGCGCCAGGATTGGCAGTTCCATAGTCCGCCTGCTACCACCATGTCAACACCGGAAGATCCAGGAGGGTGGATGAGATTGGAGGGGTTGTGGCTGTGAGTAGAATCTCTCCTAGGAAATCTAGAAGAGGAGACACGGACTGGAATGGGGAGGTTGCATGTGGTGTTAGATGCGGAGGAAGAACTGGGAGAAACAAAACTATGATACTTACCGTGCGGCGAGCACTCCCTAGCTGGCCCCCCTCGGTGGACTCCTGCAGGTAGACTCCTTTGTCTTTGTCCCCCAAGTCTTCGTACGGGGATACTGCCGCTTTCCAGAACTAAGGTTACTTATGAAGCTGAGTGGTGCTAGGCACTAAGTGACGAATGCCAGCTGATAACAATAGACACAAATTAACTGGCCAACAGGCACCACCCATCAATTAGGGAACGCTCAACTACAGAGACGGATGTAACACCTGAAACAATTCAACAGATTCTAAGCAGCTAACTGCTAATCAACTTATGACATAAAAACTTCAAAGCAGCGATTAGCACTAAGACACTGGAACACCACACAACAGTTTAATAATTATGATGGCTATGCAGCATTAACTAACACTAGACCCAGTGAAAAAGGTACAGAACACAGCAACTAAACGGGAAATCTAACATTAATCTTGTTCTGCATTATACAATCTTCCATACATATTAAAATTATATCATTCTATTCACCATTTAATGGCAGTATCTGACAATAAATAGTGCTATAACAGCAAAAATCAGATCTTGTCTCAGAATTGATCTTTCACTGCACTCAACCGTGTGCACCCAACACACACATGTTTATGGACCTGTAGTTCCAACACTGTTCAAAAAAAGAGTGATGATGTTACCCTCCTGTGTTAAATGTTAAACATGTTTTTCTCAGACTGGAAGTCTTCCTCCAGAAGGACAGTGTGGGGCACATGTGGCCTGAGCTGGTGATTGGGGATGGAAGAGAGGAAAGCGTACTGAGCCAGAACCTAACTGATGTCACTGCAGAGGATATGGTGAGCTCCTGGAACTCTCACAGTCATGTGATCAGCCTCAAAGATTCACAAATAAATACACCACCTCTCCTGAGGCCTGTCTGATCAGCACAGGACTGTGATAGGTCATAGGTGATAGGTGAATGATAGGTGATACAACTGTTGAGGTACAGGACTGGTGAATTGTGATAACCCAAATCTAATAATGCATCAACTGTTTATAAAGTACTGTACTGTTCAATCCAGTCACTTTCCTTTTTGTCTTAATATTATCACACACTTGGAGTATTAGGAGCATTCATCAGACTCTGTAGTGGTACTTCTCTTTTAAGCTAATGCGAGGACCTTGCTTGACCATGAGAGTACATTAATTATATTTATGCATCCATATTCTTCATTATGTTATTACTTCCAGTTACAAGATGAAATATCAAAAGTATGCACTACCGGTCAAAAGCTTTAGAACACCTCAATATTTCCATTGAGAATTTACGCAGTTTCAGTGTACTCTGAAATTTAAGCATAGAACAAATAGTTTAGGCTGCCAGTGTAGTGTAATGGGTAGGGAGATTGTAACTCAGAGATTGCAGGTTCAGTTCCCAGGTGGGGCACTGCTGTTGTACCCTTGAGCAAGGTACTTAACCTGAATTGCTTCAGTAAAATATCCAGCTGTATAAATGGATTGTATGTAAATAAATGTAAACTGTAAGTTGCTCTGGATAAGAGCGTCTGCTAAATGCCTAAAATCTACATTTTTGACTCATTAAAGTAGCCACCTTTGCAGATATAACAGCTGAACACACTCGTGGCATTCTTTCTACAATGGAAATCAAATATTGTTTGGAAAGTTCTTCCCAACACTGCTGTAGAAGTTCCCACAAAAATGTGTTGCACTTGTAAGTTGCTTTGCTTTTCACCTTTGCTTTCGTCCATAAGACCTTCTTCCAGTCTTCAGTAGTCCACTGGCGGTGCTTCATGGCCCAGGCAAGCCTCTTTTTCTTATTTTGCCATCTTAGCAATAGCTTTCTTACTGCCACTCGACCTGTCAAACCTGCAGCTCGAAGTGTTCTCTTCACAGTTGAAACTGAGACTTCCTTACTTCGACCAGTGTTAAGCTGTGCTTGAAGCTGTTGTCCTGTGAGCCGCCTATCATACAAGCTGTCTCAGAAACTTGTCTTCTGATTTTGTTGTGGCTTTGGGTCTGCGAGACCTTTTCCTGTCAGTTTCCTCCAGTTTCCAAGTGCCTTTTGATGGTGTAGGAAACTGTACTCACTGACACCTTGGCCTTCTTTGCAATTTCTCTAAAGGAAAGACCTACACTTTTAAGGGTTATAATGGTCCGCCTGTCTTCCTCTGTTAATTGCCTTTTTCTCGCCATTATGATAGCAATGTACTACTTCCTGCAGTGCAATATTGTCCAAATAATGCTTCAGAGGGTGTAGCAACACAGTCTGTTCCAACACTGCTTTTATACAGACAGAGGGTTTGTAAGTAATCAACAAAAGTTGGGACACCTGTCGGTATTGATTGCATCAACTTTCAAGGCTTAATTGACTTCTATTGCTGCAGAACAGCTGTTGTTAACCCATTACTTGTTCCCTGAAAAGGGCCTTTTTTTATTTTTTTTAACTCTGAAATTTACATTATTTTTCAGTTTTTGGTAACCTAAACTTTTTTTAATTTATTTTTTTACCTCTGGCAGTTTACCGCTTACCTTTGTACCATTTCAGGTTATTCACTGGACTTGAACTGCTTAAATTTCAGTAAAAACGGGGGGTGTTCTAAAACTTTTGACTGGTAGTGTAGTTGTTACTAAAACATGGCTGTGGTTTATAGTAACACAGACTGTTACTTCTCTTGGATTCAGTCTTAAATTCCTTTCAGGTCTGTACGGAGTATGCCATACCCCTCTGTAGGAGTGGGCGCTATACCGGTATGAAAGTGACTACCGGTATTATGCTGCGCCACGATATGGATTTTGCTATACCGTGGATACCGTTATATATTCATAAATTCTAATTTGGCATTCATATTGTTTTGTTCAAAATTTCAATTGAGTGATAGTAGTTAGTAGCTACATCTATTTTTTATTTTAATCTAACCTCCAGGTTCCTACGAAAAAAAGAAGCATGTTAATATGTTGACCTATTTTTTTTTTTTGAGCGGACGTTTTATGCATTTGCTGCCCGCATGTAGCAACAAACAAGCGTGCAGGCAGCTGCAGTTAGCAGGCAGACTACGTACTAATATTTATAGCCTATTACAAGTGCAAAAGTGAAGAATCGAAAATGAGCGAACACGCAGAAAGTGATGTTGCTCAAGAGCAGGATGATGACGAATTGGTTAAAAAGAAACGGGGCTCCTCTGTCGTTTGGAACTGGTTTGGGTTCAAAATCTCCGACCTCGACCAACAAACAATACTATGCAAGTTGTGTCGCCGTGTTGTTTTAGCCAAAGGTGGAAACATCAGCAACCTGTTTACCCACCTGAAAACCATGCATGTCCGTGAATATGAGGAATGTACCCGAATGCGTGAAACAGTTAGTCCAGGAGCTCGCCCGAAGACAAGCCAGACTCCCACTCAGCAATCAATCAAGTCATCATTCGCTGCCGGTACTCGCTATAACTCTTTCTGGTTATATAAGGTTAAAATACATATTTTGCCTTAACTAATGTCATTTAACTAAGAAGGGCTATTAAAATGTGATTCTGATTTTTTTTCTCATATATCGTGATATCATATCGATATCGTCTGGACAGTGGAAAATATCGTGATATGAATTTTAGCTCATATCGCCCACCCCTACCCCTCTGTGCAGCTGGGGTTTGGTAATATAATTCCCAACACAATAAGCAAACTATTCCATTAACCTTCTTAATTAGTTGTCCTGAGGGGAAACTGACTAAAACAAACAATCTGCCTTCTTCGCCCAGAATATATACACATTTAAGATGGAGGGGGGGCTCATCCTTCACAGCAGCAGATACGATTGGAAGAACTTGCCTGTCGTACAAAATATCATTTTTTTGTTTTCTTGTGTGACATTACAAACCCAGACATAGCATTTTTGTCTGTAATATAAATATCTATCCTCTGCAACCCCTGTTGAGACAACCATGTTGATAATTCTGTTGTGTAAGTGAGCAATCCTACTGTTAATAGATGGTTCCATCTGTGGCTGTATGCACAGTGGGTATGGAAATGATTCACCCCCTTTGGCATTTTTCACATTGATTTAATTGGGAAATTTAATTAAATTGAACATAAAACAATAAAAATGGTAATGTTAAAAGGATAACATTAAAATGCTCAGGAGCAAGGGAGCATCTCTCTGTATGCTGGGTTTTCGCGTGTGGACTGACAATAGGACAGGGTGTGGAATACTTTACTGGTTCTGACAGGCTAATAGGACTGGCCATAGTATTACTTGGGAACCATTTGTTTAACCCATTTAGACCTAAAATGGCTAAAAACGCCTATTAAAACCTAAGCACAACCTCTTAAAAAGGGTTTTCTGAAAAAAAAAAAAAAAAAAAAAAAAAAGCAGACCCAGCAGCTCGAATGCATTTCATTAAGTACTTAACGTCACTCCAGGAATGGGTTAATAGGGGGAAGAATTGTAAGGGAAGAGAGAAGAGTCTAGCATGTGGCTCCCAGGTGTTTGTCCTGTACTGTATGTGGACATATGTCTGTACTGTCATTGTCAATATTTTAGTAACTTTGTCTTGTAATAAATTGTTAACTGTTACCATTCCTGACAATTATTCATTTTAAGACGGATGATTGGAGTATCACACTGCTCTGGTACTAAATTAGCTTAATTTGCAGTTATATATATATCATTATAATGGCTATGTGTAATCAATACCATTTTAAATTATTTGTATGGATTTTAATTTTAGATTGACAACCCAGAGAAGGATAAGGCCTCATGCAACGCGCAGGAGTTGGAGGACTGCGATATCTTCCCTGAGGACGGCTCAAGCCTGATGCGATTTGATGGAGAGACGATGGAACCTACCCATGTGGTGAGATCTTCTCTGTCCTTAATTAGCAGCCGTTTCATCTGCACCTCCGTAATATTGCCAAAGCACTTCAAACGAAGAAAAATGAATTGTGGCAGCTTTCTAGTTTAAGTCCACGTTATTATAGAATGTACTGGAAATAAGGTTATGAATTGTCACAATTTTTTTTGTTTAAGATTTTTCCAGTTTTTCTCCCAATTTAGTGGCCAATTATACCCTCTATTTATTTTGATTCTCCCTCCCCCACAAACTCGCTGCCCGTCCTCCAGGGTCAAGCTAATTCTCTGCGAGTTCGTGCCAGCTCTCCCTCCCCCCTCCCTCTGGGGCAGACAGCCAAATGCTGCCCCCGATCTGGGTTCCCAGCCAGGCCCAGTCTGGCACAGTCGGGTTTCGAACCGCGACCACAATATGCAGCTCACACTCGCAAAGCACTGGTCAATGGTCATTAGACCACTACACTATCTGAGGCCCCGGAATTGTCACAATTTTAATGAACACAATTATAAATTATTACCATAGAAATCTGTCAGCCACACACACAGATAACGGTGTGTCCACTGTAATAGGTACATGCAGGCTAATGTTTTGGGGTATTGCTATGTCATATGAGTAGTTACAATATTAATGTACAATGTTAGAATATAGAGCCTGTACATACAGAGGTAGGCAAAATAATGGAAACACCAAATGAAAAAGGACTCATGGTTTGAAATAGCTAAATCGTAATTATAAAGGAGTCTACACATAAGGGATGGGGGAAAAAATAAATTCAATTGTGAATCGCGTTTCTTTTTTGTGTGACTATTTTTATGTCGCCACAAATCGATTTTTAGTCAGAATTTTAATGCATAATTATTTATTAGAGGTGGAAAGAACCGACTGGAAAAATAGTGACATAACAACTTTGGCTCTCTATTACAAAGACACTGTTTAGAAATACATGGCGGATGACTGTACCCGTGGAGATTCGTGCTGCACCCACTCAGTTTAAATCTAAAGTCTGGAACAACACAATTGAAAAGGGAAAGTGGAGCTAGACATGAGTAAATCTGTATCCAAACTGTCATGGAAAAGTAAAGTATTGTGGTAATACAACCAACATGTGGGCCCATCTTGCTCGACATCCAGAGTTGAACGCGGTCGAGGAAGCCAAACAACCTGTAGCCTCAAGCAGCTAATGAACGCTGGATACAAGTTTGAATAAGCTCCCAAGCAGTTCAGAGAAGGCAAAATGTATCATGAAGTCAATTGCTAATTTTATCTGCAAAGACCTTTGTCCATAAAGCGTGGTGGAAAATACAGGTTTTTGCAACATGCTTTACATTTTGGAGCCGAGGTACTGTACATAGATCTACAACGAGGTCAAGTCAGAAGCAAATTAATGATATTTAATTTAACTTTTATTTATTTTTTAAACACTGCTGTGCTGATGAAATGTAATAGCATACATTTCATATGTGAAGGCTGTTAGCACACATTAGTTCAGTCTGTGTGCAGTTGTCAGGAGCTCTATTTAATAATAGGCCCATTCATTTCTTATGTTTGATGCCCTGCATTGTTTACTTCATGTTCAAGATGCACTACATACTGTTGCGTATACATTTGAGATACATTTCGATACATTTGATCTATATAACATTTTTCTCTATTGGCTGCCCTGCCTATACTGATGCTGCTCAGTTTCTGTGTGGAGGCCTGAATTAAAACTGGGAAAGCTCTAAGGAAATTTGACTGACTGACTTATGATATGCATTGTCTTCAGAAGTATGATCAACTCTTTTCCATGGTCCAGTGTTAAAAAAAGTTAAACAGAAAGCGTAATATTGAATCGCAATACTTACAGAATCACAATACTTACAGAATCGTAATACATATCAAATCGGCACCTAAGTATCGTGATAATATCGCATCAGGGGGTCCCTGCCGATTCCCGTCCCTGCTACACATGTTTCATATCAATACCAGTACTAATTACTGATATTTTTCTGCTGTAAAAGCTAATATGTGAGTTTCTAAAGCAAAGTGAGCAATCTAACAGAATTTAAAAGTGGTCAAATAGTTGGTGTCCGAGTTGCAGGTCTGTCAATCACAGAAACACATTTTTTTTTTATATGGTTCAATGGAAACAGTGTTGAAAATCATGACGACATACAGTACCAGTCAAAAGTTTGAGTACACCTTCCATCTGGATTACAGCTAATCGGGCACTCCTTCATTCTTTAGCAAGATAACAACTCAAAACACACCTTGAAGTTGTGCCAGAACTATCTGGTGAAGGAAGAACATGAAGGACAACTCAAACTAATGATCTGGCCTGCCCAGTATCCAGAACTCAATCCCATATAACTTTTATGGGAATAACTGGACAGAAGAGTCAAAGCAAAGCAACACACAAGTGTCTCTGGGAATTGCTGCAGGAGAGCTGGGAAGACATGTCGGGTGATTTCCTGCTGAAACGTAATAACCAAATGGCCTGTGTTTGTGAGGCTGTTATCATGGCAAAGGGTGGCTATTTTGAGGAATCCAAGATTACATTTTTAATTAAAATTTCTTGAACTTTGTTTTGATGTTCCTTTTTCTTATTGGTACATGTAGTTTTGGGCATTTTCATGTATTTACAGAAATGTATACGGTGTAAAACATTGTCAATTATGAGATAAACCTAGTTTCCAGCAGGTGTACTCAAACTTTTGACTGGTACTGTACAGTACCTCAAACAGGGCATCATGACTGCATCAGGAAAGAGTGGTCGCAATTTGAAGCTCACCGACAGGGATAGATGGACACTTAAGAGGATAAAAAAGAGGCTAAAAAAACACAAAACAACGGCCTAAAAATTACCACAGAACTGAATTTACACTTTTGAGCAGTGAAAGAAAGTAATATGGTCTGATGAGTCATCTTTGACTCTTTCCAACATCGTGGACGGTTTTATGTTTGGAAAAAGTCAACAGAAGCCTTCAATCCACATTGCCTGTTTCCAACTGTAAACATGGTGGTGCACCTGTTATGGCATGAGCAGCCATCTCATTCCCATTCCAAATGTCCAGTTAGCCAGCATTAACTATGAAGTGTCTTTCAGCTTTTCAACTGCATAAATTGCTATAGAGTAGCTAAATTAGCCACAGAGCAGAAGGCATTTTTCAAAACCAACTGCCAGCTTGCTTAACTTGCTTAGTGAGGGAATACTGAGAGCGCGCAGAACATTCCACTGTGTTACTCTATTGGGAAAAATGTTTAATTAGCCTTTTTAAATCAAAGTATAACGTTTTTAATCAAAACCATACGAATAAACTCAAGTTGTATATAGTAGTATAGTTTGACCAGGTTTGGTGCCTGTATCCTTAAAGCAGTTGGAGGATATAGGGAAACCACAACAATGGGTAATCCTGACAAAGAACAATAGTTTGTGGCATGTTTTACATGACAGACTAATAACTAGCAGCAATGTGTGTGCCTCCTCCAAATTAAAATGGATGTGCTACTTACTGTGTGCATAACTGTAATTTGCAAATGCAAAGATTGCAAGGACAGTTTTGTAACCCAGTCCAGAATTCAGCTAAAGCTGTTTATTTCTCCTGGAACCAGGTGAATCTGGGAAGCCACCAATTCCTCTTTGCTGTTGACGTCAATCCATCTGAAATGCCTTGTTTCTGCCTACGGCACGATGTGGATGCTCTGCTGTGGCAGCCCCGCCCCACCCAGCCAGACAGTATGTGGGAGCATATCGCCACCTTCAACGCTCTGGGTGAGTCAAAGGCCTAAGTCACACTGTCTGGGTGTGGAAGATGTGCAAATTCCTTTTTATTCCACCTTTTTTGTTCTAAGTTTATTTTATTTACAGCAATGTGATTTCGGCATAAATCACATAAAATGCATTCATGAAGCAAATTTTTGTTATTTATTTATTTATTTGTTGGGGACATAGCAAAATAATTGTTACTATGTTAAAAAACAAGCATCAGATGCATTGTTTTAAGTGTTTATAGTCACAGGCTAATTTCCAACACCTGTACACTATAAACCACAGAAAAGAGAAGTATGTGTCAAAAATTAAAACAGTAAGTGGAGACAGTGGTGGAGTAGGCCCTAAGATTCCAGACCTTTAACAATAATAGCTTACCAACTCAATTGAAGCTTTTTTTCATACATTTTCAGGATATGTCCAAGCATCAAAACATGATAAGAAGTTCTCCACCTGTGCCCCTAACTTCTCATATGCTGCCCTGGGGGAGTGTCTGCGGAGGGTGTATATCTACCGGCAGCCCTCTCCTGTGGACACTCTGCTCTTCAACCGGAAACAAGGCAGGCAGGTGGAACAAGTTGCCAAGCAGCAGGTTGCCAGTCTAGACTCCAGCGACATAGTCCTGGGCTTCAGAGCCACCAATGAGCGGCTCTTCGTGTTGACCTCAAAAAATCTTTTGGTGTTGAGGGTAAATAATTAATTTATAATCAACACCTGCTTAATTTGTCATTCCATACAGAAGTAGTTGTTTCCCTCAGATCGAATGCTCTGTATTTCATGTACTGAATGGAAAAAAACCTAATTTGTCAGTTACATGTTTTTTTTATTGAAACAAAGCATCATTCTGATATAATATAAGTGAAATGCTTTCATGTGCTGCTGAATGTTGAAACTGAAGAATCTGTCATAAATGATGTTCTCAGGAACCACCAAATGCAAAATGCAATAAAAGTATCTGACTTGGATTCTTGTCTGAGAACAAAATCTGATCCAATCTGACTTTATTTATTTATTAATAATGTTCAGCATTATTTATTGAACTTTAAACTAGAACTTTGCATTTAAAATGAACTTTAAATGAAAGATCACCAGAATGGGTAGAGGGGAGGGAAGCCGTTAAGAGTTTGACGCATGCAACCAGCTCTGTGTGCGTCGGCATTAGTCGACGGCTTGGCGGGTTCCGTCTCGGAGGAGGCGGTTCAGTTCACCTTTGTCGCTGCCAGTCCCAGAGTTGCAGTGGTGAACTCACAATATGAGGGTGGGGAGGTTGAACTAGAAGAGGGCACAACTGACTGTCAAATTGATAAAATTGGGAGAAATCATAATAAAAATAAATCAATAACAATGATAAACTTGCCATATATTTGATAACTCACAGAGCTGGTTGCATGCGGCTGCCATGCTTATTTTTAATTGTATTCAATTATCCAAATTTTCATGTACTGAATGAAATTTCATACTGAATTTAAATCTAGTTTTTGCGAAGTCATAAACATTGGTTCAAATCTTACAGTTTCTCATAGTTGCCCACTTAAATCCAGGTTTTGTATTTATGTAGTATTTATGGTTCTGTAGGTAGAGCATGGCGCTAACAACGCTTCGGTTGTGGGCTCAATTCCTACTGGGACCACATGTAGTGAAAAATGTATGTACTCACTACTGTAAGTCACTTTGGATAAAAGCGGCTGCTAAAAGGCATATATTATATATGAAGTATTTAAATCTAGTTTCTCATTTAAGTCCACTCACTCATCTCACTAATTCTGAAATCCCCCTACCCCGACCCTTCTCTGCAGAGAGGCTTCCCTAGAAAGCAGACCACTACAGGACACCAATCACAGCAGGTATCTCCTCCTGTTTCCCATGCTTTGCTCTTCAGACAGTTGCTGCTGTGCTGACAGCCCCAGCTGTTGAGATCACTTTGCTCAGTTGCTCTTTGACTGGAGTGAAAGAGCATGCTCAAATTAGCACTTCTCACAGGAGACAACTGGAAGCCATTAGGATTTCTGTAGCTCCTGCAAAGGGCCCCTTTTAGAGAAAAAAACAAGGCATGATGACAGTGGAAAGGCACATTCAGTCTCATGCAAAAGTATAAAACATTAAATCTAAACAAAATCTTGCAACAAAAAAAAATCCAATCTTTTTGCCACATGGCCTCCATATCTGGCTAGCTGGCTGTTCAAATGTAATTTTCTTTTTAGATTTGTTTTAAATTTTACTTCCCATTTTAAATAGGATGCAGTTGTTTCTACTAACACCTGCAGCAGCATCCAACTGTATATTTCACAGGTAACTTATCCATTTGTGCTATCCAGCTCGGTTGTTCGCGCATAACCTCGGTAGTGCCCGCTATCCAGCTTGATTGTTGTTCAGTTAACTGGGTGGCGTGAATTTCGTCTTCGGGTTGATCAGTTCAGCTTGCCATACTTCAGTACACAACTTGGCTCACCCTCACACCCTCTTCACTGCCTTTTTAACAAGACTGCTCCCATCGTATTTGCATTTGCATTTCCTAGCACAACAAGTTGAGTTAAGAAATGCAAATAAGAATGCTTTAACAGTGTCATTGTGGCCATGTGTGCATCACATTGTCGAAATGAAATATTAAACATGATCATAGTATTTGATTTACGCAATTAACATTTGGAATTCTGCAGGAGGAATACAACACCACTCTTCCACAAAAAAATCTATCAACTCACGCTTTGCTGATAGAAGTGGAAAACTGTCTCGGGTTTCGATCTAAAATGTCCCATAAATACTTGATTGGGTTTAGATCTTGTGACCGAGAAGACCCTGATATCTGCTAATGGTTGAAATTGCATGTAAGCCCTTATTGATAGTACATTTCAGTCCTGGCTATTTGTTTGTGTTTGAATGTTCTTTTTTGCAATTGGCTACAATGAATAGGTGTTGCTATTGGTAGAATATGGCAAAGTATATATACAGTAGACCAGTGGGCAGAAGTAATGTTAAACAGTACTGGATAATTAGTGATAATGTCTTATGCAGTAATATTAAGAAGCAGAAAATAAATAAATAGCTAAATTGGTCCAAGATTGGGCCTTTGTTATTTGGCCATATGGAATTGTATCCACAGTCTCTGTGTTGAAATGAGCTTAGGTGGTAATAAATGCAATAGACTAACAACTGTTTTGATTATTTTGGATAGTCAACCCGTAACTGTAGGCTACCTGGCACACCTGCCATCTGAATTCATTCCAGCTGATTCAATACTACCAAATACTGTCCAATGTTCCAGGTCTCCCATAAAACAACTGCATCAATATTCTGTCTCTGTGTATCCTTCTCATCCAGTCACTCTATTCCTGGTTTAGGTCATAGAAGTTAGTCTTACATCTGTGTTCCCAGATGTCATGGTTATGACAGATTGGCCCATGTGAACTGGTGACCTTTGTATGTAAGAGTGGGTGAGGATCAATTTCAGAGCAAGCACACATTTATGAATGCAACCCATCCCACCCAAAGGCCCTTTATATTGCAACCCATGACATTTCTATTTTGGGGGGGTGGCTGTGGCATGGGATACCTACTATTCTATGATATTATGAAGGGGGTCTGCACCAGTGTACAAAATCACCCCGGGGTGGGGGCGGCGGCAATGTGCATGCAGGGTTGGCATCGTAGCTAGCTCACATGGCTATTGATTGTATAGCAGCCTGCCAGTGTGTTCGTAGCTAGCCAGCTAGCTAGTTTTACAGCTGAGCAAGCAATGGTTATTTGTAGCTAGCCACCTAGCTGTAATGTAATGACTTCCATATATTATATTCGTAGCTAGCCAGCTAACTTAACTGTACAGCTGAACAGACAATGCATATTATTATGTTCGTAGCTAGCCAGCTAGCTAGTTTTACAGCTGAGCAAGCAATGGTTATTCGTAGCTAGCCACCTAGCTGTAATGTAATGACTTCCATATATTATATTTGTAGCTAGCCAGCTAACTTGACTGTACAGCTGAACAGACAATGCATATTATTATCTTCGTAGCTAGCTGGCTATATAATTATAATATAATTATATATTATAATTCATATATTATGTTCGTAGCAAGGCAGCTAACTATTCGTAACTAAATGACATCACCCGGACACCCACATTCTTCCAGGTTTTCTCACTCAGGAATGCGAGCTCGTCATGTTGGCATAGCAACTACAGTCCAAAATTCCAATGACATCATCCGGACACATTCTGGCATGACATCTGCACCATGGGTGTTCTGTGCTACTTTATAACTCTCAGCTGACTTCTTACCTGAGTAATGTTCCTCGCTGAGTTATCACAGTTCAGCTTCTTAACTGAGTAATCTTGCTCACTGAGTTATCACATTTAAGTCATAACCCACCATTCGCTATCATTAAGAGGCAGAGTGTATTTGGAACATGTAACACAGCTTAAATAAAGAACACAGGGATTAGCACAACACAATTAAGTATACTGGTAAAACTATCAGGGAGTCACACTTTAATGAGCTCTCTCATCCTTATTTAAATCCTTAAAAACCCAACTTTCTTTACTTATTCGCTGCGAATACCTTCATAATTTCCATTATGTATGAGAATGGCAAAACGACGAAACCCAATACAAGGGATCGAGGGAAAGGTAAATTGTTTGAAAAAGGTTGACTGAAGAAGCAGCAACATGGCTGCCATTGCAAGATGGTCCTGAATCCCTGAATGAAGGAGCCAATGTTGTCGGCAAATATGTCGATGTGCAGTGTCCCCCGTGGGCTTAGAAAATGATCCGGGATCTCAGCACAGTCCTAGAAACAATAGCGGTTAACCTACAGGTGAATTCAGCGGTTTAAATTATTTAAAATGAGCAACGATCTTGACAACATTTAGATGTTTGTGAGCTGGTTGACTGAACCTTGTTTTCTTTTTCAATTTATCAATGATTATAATGTCCTGTGATCTTTTCTGTTACTTTTATTTTTATTTGATTGAATACATTGACAGATTATTGTTCTGTCTGTGCTGTGATCCTGTTGTGTACATTTTTGATATGCCTTCATCAGCTGTTGAGCTGTTGCAGAATTGGAGGCCATAAACATGGTAAGGAGTGCTTTTATGAGTTTTTTTTCAACCAGACTACAGTAGAAAAGTCTGCACACCTCTACTTTATACACATAGTAAGGGCACTTGTTTACTCGTTGTGTTACAAAACTGTGATCTTCAGCCAACCAGTTGGTTTCAGCCATATATTTGGCTCCCCCCCCCACAGTGTGAAGTCATCCTTTTGTCTTGGCTATTAGAGGGGCTAGCTAAACATGGGGATTCACATTTACTTTTCTATATTTGTTGATGAAGGACTTTGAAGGACAGTGTTATGAAAACAATTCTCCTCCTCAGTTCTCAGCAGGAAAAATTGAATAAATGTAAAGCAATGGAGAAAAAAAAAAAAAACCTTGATATTTACTGATCCTATGATAAACCCTTGATTAAGATTAATAAAGATTGTATAAAATAAAATAAATAAGCCATGAGCTTTATTTTATGCTGACAAAATTCAGAACATTATATTCTTTAATAATAATGCATTGGCATAAACCACAATCGAACAGTTCACAAATGAATTTTTTTCCCCCAGAATAATCAAGAATCACAAATATTCACACCCCTGCTATCAGTACTTTGTGGTTCCTCCCATGACCATTATAACAGAAAGTAGTCGGCTTCTGTAGTGCCGTACGAGGTTATGGAACTTCTTGGGGGGGATCCTCAACAATTCCTCCATGCAGAATTGTTCTAGCTCCTTCAGATTCTTCAGTTGATATTTGTGGACTGCTTTTTTGAGTTATGTTCAATTGGATTCATGTCTGGAAACTGAGATGGCCACGTGAGGACATTGATCTTGTGCTCTGTCAACAATTTCTTAGTTGCTTTGGACGCATGTTTGGGATCGTTGTCTTGTTGGAAAGTCCATCTGTGGCCAATGTATAACTTGTATAAACAAAGGTTTTTGGACAAAATGTCTTTGGACACTGATGTACATGAGTTCATGGGTCCATTTATTTTAATAATGGATGCACAACAACCCCAAAGCATTAACCCATTAAGACCCAAGGCGATTAATGAAATGCGCTGTGATTCGCTGAAATATGGATGCACTTTTTTTTTTTGAAATTTTTTCCAGAAAACCCTCAGGTTTTAAGAGGTTGTGTAGAATAATTGCTTAGGTTTTAATAGGCGTTTTTAGCAGGCATTTTAGGTCTGAATGGGTTAAAGACCCAACACCATGTTTCACTGTAGACATGAGGTGTTTTTCAACATTACTTGCATTCTTTGGATGCCAAACATAACGCTGATGTCTAAAAAGCTTGATTTTTATTTAATGTGACCACAAGACATAGTTCCAATTGTAGTTCAGATGTAGTTTGGTGAATTCAAGATGCCTTTTCAAGATACTTATTTTTGCCTCTCGAACCATCCGTCTCACTACACGTGGGGAAAACGTGATGGCTGGCAGGTTAGGCACTGTTCCAGTGGCCTTAAACCTCCTAATAATTGACACAACAGTGGAAAGCAGCATCTAACTTTTTAGTGATTTTTTTTGTAGCCATCTCCTGATCTGTAGAGGTCAATAACCTTTTGTCTGATGCTTTCAGGGAGTTATTTTCCTTTCACCATGATGATGGCTGACCACAGTATTTCAAACATGTGTTCCCTCTCCTTTTTATACCCTAGGGAAACAGGAAACCATTTGGTTCCATAATTTTCAAATAATTGTATATTTATGAAGATTTGTTTTTGTTGTTTTTGTTAAATTTAAAAAGAAAAAAATAATTAATTTTTCAAACAAAAAAATATTTTTCTGAACAATTGTATTAGTATTGTAGGTTTGGAATTTTCTGAATGTTTTGAGCATAAAATATACCTAATTTCTTATATAGTTTATTTTATACAATCTCTTTTGTTCACCTTTATTAATGGTATCAATAACAACTGTATGTACAAGTGAACAAATATAGCAGGCTGGCAGCAGTACGACAACATAATTAACATTAATAGCCTTTTACAAATATAGGTATTTCTTAAAGGGTTAGATAACCATGTACTCTTTAAATAATTGAATAAATGTATTAATGTATGTCTTATTAATGCACATCTTGTAAGTAGCTCTGGATAAGAGTGGCTGCTAAATGCTTAAAACATAAAATGTTGGCGGCAGATAGCACAGCGGTCTAACGCACCGTATTTTGGCTGGTCCAATACGGTGTGCGCTGCCTGTCAGGGAAACCCGTCTCTATCCTGGTCGTCAGCCCCGATCAGGGGCAGCATTTGGCTGTGAGCCTGGCTCGGGAATGAGCTTTCCTCGTAGAGACGAGTGGCAGACTCGTGTGGGGAGGGCAAATTGAAATAAATAGAGGGTGCAATTGGCGACCAAATTGGGGGAAAAACAGGAAAAGAAATTTGAAAAAAAAATGTAAATGAATTCATGCAACCCAACTGTAATCTCACTAATCGTATGCTGCTCAGAATTTTCAAGGTCTCAAATTACATCTAAGAAATTAATCATAAATGCTACAACATCCCCATAACCACAAGTGGTCTAAGGTAATTCAAATCCCATTCTTATGCAACCCACTTTTGGATCCCAAGCACTTTTGGCATTTAGAGCTGTGGCCGATTCTGAGGCTTGACTCAAAGCTGTGTAAAAGCAGTCACATTCTTAATACAGGCACAAACACATTCAGTAAGGCACACTCAATGGAAAACATATACACAGTTTACAGGGTAGTAAATGTAATACCATGTTTCCCATTTCCTCTTGTACAGCATTATGTTAATAGTGTCCTTGGTTTAAGTTTGCTTTCAAAAGCTATCCCAAGACATGGATTATGATGCGTTTGAGGTTAGTCTGCATTTGCAACTATCATGAGGGATATGAATCATGTCCCATCCTTAAATTCATTTTTCCATTGAAAATGATCATATTATGTGATGTCACTCTGTTTTTCTTCTGTTGGACAATACTGAAGACTGAAGTCATGTTCTTTATAAATGCACAACGCAAAATATGCACACTTAAATGATGTTCCATGGGGGTTCTAAGGTTCAATATTTCTTTTTTCATTTAAATTCCAGTTGGCATACTGGAAGTGACAGAGATGTGGATCCGCATATGCCTTTCTCCCTTAGAAAGAAATGCATTCATATAATTTATGGGCAGGGGTGTGTGCAACAGAAGCCAAATATGTCACTTGACATGAAATATGCAAACATGGATGGGCTGTGGGATGAGCGAATGGATGTTGTGACAGTGCAGGACAGTGTGTGACCAGCCCCCTTTCCCTACAAGTCGGCATATATGAGGGCTGTGAGAGTCCACAGGCTCTCTGCAGCATTCTATTCATTCTCTGGGTGTCTTTCGTCTGCTTTCATACAAGCTATTTCTCCCTCAGCTACAGAGAAGGTAGGACATGCTGTACACTGGCCATTCCTGTCTGTTTCACTAGAGGGAATATTCTTCTTCATGGTTTCACAATTGTTATATTGACTTTGCTTCCAAATACATTAAACAGGGGGAAAAAAGAGTTTTGTTTTTTCCATTTAAATAATTGATTGATTCCTGTTTTTATTATTAAACAGGCAACAGAAACACAGATTGGACCATGGTAGCTGGCATGGTAATGCCGCTGGGGGAGCTGAAGGCGATTTATGAGCTACTGTTTCGCGATGGCGTTATGGTAGCCAAAAAGGACAAGCGCCCCCAAAGTAAGCACCCAGAAGTTCAGGGAGTCACCAACCTGCAAGTTATGAAGGCTATGGGTTCCTTAAAGTCTCAGGGCTATGTCAGGGAGACCTTTGCCTGGAGGCACTTCTACTGGTACCTCACCAATGAGGGCATTGTGTACTTGCGTGACTACCTGCGATTGCCACCTGAGATAGTCCCATCCACTTTGCAGAGGGTGCGTCGTCCAACATCCACCTTGGAGGTGATCCGCAGGGCTACGAATATCCAAACAGTGGAAGGCCCTACATCCTATGCCCCAAAGCCTACTGCTAGGCCTGGTGTGGAGAAACAGGAGTTTCTGATGGATCGTCAGGGCTACCGCCACAGAAAGAAGACCACCTTAGAAGAAGAAAAGCAAGCAGAGAGGATGCCAAAGTTTAGAGGACCTCCGAGAAATGTTGATCCATATACACCCAGGACATCATGGGAACTAAGGTCCCAGAGCCTGGCCTCCCTGAAAAGTGGACAAGAGTACCATGAAAAAGACAGAAGGCTAGAAGGTGGCCAGTTGAAGAAGATCCCCACTTTTAAGGTTTCTCAACCATTCAATGATGTGAAGAGGAAACATGCTACATCGTTAATTTCAGAGGAGAGAGCCAGCGCTGGAGTCCCTGATGTGGTCCCTACAAACCCAATGCCATTAAATGCAGTAGCAACAGTGACAGAGTTCACCCCTACTGAGCCCAATATGCTGTCTCATCTCACCAAGGAGCCTGCCAAACCATCTTCAGAACCCAGTGAAGAAGCACTGGCTGAGGACCTTTTCCTCACCACGATGGAAAATGACACGGTGCAGGTGGCACAAGAGGTACCCATTTCAGCCACAGAAGATATTAACAACAAGCTCACAGCAATGCCACTAGAAGCCTCTGTCCCAACAGAAATAGTAGAGGAGGACCATCATGAGCTATCTGTTTCAGATGCAACACAAGAGGCCTGCGAATTAACTAACAGAGCGATGGAGCCTAAACCCATGCCACTAGAAGTTGATATTACTGAGGTAGTTTATGACAACTTGCTGAAGGTTTCTGAAGTGATGGGGACTGAAGGGGAGTATATGCAACATTCAGAACCAATACCACCAACATTATCAGCTATAGAAGAGCAAACAGAAGATTTAGTCTTCCCAAATTTGGTTACAGATGTCAGGGAGACTTTAGAGGTGAATGATACAGAAGAACCTCCCATACAAACCATACCAGCTCAGGGTTTAGGCTCAACTGAGGAGGAAGCTCCCAGACCATCCCAATATTGTATCACTGAACTGATAAAACCACTAACAATAGAAGAAGGTACTGCAAACTGCAGTGTGAATGATGAGCCTGATCCAGGCTTTGAGGTGGATGTGACAGAGCCAGCACTCACCGTTGAAATGGTGAAGGCAAATGAACAAACGGGGGATGACCAAGTGAGGCTGATCACCTCAGAAAATATCAATGCTAAACCATTGACATCCTGTGGAGCCACAGAGGCTGAGTGGATGGAAGAAGAGCAAGTGCAGACCTCAGAAGAGACTGAACAAATGACACCAGACTCGACCTTAGATGGTGAGGCACCTGTCCAGGTAGATGAAGAAAAAGCAGAAGCTCCACCTGTTAAGGTCCTCCCACTTGAAGCAAAAGCAGAGGCCACCTGTGACTCTACGACTCCTTCAGATGTGCCAGTAACAAAGGAAGAAGTGTTAGTGGTTAAGGAAGTGATTGAGATTCAGCACATCTCTGCAAAAACAAGCCAGAATGCATCTGAATCAGTTGATAATCTTTCCAACTCTGAGGTTAATATAGACCATCAGGAGGAATTAGCTATTGAAGCGATGAAAGAGGCCTGTGCCCAGGATCCACTGATTGTGATTCAGGACTCTATCCATCAGAAAGAGTGGCCCTTTATATCAGAAGGACAGCAGGATGAAGTTGATGAGAGAATCTGACCAGAAGTTAAAGAAGGTCTGAAAACATTCTAATTATATTCCCCCTCCTGTCCAACGTCTGGGATGTCACTGTTGTTGCTACTGTTCGGTTTCTGTCTGTTCACATGGAAAGGTTGGATATGATGGTAGAGATATTATTAATATTTTAACATATCATATTTGAATTCTCCTCATAATGATTCGTGTGTGGAAGGTATTATAGTACTGCTTCATTGTTTGCTGTGCATGTTACTTTATGTGTATCACAAAATGAATTTATGTGACTTTATAAATCATACATAGGCTTTAAAATAAACAGCAATAGTTTTAGCAAGTGCTAGTGCAGTTTTACAGGCTAGTGCCTGAATTTGGCAGAAATACCGAAAAACACAGGAAAAAATTCCATTCCATTAATGTGTCTCCACAGCCTGGCTTGATATGAATTTCCTTTCGCGACTTGCCTCATACATTTTTTGCCAGCCTGATTTTCACTTGAGGGATGTCGGTTTGGTGGTTTCCCTGACACTTTCCCCTTTAACAATGACATTTTCTGAAAGTACAACTTAGCTATGTAATGCCAGCTATGATACTCTAGACTAATAAGACAAGGGATGCAGATATGATGGATAGTTGTGTAGGAAGATGGTGCCCATGAGTGCTGATCTGAAGTCAGTTTTTCTTTTGAATATCTTCAGTTAGAATTTGGAAGTGCTGTTTGATTATTGGTAGATCACTATGTCAATCATTTAGTAGCAACAAGGGTGTGCTTCAGGGCGAGAAGCGTTCAGTGGGTGTGGATGAGATATAAACAGTGAAAGAAACACAGTTGAAACATCCATTGGATGCTTATCCAATCAACTAATCAAGTCTGAATCAGGCGTTTTATTGCTGGGCTAGAACAAAAGCCTGGATGCACACTGAAAAGTCTTGGCTGTGCAACATATGCAGTCAGGTTGAACATCTCAGCTTGTGGACTGCAGAGTGAAAAGAAGCAGCAGCTGGCTGAAAACATTTCAGAAGATGGATTACTGGTTTGCACACTCCAAAACTGATCAATGAAGTTCCAGCAATGGGACAGGCTTACAGCTATGATTAGGCATTGAAAATTAGGTAAAAAAATGTAACAGAATTGCAATTTCTTTAAAGTTAAAAAGCTTATTTTTATGGGGAAAAGTTAAGTGGAATTTTTTTATGTTTACAAGATCTTGAAGTTTTTTTAATGAATGCATTTTAGGATGAAGCTGGTTGGATGATTGCATGGGGTTCTTTTTTGTATGTCTCTTTAACTGTAAACAGCTGGAACTGATGTGGTGACATGGGGACAGAGCTAGCCCAGTTAGGAGAGGCGACAGTATCCCTTCTTGTGGTTTAGTCCTCCCATGTTTGTTCCTGTGGCATAGTGACAGGTGTGCCAACCATGCTAGGTAGTGAGTGAGTGAACAAACAAGAAATGCATCACATACACCCCCCCAGGGAGAGGAGGTGCTAGCTAATAGCAGCTGTTAGGAGAGGAACACAAGCTCCTCAGGGTCAAAGACCGGCAACTCTACTGAACAGAGAGACCGTGCTGGAGGCTGGGGTCTTACCTGAGGCCTGGAGAGCACCTCGGAGTACTAACATGACTGAGCAGCATGGAGACCTCTTAAATACCCCCATGAGGGGGCAGTAAGCTGAACTGTGTTGATCTCTTTGAGAGGTTGGTAATATGACCTCTATCAGTGCACTAAGACCGGGCAACCTTGTAACCTCAGGGGCAACACGTTCTCATTCCCAACTCTTCAGATATTGTAGCTTCCTTAAGGGCCCCTTGTCGCCACCTGGAGACGCGCCAGGAAGCCTTTGGCTTCACTTAATGACGACTTGGGTACGATTCCCATTTTGACACCAAGGGCAGACCGTCAAACTATTGTGACTTATTCTAATTTAATTACTTAAAATCACATACACATATACTGAAATATACCAGAAATTATTTCATTTATTATACACGGAAAATGATTTTAAAAATATCGAATACCAACCAACAATATAGATGCTGGGTGATGTAGTTTATTTGGAGTATGTAATCAAATTTTTTTTAAAAGCATGACATGGGCCTCCCGCGGTTACAATGTTCGATGTTGGTCACGGGGACCAGGGTTAGATTCCATCGCGCCAGAGTCTGGGGTGCTGGAGTTACAGTCGACGGCTTGCCTTTGACACCGCCGGTCACAGGGCTACGGCATCGAAGTAATAGTACGAGGGAAATGAAAAATTTGACATGACATGAAAAATAGCAGGTGTAATTGGCTACCAAATTGGGAGAAAATGGGATTAAAAATAAAAAGTATGACACAAATTGTATTATTCTATTTTGTTCAGCGAT
Source organism: Aldrovandia affinis (assembly GCA_029706075.1). NCBI lineage: Eukaryota > Metazoa > Chordata > Actinopteri > Notacanthiformes > Halosauridae > Aldrovandia > Aldrovandia affinis. Next base: position 344,382 of record JAINUG010000070.1, read on the forward strand.
CATTATATAATGTCTTGCGAAGCTGGTGTAGTAGGTTTAATGTCTGGGTTCAAGAATCAACTGTAGCGATGGTAATATTGGTAATATTGAATATAGCTTGATTGTCTAAAAATAAGCTAATTACTCCATATTTGCATTGAGGTTTACGGTCTGCCTCCGTCAAAATCCGTCGGAGTGGGAATTGAACCCTGGTCGCCGTGGCCAGCGTCGAACGTTGTAACCACTGGACCACGCAGGAGGCCCCTGTCATGCTTTTTAAAATGTTGATACACACTCCAAATAAACTATGTCACCCAGCGTCTATATTGTTGGTTGGTATTCATTCTTTTTTCATTTTCCGTGTATAGTAAATGAAATAATTTCTGGTATATTTCGGTGTATGTGAAAGTTTCGACCAATCGGGAAAAAAACGGACTGTTGGTCGACCAAAATTTGTTTTAGTTGGGGACAGCCCTAGTGTTCACCTTGCCTTCAAAGGGGTCGAGGGGACCTAAACCATGCCAGGACAATGCACCCATCATAACAGAGCCACCAGAACCCTTTGGTGTGGAAAAAAAAACCCCATCAACTGACATGTTTGGGAGGAGAGCGCATGCTTGCACATGTGAGCATGGATGGATCATGATTGGGCATTTTAAATTGGCAGAAGGGGAAAAAGCATGTTTAAAAACGTTCCTATGATGGGGTCTAATATTTGTTTATATAAGATATAAACCACTCCATGCCAGTGCATATACAAGAAGATATGGCCCACCCACTTCAGAGGTGGTTAACAGCCCTTGGCTTTCAGCAGTCGTGTCGTCCCATACATTCTTGTTTATGCATAGCCTGTTGTGATTTATATCTTACATAGATATAGAGTATATCTATAGTGAAAATGTGTGTATATATATGGAGGCATTGGAAATCCTGTCCTGCTGATGATGATATAACACAATGTTTTTCTGTCAGGTCTATGTTTTTCCCCTGTCAGATTTGTTGTCAAACTGCATGTGTTGCTTTGCTGAGTGTGATAAAACATGGACAGCACAACAAGGTACTGAACCAATGACATAATTTAATACAAACATAGCATGTTCTCTACGTGCCACATGTCACAGTCCATGGCTATACTGAAGGTAATTTAGAAACACCTGTGTCCATTTGAGCATTGTTCAATTATGTTTCATAGGGTGAAGATCCAGGTACCAACAACCTTTCAAAAATCCAAGGATCTTTTCTGCTACCAAAGCACCCCTGCTAAGTGCTGGACCTGCATCAACCCTAATCTTATGCGTAGGACAGTTGAGGAATCTATAATTACAGGGGCATTTTTATTATATGTGTACTGAGCAAATGGATATCAATGTTATAGTATAGTAAAACAAATACAAAAACAAAAACAACACATTTCTTGAGTTCTGCAAAGAAGTGTTTGTGTGCATGTTAGTATTAGTGTTTTATCCACAAGCCGAAACAAGTGTGCAGCCAATATATAGTACTGTGTAAACAGTAAATTATGTAGCCCCTGCAGGACCCATTGACAGACAAGTGTTTCCAAGCAGATCAAACATCCCTTTGTATTCCTTTCCTCCATTCGTTTCTATAAAGCGTTATGGATAGAATTTGTATTCTGCAATTAAAACACATACAAATCAGTCATGAAGTACAATCTAGCCACCATTTCCAACTTGCGTGTTTGAACCAATGAATCTACCCTCACCATAATTTAAATCCACAATACAATATACATAATGCAATAAATGTTAGTGATGCTAAAACATACTGAATATGGAAATGGTAAGTATACAAACACCAAACGCTGCAGGGAATTATGTCCTTAGTGCCATTAAAATGAATAAATGAAAGCATGAGTAACTAAATAAATACATTTTAAAACATATATTGAACTTGATTAATTCATAGTGAGGTTGGATAAAATGAATTGTATGGGCAAACTAATGGCTCCGGTCCCGTCTCTTTTTGTGAGAAATGATTTTAGGAGTTAGCAGGTTTTAGCACACCCCCAAGAACAACCTTTGCACAAAATCACTTTTGTTCGTTGAAAACTGTTGCTATTGCATGTATAGTAGTTGGGCACATCAGTTATAATCCCCAAATCCACAAAAGAGTGTATAAAATAGTGCAAAATTTCAGAATTTGGGGATATTGAGGCCCTACTGAAATGAGACATTGGGAGATTTGGGGCATGGTGATGTTTCTTGTTTCTTTGCAAAATTAAGACCCTGGCCTGAAGGGTTGGCTCAGCCCTACGGTTCAGACCAGTAACTGCCCTCAGTTGGTGTTATTGGCAGCAATAACACCAAAAACAGCACTGCTGTCAACAGGCCAAAACTGCAGAGAGCTTCTACCAACCCAGCAATAGCAAACTGATAACACAATATTACTTAAGGCCAGTGAGAAAATGAAGAAAATTCCAAACCGACAATACTAATACAATTGTTCAGAAAAACATTTTGTTTAGATTTTGACTGATGCTTTCAGGGAGTTCTTTGCCTTTCAACATGATGATGGCTGACAACAGTATTTCAAAAGTGTGTTCCCTCCTTTTTATACCCTAGGGAAACAGGAAACCATTGTAGGCCACTGTATAGTTCCATAACCTTCCAATGAATTTTATACGATCTCTTTATCTTTATCAAGGGTGTGAATAAAAACAGCACATATGTGTCTCTCTCTCTCTCTCTCTCTATATATATATATATATATATATATATATATATATAGCATTTAGCAGATGCTTTTATCCAAAGCGACTTACAGTAGTGATTCAAGAAATTTGTTATTTTTTTCCCCCAGTACGTGGTCCCAGTGGGAATTGAACCCACAACCTCAGCGCTGCCAACGCCATGCTCTACCTACTGAGCCACAGAGAAGCAGTGATAACACAACACATCTTTTCAAGGTTAAGTGACCCCAAAATAAAAATATAAAAAGGGATACAGACCAGGGGCTGTATGTACAAAGATTTGAAGAATAGGAGTGCTAATCTAGGATCAGTTTTCCCCTGTCCATATCCTAAGCATATCTATTATGAGCTAAAAGGCCAAACTGATCCTAGATCAGCACTCCTACTCTTAGAATCTTTGTACATATGGCCCCAGGTTCCTAAACTAATCGTAAATTAATTATGCATTCATTAATTAGTGAAAGGGAGAATTGCAACTCAGTCTACAGCTTTGAAGGTCTTTTTTCAATCTAACAAAAAACAAAGATGAAGCAGATTGATGGGAGTCTTACTGTCATTAAGAGGCCAGAAACACTGCATCTCTCACTTTCAGCAGGCAAGATACATTTGCAGCTACCTGGCGACATGCAATACAGATCTAGTACTACAGAAGAGTGCATCTTTTTCACCATCAAAGAGATAGGTTGTTGATCCACAAGATAATTTTTTTGATAAAAATTACATTTATTGCTCTTTAATCAAAATTAATCAGAATGTGCTGCAAGCACACAGATGGAAAGCCATGTTTCAGTGCTAGGCTTTTATCAGTAGTTTATAAGTTTGTATTCAGGGGTGGAATGCCTTAAATCTGAGAACAGTTATCTTTATGGTGATGTGTGTGAAGAGTACTGTGATGTGAGTATGCGTCAGAAGTCAGAATGAAGACATTTATGCAATTTGTAATATCCGTAAGGGCAAAAAAGAGAAGCAAATTGGTCATTGTTTCCAGAACAAATACTTTTGTAAAGAACATTTTTCCAAAAAAACTATTATTACAAAGAACAATCTATCAGTGAATTGTTATTGGTTTTTATAGTCTTCCACATAGAATACCATCAGTACATAGGCTCAGCACAGATAATGTGGTATGTGGGAGCAGTACTAAAAACTGCACATTATTTGCAGTGTGAAAGAAAGGCTGACAGAATAAAATCTTAACAAAAATGGAAAGTCAAAGGAAACTGGCTGTTAATTTCATGCTGATTTAAAAAAGTTGAAATCTTCAGTAACTCCTTCAGTAAAAACAGTAATCAATATTAAAAACTTTGAACAATACAAGAGTGCCACATAAGAGACAACGAATACTAAGTGTGCCAGAGCTGTAAGTAGTGCCATAAATACCTGAAGGTGAATCACAGGCTGCTAAGTTCCTTCCTCTACTTTTGAACATGCCAGTGTCTTCAGCTTGATCCAGCAGGTCCATCCACCTCAGTGCACCAAGGAATACCCAACACATAAATAAAGGGATATCCTCAAAACCCCTGCTCACAAGACATACACCTGGAGTAGCTCCTCAAAACCCCTGCTCACAAGACACCTGGAGTAGCTCCTCAAAACTGCTCCTCACGAAACACACCTGGAGTAGCTCCTCAAAATCCCTGCTTACAAGACACACCTGGAGTAGCTCCTCAAAATCCCTGCTTACAAGGCACACCTGGAGTAGCTCCTCAAAGGCCTTGCTCAAGAGGTACATTTGAAAAAGCTGCCCAAAGCCCTTGCTCATGAGGTTAGCTTGCAGTAGCTTGGCGGAGAAAATCTACGCTTCAAGTATTTGATGATGTAGAGAGGAAGACAGCTGATGAGGGTGATGAGCGACACTTTCCACAAGAACGCTGGAGTTGTGATAAACGCTGGATCTGAGGGGGAGAGAGACGAAAGAACAGCTAATAAGTTGACATTAACACAACATGTATACAATATACACTACCGGTCAAAAGTTTTAGAACACCCCCATTTTCCAGTTTTGACTGAAATTTAAGCAGTTCAAGTCCAGTGAATAACCTGAAATGGTACAAAGGTACGCGGTAAACTGCCAGAGGTTAAATAAAAAAAGGTTTTGGAAAATGCGGGTGTTCTAAAACTTTTGACCGGTAGTATACATACAACATATATGTTAACACAACATATATACAACATACTCCACGCCATACCCACTCCAACAGCAAGAGCTTTGCAAGGCAAGATGCTTAGTTTAAGTAGAATAAATAGTAAAAAATAAGATCAGTACTGATCTGCTAAATGCTTAAAATGTAAATGTAAATGCATTAATTTCCTGGCATTTCATTCCACCACTAAAACAGGGAGCATGGACTGTCCCATGAGAGGGCAAATCATCACTCACCAAAATATTCATGGAGGAAAGCAAGAGAGGCTACATAGCAGCCTAGACTGAGGAACTCTCCCAAAACCATGAGCCAATGCCAAGTGCGCACAGTCAGGGCCACCATCAGCAGCTCTGTGAGGATGAGTGCGGTGAAGGAGATGGCCACCACGTGCACAAACTCAGATTCAAAGAGCAGCAGGGCCCCATACATCAGGATACCGCCTGCCAGAGGCCAGAGTCACAGATTAATCAACACAGAACACCCCTGAACACAGGACCAAATTAAATCAAATGTTAAAAAAAATAATAATAATAATAAAAATACATTTTATTTCTTGAGGGGAAGGATTTTTATACACTGCTTCAGAGAGCAACATTAACAGCCATGTATATAACATGGTGGCACAAAAGCAACTCACCAAACAAAACTGTGTTAACATTTAAATATTGTGATTAACATCTCTCCATGAGGATGTTCTGAGATTAATATTTACAATTCCATGCATGAATACATAACATTAGAGAAACAGCATATAATGGCCTTTTACCTTGGTATATGCTTATTAACACCCAAATAAGGAAAGTCTTAAAAGACAAGGACCGACCCTATGGAAGAAAGAGTTAAATGCAGTTACAGTCACAAAACTGCTACCAAAAATATACAAAAATACACTTTACAAATGAGTCAACGTGATTTTAAATGGAAGGCAAATACACCATGTGATGATGTCACAACCATGTTAATCACAGTGAGTCGATTCTCAGACCTTGGTAAGGTCCTTATACAGCTCAGGATACAGGAGAGCAGTCTCTGGCTTCACATCGCAGTCCAGAACCAGAGAGAAGACTGGGAACATGGTGTAGATGGTGGCATACCTGAGGAAGCAGTAAGAGGGAAGGGAAGGTGTCAATGGGCTAATAAACATAAATAAGACTCATACAGAAGCAGTAATGGACACTTACCCCACCATCATGAAACACTAATACAACACACACTTATAGTAGGGTTAGAGTAAGTGTGTGTTATAGTAGGGTTAGAGTAGCACACCATCATTTACATTCACATTTACATCAGGAAACACTACTATAACACACACTTACCAACACCATTAAGAAATCCTACTATAACACACTTACCCTAACCCTACTATAACACACTTACCCTAACCCTACTACAACACACACTTACCCTAACCCTACTATAACAAACACTTACCCTAACCCTACTACAACACACATTTACCCCACCATCAGGAAACCCTGGTATAAACACACACACTTTAACCCTGCTATAACATACATTTACTCTACCATCAGGAAACCTTACTATTAATACACACTAACCCAACCATGGGCAATCTTACCCATTAAGATTTTTGTTCCAGCCGAGCAGTAGCTCACCTGATTTGACTAATCAGCTAATCAAAGTCTTCAATCAGGGCTTTGATTAGTGGAATCAAATGTCACTGTTCAGTTGGTGTCGGCCTTTTTTAGACATTTTTTCCAGAAGATTGCCCTCAGGTTTTAACCCAACCATTAAGAATAATTGCTATAGGTTTTACTCCAACTCTGACTAGAACATTTTAGGTCTGAATGGGTTAAGAAACCCTGCTACAACAAACACTTACCCTAACCCTGTTGTAACACACACTTATCCTAACCCTGCCACAACACACACTTACCCTAACCCTACTATAACACACTTACCCCACCATTAAGAAACCCTGGTATAAGGGAACTGGAGCGAAGTAGAATATGGATGAAAAGACTGCCTGTAGAGGGAAATTTACACAATGAATAATGTATTTATTTAGCACAACCGAATGAATAATGCATTTATTTAGCACAACCCAATGAATGTGTTTATTTAGCACAACCCAATGAATGGCGTGTTTATTTAACACAACCCAATGAATGACATGTTTATTTAACACAACCCAATGAATGATGAGTGTACAGCTGTGGTATTCTCACAGGGTGGGCTGGTTTTTGTTACCCAGCACTTTAATATGACTGATTACACAGTGAACTCACCTCACCTGCTTTCTTTGGTCTGAACTGAAAACTGATGACTGTATTGTACTGACTGAGTGTGTAACTGACAGTTCCACACTGCTAATGTTAGCCATCTAAATTAGAATTAGCTCACGTTAGCTGCCAAGCAATGCATTTCACTCAGCTCCCAGTGATTTCAGCTAGCTAGATAAGATACGTCCTTATATACTGTATATACATTTACATTTTACATTTTAAGCATTTAGCAGACGCTCTTATCCAGAATGACTTACAAGATGTGCATAAATACATGGTAGGAACAATCATAGTTCACGCAAGAGATCAGTGCAGTAATACAGCGATAGACATAATTGCAGGCAGCTGCGTACCATACCTGTAACACTGGGAAGGAAAAGGTTAGTAAATGTTTTATTTTTATTTTTAAATAGCCAATTTTGTAAACTTTCTCAAAGTTTCTGCACATTAAATATGACAAGGATTAACTGGGTTACCTGCATGGTGGAGATGATCAGCCCCCTGTGCATGACGAACTGCCCCAGTGCAGCAGAGCGCTTGTAGCTGTCACGTCCATGGACCATGAGTAACCTGCCGATGTGCTTGAACTGTGTGATGGAGAAGTCTGCAGCCAGGGAGGCCTGTTTCCCCTCCTGCCATAAAACAAAAAAACAGACTGAGCTTCAGAGCAGAGTAGCAACAATAGACTATGAGCTTCAGAGCCGAGAAGCAACAACAGACTGAGCTTCAGAGCAGAGTAGCAAGAAAAAAAGAGTGCAAGCTTCAGAGTGGAGAAGCAAGAAAAACAGCAACAATATCTGGCAAATGCAGGGGAAAATGACATTATAAATGTCTCAAAAAGATTTTCAGACCAGCTGCAAACAACCTCTCTATCAAACATCCACATTAAGCTCCATGATAAAATATAAGCATTGGAATCCTCCACTATTTCTCCTGATCAGGCTGGTTGAGCGACTTGGTAAGTTTCAAGCATTCTGCCTGCATGTACATAAACTTAGTGTTTCTAGGATGCGCAGTATTAGTACTACCATGCAGGATAATTAAACATGAGAAGGATGAACAAGATCATGTATAACTTGAGTAACAGGCGACAGTAAAATTTTGGTTTCTTTAGGAGTACAGATTAAATGAAAGGAGCAATACATGATTACTTTTTTTTTTTTTAAGTGTTTTGGCTGCCCTTGCCCTCATGTGACAAAGTGACCATACATTGCCCTTCGAACGACTGTTGATCCTTTTATTAAATCTACAAGCAGCATTATTTTGGTAGGAACTTGACTCGGTTGCTTATCCAACTAGGAAAAAAGATCTCTCACAAAGTATTCACTTAATCAAAAATCATCTACAAATGTGAAATTCTCTATGCTTTCTGACTGCATACTGTGAGGGCTACTGGAACACAGAGCTTTAAACCAAGACTCGGGTTTACACCACATTAAGTATTACTGATTGACTCACAACTATGTTCCTGTTAAACAGTGGACATGATGCATTTACCAAAGGCAGATATGACAAACACATTCAGGAACTGAATAGGAGTGTCTTTTTACCTTTCCCTCTATGCCAATGCCACAGTCCGCTGCTTGGATCATGCTAACATCGTTGCCACCATCACCTGAGGGACACAGGGAAAGTCCAGGTTAAAATGCAGATATCAGGGGGCCATGGGTGATGTAACGGTAAAAGCACTCGCCTGGAGTGCAGGTTGCTCACTGCGGTCGGGGTTCGATACCCGGCTGCGCCAGTTTGGGGGCAGCAATTGGCTGTCCGCCCCAGGGGAGGGGGGAGGGAGAGCCAGCACAAGCTCGCTGAGAAGTGCAAAGGGCAGGCATCCCTGTAAAGACAGGTGGGCGAGTTCCGTCTTGGAGGAGGCGGATCATTGCCAGCCTTGGGGAACTGGCTTGTCCAGAGACGGGCGGCGGGCTTGTAGGGGGGGTGAATTGAAGAAATAGAGGGTACAAATAAATGTACGGTGTACAGAACGGTGTATAGATTGCCCTCTCCAGGGTAATCTGCGAAAAGGTTTGGGGTATCACCAGGTGCTCCTTCTCATGTATTACAACAATGATCACTGCCACGTTTATCTGTCGGCATGAAGCTGCCAATGAAGCGTCTTCCTCTGACTCATGTCTGTGCAACTTAATTTGCAGACTGCGGTGTGAAAAGAAGCAGTAGATGACATCGGAGGAGAGCACGTACTCGTCTGCGCTCTCCCAAATTGATAGCGGAGGTTTTAGACCTAATAAGCCAGGTGAGGTGAGTTAACCATCATCAACTGTTTTAATTGATCAATTAAGTGCCAAGTGGTTCTTCAGGACCAGAGAATTCTCCAGTATAATATAGTGCTAGTGCCATTGTGGAAAATTCCGAAGAATCCCTTCCTCGTCCCACAATGGCACTAGCACTGGATTAGATTCTGTTTACTGGGGTTTGGAGAACCAGTGCTCTGGCTAAATATACCCTTTAAGAGTCCTATAAAACAAAGGGGCTGATAACCCCCAATTTTGTGGAATTTCAGTTATTAAAAGGGACATAAGGGCAAAGCCCTTTAAAAAAAAAATTTAGTAGCCAATTACACTCTCTATTTATCTAGATTTACCCTCCCCACACGGGTCTGCCACTCGTCTCTACAAGGCAAGCTAATTCTCCAAGGGCAGCGATCTCCGCTTCTTTCGAGACGGAATTCGCCCACCCACGTTTTGGAGACTCCTTACGTGCTTCACGGCAGCATTTCGAACCACGTCCCTGACAGGCAGCGCGCACCATATCGGATCAGCCAAAATATGGTGCGTTAGACCGCTACGCTATCTACTGACCCCCCCCCCCAAAAAAAGTGTGCTTTGCAAATGATTTTACAAAGCTCTTAAAGAAGATTCGGTCTTGGATGTAATTGATTAGGGTCTTCCAGTGTATTATCGGTTTCTTTGGTCGTTTTCCTAGTATTTCAGCACCTCTTATTACCATGTTCTCCAATACTTCCTGAGTGTCATTATTTAGTATTTGGTGAGGCTTTCAGTGAAGTAGCTGAGGGTGTCACAGATATCTTGGTTCTTATAAAGGTTCTCATTTTTGATACATCTTCCCTAATTTCTCACTTTTACTAATGCAATACTGTTTTGTTTTAACTGCAAGGGGTATTTTCCAATAGGCTATGCTTTTATATATTTTGTAAAGCTTCTTTTGATTGGCTGTGTGCTGTGATGCTCACCTATTGCACAAGTGCGATTGGCTGTGTGTTGCTTCAGAAGCATGACGATCTGGGCCTTCTGTGTGGGCGAACAGCGGCAGCAGACTACAGCCGGGCACTGACATGCCAGCTCCACAAACTCATGCTCATAATATCGCAAACACACCTGGGAGAAAACACAAACAAACAAACAAACAAACAAAAACACACACACACAACAATACCTCCATTAATAAAGATAGCTAAATGCATTTGTTGCTATTAGCTCAATTTATGTCATTTGATGCTCTCACACTCCCCATATAACAAAAAAGTGAAGCAAATTTGACTATGACTCAATGCACCTTCACACAGGAAAATATGCACTTTCTAAACTTACATAAAAAACCCAGTCTTAACTAAAAGACATTACTTAGTGTGAGTGGTGTAGACATTTGAAATACCAGGTGAAATACTTCCAACTTCCTCAGTTAGAGGCTCGTATCTCTGATATAAAGAATTGGATGATGGTAAACCTCCTGCTTTTGAATTCAGATAAAACAGAGATGGTCTTGGGCCCCAAAAAATTAAGGAATAAGTTGGATCTGCAGTTAAATGCAGGTGATTGCCTGGTTGCATCAAATCTGACGGTCAAGAACCTTGGTTTTATTATTGATCAGGATTGCTCATATTAAAAACACTTCCAGAGTGGCTTTCTTTCACATTTTGTCGCATCAAAGCTAGACTATTGTAATGCCTTAATATCTGGCTGCTCTAGTAGCTCTCTTAAGAGTCCTCAACTAATACAGAATACAGCGGCACATATTTTGACAAGATGTAAGAAATATGAGCACAATACCCTGTGTTAGCGTCACTACATCATAGTCATTATAAAGTACTGCTGCTAACTTTTAACGGACTTGCACCTATATATCTGACTGAAATGATTGTTCCTTATAAGCCGACACGACTGCTTCGTTCACAAGAAGCCGGCCATCTATTACTCCCCAGAATTTTGAAAAGCACAGCTGGTGGTAGAGCCTTCCCTTATAGAGCTCCTCTGTTGTGGAACGGTTTACCAAAGCATGTTAGGGATTTGGAGATTTAACATTTTTAAGTCTAGATTAAAAACATATATTTTCAGCCTAGCCTACTGCCAAACATAGTCTAGGTGTAGAGATGGAGAAGGCTGTGCTCTTATGGAGTGAGAAACTCCATACTGTCACCCCCTCAAAGTGTCACCACCACTGTTAGGCTGGCTATCCTTGATCGGGTGCGGATGGTTTGGAACTCCCTCATGGCTGTGTGTGTTCTCTGTCCCTCTCCTAATAGATATGCTGCCATAGCTTACACCTGTTGGGGCAGTTCTGATAAAAACAAGTTTTTAGCTATTTAGATCTCAGAAGTGCTTAACTTACATAACCAAGACCTTGATGAGCAAACTCATATTGGCAAAACAATATGAGTGTTTTGGAGTGTTTGCAGACACTCCGAACAGAAATAGAACTTTACTGCATTGTTGTGATTTCCTTTGGAATTTTGTACTCTTCTGTTAATCAGCTGGAGACTGCGGTACAAAGCATGTCTTTTTCCTCTGAATACTTGTGACACTGTTGTATGTACCTCAAGTGCATCTCCAGAAATGACCAGGGCACAGTCGTGCTTTCTTCTGAATGCGTTGAGCTCCAAATGGGCTTCCCCTCTGTTAGTGACCTGCAACAGTAGAATTTTACAGCTTACACAAAGAGCGGAATACAGTAAAAATGCAATTACAATGCCTTTGAAACTGGCTCCATATTTGTATTCATTTGGGAATTCAGATTTACACAATGACCTGCATGTATTATGAGGAAAGTGCATGTTTTGTTTTCGTAAGCGCTTTTTGTTTTTGTCAGTTAGAGAGGAGTGAGACCTACCCGTCTGAAAGGGGGGGAGTCAGTCACTGGTAGCTAGATGAAGCTATTTGTGCCATGGTCACTTATAAAAATCATTGTGCTCGATATGGACGGACTGAGACAGTCAGTTGCAAACTCACTGACAATGCTAGCTAAAGCTACACAGAAATACTGATTTTGAATGAAAGCAAAGTTCATAGTTAGCTAGTGTGCCAGATAAAATCAATGTGATACATGGAAATTCGTGGATTTAGTTTTTGTATGGTTTTTCAAAATATAAGTAGACTAATTCATAGCTAGATAATAGCTCATTTTAGCTAGATGGCTAGCTAGCAAAGTTAGGCAAAATAGAGGTAACTGCCAAATTAAATGAAACATCAACATAGTGTCTTGATATTGAATTGGTCCACCACAAGCTGTAAGAACAGCTTCAATGCGCCTCGGCATAGATTCCACAAGTGTCTGGAACTCTGTTGGAGGGATGCAGCACCATTCTTCCACGATAAATAATTTAGTGTTTTTTGATGGTGGTGGAAAACGCAGTCACAGGCACCACTTCAGAACCTTCCATAAGTGTTGAAATGGGTTGAAATCTGGTGGCTGAGATGGCCATGGAATATGGTTTCCATGGTTTGCCAAGGAAGACTACATAAGGAAAGGCACCATCCAAACACATTTAACAGCCTACCCCTAAGTTCATATGAAAGGAAGCAAACATGGAGCATTCAACATTCAACAGTACCTGGTTCAAAAAATAAAAGTGGCTGGAATGTAATTGGCAGATACCATTGCTTTCTAAGTAGAGTTTGTGGAACAGTATATGACAGCACATTGGCTTTGGAGATTGGAATATCTATCTACCCATCCATCTACCTACCGACCTATGTATGTAAGGAATAACTACAAGTGGCTTAGGATATATATGCATGGCTGTTGGCCAATCAGAATCAAGTATCCATATTTACATATATGCACGGATGCATGGATTATTCATATTCATATATATGCACAACTTCTTCATACACTCTGGCAAGCTAGCTAGCTAATCAACCAACTTAACTAAAAACATTTGCAAGAAACTATTTAACCCCCTGAGGTTGACGGGATCGCCGACGATCCAAGCAGCAATAAAAGTATAATACTATTTCTAAAGTTGCGAGATCATACACACGCGGCAAAAACATTGACAGAAACCTTGGAATCGTGACTTTCAGATTTAAGCCCTAGCCAATAATATGAGATTTTTTTAATTAGGTTAATTAGACCAAAAGTAAACCTTGCCTTTTCCTCTCTTTTTTACCTGGAAGTGCCGTCCCCCTTCTATTGACATGGTAACTAGGTGCTAGTCTCGGGGAGGGGTGTGGGGCTATGTGTGAAATCGCAGCGTAAACAATGTCCCAACATTATATCGCATCTTGTCTGTGTTTACGGTTGCGATCTGCCAGCAACAGACGGTGTATGCTGATATTTATTTTATTTCCAAATATATGAATTCCGTGTCTTGTGACGCTATACGGAAACAATCAGAATCATTGCGAACTACTGCAAACAATTAACAGGAGGATATTTAACCAGCTGGCATTCTCTGATTCGGCACTTGGACATTATCTAGCTTAGCTTGATAGTACCAATTGTGATTAATGTTTCTTGCCTCTCGAGAACTTGTTTGTTCGTGTGCTTGTTGTTGTTTAGATTCCCAGCGTTTAGTTTATACCGAGTTTTTGGATACGTTTTGGATTTACCTGTTTACTTTGCTTTGTTTGTTCCTGATCGTTGGTTGTTTTGTTTTGTTTGTCTTTCCGTGTCTTCGCAGACACGGATTTTGCTTTCGTTTTCCTACAGACGTTTAACGATAAATATCTTAAACCCAGAAAACGGGCTACTTTTGATCATGTGCCTGTGCCCACTGCCAAACAGACTCTGGATGTTGGCAAATTAGCTTCTGTTGGTTGCAAGAAATGCGTACTCTGCAAGATGTCGGGGAAACAGCGGTTTGTGACGTTGCCTTGTGTCTACAGCTGACCAGAAACTGTTTTGAGAAGTGGCACCAAAGACCGTGAAAGAACAGATTGTCTCACCATGTTTTAATTTGGAATTTTTTGTATATAGTTTGAGGTTTTCAATGAATCTTCCCAAATGGAATTTTTTTTATTTTTTCTGTCTTCTGCATGGCTCACTGACTATTGCTTACTCTGATGGCTTTTCTCTTTGTCTGACGGCCTTTGAGAGAGAGAGTGTGGACAAGCCTCAGGTGTGGATCATGAATATTCATGAAAATAGCATATAGCCCTCCCACAGCCTGAAATAAATGTGACCAGTTCTGATAAAAACAGGTTTTTAGCTATTTAGATCTCAGATGTGCTAAACTATTTTCACACCCTTACATAACCAAGACCTTGATGAACAAACGCATATTGGCAAAACAATTCGTCACTATAGTTTAGTGTGTGCTTTCACAACTTTTGTAACGGCAGAAAAATTTACTCTTCATAACTTGTGTTAATATAATCTATTTACAAGCTGCATATGATACTGACCAAACTATTGATGGCATATAAATGTAGCTGTGATTGTCCTTCAAATAAAAATATCAAACACTTTGGAGTAAGTGTGTTAAGTTGATGAAATTGAGATAAATATCAGACCACGCCAAAATCACAAACCTTCTCTAAGCTTAGCACGGACCTCAGAGGGTTAATGACACCAGGGCAGTCACAGCTAGCTTGCCAGATGTTCTGTATACTATAATAATAATATATGCCATTTAGCAGACGCTTTTATCCAAAGCGACTTACAGTAGTGAATGCATACATTTTTCAGTATATGTGGCCCCAGTGGGGGCTATGTTTTACTATGTTTCTAGCCAGACATGTTAGCAACTTATGTAATATATACATGGCAAGTGCTATAAAAGTTTGCTAGCTAACAAACTAGCACTACTCTCAACATGTTCTAGCTCCTCAGTTACGGCACAAGTGCCACAAACTCATGAACTTATGAATCATTTGGTAACTAGCTAGCTAGCTCACTGCGATGACGTACTGCACTTTGCTAGTTTACAAGCTTGTTAAGTTAGGCAATTCACATCAGCTAGGTAGCTAACATTGTTAAATTATTTTTTATCTTGCCCTTCATTACTACTTTGAGCAAATCTCGACTCAACAAGGAAGTGACTGGAGTAAATGCCCGTTTCCAATACAGTTTTCCCAAATATCTGTCACTGTCATCATAGTCTTGACCATCCCAAGGAGCTTTGCTTAAACTGGTCCTGGTATGCTATTCCATATATTAACAACTCTCTAAAAAGAATCCCCTTGCACAATGTGGAATTGTCCTTCAATTTTCAGAATTCAATTTGAAATATCTTCTCTAATCCACTTTAATAAAAAGTTCTAAAAATGTAAACACCTCAATCACATTCCCCCTTTTGCTGAACCCGAAGAGATTAAATAAGTAATGAAATAAGTCAAAACAATGCACATACTCTAGCATCTAGCATGCTGCATCCACTTATTGGCTTACCAATTTTAAATACTGAAGATACCACTCAAGTGCCAACACAGACTTAAAAAAACATGGTTGTCAAAGCAAAATGGCACTACAAGGATAAAGTGGGTGAGGAATTCTTGTATAGAAGAAATGTCTTCCAATACTTAAACAAAATGACTGGCCATAAAGCAAACCCAATTTCCCCTGTATAACCAACCCAACCCAATTTGCAACTGAACTGAATAACTTTCTTTCCTGGTTTGACCCGCATGATTTCACCGATGAATGCATACCTCCTTTTACAGAACACCATGTTCATAAATTAACAAGATGTGTAATGGGAGCATGGTCCAGACAATATACCAGGCCATCTGCTAAAGAAAGCACAACAGAAGTTTTATGGAGCCGTTCCAGATGTCCCTCGACACAGCCATTATTCCAACAGCCACATAAATCATCCATAATTGTCAATTATCCCCCGAAATGACTCCCTCTCTCAATCAAACCACTAGATGTTTGGAAAGACTCATCCTTGGTCAACTATCTCAGGCAAAAACTCAATGGACAATTTGCTTATGGGTCAAATAGGAGTACTGATGATGCAGTGGACAGTCTCCTCCATAAACTACTAAAGCACCTGGACATGCCTGGGAATTATGTTCTGTTTGTTGATTTCAGCTCTGCCTTCAATACCATCCAATGTCACACCATGATAACCAAAATACAACAGCTGTGCATCTCCAGTCATTAAACGGGTTCATAGCTCCACAGGGTGTCAAAATCATGGACACCTGGCCTCATTCTGAAGTGCCCCAGAGCTGCACACTCAGTCAGCTCTTCTGAACAGTACACTTATTTTAAATACATCAAAACATTTTATTTGTGGAGTAAAATCTTCTTCATCTGAACTTCTCAAAAACTAAGGCAATGCTCACTGGCTTCCACCAAAAATGTACACCAGCCCTACGTTCATAAACGACTCCTCGATCAAGATGGTCAACTCTTTCAAATACCTGGGAGTTGCAATAGATAAACTCCCATTCAACCAGCACATAACATTCAGAAACTGTCACATGACATCCATATACATCCTGTTTTCATATGGACTCTTATGCTGTTATCACAGCTGTGCTGTAGTATCCAGTACAGAAAACTGTCTACGATTATCAACACTGTATCCAGCTCAAGGTTCATTAACTTAACAGTCCTAAATGCTGGGGGGGGAGGACAGCATGGTGGCAGATGTGCAACACCCAATACACAGCTTCCCAACTGTCACCACATTGGCAGTTGCCCTAACTTCAAAACTGCAATTAACCTGTTAAATAGTTCAGTTCTTCTGTGTGCCTTAAATGTGCCATTGTCTTTAGTAGACGTGCCTTGTCTATAATGATTTATATACATGTTTTGCTCACAATTAAAACAAATCTTTAATGTTGACTGTACTGTGGAAACTAATTTCCTCACGTGAGGAGAATCAAAATCTCAATATTTGCGTACTATACAAAATACCATGTATAGTGACATGTGTAGGCTACTTTATAGTTAAGAGTTTCCAGTGCTATATTGCAGCACAGAATGTTCACTGGTCCAGTATCGTTCTTAGTCATTCCCCTTAATTCATTTTCAGAAGATGCATTCAATTGGAACGTTTTGGTGAATAGGGAGTTCAGAATCTTGTGGGTTGATCGAATCTGTGGTAGGACAGAGATTTTCTTGGCTTCATTTAAGATCTCTGGGGAGTCAAACATTCTCCTTGAAATGTCACAACCAATCAAAGTTACTTCCTGAGTGCTTATATCTGGCACCTCCAATAAAATTCTCTCTGGTTTAGATCAACTTCTGTTGGAAAGGCTTCTAGACATTTGTGGAGAAAAGGCATCTGGAATCTCAAGACCAATACGTTGAAACATTGAGACATGCTCTCCTCACATCTAAATAACAACTTGATTTTGAACGCAAACCATGGTTTCAACCACTGGAGGAGAAATGGCCATTTAATCTTGACCGTGTTCTCTAAACACTAATTTAATTAAATAGTTTAAAGTCACAGGACAATAACTGAATTGCACACATTATAAAAGGAGGAAAATCATACTGATCTGAAGATGTGAATATCCTGGCTTCTGGAAACCAAATGGGAACTTTTTGCAATGCAGGTGGCTGTTTCCAGTTTGTCTCCTGTCAGCATCCATATCTGACACGGCAAAGAACAGTCATGGAGCTCCATCTTCATTGTCAAAGCATAATGTCCAAACCCTTCATTCATTCATGTCACCAGTTAATTCAGAATGGTCGTGCATTAAAGCGTGTCCAACATGAGTGTGGCTGAGGTGGCTGTGGTTGAGGGCACAGCTGGGCATTAGGACCTTAATGCCTGCATTGCGCAGCAGCTCCAGGGTGGGTCGAACTTCCGCCTGCAGCTGGTCCTCCACCCCTGTAAGACAGAGCAGCTCCATCTCTCTCTCCAGACTCTCCACCACAGCGGCTACCTTCAGAGGCCGATCATGCAGGCTGAGCTTGGCCTGGTTATAACGACTCTGCAAAGGGAGGAGATGCATTCACCAGAGGGTGCAGTGCTTGTGGTTTTAGCATGCTGTTTGGGATGTTGGGCTCAGTGCTCATTCGTTTGCTCAGTGTAGCTATAGTGTGGAGTCTGGCATGCATTGCTCAGTGTAGATATAGTGTGTAGTTTGGCATGCATTGCCCAGTGAAGATACTGTGTCGTTTGGCATGTATTGCTCAGTGCAGATATAGTGTGTAGTTTGGCATGCATTGCTCAATGTTCATGCTTTTAGGGCCTTATTCAGAGTTAACAGACTTAAGCACCTGCTCAAGTTCCTCCAGTTAATACAACATACATAATATAACTAGAACACTTCAGAGAGTTTTGTTTCAATTGTGTTTTCTATTCAAGTGTCTCAATTCATCCCTTTATGGACTGTGTGCCTTTAATTAGAAAGCAAGACCGCAAAAGCCAAATTTTTCAGCTGAAGAATTAAAAATACTGGTGAATGAGGTCAGCAAACACTATTCTACATTATACTGTGCAAATTCTCTCAAAGTTGACAATGTGCATAAGCGTGTGCTGTGGAAACAGATAATAGTGACAGTGGTCTGTGTGGGGCGGTGTAAACGTAATTTGGACTAACAGAAGCATAAGCACAGAGACCTGCACAACCAAGTAAAAGCTAAAATTGGCACAAGCAAACAAACAATATACAATACAAACAATGGCCAGGTAGTGGCAGGCTACTTATTCAACGTTTTTTTATGGAGCAAACATTGCTTAACATAAGTTCAGAATAATCAGAATTAACATGCCTCTATTTTGCCAGGAGACGCTTAATTCCATAAATAAGTCAATACGAACAAACAGGTGAGGAGCATCATTTTTGACTTGGGCGAGTGCACTTAACTCAACACTGAATAAGGCCCTTAGTGTGTAGTTGTGATGTCGCAAGTTTGGCAGGCATGGATCAGTGCTCATGCTTTTAGCATGTAGTTTGTCATGTCAGTAGTATTTCTACCTCAAAGTCTTGGTACTGCTCCTCAGATAAAGATTTCCTGGCGACCACCAATGTGCGCAGACCCTCCCTGGCCATGTTACCACACTAGGATGAGAGAAAGACAGAGAGATAGCATCTTTATTCATCTTCCTCTAGGCAATACACTCATATTTACTTCTATTTCAGCATGATGTTGTGTGATATGTTCACTGTCCACAACCCCACTTAAATATTTCCTCTGAAATATAACTAGTGCTATGGACCAAACAGCAATCAATGGCTAATGTCAGCTGGTGGCAAATGTCCCAGTCTCACTACATATGTGTGTGTGCATATACAGTGCCCTCCAGAATTATTGGCACCCTTGGTGAAGGGGGCTATGAAAAAAAGATTTGTTGTTCACCATCTTGATCTTACACTCAAAATAGGAGAAATCTGACCTTGAAGTAAAATTATTCAAAGAAGAAGAAATCCTTATCAAAAATTTAAAAGAAATCTCAAAAACACGTGTCACAATTATTGGCACCCCTGCATTTAGTACTTACTCCCTTTGCCAAGATAATGGTCTTCTCCTATAATACTTGATGAGGTGGGAGAACACATAGCAAGGGATCTGAGACTATTCCTCTATACAGAATCTCTCCAGATCATTCAGTCCTTGGTCCTCGCTTGTGGACTCTCCTCTTCAGCTCACCTCACAGGTTTTCAATGGGGTTTAGCACAGGGGACTGGGATGGCCATTGCAAAAAACTTGATTCTGTGGTTAGTGAACCATTTTTGTGTGGATTTGGAGGTATGCTTTGGATCATTGTCCTGCTGGAAGATCCAACCACAACCCAGTTTTAGCCTCCTGACAGGCAGACAGATTTTGATCTAAAATCTCCTGGTACATGATGGAGTCTATGATGCCATGTTTCCTAACAAGGCTCCCAGGGCCTTTGGAACAGCCCCACAACATCAAAGATCCACCACCATAAATCAGTACGGATTAGGTTATTTTCTGCATGACCATCCCTCTATTTATGCCAAACCCACCTCTGGTGGGTGGCTTTATTTTTGTCTCATTTGACCACAGAACCCGGTTCCACTCAACGTTCCAGTGGGGTATAGCAGTAGAGGTTTTCTTCTGGCAAGCCTTCCAAATAACTTGTTAGCATGGAGGTGGTGTCTAATTGTAGTTTTGGAGACTTGGTGACCCCAAGATGCAACTAACATAGGCAATTCTCCAACTGTGATTCTTGGGGAAATATTTGCCTCTCGAACCATCCTCCTCAGGTTCATCACAGCTCCAGTTGCTTTAAACTACTCAGTTATTGCCCTAATAGTGGAGATGGGTATTTTCAGGCGTGCAGCTATTTTTCTATAGCCATTGCCTGATTTATGAAGGTCAACAACCTTTTGTCTCATTTCATTTGTGTATTCTCTGATCTTCCCCATGTTGATGGATGACTAACAGAGTTTGGCCTGTGTGTCACCTCATATTTATAGCCCAGTGAAACAGGAAGTCATGAATGACCACTTAAAAGTTCCTAAAGACTGAGGTGAATTAAAAAAATATAGATATATAAATGGGAATATACTTCATTTAGATTTTGTTCATAAGAATTATTAAGGGCGCCAATAATTGTGACACGTGTTTTTGAGAATAATGTTTATTTTCTGATAAGGATTTTCTTTTCTTTAAATAATTTTACTTCAATTAAAGGTTAGATTTCTCTCATATTTTGAGTGTAAGATCAAGCTGATGAACAACAAAGACATTTTTTCATAGCCTTTTTTGCTCATCTTTACCAAGCGTGCCAATAATTCTGCAGGGCACGGTATGTGTGAGTGTAAATGTGCATCTGTGTGAATATGTGAGAGTGGGTGGGTGTGTGTGCGAGTGTATGTGTGTGTGTGTGCATGCGAGTATCTGCATGCATGAGTGTGTGTCTGTAAAAATGTGTGTGTATAATTCCTTACCTCCTCATCCAACCAGTCATTATACTGCACAATGGTTCCCATGGCAACATCTGCCCCTTTCATGTAAAAAGTGATGTCACCTGTAGTCTCTTCCTGAGATAAACACATTAAACATGAAATCTATTAAACACAAACACTTATTAAAACACAAAATACTCTCTGAACACAAACAAATTAAACTACTCCTGAAACGTTAATTAACATAGGAGCGATGAGGTTGTTGAGCATCCCATCTGTCCCATCCCTCCTGGCGCCCAGCAGCCGCTCCTCGCGGTCTCGCCTCACCTCTGTCCTGACCCCTCGTGGTGGGATGATCTTCCACACTGGCTCAGGACTGTAGAATAACTTGCAATCTTCCGCAAGAGACTCAAAGACTCCACTACCACTGAATTCGGTACATCTAGCCAATTGTCATCACCACTGCTTACATGTTTAATACTTTTTGTATATGTATACAAAAAGAAAAAATAATTTTTAGCCTTTTCCTTCCCTGTGTCACAGGTATGGTATGCAGCTGTCAATGATGTCTATCACTGTATTACTGCACTGATCTCTTGCACGAACAATGATTGTTCTTACCATGTATTAATGCACATCTTGTAAGTCGCTCTGGATAAGAGTATCTGCTAAATGGTTAAAATGGAAATGTAATGTAAAATGAGCAGCTTTTTATTTTGAACAATGTCCATCGTTGCGTCAAAATGCGAGACACCTGGTCCCCTATGCGGAGCATTACATTACATTACATTAGCAGACGCTCTTATCCAGAGCGACTTACAGTTTCACATTTATTTACATACAATCCATTTATACAGCTGGATGTTTTTTACTGAAGCAATCCAGGTTAAGCACCTTGCTCAAATGTACAACAGTAGTGCCCGAGGGATCAAACCTGCAACCTTTGCGTTACAAGCCCAGTTTCTTAACCATTATGCTAACACTGCCGCCCCATCACAAATGCATCAATAAGAAGTAGTTAATATTGTTAATAAACACGATTCAAAATGTGGCTTTGATGAAAATGCATAAACTAAACTAAACTGCTAACTAACTAACTAACCTAACACTTATTTTCCTCTTCCTCCTCCCAGACACTTATCAGTTTCCTACTGAGAAAAGCACTTTTAGGAAACAAATAGACATGCATGCTAGTTTAGTTTAGTATTTCCGCTTGATACACCGCACAATTACATATCCCATTTTATTGTAGTGAAAGCCAGTCTCATAATGTGCTCTTCGCAAGCCAAGGCACTTGCTATTCTTTAGAAATGACAAAATTGTCAGTTCACTATGGGAAAGGTATTAAAAGGCGAAGAAAACTGATGATCCGATTGGCCATAATAAGCCAAACTCTCATCACAACTACAGGTAATTTATTCTTCTTAAACCAACTTACAACCACGCCACAGGTGTGCTACTGTCTCATCACGAAACTACCAGAATAGATAAGGACACACCTTAATGCGCCTCCATCCTGGATTAACACTACTGTCTGCCCATTATGCTTTGACATTGATACTAGAGCCAGTAATGTTGTACCCTGACAATGATGCCCATCCTCTTGCTCTCTGAAGTGAAGGGGAATATTTGCAGGATGTCGAAGGTGAGGATTTGTCCTGCAGGGGTCTTCAGTTGCATGGAGGTAAGGTCCCGGTTTACCAGCGTAAGGCCCACACTCTCTGTCCAGCGCACCAATGCCACCTGAGGACATGTAAGAGGTCAGAGGTCAAACACACACCTAGAGAAAACTGCACCTTCTGTTCCCATGTACCAAACCAACAACCACATATTCACTTCCCCTAAACACAATGATCACTACCCAATAAATTCTGATCAGAAACACGAGCCGAGTGAGGTAAGGCAACTGTGGGATATTTAAACTACATCTGAAAATCTAAAAGATCACTAAAGCTTAAAAGCAGGAAAATAAACACAAATGAAGAAGCAAAAATCAAGACCGATTCGATAGCATTTAAATATCAGAATCTATAATACTTTTAAATGCTAAGCAGGTATATGGAGGTATATATATTTTTTTTTTGTATTCCTCTACTATCCGTTTTTTCTTCAAACTCTCCTTACCAAGAATTCTAAATCCATCAATTTTCAACAGATGTCAAACTAGTAATCAGGTAACAACATCTGAACATTTGGACAGAGACATCCAGGATGAATTAATCTGCAATCTTTGTGAACTGGTTGAGCACCTTGAGAACAAATTGCTTGATGCTTGAAAACTGGCTGGCCTCTGATTCAATACTGTAATGTACACACCATTACATTGTAAATGTAATATTTTCACATAGAGACGTATAGATAACTGAATGGGATGCTGACCTCGTCTGGGCTGGAGGCCTGGTAATTGCGGTTGTGGTCACTGAAGTCCTGATCAGCCTCCGCATTCTCAGTCTCAGTGCTGGCCCCCGTGCCCGGCTCATACACAGGGGTAACGTTGTGGCACAGGGCAATGGCTTTGACTGCCGCATAGACGCGAGTGCCAACACTCCTGCGAACTTTGGGTGCTGCTGGCTGAGATATGTGGGCGGCAGGACAGCTGCCCTCACTGACCTGAGGACACAAAACCACTCAATTCTGAGTTTATTCAAAATAAAGTCATAAATTCTACTGCATACAATACAGTAATGAACAATATACAACAAATTTCCCCCTATAACCTTAATGACGTTGCATGTAACTGCAAAAGCTACATTTTACACAAATGATAATTTAAGATCTTTCATATTTCATTAGAGATTGATATAAACAGAAGAGTGTTACCTGTGCATAAGACTGAACAATATGACTCTCAATCTCATCCATCGTGTCTGTCCCATAGGACACGGTTCCCAGATGAAGGCGTTTGAATATCATCTCATTCTGTGTCAGAGTGCCTGAAATTCCCAAATTAATAAGTAAGAGAGAGAGACACACACAGGTACAGGTAACTTCCTAAATAAAGAAAACACCAACATAAAGTGTCTTATTAGGGCGTTGGGACACCATGAGCCACTAGAACAGCCTCAATGTGCCTCGGCATAGATTCTACAAGTGTTTGGAGCTCTACCGGAACACCATTGTTCCACGAGAAATTTCATAATTTGGTTAGTGATGGTGGTGGAAAACGCTGCCTACAGAATCTCCCATAAGTGTTCAATTGGGTTGAGATCTGGTTACTGAGACAGCCTTGGCATATGGTTTACATACACTGCCTGGCCCAAAAAAAAGTCACCACTTGGATTTAACTAAGCAAATAGGTAAGAGCCTTCCATTGGATAATTACTGGAGTGATTAATATGTTTTAGCTGGCAACAAGTTATTTAACCCTAACTGATGCAGTGAGTAGCTTCTCATTTCTTAAACAACCATGTCGGAAGACATATCCTGTGGTCGTGGAAAATATGTTGATCTGTTTCAGAAGGGTCAAATTATTGGCCTGCATCAAGCAAAGAAAACAACTAAGGAGATTGCTGAAACTACTAAAATTGGGTTAAGAACTGTCCAACGCATTATTAAAACCTGGAAGGATAGTGGTAAACCATCATCTTCGAGGAAGAAATGTGGTTGGAAAAAAATCTTGAATGATCGTGATCGGCGATCACTTAAACGTTTGGTGAAATCATATCGTAAAAAATCAACAGTAGAATTAATAGTGAAAGTAAGAGCATTTCCACATGCACAATGCGAAGGGAACTCAAGGGATTGGGACTAAACAGCTGTGTAGCCTTAAGAAAACCACTTGTCAGTGAGGCTAATCAGAAAAAAAGGCTTCAATTTGCTAGGGAGCATAAAGATTGGACTCTGGAGCAATGGAAGAAGGTCATGTGGTCTGATGAGTCCAGATTTACCCTGTTCCAGAGTGATGGGCGCATCAGGGTAAGAAGAAAGGCGGATGAAGTGATGCACCCATCATGCCTAGTGCCTACCGTACAAGCCTGTGGGGGTAGTGTTATGATCTGGGGTTGCTGCAGTTGGTCAGGTCTAGGTTCAGCAACGTTATGTGCCCAAAGAATGAGGTCAGCTGACTACCTGAATATACTGAATGACCAGGTTTTTCCATCAATGGATTTTTTGCCTGATGGCATGGGCATATTCCAAGATGACAATGCCACGATTCATCGGGCTCAAATTGTGAAAGAGTGGTTCAGGGAGCATCAGACATCATTTTCACACATGGATTGGCCACCACAGAGTCCAGACCTTAACCCCATTGAGAATCTTTGGGATGTGCTGGAGAAGACTTTGCGCAGCGGTCCAACTCTCCCATCATCAATACAAGATCTTGGCGAAAAATTAATGCAACTCTGGACGGAAATAACTGTTGTGACATTACAGAAGCTTATCGAAACGATGCCACGGCGAATGCGTGCCGTAATCAAAGCTAAAGGCGGTCCAACTAAATATTAGAGTGTGTGACTTTTTTTTTTGATGGGCAGTGTAGTTTTCATGCTCATCAAACCATTCAGTGAGCACTCATGCCCTGTGGATGCGGCATTGTCATCCTGGAAGAGATCACTCCCATCAGGATAAAAATGCTTCACCATAGGATGAAGGTGATCACTCAGAATGGCTTTGTATTTATTGGCATTTACCTGGCCCCCTAAGAGGTTAAGCGGACCTAAACCACGCCAGGAAAATACACCACACACAATAACAGAGCTGCCAGAGCCCTTCATTTACTCAAGTATTTCCTTATTTTGGCAGTTTCCTGTAGCAATTCAATACACGTCAAAGATGAAGATGTTCATAATAAAACAAAAGAACAATTAGCACTTACTTTACACACTTGACACCATATCACATTGTAAGCCCTTGACATTTTTTTTATTGACTATAAAATGTGTTAATAAACAGTACTTTATTGATCCTACTGATCAAAAACAGTGAACTTGTTTTGTCACAAGAGCAAGCCAAATCCAGAGTTCCAATGTATACTTTGCACTTTGTATTGCCAACAACAGCAGAGATGTTATATCCCTCTGATGTGAATTGGTGCTTGGTGTTTGAGCCATATGCAGAAGTAGAAAGCATGCAAATCCATGTGAGACCTGTAAGCGGTTGTATGCTGGCTTTTCCTACCTGTTTTATCTGTCAGCAGGTATACGACTCGGCCAAGCTCTTCTGGGATGGTACTAGTTCGTACAACTGTGCCAGGGATATTTTCGTCTTTCATGATCATCCAACTGTAGGCAGACTTTCCCATGTCCAGATTGACACGCAAGCTGCACACATCAGCACAGTACAGGGGTTACAGTCTAACTAGAGGGGAAAGCCATCAAGAAAAATATATTCTTTGTGAGAAAGAATTTCATATACAGTAGCACAGGGTAGCATTAACAGTATGATAGTTGCAATTGTATTCTGTCCCTGAACAGTCCTGTAAAACAAATTTCCATGAAAGCTAAAGTCCCAAGCTCATTTGTATGACTTAAAAATGCATACAGCGGGGCATCTCTAATGATCTGAAAGATCTTGTAAATGATCATTTATGTTAAATTTAGCTTTTGCGGTTACATGCAACATTTCATTAAGGTTATAGGGGGAAATGTGTTGTATATTGTTCATTACTATATTGTATGCAGTAGAATCTGTTATTTTATTTTGAATACACTCCAGAATTGAGTGGCTTTGTGTCCTCAGGTCAGTGAGGGCAGCTGCCCTCCCGCCCATAAATCTCAGCCAGCAGCACCTGGCTCTGGCCAGGAGTGCCACTGTGCCACTAGGGGGCGGCAATTGGTGGTCAGGGTGGGGGAGGGAAGCCGATATGAGGTCGCTGCATATAGGAGTGGCCCTGTGTGAATACTGGAGTTTCGGTGATGGCTTGGTGGGTTCTGGAGGAGGAAGAGGCGGTGCTTCGCCACATGTCACTGCTGGTTTCAGGACTGTTCAAAATGCACAGAATAAAAGGGCAATACAGACAGAAGCTTATAGAAGACATCAGTCCATCGCTTAGGTCCAACTTAGTCAGAATAGCAACAGATGGGGCAAGTATAATGTGTGATGGAAACAACTGTTTTTCCATTAGCCATTTCTGTCACACTCTACTGCTAACAAAGCAACGCAAACTCTACCCAATAACGTGGCTAACTCTCCCTGATCATGTCCCCCATGTTATTGGGTAAAGTTACTGGTTTGCCCATTCAACAAAAACAGTGTGAATACAGGAAGCTGTACCAACAATTAAATAGCAACAAGTCATCAAACATTATTTCTGAGCAGCACATGCTGGCTTACGACTGTTCTGCGCCAAATCTAGAGCAGTTTGACTCGCATCAGAACATGCAGCTTCTTACAGATTATTCTTCTATTTCAATCAATTATTCTGTTTTACATGCAATTTTAAGCTTAAACTGGTTACTGTATCTTGTTTACTGTATTTTGCTTCAGCACAAAACTTTGAAAGATGATTTTGTGCCATGGGTGATACGGGTTTAGCCATTTATGTAGTCTATGAGGCCATTACCATTATAGTTATGATGCAGCCAAATGCATTATGCATTATGGCCTATGGTACATTTTTGTGAATTTCACATTTTAATTTTCACTTTTGTAAATTTCAACTCCATAATAAAACATTAAAATGTGGAGCAGGATTAACTACGGTAGAATACATTTTATATTCTTAATTTTAAAAATTGCCTTTAAATGGAGGACACGCTCTCTGATCAGCATAGCTTCTTGATGTGTTGTAGTGTTGCAGCCTTGTAATGGGGCCGTTCTCATGAGCAGCATGGATAGAACAGGTGATGTTGCAGGAGTACCTGATGGGGATGATGTTGGAGAAGATCACAGTGAAGCGGAAGAGGTTTCGGAACCAGGGGCCCACAAAGCCTTGTATCGCCACCATCACCACAGACAGCACCACCTGGGCCACAAAAAGGGCCTTAGTGAGTCGGTTCAACTCTAGGTCCAGCAGGCCCACCTGGGGGGGAAATAGAAGTGAGGGGGGTACACGGCACATCTTGTTCCCAATTCTATCAGTGTTTGAGGCTTAGACCAAACTAATAGTACAGGTAGAAAATTATACAAACTTCAACTAAAAAAATACAAATATACAAAGGTAACACTTCAGCTTGTTTCAATAAAAATGTGTCCTTAGCTTTGACTTGCAAATAAATTCAAGTGTTAGTTTTGTATTCAATTTGGTAAGTTCAGCAATTGCCATGCCTTCCTTCTGCTCCCCACGGCAGGGGTGATTGACCCTGGTCCTGGAGAGCCACAGGGTGCACCACTTTCTGTTTTAACCGCAAAACCACTTTAGACCCAAGAAAACAGGTGAACTCAAGAGTTCCTTGAGTTAAGTGTAATAAACAGCTGTAATTGATCATTTAAGTGCTGAGTAACAACAAACGAGCACATGCGGCTCTCCAGTGCCAGAGCATAACCAGGGCTACTCAATGCATTTATGTTCTTTACACCTGCGGTTCATCTCTTGACTAATTAAGGTGGTTGAAAACGTGTCTGGGTTCCATAATTTTGTGCTGAAACAAAATAATATTTTTAACACTATGCAGGTTTGGCTCATTAAAGGAATTATTTGCCACAGAACTTAACAGAAAATCCAAAAAGCATTAGTTTTGTGAGAACTGTTCTGAGGATTAAAAGTCCTAAAAATCAATGCGCCTACATAGTGTGGCTGTTATAAAAAGACTGTAGCGGAGTTATATTATTTTTAAAAAACTGGTGAACAGGTAGAACACATGACAGATGTGCCTATAGTTTTGTTTTTTTTAGCACAGTTTAGAATGCTCCTCAGCCAATCACAACACTTTGTATGATTGACCAGTTTCATAAACAGCAGTGGGTAAGTTTGTGATTGCTGAAAAAGGTCAGCAAGGGTTTGTCTTGTTGAATGTGTTTAGTATCTTAGCTGCCGATTTCATGTTTGACAATGTTTATTAAATATATGTAGCTAGTTGGGATGCATAGTGTAAGGAGTCGTTTAACTTTATCTTTCTAATTGGTCTAACCTAATTACGGCTTGTTCAGGGTTCAATATGTGACAGAACATCACAATAAGAACATAAAAATACATAATGACAAGAACGGGCCATTCAGCACATCTAGGCTTGTCATGTCCTAATCTAAAGAGTATCTACATCTGGCCTAGACTTGAACTAGACTGTGTAAAAAAAAAACAAAGAAATTTTTTTGCCTTTAACTAATTTCCACCTGTGGCCTCTTGTTCTGCTGACCCCACTTATCTTAAAAAATATTTGGTAGTTCACTTTTAGGAATTTAAAAACCTCAATCAAATCTCCCCTAAAGCTGTTTGCTAAGCTTAATAGATTGAGTGCCTTAAGTTTATCCTCATAACTTTTACCTTTCATACCAGGTATCAATTTAGTTGCCCTCATTTTTCAAGAGCTTCTATATCTTTCTTGTAGTGTGGTGCCCAGAACTGCACACAGTATTCTACGTGAGGTCTGACAAATTCATTATATAGCATTAATATAACCTCCTTTGATTTTTACATACTTTTTGCTATGTATCCCAGCATCCTGCTGACCTTTTTCACTGCTGTAGCACACTGCTTTGATGCAGATAGGAATTGTAGTTGATCAAAGTAAGTCTTTTTCAAATTGAACACCTACAAATTTTTCTCCTCCCATAAAATACTCCTGTCTTTTGTGTTTATTTCCCACATGCATAACTTGACATTTAGCAATATTGAATGTCATCTGCCAAGTTTCTGCCCATTCCAAGTTTAGTGTCATCTGCAAATTTAACTGTTTTGCTACTAACGTCCCTATCAAGATCGTTCATGGATCGTTTATGGAAATAAGGAAGAGCAGAGGTCCCATCACCGATCCCTGCGGGACTCACAGCAATGCCCACAGCACCTAGGTCAGATACGGCCCCACCTACTGTTACTCTTTGTATTCGCCCTTGCAGCCCATCATGAACTCACTCTGAAACAACTCCTGAACTCCTCATTTAAACAATGAGCCTCTCATGTGGTACCTTGTCAAATGCTTTTCGAAACTCTAAATATATAATGTGATAAGCCTGGTTCAGGTCAACACCTTAGTAGCCTCTTCAAAAAGGTCCAGGTGGTTTGTTAGGCATGACCTCCCTTTGAGAAAACCATGTTGGCTCTCCCTTAAAATACTATTATTTTTCAAGAATGATTCCAACTTGTCCCTAATAATACATTCCAGTATTTTAGATGATATGCAAGCTAAACTGGCAGGCCTATACTTCCCTGGGTCAGTACGGTGCCCCAAATATATATTATATACAGCTCTGGAAAAAATTAAGAGACCACTCCAAATTTTTCTTAAATCAGCATCTCTACATGTATGGCAGCCATTCCATTCCAGTGTCTGTTGAATTCCAACACAAGCACACCTCATTCTACTTAATGAAGTAGTGATTAGGTGATCACCTAATTTCAAAGACGGCAGTTCATAAGAACAAGGTCAAGCAGCAGACATTGGGGACAACAAAGCTACAGACCGGCAGAGGGCAAAAAAACGACTCTCTACTGACTGGGATGACCGCCAACTCATTAGAATGTCACTCAACAACCGTAGGACGACATCAAGTGACCTACAAAAAGAATGGCAAATGGCAGCTGGGGTGAAGTGCAAGGCAAAGACGGTTCGAAACAGGCTCCTAGGGGCAGGGCTGAAGTCGTGCAAAGCTAGAAAAAAGCCCTTCATCAATGAGAAGCAAAGAAGAGCCAGGCTGAGGTTTGCAAAAGACCACAAAGATTGGACCGTAGAGGACGTCTACGAGGAGTAAGGTCATCTTCTCTGATGAGTCAAATTTTCAGCTTTGCCCAGCACCTGGTCGTCCAATGGTTAGACAGAGACCTGGAAAGGCCTACAAGCCACAGTGTCTCGCACCCACTGTGAAATTTGGTGGAGGATCGGTGATGATCTGGGGGTGCTTCACCAAGGCTGGAATCGGGCAGATCTGCCTTTGCCTACAACAATGTCTATCGCTGTATTACTTGTAAGTCGCTCTGGATAAGAGCGTCTGCTAAATGACGCATGATGAGTGCCGACGATGCCTCGGCTTTGCCACTGCCGGTCACAGGGCTACGGCAGCGAACTACGAGGGAGGGGATTGACCTAAGAATAGCGGGAGTGATTGGCTACCAAAGTGGGAGAAAACCGGGGATAAAATCAGAAAAGATATATTTTTTAAATGTACATTTTTTTATATTTATAACCTCTTCTCTAGTAAAGCTCTCAACAAGGTAACTGTTTAGTGTGTTAGCATTATCCTTATTATTATAAACCAAAGTTCCTTCCTTATTCCTAGCTTTTAGCTTTCCTTTTTCTACTACAATATTCAAAGAACTTCTTAGGTTAACTTTTTACATCTTTAATTTTAATTTCAAACCGCCTTTTAGCTGCACTTATTTCCTTTTTAGCCTTAGTCCACATATTACAATAATCTAACTTGTTTTCCTTTTTATATACTCTGTACACTTCTTTTGCCTCAAAATCTCCCATAATGATTTAGTCATCCACTGCGAAGACAGTTTTTTCATCTTATTTTTCCTGACATTTCGGATGAATTTACACTGTACATCTACAAGGCTTGTTTTATGTTACCATAAAGCATAGTATTTATGTTACTGTCTGAAGCTGGAGGTCTATAGCATACTCCTATATTAAGGCCCTTCTCATGATCTCCCAGGAATCCAATCCAGATGTCCTCACAAGGAATGAATGAGTTAATACCTGGAATTTCCTGTACATTAAGATCGTCTTTCACTTAAAGGGCCACCCCCTCTTTTATTAGTTCTATCCTTCCTAAACAATTTGTACCCCTCCGCATTATATTCATCCCCATTCGCTGCAGCAAGCCATGTTTCAGTAATCCCAACAATGTCATAACTCCCATTCAACATGACAGCCTCCAGTTCCAAAACATTTTTTTTAAGCTTCTAGCATTTAAACACATGAACTTCAGAGTCTTAGTCACACTTATGTTGTCCTTCCCCTCCACACAACTGTGCCGAACCACCTCAATCATATTATGGTCTTCATTCATTATATCCTCAAATGTATTATTGTACTCCACCCTGGTATATTCCATCTGGGCAGTCTGTACCTCCCTATCCTTAATACTATTACTTAATATTACTCCCTCCCTGACCCCCCAGTCCCCAGTTTAAATATTCCTCGCTACCCTAAGCAAGTGTTACAGTAAATGTGGAAAAAACGGAAAGCTGCATTGTCACGGGTGCAGTATCCCAGCCACACAATGGCATAACTTCTCAATCCTTTGATGTTCCCGTGGTCGTCACATGCTGCAGCATTAAACTGGCACTTTGTAACGTTGTAATTTCTTTGAGCACCTGGCAGTAAGCTACGATAGGCCGCTAACTACCTAGTTAGTTAGTTAGTTAGTTAGCTTAGACGTGGACAGAGGTATGCACGCATTAAAAAAATATATATATATTTAGGCGGCAGTGTTGCATACTAATGTTTGCTGATCTTTCGCTACTTCAGAGTATTCGTGGTAGTCTGGTTAAGTCAAAGAATGCTGTGAAGAAAGCCGCAGTGAAGGAAACTCAGGCCTAACCCACAGGGCAACCATAACGCTTGAATCGGGGGATGGGAGGAGGCGGGGGCGGCAACAATATATCCCCTCCACCTCCCCTCATGGACATTTAGTTACCAATACCTACTAAAGCATACCCGTAAACATCTTTACGATTGTGGAAAAACTAAAACTTGAGTAATCAAACTTTTGTAATCATACAATACATATGCAATACAATCACCTATTGCTACTAAGAGTAATGGTATGATCCGCTATAATCAACAATCGTGTTGCTGTCACTCAGTCAAGTGTGTGAGATCAGGTTGCTGATTAGCCAGCTAGTTACTGATGATGCTATTTTGACAACAACAACGCAAAAAGAGCAAGCGATTTAATATCACAAAATTGAGAGATCAGAGATTTGATTGCTAGCTAGCTTGCTAATTGCTAATTGAGCTCATCTGAAGAAGTGACTCCAAATCCAAGGCTATACAGGATAGATTACTCTCCCCAGTAGGAACTGAATAAAAATTGCATTTAAAACTCGCATGACAATTGCCATATTCTTAAAAGATTTGAGCAATAATAGGTGTCTCATTATCCCAACCAATGTGTTTTTTCTTTTCTTTCTGTGATCGGACTACTACCACGAATACTCTGATAAGTAGGCAAAGATCAGAAAACAATTCCGTTCAGTAGGCAACACTGCCATCGATCTTTTATTTATTTTTATTTTGAATGCATGCATAGGTCTATCACCTAATAACGTTAGCTACCAAGTGTCAGTTTAATACTGCAATGTGTGACGACTACGGTAACGTTAACATGAAATTATTATGCCTTTGGTGTGGAGAGCCAGTAACCTTATGCTTGCGTTGAGAAATTAGGCTATGCCATCATGTGGCTGGGACACTGCACCCGCGGTGATGCAGCTTTCTGGTAGGTGTCAACTTGTGTTTCTATCCACATTCACTGGGGAATCTATAGATAAACCACGGGGAATGTATACATTCACCGTCCGACTGGGACATCTATAGATTCTTCGTCCTGTTGGGGAATGTACACATTCCACGTTTTTCCAGTTACCATAACATATGCACTCATTTGAGCAGAGAGCAGACAGATGGCCTTTACCTTATTCTTGGCATGGGACGTGTTCAGGACACTTCTTGTTTCTTTTCCCGTGTAGACCACTACCCCGATCACTGTTCCTGTCAGACAAGCAAGGAAATGCATAAGATGAAAAGGTGTAGGCGGGGCCCAAAATGAGGTGGTAATTCAAGTTAACTCAACCACTGGCTTAACAGAATGCTGGTTACAACTTTCTAGAACCAATCAGATTGCAGGACACTGGTGGTTGAGACAAGATTGAATGCAAATGAACAGCAAAATGTGTGTGTTTGACAAAATGGAAGGACAGCAGAGCTCACCGGAAGCCACAACAGTGCTGGCCCACAGAGTGTTCTCAATGCATAGACTCTCATGGATAGAAGGATCACTGTCATCCTGCATGAACAACAACAACACACCTGGTTTGGAGAACGCACACCTGATTTAAAATACAAATGAGGTGAAGAATGGGTAGAGATATAGTGGGTAATAATACACTGCCTGGCCAGGTAAGAGCCTTCGATTGAATAATTACTGCAGTGATTAATATGTTTTAGCTGGCAACAAGTTATTTAACCCTAACTGATGCAGTGAGTAGCTTCTCATTTCTTAAACAACCATGTCGGAAGACATATCCTGTGGTCGTGGAAGAGATGTTAATCTGTTTCAGAAGGATCAAATTATTGGCCTGCATCAAGTAAAGAAAACAAATAAGGAGATTTCTGAAACTACTAAAATTGGGTTAAGAACTGTCCAACGCATTATTAAAACCTGGAAGGATAGTGGTGAACCATCATCTTTGAGGATGAAATGTGGTCGGAAAGAAATCTTGAATGATCGTGATCGGCGATCACTTAAATGTTTGGTGAAATCATATCGTAAAAAATCTACAGTAGAACTCACGGCTATGTTTAATAGTGAAAGTAAGAGCATTTCCACATGCACAATGCGAAGGGAACTCAAGGGATTGGGACTAAACAGCTGTGTAGCCTTAAGAAAACCACTTGTCAAGTGAGGCTAATCAGAAAAAAAGGCTTCAATTTGCTAGGGAGCATAAAGATTGGACTCTGGAGCAATGGAAGAAGGTCATGTGGTCTGATGAGTCCAGATTTAGCCTGTTCCAGAGTGATGGGCGCATCAGGGTAAGAAGAGAGGCAGATGAAGTGATGCACCCATCATGCCTAGTGCCTACCATACAAGCCTGTGGGGGCAGTGTTATGATCTGGGGTTGCTGCAGTTGGTCAGGTCTAGGTTCAGCAACGTTATGTGCCCAAAGAATGAGGTTAGCTGACTACCTGAATATACTAAATGACCAGGTTTTTCCATCATTGGATTTTTTTCTTCCCTGATGGCAGGGGCATATTCCAAGATGACAATGCCACGATTCATCGGGCTCAAATTGTGAAAGAGTGGTTCAGGGAGCATGAGACATCATTTTCACACATGGATTGGCCCCCACAGAGTCCAGACCTTAACCCCATTGAGAATCTTTGGGATGTGCTGGAGAAGACTTTGCGCAGCGGTCCGACTCTCCCATCATCAATACAAGAGGCGAAAAATTAATGCAACTCTGGACGGAAATAAATGTTGTGACATTGCAGAAACTTATCGAAATGATGCCATGGCGAATGCGTGCCGTAATCAAAGCTAAAGGTGGTCCAACTAAATATTAGTGTGTGACTTTTTTTTGGGACGGGCAGTGTAGGTATTCACCCCCTTTGGAATTTTTCACATTTTATTTTCTTACTTCATGGAATCAAAATGGATTTAATTTGTTGCAACTAAAATAGTCTATATTGTCAAATAAAAAAAAAAACAATAATTAATTCCAAACAATACAATTATTCACAGACCCTTGATGTAATACTCGGTCAAAGCACCTTCAGCTGCAATTACAGCTGTGAGCAGATTTAGGTAAGTCTCTACCAGCTTTGCACATCTAGACATTGCAATTCATGATACTGTGACAGAGGAATGTAAATGTTTTTGAGATGCCATGTTTCTCCACATTGAATAGCTGTCTATGTGTATTGTTGTGTGTATTGTGGATTGTTGTATTGTCTGCAACTATTGTGTAGGCCTACTACTGCTACCCTGGCCAGGTCTCTCTTGAAAAAGAGATTTCAATCTCAAAGAGACTTCCTGGTTAAATAAAAAAATGTTTAAATAGATCAAGGAGGTTTAAGTGTGCACTTGTGGCCCCTCACTTACCCTTGTGAAGTTCCCCTCAAAACTATGGATATCCAGCTGTGGCTTCTGGGCATAAACATAGGCATTAATGGAGAACAGGTCCTGTAGGAATGTGGAAACATACATAATAAAGCACACAGTACACACACAGATGTTCATAAATAACAGGTCCTGTAACATTTAATTTAGCATATTAACTCTAACAGCTTGATGGTGCAATTATATTAGGTCTTATAAAACAATTGAAGTTACTCCATTATGTAGCACTGCAGTCCATTATCTCATATTTCTGTATGTGCAAATCGGCAACTAGCCATTTGGCATGCCACATTTATTTGAGAAATGATGTAAGATTAATGTTTATATTGATTTTATTTGATTCCATACACATTGTGCTTTTAAAGGTTATAAACAAACAAACATGAGAATGTATCAGAGAATGAATTAGTTAATAATAAAAGCATACCCCCAAAGCAGGTAGTCTCTGCGTACAGGCAACTGCCACTTTCAGCTTCCAATCCGTCTCACCATCCAATTGATCTGTTCGGATGAAACAAGCTCCTGAAAAACAGGAAAACAAATTTAATGATATATATTTAAATCTATTATACTAGGCTAAAATATATATAAAGTGATTAAAATGTTTAGGCTGATTGGCAATTCCTGTCTAATTAGCTTGTATACCTGTGGCGACGCTTTAGAAATCACTTCTCACTGATGAAGGGAATATGTTGAAATGTTTAAATCTTTTAGTCTCATCTTAAATAAAAATTGTTGAGTTGGGACCATTTACGAATATAGATTATAGAATATAGAGTTGTACAGGTTATATAATGTAATAGAGGCTAGTTTACATTAGTGCACCGGTCCATTTAAAAATCTGTAAAAACAAATAGTGCAAGAACTGAGTAAAAAGAATAGTGCAAAATTAATTCTTATGAAATGCTAAAGGGTTTCATTTGTCTTTTTTTAATTTGTATGACAGATTTGTATGACATTTTGAGGATTAGTTAGGATTAAGATTTTCCTGTTTTGAATGTAAATGCCGTACAACCATTATCTCCGAGCTCAGTGTTTAATAGATTGTCCTGTTCATCTGCGAGTGCTGCTTACCAGTTTTCTCTGTGGTCCTGAGGAAAATCATATCTGCAGGAATCCTCTGGTTCTGCAACATCATTTCATAAAATGAAGAAAAGGTTAAATACTCCCCACCATAGTCAATGAGATTAACTAAGCCAGGAAGACCACCAAATTGAGCCCAAGTGAAGCCCAATATGTTAAAGTATTAAATCATATGCTGTCAATCTCTTTCACTAGTCATCCAGGTAGATCTGAAAAAAGTTAAATTGAAATTGTTTAGGTTGTTTGGTTTTCATCTCAATACATGAACATAAAAGAATTAACCATAATGCATGTTCAAAAGTTAGAATGAATGTTTAAAGAAAGATTAAAAATCACGAATCAAATTGAATCTGCCACTTGTAATGAAGGCATGGCCCATTTGCAACCCTCAAGTCAAGGAGACACTTGAGTGTCCAAGAGTGATGCACTAACTAGGGGTGATGGACCAATAGAAACAAACCTTTTCAACAATGATGAGGTCTCCAACCTGTATGTCACAGCTCCTCACCTGAATTTTACCTGAAGAATTAACAGTAGAAAATCAATGACTGTTTCAAACTGCACATTAAGTTTCTATGCATTTGATATCACATTTCAGCAAGCCAGTCATGTTTTTGTTAACACCATTTGGTGATCTATGAGAATATGTGAATGGCAATTCTAAAAGCTTAATATATTTAAAGAACTACAATGCATTTCACTTAAGGTACTGTAGCAATAAGCAGTTGACTAGGGGCAGTGTAGGTGTAATTGACCTGCATTTAGGGGTCTGGTTTCGTTGTCAAGATGCTTGCATAAGTTCAGGATGGTCAAGCATTAAGGCCTGCCCAACTAAATTCTGGTATTTTTGTTACAAGAGATGGTAGTGCAGCTGTGGCACAGTTGTAAATTAGGTTGGTTTAAGAATAAATTACCTGTCGGTGTGGTAAAGGGTTTGACTTCATTATGTCCAATCAGATGAGCCACTCCCCCCCTTTAATTTGAGTGTGTGAATGCCATAGCAAACTGGCAAGAGCTGGTTAAATGATGTGGTGACTTGATCTGCCAAAATTGATCTTAAATCTTTTTCAGATCAATATATATTATGCACAGTTACAGCAAAGTCTTGAAAATGTAGTTCATCTTAAATCCACAACAATATAACATGGTTGCCAGATGCCCATAAAACTAGGGAGCGCCATAACGATTTTCAAGCATTTGGTGATTTTAAAACTAAAGTAACTTTCCTGTTGGTTAAGTCAAATCACTCCCCAGTCCCTGACTTTTCCTAAATAAATTTTTCTCAACACACTTGCATTGTTTTGAATTTAAATATAATGAAATTCAAATATATAATGAATTTAAATATAATGACTTGTAATTCAATACTACTTGCCAGGATGTGGGTGTTGGGGCCTTTCATGATAATGGAACACTGAAACACACTGTGTCCCACTTATTGTGTTATGTTTCACAGATCATTAACCTAAGAGGTGAGAATGGGTGAAGATAGGAAGAAGACAATGCAATTATCCATTATCAATGTGAATAAAACTGGGCGTGCCAATAATCCAATTAAAATTTCTAAACAGATGCAAGTTTGTAAATGGTACCCACGTCACCCCTCTACTCTCATCCCACTGGCTCCCCATCGCAGCATGCATCAGATTAAAATCACTGGTGCTTGCTTTACAAGCAGCTAGAGGAACTGCTCCCCCTTACCTCCAGACACTCATCACACCCTACACCCCAGCCAGACCCCTCCGCTCAGCCTCCTCTGGCAAACTGACTGTCCCATCCCTCCAGGCGCCCGGCAGCCGCTTCTCGCGGTCTCGCCTTTTCCCCTCGGTGGTGGAACGACCTTCCGCAATCGGTCAGGACCGCGGAATCACTTGCGATCTTCCTCAAGAGACTCAAAACCCAACTTTTCAGACTCCACTACCACTAAGACTCCATACCCAATTGTCATCACCACTACCTAATTGCTCAACACTTCTTGTACGTATATATATCCCTGCCTAATCATTTAATAAAAAATGTTTTAAAAAAGAATCATTTTACTAACCTTTTCCTTCCCAGTGTTACAGGTATGGTATGCAGCTGCCTACAACGATGTCTATCGCTGAATTACTGCCCTGATCTCTTGCACAAACTGATTGTTGCTACCATGTACATCATATAATTTGATGGATAATTTGCTCTGGATAAGAGCATCTGCTAAATGCTTAAAATGTAAAATGTAAATGTACCAAGAGCATCACAAATATTAATTTGTGTTGACTGCGAGTAAGGAAGGCAGCAATTTCTAAATGAAGAAATAAATGGATGCAGAAAGGTGCATACTGACCGAATCTCTTGGACTATTTTATAACATAACACAAGAATACATAATGACGAGAACAGGCCATTCAGCCCATCTAGGCTTGTCATGTCCTAATCTAAAAGGTATCTAGTACTGCATCTAGCCTGGACTTGAATAGCCCAAGTGTTTCTGCCTCTACTACCTGACCTGGCAAGCTGTTCCAGGCATTGAAAACTCTCTAATAATTGAAAAACTTCCTAATATCCATGCAGAATTAACCAATTTCCACCTGTGGCCAAATATTTTGTAGTTCACTTTATTAATCCCTTTTAGGAATGTAAAAACCTCAATCAAATCCCCCCCAAGTCTCTGTTTGCTAAGCTTAAATAGATCGAGTGCCTTAAGTCTATCCTCATAACTTTTACCTTTCATACCAGGTTAGTTGCCCTTCTTTTAACTTTTTCAAGAGCTTCTATATCTTTCTTGCAGTGGGGTGCCCGGAAAGGCATTATATATATATATATATAACATTCATTATATAACATTAATATAGCTACCGTATTTTTCGGACTATAAGGCGCACCGGATTATAAGGCGCAATATCAATGAACGGGTCTATTTTCATACATAAGACGCACCGGATTATAAGGCGCATTAAGCGTTTTAACAGATTTTTGAGCGCCGTGTACCACATAAAATCGGTTCGAGGTCAGTAAGCACAACCAGAATTAATACCGTATTGACCCGAATATAAGACGACCCCGATTATAAGACGACCCCCCTTTTTCAAGACTCATTTTTGGAAAAATACTTTTTTGAAGACCAAATCTTGTTTGTATAAAGAAAATCATTTTATTTGTCTTCACTTTGAATAAAACAATGTAGGCTGTTTGTAACATCTTTTGGTAAAATCATGTTTTCAATATTCAACAATTGTCTAGATTGCAATAAAACAGTAGTGCAATTGTCAGGAGTGTAGTAGGGGTGGAACCAAATGCAGGCGCGAAAGAGACCCAAAATACGGAAATACGCTTATGGTATTTATTTTCCACAAACGTAAGCAAAACAATGTCTGTGGCGACACGCAAATAACTAACCAAACAAACCAAAATGATAAACGAACTGGAACAAACAAAGCTAGCTAAGCAGCAAATCCAAAACACGGATTTAACTAAACAGAGGAACTATAATATTAAACAAAAACAAGAATCAACTTTATCGTAAATTTCTGATTGCCGGTCGAATCGTTACAGCAATGAAACAGTGGGGCACATTGGCCTAACTTGTGCAATAAAACAGTGCAATAAAACAACAGTTTCGGTCACATGTGGATGGAGAAACA
The DNA here is from genome assembly GCA_029706075.1 of Aldrovandia affinis. Taxonomy (NCBI): domain Eukaryota; kingdom Metazoa; phylum Chordata; class Actinopteri; order Notacanthiformes; family Halosauridae; genus Aldrovandia; species Aldrovandia affinis. The sequence goes on from JAINUG010000070.1 coordinate 385,032, forward strand.
CAGTGGCTGGCTTGGGGAACAGTCCTTTGGTGCCCTCTGTTGTTGTGAATGAATATTTACGCTAAAAAATTTTGGGGCGCGAATATAAGACGATGCGACTTTTTCAGACTTATATTCGGGTCAATACGGTACATAAGGCGCACCGGATTATAAGGCGCACTGTCGATTTTTGAGAAAATTAAAGGATTTTAAGTGCGCCTTATAGTCTGAAAAATACGGTATATATCCCAGCATCCTGTTGGTATTTTTCACTGCTGTAGCACACTGCTTAGATGCAGATAGGAATTGTAGTTGATCAAAGTCTAAGACTTTTTCAAATTGCTAATTTATCTCCTCCCATAAAATTCTGTCTTGTTTTTATTTCCCAGATGCATAACTTTACATTTACCAATATTGAATGTCATTTGCCATATTTCTGCCCATTCTTGGATGTGTTTAAATCATCTTGGATTACTTTAGTATCAGTTTAGTTCAGTATCATCTGCAAATGTAACTATCTTGCTACTAACATTCCTATCAAGATTATTTATGTAAATAAGGAAGAGCAGGTCCCAGCACTGATCCCTGCAAGACTTCACTGCCCACAGCACCTAGGTCAGATACGACCCCACCTACTGTTACTCTTTGTATTCGCCCTTGCAGCCAATTATGAACCCACTCTGAAACAACTCCTGCAATTCCTACTGAATTCATTTTAACAATGAGCCTCTCATGTGGTACCTTGTCAAATGCTTTTTGAAAGTCCAAATATATAATATCATAAGCCTGGTTCAGGTCAAAACACTTTGTAGCCTCTTCAAAAAAGTCCAGGTCTGTTAGGCATGACCTCCCCTTGAGGAAATAATGTTGGCTCTCCCTTGAAATACTATTATTTTTCAAGAATGATTCCAACTTCACCGTAATAATACATTCCAGTATTATACATGATACATATTGACTTATACATAGACTTTTCTTAAATTGCTTTACATTCATTCTGGCTTTGCATTCATACATTTATATGCTAAGAACAAGAGGAGAATATTTTGTTTTCATCACACAGAAACATGGATATGCGCACGGGATGTTTATAGCCTACTATAGACTAATACATGATCTATGATTGACTGTTCTGCATTCACAACGTGTGTTTATGTAGGTTACATTTTATAATGCCATTTATGTTTTACATTTGTATTTAAATTAGCCTTTTTCCCAAGAATTAGCTCTCTTGCTGATCGGTGTCATATCACTGAGCGCCCTGCGCTTGGTGGCATGCTCTATATATCGTGAATATATTATTCTACTTGTGGAAAGACAACCTATGGGTATCCTAATGTTTCTTAAAAACTGCCTGAACAAAACCAAATCCTTATTTTTTAGATTGTATGTAGCAAATTTAATTAGAACTACTTTAAATTGTCAATACCTGGAAACCCAGCGCTCCTAGGGTGAAATAAAAGTATGAAAATTTCACAAACTCAGAAGTCGATCTTTCATACAAGAGAAAATATAATTTGAAATGTTTTTGAAGAATATTTAAAGGTATTGAATATATATATAAAAATTCAGGAAACTACAGAAAATTCAAAGTTGTATGCAACCAGTCCTATTGATGAGGCATTAAACTGATGGCCTTTCTTTCGCTGCATAATTGAGCCTGCTTGTGCATTTTTAGTATAGATGTATAATATAACCTGTAAATACATGGCTCCATAGAGGTTGTGTTACAAAAGTAAAGGGAGGTAAAATGAGCAGCACCTTGGACTGTCAGTTTGCTGTAGAGTTGGGAGTTCATCTCCTTGTCTCGCCGGCAGCGCCGCACCTCATCCACAGCTTCTCGGATCATTGTCACTGCTAGCACAAAGCCCTGAGTGGCACAAACACCGCATGTACAGCTTGGTCCATAATTATTGGAACCCTTGATGAAAACTAGCAAAAAATTATATCACTGGAAAGCAAGCTAGTGTGCTACTAATTAATCACCTAAAGCGTAGCTAGCTGGCTAGGTAGTAAACCAGCAAGCTAAAAGTATGTAGCCACCCTGCCAAGATTAATGACAGTAAATCTGTGAGTATGATGCACTTTATTCATTTCATTAAAACAGTGGAAAATGTAAACGGAAGCACACTTACGCTTTAAAGCTACTGACATCAGCCTGGCCACTACAAATCATTGATGTCTTGGATGTTTAGCAATTATTAGCATGAGGCTGACCCTTTCCTGTATAAAGCTGATCCTTATGAGAATGAGGTTGGTTTTATTGAATCTGGCTAAACTTGTAATCTTGTTTGCTTTGTTCTTAAATTGCTAGCCAGTTCTGATTGAATCCTGGCTGTAGCTTCTAATAAGTAAAAATACATGTTTGAAATGCAGTAGGCCAAATACTGCTGTATTACGTGGTTGACATGGATACTATGAAATGAACTGGCAAGGAAAACAAATGAGCAAAACAAACATGTTGTTATTAAAAACTCATAAGAACAGTTTGATGTATATTTACCAAAGGGGCCCAATAGGTATAAAGATATCCAACTTTCAGTGATGGTACAAACTGTGACAAGGCCACCACCAGAAAATAAAGGTTCAAGAACAACTTGAACTGCTGGTACAAAACCTAGAAAAAAGCACAGAAGACAAAGACAGAGTTGGACAAAGACAAGCTCAGAATATAGAATGCACATGGGAGCAGTGGCTGAGTAGATCAGCTGGTGAGTGCAGTGGCCGAGTAGCTCAGCTGGTGGGAGCAGTGGCCGAGTAACTCAGCTGGTGGGTGCAGTGGCCGAGTGGCTCAACTGGTGGGAGCAATGGCCGAGTAGCTCAGCTGGTGGAAGCAGTGGCTTACTCATTGACCGAGTAAGTTGCAGGAGGGGACAGGATTACATTTCCAATTGGGAATAGAACTTGGAGATTGTAACCCGCTTACCCCAGGTATAAAGGTGAAGATGTTGTACTTCTGATTTTTGATGGCATTCTTAGGGTACTTCTCCTCACACTTCTCTGGACAGCCTAACCACACATTTCGGGCCTTCGCCTCTTTCTTGCGGCAACACATGTATGACAGCCACCCACAGCAGCTGCAGGGGGGACAGTGCAACAAATCCATACAAGAAAATTCAAAAGGTTGGTACAATACCTTTATACAATAAAATAATACATTTTTAAGGTAAAAATATAGTTATTTTGAAATAACTGAAAACTGACAAGAACCAAAACCAATCAAAACTCTTCCTTCTGCTTGTTGTTATGAACTGGTTGACAAATCATTCAGGGTGATTTTCTGCAAGCCACAGAGGGAGAGGGGGAGTCTATAGATTAGTCAGGAAGAGAAAAGTGCACAATGGCACACTTCAGAAATGGTTGGCTCTATAGCACTGGTTCCCAAACCTCTCGAGTACCCCCAGCCAGTCCATGCATTTGTTAAATTCCACCACCAGCACACAGTTTTAACCTAATTCATGAACTACTTAATGAACATTGATTAGTTGAATCAGGTGTTTTGGTGGTGGAATTTATTTGATACTCGATTCTGATCGGCTGATTGATATACATCATGTATACGCATGGGTAAATCCTTCTCACTTCTAAAGGGAAAAAATTAAAATAAATAAAGGGCCATATTAATTCACCCAAAGTTTATGCTGTGTAAACAAAGATCAACGTTAGTTCCGCAACAGTACTTATTTGTACAATCAGGATTCCAAAGTCAAATGGATGCGGCAGCTCATCTGCGGATCTGTCAAGTTAAGAAATTGTCCAGACAATCAGAAAGCCTGTGTGGGAGTTTGCTAAAGCAACAGGACTCGTTTGCTTAGATCAAAAGACTGCAATAACTTAGTGGAGTTGTTTTCTAACATACCCAGTAATGTATATTGCTAGTTAGCCAGCCAGGTTTGATAACTTCTGCTTTTTCAGCAAACTTGGCTACAGCGTCTCCCACACCAACTTAGTTTGTGGGATAAGTTATTTGAAACCATACCGTAGAGGTAGAACACATTTGGAGTACTTTGTTATCCTAACATTATTGTATACGTATTCAGGGCATCACGCAGAGCTTTCAGCAAAACATCTCTTGAAGATGTTCATTCAAGAGATCAAGTGTTGTGTTTACTAAAGACTGTATCCGCAAGAATGAGTTCTGGTTCCTAGTAGTTATTTAAAACCAGTCCTTCAGCAAGAGCAGTTTTGATTTGCGAATTGTCAGATAAAACTGTGAGAAGGCAGCAGAATTGACAGCTGAGTAATAATGGAAACCAGCATACCCTGAGGCCCTCCAGGACCAGATTTGGGAAACCGTGACTTGAGCATTTAAGGTGTGATGGTATTTCATGTTGTGGAAAGCATTTTCATCTGCACTTGATGGTCATATAGAAATACAGATACAATCGATGAATCACAATAGTTCTTGTTAAGCAAAAGCATGGTTAAAAATGGTTTGTGTCCTTGTGGCATCGGTTGTATCTGTTAGGTATTTGAAGAACAAGGACTCCACAATACCAGTCTGTTGGCATTGTAGGTTTGAACAGGTCATAACCACAAAAATGTAAAGCCGTAGCCACCTTTGTACAAACTGGCAAAACATGGCTTCTTCTGGTAGGTGCTTCTATGTCATTTTGTAGCATGGTACGAGATCAAAATTCATTTGATGCGGAGGTAAAAAAAAAAACCTGATTTGGCACAGTCACATCCAAAACATAAAAGCGTGAGCTTTAAAGGGGAACGCTCTCAGGTTTCGAGAATTTTATGTTTTTCCTTACCTCAAAAGAATAGCTGCTCCAGTTAGAGCTGCGATTTCTCTCAAAGCACATAGTTCAGAGCAAGAAGTCCTACCTGCTCCCATGTGAATGTATGGGATATTCTCACTTGAGAATTGATACAATTGTCACCCGGAGAGTACGAAGTAATTTAAAAAAAATGGACACCTTGATGGCCTATATTGCCTGACACATCAGTTGTGAATCAGGAAATGCATACATTGTCCATCAAAATACTTTTTTAATTTCAGAAATCTTGTTCATTTCAGGCAGCTGTTGTATAGCCCATACATTCACATGGGACCAACTCATAACTCAGCCATCATCTGGCAACTTACCAGAAACCCCCAAATTATTATTTTTTAATGTTCAGTATGAGTTCAGTACACATTTTCTCCAGAAGGTTACAAATCAAAGTTCACCAAGTTGGAAAATCAGGGTAGTAATTAAATTATGAGTTAAATTATGATTAAATCCCACTTTACAACTGGGAGGATCACTCAAAGCTTTTTAAGTGAAGGAAAATGGCATTTACAATAATTCCAAGAGAACCAAAAGCATGATGCTTCATATATCTATAAAAAACATATGATTTAATTTTCTGAAATGTTCTATATGGAAAGGTATTCATTCAGAGAGATGTTTTTTACTTGATTAAATTATAAACTCACAGGTGAAATCAGTCCTGAAAATGTTGATACCTGTTCATTGCAACTAAACAATATGGACAAGGAAGCGTTCAAACAATATGAAAAATATAACATTTAAAATATTTTTTAAACTTAGCACGTTTTCAATAATATTAATTGATCAAGATTGGCTGTAACAAAATCCAGTATACACAGGGGTCCCCCAGGACCGAGTTTGAGAACCTGATACGCTTGATCCACATTCAGAGTGAACAGACATACACAGTGTGCCCTCATCCTCCAAAAGTGAAAAGAAATAGATGGCAAGACTTTAAGAAATAACTGAAATACTCCCCACACCAGTGATACCATGCACAGTAAAGACAAAGAGACATAATATGAAAGCACTGATCCCATTCTACCTGCTGCACCACAGCTTCCAGCACCCCAGTAGGAACCACCCTAGTCCCTGCTGTCTTTGGTTAACCAGAGCCCGAGGGAGGGTGTGATAGTCGCTCTCGTCATTCTCAAAACCCTCCTCTGACATCATCAGGGGCATCTCATCTAGGTGGGAGGCCTCATCTTCCACCTGGTACCTGTTGGGCCAGATTTCAAGTCAAGACAACCCACCACCAATCGAGCAAGACAAAGCAGACAGAAAACATAACGACCTACACGCAAACAGGGGAGTTACAATTAGAAATAAATAGAGAGAGAGAAAAAATATAAATACATGTCAGAAAATTGAAGGAAAAGCAACTTTGAGGGGGAAAGGAAGTTTTATAATCACTTCAAATTGTCACCAATAACCAGAGGGCCATAAAACATGTACTTTGACAGAATAACAACAGGGTCATAATAAAACATGTTATGACAGAAATGGTTCTGCTCCAGACACTGTTAAGCATATCATGACTATAAATTAAAACTATAAATAGGAGATGTCTATTTAAAAAAAAATATATATACACATTTCAGATTTTTTCCCTATTTTCTCAGTAGCTGATTGTACCCTCTTCTAATTCAACTACCCCTTTTCCCTGTACTGTGAGTTCACTGCCGCAACACCAGAAGCAACAAACATGCCGAACCGCCTCCGCCGAAACAGAACTCACCAAGCTATAAACTGTAACTCCAATACACACACAGCCACTTTACAGGTGGTGAGCTCATGAGCTCATACCAGCTTCCCTCCCTCCTCCTGGGGACACAGAGCCAAACGCCGCCCACTGAAAGCGACTCCTGGCGAGAGCCGGGCTAGCGCAGCCGAGGACTTGACCCAGGCTGCTGTGGGCAGCCTGCACTTAGAACAAGTACCTGTATTGGTTGTGCCTGTTATGTCCCTGGACATTTTATTTTTTGGTGATTGTTGACATTGTTGAGGTTGTGTGTGTGCCTGGCGTGTTTGTTATTGTTGTTATTGCTAAGGTTGCATGTGTGCATGGTGTATTCTCTCCCTCTCACTGATCAGCGGCAGGTGAAAACGATTGATGGGACTCCCGATCACATCGCTGTAAGGATTGGCGGAGAGGGGAAAAAGACGACCATAAAGGATGCCGTGGCTCACTGATCAGGAGTGCTGCTGTTCTTTATTTTGGCTCTTCCTGTCTGTCACATAACCGGACTGGCCAGTTGGTTGTTTGTACCCAAATTTGGTTGTTTATGTAAATAGGGCAGTTGTTATATAAATTAGTTTGTGGAAAAATCTGGTATGAGATCTTTGTTGTCAAATCCATATGTGAATAGTGTAACGGAATTACTAGCCAGCAAGGAAGCTGTAGGGGTGGGTGCCCTTTTCTTTAATTGCACTTTCTCCTGTTTTTGTGTAGTGAGGGCGATAGCATATAAATGTATGTTTATTTTGGTAGTTCTTTTACTTGTTGTGTATTAGCCAGTGTGTTTCGTTTCTTATTTTGGGCCGGGCTCACCCCTGAAGCCTTTTTGCTTCCCTTTAAACAAAATAAACATTGCGTGTACTGGTAAACATTTGTCTGCAGTTTCTTATGTTGCGTACCCTTTACCCCTAGGCAGGGTGCGTAACAGTGCCACTAGATTAGCATTTTAAATTAATCCAAAATAGGTTTATTGGCATAAAAAGAATGCCAAAGCTTGTTCGAAGACACACATTCAAAATAAAAAAGTACAGTATTAATTTATAAAACTCCATACATGATAATTTACCTCTTACAGGGCTAGTGCAAAAGTTGGAATGGCCAAGTGCATAAAATGACTGTTTACTGATCACATTTTGCCATCAAAAATGATATTCTTTGGCTGGTCCAATACGGTGTGCGCTGCCAGTCAGGGACGCGATTTGAAACCCATCTCTACCAGACCGGCCCTGGTTATCAGCCCTGATCGAAGGCGGCTTTTGGGGAGGGGGGAGGGTGAGCCGGCTCGGGTCTGCAGTGAAGCACGTAAAAGAGTCTCCAAAATGTGGGTGGGCAAATTCAGTCTCGAAAGAAGCGGAGTTCGCTGCTCTCAGAGAATTAGCTTGCCTCGTAGAGATGAGCGACGGACTTGTGTTGGGGAGCAAATAGAGGGTGTAATTGGCTACCACATTGGGAGAAAAAACTGGAAAAAATCTGAAACAAATGTATTTAAAAAATTTAAAAATGTTACTCTCACCATAATAGAAGACAATAATTGTGTTGTTTTTTAAAGCACTCAAATATATATTTGGTCAACTCTTGACCCTATACAAGTCAGTTCTGGGATCAGCATTTGCGCTTGCTGAACTACAGCAAATCTGTTTGGAAGTGGAAACTGAGTGTTTTGACAGATAAAGTAAGAATATATACAGCATTAAAAATCAAGTAAGAAATGTTCTCACATGAAACATGAATAAATAGATCAACACAATACAATACAATTCAAATGAAAAAGTCTGGAGAGTGAGACGGTTGAAAGACACTAAATTGTCCACATTGGAGATGTGGTTCTGGCAAACACTAGCAAACTTTTAATGTATGACTTACATAGCTTTCAAACTAGTCTGGCTAGTAGCCTATATAATTAAATATGGATTAACTAGTTTCATTAACTTGCAAACATTTTTAGTTAGTTAACTAACTTACTAGCCATTGCCAACTAGCTTGCCAGATATCTTGTGTACCAAGTTACTAGCCAGATACCTTAGCCAGCTAATTAACGTAATAATTTACATGACTAGCAGTAGCACCAAGTACACCAAACTTGTTCTACCTCTACAGTATGGTTTCAAGTTAGCAAGTTGGGGTGGGAGTCGCTGTAGCTAAGTTTGTTGAAAAAGGCAGAAGTTATAGAAGCTGGTTGGCTAATTAGCAATAAACATTTCTGGGTATGTTAACAATTCCACCAAGTTATTGCATTCCTTTGATCTAAGCAAACAAGTTCTGTTGTTTTAGCAAACTTCTGATTGATGTCTGGACATTAATTTAATAACTTGACAGATCTGCCACGTCCGTTTGAATTTGGAATCCTGATTGCACTAAGTTCCGGTGCTGAACCAACATTGATTCTTGTTTATGCAGCGTGTGTCTTTGGGTGAATTAATATGTAACTTGTTTTAGAAGTGAGAAGGATTTGCCATGTATATACATACATATGCACATATACACTAAATTAAGTATTCATCCAAGCCGTGGCGCACATACAAACCAAATGTGAAAGTTTACTTCCTCTATAAAAGGACTCTCGTAAAAGGTCATAATTTCATATTTCACAAAATATGATTCCTTACAACAATCCTTAAAAAAGACCATAGCATAGCCTACTAAGAGATAAGACACTGCCCTGCTCCAAAAGGTTCAACTTCCTTCAAGACAGTTTCTGTAATAAAAAATAGCCCCTAAAAACAAACTGCAGCAACTCCTGAAAAACAACCAACAGAAATGTGCTGCAAACACAACTGCGGTGGTCTTTCAGAAAAAACCCAAAGCAAATCATTCCTTTATCACTTCAGAGAAAATGTTAATACACAATTAATATATTCTTACATTTTTCAATTATTTAAAATGATAAATGGAACAGCCTAATCCAGATTATGCTATAAACCAAGTACTCCCAAATATAAATGAATTAGAGTCAACAAATTCCAAACTTCAGCACAGACCATAACCATTACATGTCCTACCTTACCATAAGTAGGACACTTGAGTGAAGTTTATTTGCACCGGTCTCAAAAGTACTTGTCAAGAAATAAAACTCAAAAGGTAGCTCTGCATGGGCAGTTAGGTTTATGAACAGTTTGCATGTCAAATATACCTAGTTGTCATGCAAATCCTCTAAAACAAGAATGGCCAGTACAGGGCTCCAACAAATTAGTCTTTTCACATTTCCTGACATTTGACAGAACGGGGGAGTTTCCACCATAGGCTGTTTTTGAGCCAAGAAAACCCTGTCATATATAATGCTGTCATAGAAAACCCATCTTTGCTCCCGCTTGCTCTACATTCCTCTTTCAGGTTACCAATTTTAGCGCTGATGCATAGTTGTTTAGTTGCTTATTCATTCAAATACATTCTCAATTGTGCCAGTAGGGGGCACCAGCTCCCCACCAGAGGGCAATGGAATTATGTCGAGCAAATCATAACAACATTAAACCTTATTTACACACAGCTCCAACAGTCTATTTAGCTCACTGGCTAGCCACTACACATGTAGTGCTGACTATGCAAGTATAATAATGCAGTATGCCGGTTTAATGAAAATGTAGTGCAGTATCGGTACAGTATGTTTACATGCACACAATAATCTGATAACTGGGAATAATCAGGTAATGGCAATAATCTGATTGACACGTTTACATGCACTTTAGTAATGCAATAATTGGAAAAAACCTGGTTTACATAATTCAGTCAATTAGTTGGATTTCTTTCCAAGTACATGACGTAAAACTTAAACTTCCTGTTATTTTGGTAACTAACATTTGCTGTTTGAGTTAGCTTTAACTAGCTAGTTAGCTGACATGTTAGCTACAATAACTAATTACATCGGTAACAGACAAAGTGATGGCATGTACAAGTATGTTTCAGATTTAACAGATTTTAAGCACTAAGCGTTCTTGCACTCTTGTTAGTACATTATTTTTTAGCACACTTGGAACGTGTTCTTACAAGTACACAAGGCCATTTTCGCAGACACCTTAAATATGTCACCATTTCTATATTTTCTCCCATCTGAGACCTGAGACCATACACAGTGTGTATAAACTCTAAAGCAGTTTGTCTTTTAACCTAAATCTTTCAGTTTTATTGATTAAATTGGTCATTAAATAGGCTTCTTTCTCTATGTATTTTGTCCTTAACTACTGAACTATCATAAAGAAATAAATTATAAAGAAACTAACATAAATTGTTTGCAAATAGTATTTTAATAAAGTAAGTTTAACAAAGACTATCAATTAATCGCCGTTAAGAATTTGATCGATCAAGCATATCAAATTAACGATTATGTATCACAGCACAGCGGAGTTATCCAATAGCACAAACAATAGTGAGTGTAATAATATTGCTTTGAAACAACAGTTAAAACCTTGTTGATTTTATAAAATATATCTAGCAATATTTCACAAAAGAACAATTTACAATGACAAAACATTTTTGTTATATTTTGTATAGCCGAATGTTACCTCAGCCGACAATAGCGTGGTCTCTTGAATTAGCTAAGCGCACCTAACGTTACTTCATTTCTAAATTTTTCTCGCTGGTTTCACTTTTAACAGCTGCGCCCAGGGAATCGCAAACCAGCCACACGAGCATCTGTAAACTCGGTTCCAAATTGTGTTAACTTTCTCCACCACAGGTTAACAAATGAGACCCGTCTGAGTTATGCCAACGGTTGCTGAAGGATCTTATATTTTGCATCTAAAATGCGCATCCAGTTAGGTGCTGAGCAAAGGCCAAATATGATATATATATATAATATTAATATAATATAATGCATAAGACCACTATCGATGCTCCCCAAAACATAATTAGGCAGTATTTATGCATCCCCGGGACATCGGTTCCTTCGGTTTATGCTGTTAAAATAGGTCCATGTCTCAAAGGTTTGAATAAAGCTTTGATTGAGCACTATTTAAAGGGCCAAAATGCTGTAAAGTCCAAGCTTGCAAAGGCAAACCGTGCGCTATTAGAGGAATTGGTGAGAGCGCTTCGGCGAGATCACATTTTCGGGACCGGTCTGACTTTTTTGCCGAGGATGACGAGTGGCTCATGAGCCGGTTCTAATTCCCTAGAACCCTTCTATTGAGACTGTGCAACATCTTAGGGCCAGACTTAACGAGGCAAACTTATGCGAGATCTTATGCGATTTTCTTACGATTGAAACAAAGTGCCTCCGAACGTTTGATACATGTGGCGGCAGTTTGTACAATTTTACAGGGATATTTACTCAATTATTGATACATGAGACCCATTGAGTGGATTCTCTCTGAGGTTTTGTGCAGCTTTTTCCAAACTGCTTTGATGCAAAGCCAATATCCAGCTGTTTAAGCAGTTGGAGGGGAGTCTTAATTTTCTAAAACAACTCTCTTTTGACAACGCATCCCAGCAAGCTCCTCAGTGTGTTCTCCAGACCATCTGATAAAAAGGGCACCATTGGAGCTTCTGTCTGAAAGGTGTCCAACAAAAGCAAAAAAATGCATCTTAGCCTCAAAAAGGGGGTCAGCAGTGGTCTCTTTGATGATGGACTAGGATAAAGATGATAGCACTTTGCTTTTCGCAAGTTTCTTATGACTGCTGTACTCCTGTACAGCTGGCCATATTTCAATGGCACGTTCAGCAACGGCAAGGTCTTCCACCCATCTCTGGGCACAAAACTTCAGAGGGAGGTTTGAGGTTTTAGTTGCCTCAATAAAATCCTCATGCCAGGCTGGTGTATCAGGAAAAAGTTGCCAAAGGGCTCTCAATGTATTTCCCACCTTCCAACCAATCTCTTTTTCCCCATGCTGAAAGCTTCCATGCACAATATGCAAACCACAGCTTCCATGGTTTATCATCTTAGGTGCATCTGGGTCTTCCAAGTTCCTCTCTTCTTGAAAGATCCTGTGAAACTTCCAATTGACTGTGGGACCATCCATTGAGATTTGCAGAAGCTTTTTTGGATCAAGTGGTGACAGACATCTTTATTTTTTCCAATAGCTGCTCTGCTCGAGTGTGTCCTAGAAATTCAGTGTCTAGGTAATGCACCACCACTTTCCCGTCACACTCACTCCAATACCTTACAATGACATCAATTTGTTCTGTCTGTGTGACTTTGTTCAGACATTCATCAAAGGAGATTACATAGTACTTAGACATTCTGATGTCCTGTATGAGCTGCTCCTTAAAATATGGTGCCAAGCTAAAACACACAAGGTAAGCAGCCTTTGTAGCTCCACATGCAAATTGCTTAGCAATTTCACTGTCAGGGAACATATGTCAAAAAATGATTGACAATGATTGTTTCAGTATCGTTATCGAAGTATTTGGTCAACATATCATATCATTATTTTTGGCCATATCGCCCAGCTCTAGTGTGCATCTTGTGCAAGACTGCGTGGAGTGCCAGAGTGCTTGTGATAGCTAGTCAATCGCAGCATCGCCAGAGGAGTAAATTAGGCATGGTTTCAGTCAGTTTAGCCTGTAAATAACAACAAAATAGTTTGATCGTGTTGCTAACAAGGTTTTTGTCAAATGTAGAAATTATAGGTCTGGACCAGTCAGGACTCAGGATAGGGGTATGTTCAGGTGTACCTTCATATGAATATGAAAGCTAACGTTGTACAGTCATTGGCGGCAGCATATTGTGAAATGACACAAAAGGGCTGCTTTGTCATGAACTTACCCCAATGTGCCGCCTCCACGCCTTGTATATTGTGGTAGACAGCAATTTCACTGTCAGCGAACATTTGTCCAAAAATGGCAGACAAATCAGTGCATGAATTGAATGAGTAGTGTGACAGAACCATCTTCACAACCCAGCAAATCTCTGCCGCAAGAACGTTGTGGCCTGAAAAGTAACTGGAACAGGAGCTAGAGGAGCTAGCTGGAACAAGACGACCGGTCGTGACGACCGGAACTCTGTCTTGTTCGGAACATGAGCTAGAGGAGCTAGACTGTGGCCCTGAACTTGCACCACATCCACCCATGTTCTATGCTTGCACTGATGGGTTTTGTCTACTTGCCCCATCTTCACTGGCTGTCTGGAGGGCTGAATTTCCCTGATTTGACTCCTGTGTTTGCTGAGGATGCTGTCCCTTTCAGGAATTGTGTCAAACGGGGTTTATTCTGTAATATTCTCCTCTCAATATACTTGGCCCTTTGCCTGACTCTTGAAAGCAGAAATGCCCATGTTAAAAACATCAAAGGACTTCCTGCACTATTTACAATATACTCTGTGGGCATCTTTATCGACACCCCCTAGCCAGTCCCTGAACTGTGGATCTTCCTTCCACTCTGCTTAAAATTTGTGTTTTCTGGCTGACATGCTCTGGCTTTTATCCTCATTCACTACTGTAATAAGAAATTAATTGTTGTTATTATTATTATTACTACACTTTTATACAATATGGTGTCATAATGATAATCATTAGCCTACTTCTACTTCACTTCACCTTACAAGAAAGGCTATTTTAGATACTTTGGCATGGCAAATTAACAACTCTTCACATATTCTATTGTTACTTTTCAAATACAACTTTGCATTACAGTATGTAATACTTTCAATGTGTCACTGTCCTACTGTGGAAGTTTTCTAAAGAAAAGGACAACAGACACACTTGCTGCTGAAGATTTTAAAAGGTTTTGAAATATACATCTCATATAGATCAATGGAATTATCAGTCACACACAAATGTCTTCACTCATCCTCTCTAACAATCTGCCCCACTCTTTCTACTAGCTCTCCTGCCATGCAACGGCAAAGAGCGAGGTAATCTCACTGGCAGGGCAGCTAGCAAGTCGGATCCCTACTCATCCTCATGTTTCGGGTTCATTCTAACTTTCCAGATGCCCCATAGCTGCCGTGTCCCACAAAAAAAATCGAAGGATATTTATTGCTCGATATTCCCCCAAAATGTAGTCACATCTCAAATAACTTACTTTTAAATCACTCCGAACAAGACAGAATGCTGGTCGTCATGACCGGTCGTCTTGTTCCAGCTAGCTCCTCTATCTCCTGTTCCAGTTACTTTTCAGCCTTTCTTGAGGCAGAGATTCGATGGTTCTGTCACACTACTCATTCAATTCATGCACTGATTTGTCTGCCATTTTTGGACAAATGTTTGCTGACAGTGAAATTGCAGACAAAACATACAGCAACATACAAGGCGCAGAGGCGGCACATTGGGGTAAGTTCATGACAAAGCATCCCTTTTGTGTCGTTTCACAATATGCTGCCACCAATGACTGTACAACGTTAGCTTTCATATTCATATGAAGGTACATCTGAACATACCCCTATCCTGAGTCCCGACTGGTCCAGACCTATGATTTCTACATTTTACAAAAACCTTGTTAGCAACACAATCAAACTATTTTGTCATAACTTTACATTAAAAACATTTTCCAGGACAACTAATTGTTTTCCAGGACATTTATGTAATTTTCTCATTTTCCATTACTGGAAAACTGCATTAAAAAATTCAAGGTTTTCCGGGATGCATGGGAAATACTATACTATAGTAGTGTATAGGTCTACCTGTAGAGTACAGGTATACTGTAGTGCTGTACATCGGATTACAAAAGCAGATACTAAAATGGATAAAACAATATGCAAGGACTACTATCAAGTTGTCACTCACAGGTCATTGGGTCATACTAAAGTTTCACATCATCAAGGGAGCTGTAAATGTAATGCCTTATGATTAAGTTGTGTGGTTATACATTGATATGCAGCTAAAAGTTGTGGTATACTCAGCCCAATTACAGTATACTAGGGGTGCACCGATATATCGGTGGACTATCGATATCGGACGATATTTGCCTTGTTGACTGCAATCGGCTCATCGGCCGATGAGATCAAATTTATAGATGCCAGTAGCCGATAATCATCAGTCAATTTGTGTTGCGTCAATCTGGTCTAAATGTTCAAACTTTAATGTTTACAGGCTATTTACAGGCTTTTATTTACAGGCTAAACTGACTGAAACCATGCCTAATTTACTCCTCTGGCGATGCTGCGATTGACTAGCTATCACAAGCACTCTGGCACTCCACTCAGTCTTGCACAAGATGCACACTAGAGCTGGGCGATATGGCCAAAAATAATGATATGATATGTTGACCAAATACTTCGATAACGATATTGAAACAATCATTTGTATGCGGGAAAAAAGCTGAGTATACAAACACAACTTTATTTAACATTCAATGCTTGTATGTGTGGTAGGTTTTCAAGCATAATTTCAAGTATAAAGTTTGCACTTTGCGTAAACAAATACAAAAATGTATATGGCTGCCTTTTCGCATTTGCTTTTTCGTGATAACTTCTCAAATGATAAAATAGATTAGATGTATTCCCATCTGCCGCCAGGACCACTTTGTTGCAGAACACTACTCCTTTGCTCTTTGTCAGCTCGTTTGTAACCAAAGTAAGCCCACGCAACTGACATGCAGCCTTTCTTAGGGACTAAACTCAGTTTGTCTTCAATCTGCCTACCCTAGTTAGTGGGTTAACAGACTGAACAAATTCACTCCATGCTTCGCTAGCTCCGAGTTTGGTGCTTTGATGATGCTTCCCCTGGCTTCACTACAGTGACGTTGCGCTTCATATCAAGGCTGACTGTGATTGGCTGTATTGCTGTGTTGGTTGTGTTGTGGATGGAAAATAGCCAAAACGAATGCAGGAACTATTCTCCTCCACGAAACAATATTATAGCCTAACCGTAATCATCAATATTTGTAAATTGCCATTTGCCATGGCTGAGTCTCCCTGCAGAACATAGACAAGGCAGCAAGTACCCCAAAATACCACAGTGATCCTATACTGCAGTAACAGTATACTGCAACTTTCAGCTACATTGCAGTAGAGTAAAATACCTGACTTGCAATTTGGCATAAGCTTGAACCTGCAGTTTCTCTTTCTCTCCTTCTGAGACCCAGGAACGGGGAGGATTTCTGCATGCCTGGCTGACATCTCTGCCTGGATGTCCACCCACCACCTGAAGCTGAACCTGGGGAACACTGAGCTGCTCTTCCTCCCAGCGAAGGGTTCCCAGATGATTGATGCTTCAATCACCATGGAAGCTCCAGCTGTGCTTCTCGCGCCACATCACAATGATCGCCCAAACCTGCCAATTCTCCCTCCATAACATCCGGAGGATCCGACCGTTCCTCACCCAAGAGGCCACACAACTCCTGGTCCAGGCCCTGGTGATCTCACGTCTGGACTACTGCAATTCCTTGCTGGCAGGCCTACCAGCCTGTGCCATCAAGCCACTGCAACTAGTCCAGAATGCTGCCGCACTTCTGGTGTTCAACCAACCTAAGTTCAGTTCACTCCACTCCACTCCACTCCTCTCCACTCCTCTCCTCTCCTCTCCTCTCCTCTCTGCACTGGCTCCCCATCGCAGCATGCATCAGATTAAAATCACTGGTGCTTGCTTTTCAAGCAGCTAGAGGAACTGCTCCCCCTTACCTCCAGACACTCATCACACCCTACACCCCAGCCAGACCCCTCCGCTCTGCCTCCTCTGGCAAACTGACTGTCCCAACCCTCCAGGCACCCAGCTCCTCGCGGTCTCGCCTCTTCTCTGTCCTGACCCCTCGGTGGTGGAATGACCTTCCGGAATCACTTGCGATCTTCCACAAGAGACTCAAAACCCACTCCACTACCACTGAAATCTGTACATCTAGACCAGGGGTGGGCAATCTTACCCTGTGTGGGCCGGTGTGGGTGCAGGCTTTTGTTCCAGCCGAGCAGTAGCTCACCTGATTTGACTAATCAGCTAATCAAAGTCTTCAATCAGGGCTTTGATTAGTGGAATCAGGTGTGTCACTGTTCAGTTGGAACAAAAGCCTGCACCCACACCGGCCCACACAGGGTAAGATTGCCCACCCCTGATCTAGACAATTGTCATCACCACTGCCTACTTGTTCAATACTTTTTGTATATGTATCCCTGCTTACTCCTCATTATAAAAAAAATGTAAAATGTAAAAAATGTACTAACCTTTTCCTTCCCAGTGTTACAGGTATGGTATGCAACTGCCTACAACAATGTCTATCGCTGTATTACTGCACTGATCTCTTGCACAAACTATGATTGTTCTTACCATGTATTAATGCACATCTTATCTATCCATCCACATACTGCTGAAACTACCAGTTAATTTATGTTGCTCAAAAATAAAATAAAATAATTTATTCTCTTTATTCATTGTACTTTGTAGTTATGTGCTGCTGATTTACTGGTCAACTACCAGATTTAAACAACCTATTGTAACTGACATAACTTAATGGCTAAAAGAATATTACTTATTATTCAAATAATAGCTCAATACAATAAATACTCAAATAGCTGTAACTACTAAATTACTACTAAACTACTAAAATAGCACATCTACTCTATAGCAGCTATTCCATCAGAACTACAGTCATGAGAAAAAATTAGGACACCCTATGAAAACCTTTGTCTTCTTCAACATATTCAAACATATGGACATTTGATATTCATTTGAACAATATTGAAAAATTGAGGTAATATAACTAAACAAATACAACTGAAACAAATTATTTTAAAAATGATTGGTAAAATGTGATTAATAGAAATGCAATCTTCTTGTGAGGAAAAAGTTAGGACACCCCCACATTTAGTTCCACTTAAAATGCCTACAATTATAATCAAGAGCACCACATCAGGTGCAAATGTTTAGAACATTGTTACAGAGGATTTTGGAGGAGCCTGTCCTATTTAAACCTCAGACATTTAGTTTGGTTTGCTCTTGATTGTTGAAGTGAGTTGCATCACCATGGCGAGATCAAAAGAGCTCTCTGAGGCCTTCAGAAGAAAAATTGTAGATGCATATGAGTCTGGGAAGGGATATAAAAAGATCTCCAAACAATTCGAAATTAGCCATTCCACTGTCCGGAAAATAATTTACAAGTGGAGAACATTTAAAATGACCACCAACATGGCCAGGTCAGGCCGCCCAAGCAAGTTCAGCCCAAGAGCTGACCGAAAAATGCTTAAAGAAGTCTCCAACAATCCCAGAATGTCATCACGGGACCTACAGGTATCTCTTGCCACAATTGATGTCAAAGTACATGCATCCACCATAAGAAAGAGACTGAACAAGTTTGCATTACATGGGAGGTGTGCAGGAGGAAACCCCTGCTGTCAAAAAAAAACATCAGGGCAAGACTAGTTTGCCAGAGAACACCTAGAGAAAGACCAGAACTTCTGGAACAATGTGCTTTGGACAGATGAATCCAAAGTTGAACTATTTGGGCACAGTAAGAGTAGACATGTTTGGCGCAAAACCAAGACAGCATTTGAGAACAAGCACCTCATACCAACTGTGAAGCATGGGGGTGGAAATGTCATGGTTTGGGGCTGCTTTTCTGCAGCAGGGCCTGGTCAGCTCACCATCATAGAATCCACTATGAATTCTGTATTGTATCAGAGGGTGCTTGAGGAAAATGTGAGACCATCTGTTCGAAAGTTGAAGCTGAAGCGGATGTGGACCATGCAACATGACAATGACCCAAAACATTCCAGTAAATCTACCAAGGAATGGCTCAAGAAAAATAAATTGAGAGTTCTGGAATGGCCAAGTCAAAGCCCGGATCTTAATCCTATTGAGATGCTGTGGATTGATTTGAAACTGGCTGTGCATGCAAGACACCCCTCGAACATCACACAGCTGAAAGAATTCTGCAAGGAGGAGTGGGAAAAACTTTCTCCCAATCGATGTCAGAGACTTGTAGACAGTTATAAGAAACGTCTAATTTAGGTTATTTCAGCCAAGGGGGGCAATACTAGCTATTAGGGCATAGGGTGTCCTAACTTTTTCCTCAGTAGGAATTGGCATTATTGTTAATTTTTCATTAAATAAATGATTACAAAGTTACATTTTCATTGTTTCTTGTTCAATTACATCCCCTTTATCTATAGATATTGTTAGAAAGAAGATACAATATTGATATGTCCATATTTTTAAGAGAATAACTTAATATTTTGGGGGGTGTCCTAACTTTTTCTCATGACTGTATACTATTCAAAATGTAGTTACAGCCATGTAGCTAGTAGGCTATTACTTGCATAAGTACTCCAAGCTACAATTTCTAAGCTTTTCAAAGGTCGCCTGAGGCAAGCCGACTAAAGTTTGTCTTCAAACTTTTCTTTGTAGTTATGACTTATGATTGTGATTTGAGTTGAGTTTTTGGGTGAAACGCATACAGAAAGCGCATACAGTATAGGTTTCACAGTTACGGTCTCTCCTTTGACAAGTATCTACGCCGCAGCTGGCGGTTAGCTGGCTAGCCAGCCACATCAACTCGCGTTAGGCAATTAGCGAACTGGCTAAACCTATCTAGTTTCTAGTTGCACTGGAACGTGTAGATACAAGTGAACTTAATTGTGTTAACTTGCTACCGAACTTAAAATGGAAACGAACCCGAGGTCTAGCAATTTAATATGGCTAGCTACTTGATTTGATTTGGACTCGGTGAGCGAACACTAGTTTCATTTACCGAACATTAGCTTACGTAGCTAGGTAGCTAGCGAAGCAAAAATACAGCAGTAAGTTGGATTTCACATTCCCTCCCTAGTGAGTGTTAACCGCTTGCATAGCCTAGTTAGCTTATGTCAGATCATATTAGTCCGCGCTAGCTAGGTACAATGGCTTTCTTCATAAACACACTGCTCTAGACACCCCATGTTCTAAAGAAAAACATTCCATCATAATGTCAACATTTCAAGTTTATCACGTCACCATATAGTACATCGTAATTTTCTCGTACCTGGTATGTTTCCCTGCCTTGTAATACACATTTTTCCTCGAGTTTTTCCGCACCGGATGTAATGGGATACTGTCAGCCATCTTGGAAGGTCCGTATACAAAGTGACGTCATGGTAGATCACTGGACGCATTCTAAGGTGCGGTCCAATCATAGACCGTGTGCTGCATAGATATAAATACGTAGATGCCTCATTCACTGTCGTGGCTAACCCTATTTCCCCCCAGATCTCGCGTGTGCGCATTTGCCGCTATCTGGCGAGGAAAATGGCTGACGGTGGCGCACAGTAGTACTGGGCCAGTACTTAAATTATTTTTGATGAATCGTTCAATTCGAGTCAGTACTTCTAAATTAATCAAACTTTTCGAGTTTTAGGGGTTTTTCTAAGATTGAGCTTTCTGGCCTTCATAACCTCTGGGCAACGTCCTGTATGCCTTACACAGCACGCTTTTATTTAAACTTGTTTGTAATATGGCTTGAGTATATAGAGTTAAGTCATCAACAGGCTCAGCAAGTACCAACCAAACAGAAAACCGCAGCAGCGAGCCTTGCCAAATACCATATAGTCAGGGAAATAAAAAAAAATCTAGGAATAAATTCCTTACCAAGAAATGTATTCACCAATGTGTTTGTAAAGGTGTCTAATAACACATATAAAAAGATTTAAGTTCAACTCCCATAGGAAAACTCGTGACAGCTGCTGAAAGTTGGGGTACCCGGAACCTTATCTGTGAAAAATTGAAAATGTTTATTTCTGCCTTAAGTACCTTGTGAGGGGTCAAACTAGGGTTTTTTTATGATTCTGAATTGATTGCAAGCATTTAATTTGCATTAAAATCACTCCTTGGCGGAAAAACGGCCACGCCCACTTTTACATGTAAATTAAAAAGTAGCTTTATACGTTTATTTCAATATCTCGAATATTAATTAGAAAACAATACTGATCCACAATGTCAAATGCTTCATGAGTCAAGGTCTGAGTCTTCTCCAGACTCTACACCATCATGAATACAATTATTGCATGTAATGCCTTTACAATTTCCACATGCTGAGATACACTTGACACCATTCTTCTTGCAGCTGCAGCCCGGTTGCTGCAATCTCCATTACAATTACAGCTTGTGAACCGGAGTAGCTCCTCAGGAGCCATGGGGTCTAGTGTTGGAACTGGCTCATAACCATGAACCCCTACCATCCATCCATAGTCACTGGGGTCCAAAGACATGCTCTGCAGCAGCATCCAGTCCCGGGTTTGGAGATCGGCACGGAGAGAATGCTGTGTAGCTGCACCCTCTGTTGGAGGTAGAGTCTCCGGTTTGATCAGCCCGGCCGCCGCCTTCCGCGAGAACATGTTGTATCGAATTGCACCCAAAGTAGTACCTGGTGCGTGGTAAATGTTCTGGAAAATTGCAATACCAGCCCTGATCACCACGTCCTTAGTAACATGTATGTCGAGGAAGATGTCCATGTGTTCATCAATGTCCCCTGCACAAAACCTGTCAAATAGCGTCATTTTCCCATGGCCTCTGATTGCTGCCTTCAGGATCTTAGCTTTGTCGAGTGCCTTCATCTTCACCCTGTTGACAGCTGCTGTCGTCCGATCATCTGCTGAAGGTGGCGCCGGAGAGGTGACTTTAATCAAACCAATTGAATGAAAGGGAGTGTTCCCATAAATAGAAACAATGTTCAAATCTATATTGTCTCCGACAAACTGAGTGACTGCACAGATTGAGCTTGTATCCCCAACCTCCATGGAGACCACCTGATCGTCACTCTGTATTTCACTTTCACCGGCTGTCATAACTGATAGATCCTCAAGTTCGGCGTCAACCTCAACCTCATCATCTATCTGATCAATCTGATCGTCAGTTTCTTCAACAATGGTACGAAGAGCTCTAGAAGCATCAGAGATGCCAACTCTATTCCTGTCATTGAGGAAGCAGTATTTGTAACTTTGTGTCTCTGAGTAAGACTCAGTGTATCCCAACCGGTGTAACTTGTTGAGCATCCACTTTAACCCAAATCTATGATCCAGTTGTATGGCAAGCCCCATCTGGTATGGCAATATCCCTGACCGAGGCCGATAGGCCTTTATGAAGTTCTGCCCCCAAATGGCTACTCTTTCGTCTGTCTTCACTATCGGTCTCAAGAACATCTGAAGGCTCTCAGGAACAAGTGCCAGCTAACTAGCGATATCGGTCATACTGTGTGCAGTGGGGTATGACTTTGGATCTATATTAATAGTGGCAATGTCCTTGCAAATTAACTTTAGTGCAGTCTTTATGATCTGAGTTTTCTCATCTCCAAACTCAGCATTAGCATGATACAATGTGTCATGGTATTTCTCTAGGAGCTTCTTCTTTAGCCACTTCTTTGAATATGAGAGACTCTTATCTGTTGACTGATCAAACTGCTGCAGCTTTTCGTGGACTTGGTCAAGTGTCATCACCCCATGCTCGAGTTCCGAGTCTAACCATTTGCAGAGTTCATAGAAAACAGCCTCTCGCTCCTCATCCGTTTTCCTTCCTACATCTTTAGTCTTGGAGTAATGACCACCCGTCTCGAAAATAACTTTGCAGCGCAAATGATACAGGGTTTCCTCTGCTACCAAGTCGTGGATCCCTTCCAGGCGGCCAATGACTTCAGTGCCCCAATCGTCCTTGCGACCCTGTGCTGTCTTCAGCAAGCTTGTCTTCAGTCCATCCGCAGTCAAATTGTCAGGAACTCGGTATCTCTTTCTAGCAATCTCTGGATTTTTTGGGAAGAGATGAGCGGGCTGGTTGCAAAGAATTCATACATTCTTGTACAGAAGCTGAACGGACCGTGAACTTAAGAATACATAATGATGAGAACGGGCCGTTTGGCCCATCTAGGCTCATCATGTCCTAATCTAAAGAGTATCTAGTACTACATCTAGCCTGGACTTGAATAGCCCAAGCGTTTCTGCCTCTATTACCTGACCTGGCAAGCTGTTCCAGGCATTGACAACTCTCTGTGTAAAGAAAAACTTCCTAATATCTGTGCGGAATTTGCCTTTAACTCATTTCCACCTGTGGCCTCTTGTTCTGCTGACCCCACTTATCTTAAAAAATCTTTGGTATTTTACTTTGTTAATCCCTTTTAGGAATTTAAAAACCTCAATCAAATCCCCCCTAAGTCTCCGTTTGCTAAGTTTAAATAGATTGAGTGCCTTAAGTCTATCATCATAACCTTTACCTTTCATACCAGGTATCAGTTTAGTTGCCCTTATTTGGACTTTTTCAAGAGCTTCTATATCTTTCTTGTAGTGCGGTGCCCAGAACTGCACACAGTATTCTAAGTGCGGTCTGACAAAGGCATTATATAACATTAATATAACCTCCTTTGAATTATACTCAATACTTTTTGTTATGTATCCCAGCATCCTGTTGGCTTTTTTCACTGCTGTAGCATACTGCTTTGATGCAGATAGGCTTTGATCAACTACAATTCCTAAGTCCTTTTCAAATTGAACACCTACTAACTTTTCTCCTCCCATAAAATACTCCTGTCTAATGTTATTTCCCACATGCATAACTTTACATTTAGCAATATTGAACGTCATCTGCCATGTATCTGCCCATTTTTGGATTTTGTTTAAATCATCTTGGATTACTTTAGTCGATTCCAAAGTGTTTGCCAAACCCCCAAGTTTAGTATCATCTGCAAATTTAACTATTTTGCTACTAATGTCCATATCAAGATCATTTATGTAAATAAGGAAGAGCAGAGGTCCCAGCACTGATCCCTGCGGGACACCACTGCCCACAGCACCGAGGTCAGATTCGGCCCCACCTACTGTTACTCTTTGTATTCGCCCTTGTTAGGAACCGGATAAGGACCCAGACGCAGATCAGGATAAGGCAAAAGAGTTGTGGGAAGCAGGGGTCAAACCAGGTGATCAGAGAATCAGAGGTACAAAAACGCGAGGCAGAGAGAAGTCGAAAACAGGCAGTCAAAAGGTCGATAATCAGGAAGGCAGAAAGGCAAACAAACAAAATCGCTAGGCAAACTCGGGGTCGTAATCAGAAGGGTAGTCTCGGAAAAATCTGTAAACACTGGCTTCGGAAAAGTAGGCTCAGGGAATAAGAATCAACGTACTGACACGGAGAAATGAAAACACTGAACATATATACAGGCAGGGAAGGAAGACACAATAGGACTCAGGTGTGACTGGGAGGAGAGAGGGGAGGAACACAGGTGAAAACAATGGGAATCGTTAATCTAATAACGAGGGAATTCGCTAATAGAATAACGAGGGGAAACGAAAGACACGGACTGGGAATGACAGACACATAGACAATAAACGACCTGGAAGAACAGGCAGACACGTGCATAGTTAGAAGGGGAGGAATGCAAAGAGAATCTGCGTGCGAATGAAAGGGAAAGTGAAAAGCTAATCAGGGATACGATAATAAGCGAGAAAGACAGCGATAGTCAGAAGCGTGAGATAATTAGTGATTAGTAGTGTTAGTAACTTAATCTAAATCCCTAATGTTAGTAGATTAGTTGGTTAGTACTATATACATCTAACTGATATATACAAAGTGCAATCTAGAAAGTAAGAAGGAAGAAAACGAGATAATAAGCGAAGAAGGAAAAAACCCAAACATTTCCCGAAGTGCAAAAGACAAAGACAAGGAGTGGATCTGGAATAGAAACAATAACAGACAGGGAAAAGACGTGACAGAACAAGACTCGAAGAAAGATAAATAAACGAAGTACAAAAACAAACCGAACAGACACTCAGAACATAACAGTACTCGAAGAATGATAAATAAACAAAGTACAAAACAAACCGAACAGACACTCAGAACGTAACAGTACCTCCTCCCTAAGAAACGCCTCTTGGCGTTTCAACCAGAAAAGGCACACAGACAGAAAAGCAGACAGACCAGGATACAGATGGGGGAAAGCCAGGCAGACAAGGGGCAAAACACAGGGTGGGATCTTACAGGTCAGGAATAGGCTCCGCGGAGGGAACTCAGGCAGGCAAGGGTCGAAACACGGGACAGGATCTCAGACAGGCAAGGGGCAAAACACGGAGCAGGATCTCAGACAGGCAAGGGGCAAAACACGGGACAGGATCTCAGACAGGCAAAAATCTCAGAAAACAGGGGTACAACTCGGGAAACAAGGGAAGGGAACTCGTGAACGGAAGGGGACTCGGAAGAGAAGAAGGGATGCAACAGGGGAGAAGGGGGAACAAGCAGGAGGCTGGCACGGGACTTAGGGGGCAGGGGACCCGGGGGGAAAGTCAGACAGGTCCGTTGTTTAGGAGCGTTCAATCGGAATGACACCCACTAGTGCTCCTCGCTTAACTAGTGGGCGTTCACTTTTAAAAGGACAGTTGGGGATGAAGTGCCCTGACTCCCCGCAGTACAGACAGGACCTAGTCGCCATCCTGCAGTTACGCTCCTGACGGGAAAGTCGAGCACGATCCAGCTGCATGGGTTCAGGGTCAGGGTTAGGTGAAGACGCCACTCTGGGATGGATGTTGACTCTGGCAGGCGTCCTGAACCCGGCCGTCTCAGACCCAGGAACAACCCCGGCACTACGCAAACGGCGACGCTCCTGAAGCCTGGAGTCTACTCGGATGGCCAGGCTGACGAGGTCGTCGAAAGACTCAGGTAGGTCACGGGTCAGGATCTCGTCTTTGAGATGTTCAGATAGTCCGAAGATAAATGCGTCGTACAGCGCCTTCCTTCCCCAGCCACAGGAGTTAGCCAAGGTCTGGAAGTTGATGGCGTAATCCGAGACCGACCCTCCCTCCTGGCGTAAGTAGAGCATTTCGCGGGCAGCTTCGTGACCATGTTTAGACCGATCGAAAACCCTCTTCATCTCCTCGGAAAACAAGCTAAAACTCTGGCAGTAGGGAAACGACCCCTCCCACGCAGTAGTAGCCCAGGTCTTGGCACGACCGGTCAGTTGAATGATGACGTAGGCGACCCTGGAAACTTCGCTGGGGAACGTAGATGGCTGAAGTTGGAAAATCAGCTGGCATTGAGTGAGGAACGCACGACAACCGCCCGGTTCACCTGCGTACCTCTCCGGAGGGGGCAGACGGGGTTCGCGCACCAGCGCAGAGGGAAATCCGGGTTGAGGTGTGGGGTCAGGAGCTCGCAGCGTCAGGGTTAGTTCCGCCAAACTGGAGGTGAGGGTCTGCAGATGTTCGGTGACCGTCTCCAGATGGTGTTGATGTCGTCTGAGCATGGCACCTTGCTGCTCGAGAGCAAAACGCATCTGGTCTGGATCTGCTGGGTCCATCTTGGTCAGTACGTTCTGTTAGGAACCGGATAAGGACCCAGACGCAGATCAGGATAAGGCAAAAGAGTTGTTTAATGGGAAGCAGGGGTCAAACCAGGTGATCAGAGAATCGGAGGTACAAAAACGCGAGGCAGAGAGAAGTCGAAAACAGGCAGTCAAAAGGTCGATAATCAGGAAGGCAGAAAGGCAAACAAACAAAATCACTAGGCAAACTCGGGGTCGTAATCAGAAGGGTAGTCTCGGAAAAATCTGTAAACACTGGCTTCGGAAAAGTAGGCTCAGGGAATAAGAATCAACGTACTGACACGGAGAAATGAAAACACTGAACATATATACAGGCAGGGAAGGAAGACACAATAGGACTCAGGTGTGACTGGGAGGAGAGAGGGGAGGAACACAGGTGAAAACAATGGGAATCGTTAATCTAATAACGAGGGAATTCGCTAATAGAATAACGAGGGGAAACGAAAGACACGGACTGGGAATGACAGACACATAGACAATAAATGACCTGGAAGAACAGGCAGACACGTGCATAGTTAGAAGGGGAGGAATGCAAAGAGAATCTGCGTGCGAATGAAAGGGAAAGTGAAAAGCTAATCAGGGATACGATAATAAGCGAGAAAGACAGCGATAGTCAGAAGCGTGAGATAATTAGTGATTAGTAGTGTTAGTAACTTAATCTAAATCCCTAATGTTAGTAGATTAGTTGGTTAGTACTATATACATCTAACTAATATATACAAAGTGCAATCTAGAAAGTAAGAAGGAAGAAAACCCAAACATTTCCCGAAGTGCAAAAGACAAAGACAAGGAGTGGATCTGGAACAGGAACAATAACAGACGGGGAAAAGACGTGACAGAACAAGACTCGAAGAAAGATAAATAAACGAAGTACAAAAACAAACCGAACAGACACTCAGAACATAACAGTACTCGAAGAATGATAAATAAACAAAGTACAAAACAAACTGAACAGACACTCAGAACGTAACAGCCCTTGCAGCCAATTTTTAACCCACTGTGAAACTACTCCTGCAATTCCTACTGAATTCATTTTAGCAATGAGCCTCTCATGTGGTACCTTGTCAAATGCTTTCTGAAAGTCCAAATATATAATATCATAAGCCTGGTTCAGGTCAACACACTTTATAGCCTCTCTTGAAAAAAGTCCAGGAGGTTTTTGTTCCCTTTGATAAATCCATGTTGGCTCTCCCTTAAAATAAATTTTCCATGAATTGGCTCTCCCTTAAGCAACACTATTATTTTTCAAGAATGATACCTGCTTCCAACTGGTATTTTATGATCCTAATTGAATGAAAATATCTGTCAATGGTTTATATATAATTTCCCAGCATCTTTGAGTACTCTGAGATATATGCCATCCAGGCCTGCTGCCTTATCTGTCTTAAGCCTATAGTTCCCTGGCAGCCTGAAGGGTTGCACCACAAAATGGCTGTCCCACTGGCAGCCATTTTATACATTTGGAATTATACTCAGGCCTGCTTCCAGTCATCTGATGTATTTCTCCAGTGATCAAAGGAGATTGTGAGTAAATGAAACCATCAGGATTTCAATGGTTTATTTATAATTTTGGGGAATTGTTTGTTTTTGAGTACTTGATTGGGATTGGATACGGACTGGACCGGAACTTGGACCAGGGATTTGCTGCGAAGAGACTTATCTGTCCCAAGTTTTTGTTGTTTTTTAAATAAATCATCATTTCTGCTGATATTACTGCCTCCTCAGTGTTATTGCACCTTACGCCCTCAAAGTCCTCCAAAACATGGGGACGCCACAGTCCCTTATTTCAAAGTCCTCCAAAACATTCTGTACCTTGTCTATACATTTAGGCATATTTATAACCTCTTCTCTAGTAAAGCTCTCCACAAAGTAACTGTTTAGTGTGTTTGCAATGTCCTTATTATTATAAACCAAAGTTCCTTCCTTATTCTTAATGCACTTAACCTCATCCTTAACTTTCCTTTTTCTACTACAATATTGAAAAAACTTCTTAGGATTACTTTTTGCATCTTGGGAAATTTTAATTTCAAACCGCCTTTTAGCTGATCTTATTTCCTTTTTAGCCTTAGCCCGCATATTACAATAATCTAACTTGTTTCTCTCTGAGTTATCCTTTTTATATGCTCTGTACAGTCGTTTCTTTTGCCTCAAAATCTCCCGTAAAGATTTAGTCATCCACTGCGGAGACTGTTTTTTCATCGTATTTTTGCTTACTTTGGGGATGAATTCACACTGTACATCTACAATAACCCTTATAAATATAGTCCTTTTTTTTTCCCCCGGGCCTTCACAGATGAAGCAATTGAGCGGAGGTGCAGGAATAATGTCTATGTCCATACTGCTAGACTGTAATGCCCTACAAAGGAAAAAGGCAGTAACTTCATTTTTCGTAGAACATGAGTCATAATCATTTTTGCAACATTAAAGGCATCCTTTCTCATGTGGACAAATATCTTCCCTCTAATGTGTTTTATTTAGGAGAGAGTAGGGGGTCAGATTTACAGTAACTGCAAAAAGCCCTAGAGAAACCACTTTAAGCTAGCTAGCATGAAGCAGTCAGCTAGCAATGAAGCAAGTAAAACGGTCATCAGATGCACTTGGGGTATGTAATACACAAGTGGGAGTTAGCTAGCTAACCATGTTACCTGGTGTTAGCTAGCTGACAAGTAAGATAATTTGATGATAGTGCACACCTTATATATTGTTTATATATGCATATTATCAATGTAGTGATATGAAATATTTCCAGTTGTAAAAAACATGTAGATAATACTTACATATCAGATGTAAAATCTTCTTGCAGTATCTTGCTGAGTGGTGAATATTGTTATTTGATATGTGTGGAGTCTATTGTGTCTGTCCATGATCCACACAGGAGAGGGTTGCAAATGGCTTGAGCATGTCTGGCACCTACCACTCACTTTCTGCGAATGCCAACCAACTACAACAGTTACCAGTAAACAATAAGTAGTTACCATGGCAACTACATGAATAAATAAACTAATAAAGCTACTTTATTGGTAGGCGTGGCCGTTTTTCCGCCAAGGAGTGGTTTTAGTGCAAAATAAATGCTTGCAATCTATTCAGAATCATGAAAAACCCCTAGTTTGACCCCTCACAAGGTACTTAAGGCAGAAATAAACATTTTCAATTTTTCACAGATAAGGTTCCGGGTACCCCAACTTTCAGCAGCTGTCACAGGTTTTCCTATGGGAGTTGAATTTAAATATTTCTATATGTGTTATTAGACACCTTTACAAATACATTGGTGAAGACATTTCTTGGTAAGGAATTTATTCCAAGATTGGCTAAATATCTGATAATATTCCCTGACTAGTAGGCTCATCTGCAGGCGCTCATCTGCAGGCTGTCTGGTCCGAGATGAGCCGATGCTCATCTCGGACCAGACAGCCTGCACTACAACGTTCAGTCCTACGCCATGTTGAGTCGAGTCAAGTCAAGCTCGAGTTTGCTGTATCAGTATTCAGTACCACTGCCATGTCGAGTCGAGTTTGATGTGTCAGTATTCAGTATCACTGCCATGTCGAGACGAGCTGGAGTTTGCTGTAAGTCCTGCGGGGAAAACCACAACTCAACACCAGTAAAAACCGCTCAATACCGGACTATAAAATGTTTCCTTGAGAAGGTATATTGAAAACAAATAGTCTAATTGCAATAGCCTACTTATATATGGCGATCATTGACAGTGGTTCTGTGGCTCACTGTAGCCTATACATTGATCATTTACAGAAGCCATTTGTCTCGGTGCATATAAGGTTGAAAGAATAGGTGGGTGGCAGGGAGGGGAGGGCAACTAGCCCAACATTGGAAGAGCTGCTGGTGAAGGAAACTCGAGTGGGAGGAACCAGTACGTACCATTACAGACTCGGTATGATTCAAGCAAGAGAATGATTCGTTCAAAATGATTTGTTTGTTCTTTTTCGTAGTACTAGCGTAGTTATCTATAGATATCAACACAATTTCCCCCATGATCTCAACAGTGGCATCATACGAAGTTTCAGTTCTTTGACAGAGTTTAATATTTACATGAAACAATATGAAGAGTGAACAAAAACCTCCGTATATTAGACTATTTGAATTTGAGTTGAGCACGTTTTCTTCCCAAGCCTTTTGAGCCACTCTCAGTTTGCAGAAATAACTGGAATGACGGTTAAACGTTCCCAATTGATACATTTAAGGTTCGTTGTGAATGCAGCTGTGAATAAGCTAGATAGCTAGCTAACGTTAGCGAAGGTTACCTGAAGCCACGTTAAGTTCGTCAGAGTGACTGCAGCTGAGAATAAACTAGTTAAGGTTACTTGCAGCTACATTAAGTTTGTTATAGAAATTGTCAAGATAAACTATAATTTTAGTGGAATAATCATGCGATGGCAACAGCAGCAAAAGATAAAAATATTGTGTCTTATAGACTGGAGTTAGGCGAATTGCCGTGTTTGAGTAGTGCGAGTGGGTGTAAGACAGCTGGAACGAGGGTTGGACGCTTTCCTTCGTTACTATGGGGACCTAGTCAAACTTTGTGGGAGTTGGACAAAATAGGGTTACTATCTAGCCACGACCCTAATTCACCTTGTTCAGATATGTCTGCACGGCCGCCATATTTATAAAATCTACTGTAACTCGCTTAATTCTCAAACAATTTTTGTGACATTTGGCTTGTTATAAACGTGGGAAAGTGATATTTCCATGATAGTCATCTTAATTTGTTGTCTTATTTGTATATTGTAATTGACAAGAGAGAGAGTGTGTGTGTGTGTGTGTGTGTGTGCCCATGCGTGTTGGGGGGACAACAACAAATTAGATGACTATCAAGTAAATATCACTTTCAGTCACTTGGTCATGCAGTGGTTTGACAACTAGCTAACGTTAGCCTATATGTTTTGTTATCATCATCATGGCGATTCAACGTCAGCTTTAAGTGACAGTGAAATAGTGAAATAGCCACTTACTTGTGAAAAGTTATCCCATGAGCCTTGCTTCTATGGTTCCTTCTATTTGTATAGCCAAAATGCACAACTTTGCATTTTTGCATAGGCTAATTCCTCTTCATACCCAAGGCTGGATTATGGACAGGGCCAGTGAGGCCAGTGTCCCAGGGCCTCGGACTGCCAGGGGGCCTCCAAGCCTGTGGCCCGTGGCCCAAGGCTTCCCAAGGAAGTTGAACAGCAGGGCCCTCAGTGTGCACAGCGCAAGCTGACCACGAGGCCCCTGGGCCCCCGGTGCTTACAGCGTGAGCTGACTACTAGGGCCCCCGGACCCTGCAGCGCTTATAGCATGAGGCCCCTCGGGCCCCTTAGTACTTAAAGCGTGAGCTGGCTACTAGGGCCCCTGGGCCCCTCAGCGCTTACAGTGTGAGGGTCCTTGGGCCCCTCGGTGCTTACAGTGTGAGGGCCCCCAGGCCCCTTGGTGTTAACTAGGGAACATGAGTAGCTAGCTAAGATAAAGGGGTAGCTAGCTACATTAAGTTTAATAAATGTTCATGGCTTGCCATAGTCCTGATGCTTAAGTCAAAGCTACTAGCTACTAGCTAGATAACTATTAGTGCTGTAAGTTAAAAACTGCTATAATTAGTTCAAAACATGGGATGCTGTGGCAGTGGGAATCTAAACCTCATTGAGAGCTAATTATCTAGCCCAAATGTACAAGTGTGCTAAATGCAAATTATGGTGTCGTTAGACCACACTAGCTTGCTAGCACACTGTTTAGTGGCTATCATTTAATAATGTTGTTTATACTGTATGTAAAATTGGCACATCTGATTATAATTGTGGACACATATTTTTAATATTCACTTGATAGAGCATAACAAAAATACAGAAGGCAAGATTAAACAAAGGGAATAAAAGTAATGAAATGGCTTCTTATTGAAGATGATGTATTTTTTCTCCCCATCGAAGGGGTGTGGCCTATGTGCACAGTCTCCATCATGTGATTTTTTTACATTACATTACATTACAGGCATTTAGCAGACGCTCTTATCCAGAGCGACTTACAGTTTACATTTCTTTACAATCCATTTGTAAATGGATTTCACTGACTTATCAGAAACCTTTGTTGGTTGTTCAGCCAATGAAAAAAAAAGTTATCTTTTGAATTTCAAGTAACATAATTCTCTCTGTCAGGCAGGTATATAAGACATTTCTTGGTAGGAAAAGCCACAGACAGATGCCTGTTTGTTTGCTTGGTATGCCACAGTAACAGGCTATTTACAGGCTATTTCAAAAATCCCTCCTAAGGGCTATTTGATAACAGTCTTTTAAAGGGGTAGGGTTATTTTTCTTTGATCTACTTTTTTTTTCCTTTTTCTTTTATCTACTCAAAGCTGGCTTTAGTAGGAGCAGTTGGGCAGTTCACAAGAATCAAATCGGCAACCAAGCCATTCCTGGTGCTATAAGGTCACTGACCCTGCATTATGGCAAAGCACTTCCAGTGACATTGTTAAGTCAGTGCTTATTGAAAGAGGAGCTTCCAAAACTGCAGTGAAAAATACCCAGCTTCAGTCCGAGATAGAGCGCCTAGTGGAAAGACTAGAAGTTTCAACAATGAACTTCTGAACTGTATATTGCCAAATGGGCAGAAAGTTTCTAGACAGTGGTACTGTACTCACCGTCAACAGGTTGTGTGTACTGTTTTGCATGCAAACTGTTCTCCAGCAAGCTCGGTGCCTTTAGTCAGGGGTTTAGTGACTGGAAGCACTCTGAAAGAATAGGGGAACACGAAAGGAGTGCAGAACACAGATTATGCATGCTTGCCTTGCACCAGCGGACAAAGGGCAGTGCTATAGATGCAGATCTCATGAAGCAACCTGATGGGGAACGTAAATACTGGAGGGACATTTTGAAAATAATTGTAGTAGTGATCAAGGTCTTGGGTGAAAGAGGACTTGCATTTAGGGGAGATGATAAACAGTTTGGGTCAACCTATAATGGTAATTTCCTTGGCATCCTAGAATTGCTCTCACAATTTGACCCATTCTTAGCTGAACATACTTAAAAGTTTGGCGGAAAAGGAAGAGGCACAGTGTCCTATTTGTCATCTACATTGAGCTAATGGGTCAGAAAACTCGCCAAACAATAGCAGATGAGATTCGGGATGCCAAATATTTTTCAATAATTGTTGACTCACCTGTCACATGTGGACCAATATACATTCATATTCCGGTTTGTTAACAGTAGCGGGAATGTTGTGGAGCTATTCCTGGGTTTTTAGCAAATTGAGAGCCACACTGGTGAGAGTTTAGCAGAGTGTGTGACTTTTATGGTGGATGGCCTTGGGTTTGACCTCTCAAACTGTAGAGGTCAGTCATATGACAATGCAAGCAACATGTCAGGAAAATACAATGGACTACAGGCCCACCTGAAACAAAAAAACCCTCTAATAGAGTATGTGCCTTGCGCAGCGCATTCACTTAACCTTAGTTGGTGTTAACACCTTAGACGGCAGTAGCCCAGAGGCTGACCAGTTTTTTTAACAGGTTGCAGTCACTGTACACATTTTGCTCTTCATCCACACACAGATGGGGAAAAGTCTTTAGGAAGACAGGTGTCAGACTGACATTAAAATCCCTGTCCAGTACTCGGTGGAGTGCTCGAGCAGACTCAACCAAGGCAGTCTGGAGAAATTACACCCGCATTAGAGAGGCCTTAGGTGGTATGTGCAATGATGATAATGAGAAATCATGAGTCAAATTGAGGCCACTGGACTATGTGCTAAATTGGACACTTTAGAAATGGAGTTCATGGCATATTTCTGGGACGTCATACTTAACCAGTTCCACGCTGCAAGCATGCACCTACAGAAAAGTGACATTAATATCTCTGTAGCAGCACAGCATTTGTGTTTGTTGAGGGATTTTGTGGTGGGACAGCGAGACCAGTTTGAGGCTTTTGAAAGGGTAGCCTTAAATGTGACAGGTGTCTCTCAGTCATATAAGCACGATTTTCAGTGAAAGAGGAAATGCAAAACATTTGTAGATGAGAGCTCAGAGCCAGGAGTGACACTTGAGGGGAGGGAGAAGTTCAAAATATCAACTTTATGTGGTCAATCAATCAATCAATCAATCTTTATTTTTGTATAGCGCCATTTACAAACAGGTTGTCACACAGCGCTTCACAATTGCCATTTTCCAGAGGGAATAAAAAAACCAGAAAACCATTGGGACCAGTGTGGGAGACTGGAAAATTATTCCCTGACCCCTTAAAAGGCGGTCGAGATGAACTCCTGGAAAATTGTGGGTTACAGAGGAAAAACAAAACAAATAGTCCTTGAGGCTCATGAGGCTTAACAGACCACCGGAAGGGCATTCTAAGTGTAGGGGTGGGGTGGACCTCATCCCTCCAGATACCAGGGCAGGGCGGGGGATGGAACCAGCAGCTAGGGTCTGGGCCAGCGGCATCCGGTTAACACATGGCAGGGGTGGGGGGTTGACTCTGGGGCAGGTGAGCTCCGGGCAGGTGCCACGAAGCCGGGGAGAAAAGAGGAAAGGTGCAATTATGACTATGATAAATATCACACCGGATCAGGGGAAAGAGTAGTGATAACACTTTTGCACCAGCAGAAGTAATCTAGGGCAGCATAACTAATTAGGTGAGTGGCACAGGGAGCACGCAGCCATGAGGGCACTCAGAGACCATCCCACCACATCATCAGCAGTCCTGATAGGGGCGGATCATCACTTATGATTGGTGACAGTAAGGATAGCTCATTGCACCAGAAGGCTCTATTGCTACGCCCCCTCCACATCTGCACCTAATGACTATAAGAGAGACTAAAGAGATGTGTTTTTAATCTAGACTTGAAGATTGAGACCGTGTCTGACTCCTTCACAGAGACGGGTAGATTGTTCCACAGTAAAGGAGCTCTATAGGAGAAAGCTCTGCCACCTGCTGTATTTTTTGATATTCTAGGGACTACCAAGTTGCCTGCATCTTGTGAGCGAAGCGAACGTGGGGGATTGTACAGATGAAGTAGATCCGTCAAGTAAGAGGGTGCAAGTCCATGCAACATCTTATAAGTTAAGAGGAGTACCTTATAGTCTACACGATAGTTTATAGGAAGCCAGTGGAGTGACGCTAACACAGGACTAATGTGCTCATATTTCTTTGTTCTAGTCAGGATCCTTGCAGCAGCATTCTGTACAAGTTGTAGGCTCCTGAGTGAGGTATTGGAACAGCCAGACAGTAATGCATTGCAATAATCTAATCTAGATGTAACAAAGGCATGTACCAATTTTTCTGCATCTATTAATGACAGGAAGCCCCTAATTTTGGCAATATTCCTCAGGTGAAAAAAGGCTATTCTG
Organism: Aldrovandia affinis; assembly: GCA_029706075.1. Lineage (NCBI taxonomy): Eukaryota > Metazoa > Chordata > Actinopteri > Notacanthiformes > Halosauridae > Aldrovandia > Aldrovandia affinis. The sequence continues at coordinate 420,946 of JAINUG010000070.1, forward strand.
GAAATGTTTTTGATGTGACTATCAAATGAGAGACCAGGATCTATAGTAACACCAAGGTCTTTTACCACCAAACTTGCAGCAACAGAGCAACCATCCAGATTAAGAGATAAATCAGATAACCCTCTTCTGAGGTTTTTGGGGCCCAAGACCAACATCTCTGTTTTATCAGTATTCAACAGAAAATTATCTGACATCCAGTCTTTTATGTCTTTAAAACAGGCCTCCAACTGTTCGAATTGTCCTTCGCCAGGTGTCATTGATAGGTATAATTGTGCGTCATCTGCGTAGCAGTGAAAATGTACGCCATGTTTACGAATTACATCACCAAGTGGCAACATGTAAAGGGAGAACAATAATGGCCCCAAAACAGAACCTTGAGGGACACCATATTCCACCTTGATGAGAGCAGAGGGCTCATCATTTAACTGCACAAATTGATACCTATCTGACAGGTAGGACTTAAACCAGGAGAGTGCCTGTCCACGCAGTCCAACTAGGTTTTCAAGTCTGCTCAGAAGAGTTTGGTGGTCTATTGTGTCAAACGCAGCACTTAAGTCCAAAAGCACAAGAATAGAGACTCATCCACGGTCAGCTGATATCAGTAAGTCATTAACAACTTTAATAAGAGCAGTCTCAGTGCTATGGTGTTGCCTAAATCCTGACTGAAAAGTTTCATAGATGTCATTTGATGTCAGGAATGAAGTCAGTCTCTGAGCTACGGCTTTCTCTAGAATTTTTGAGAGAAAAGAAATATTAGAAATTGGCCTGTAGTTACTGAGATTTTCTGGGTCGAGGTTTGGTTTCTTTAAAAGTGGCTTAATTACTGCCACTTTTTGAGAATTTGGCATATAGCCTGATGATAGAGACAGATTAATAATGTCTAGCATGGACTGCCCCATAACAGGAATAAGTTCTTTAACAAGTTTTGTTGGGATTGGGTCTAATTGGCAAGTAGATGGTTTGGAGGACATAACCAATTTAGAAAATTCAGTCCACTCCAGAGCGCTAAAAAACTCAAGAGTAGCCATAGGACCCCTGTCCTGGTAAGCCTGTGCTTTCTGAACAGTGTCCGCTACAGCAGAAGGTGCCATTTTAGTAATTTTAGTAAAAATCTCTAATTTTCTCAATCTTCTCAGAGAAAAAATTCATGAAATCATTACTATTATAGGCTGCCGGAGGCTTAGCATTGGTTTTAGTCTGGTTCTTTGTCAGTTTGTGGTCATTGATAAACTAGTGGCATGCCTTGACCAGTCTCTTTGGAGTTCTGTTTATGTCAGATCAGGTGTCTAACAGTGATGGCATAGTGGAAAAGGTAAATGCACTCTCCGCTGCATATCCATCAGACCTGGACATGAACTTAACAAATTCATCCAATTCAGGTCTTTCATGTTTGACTCTGAGGGTGAAAAGTGCTAAATTTCTTGAGACGTTGCAAGCACTTAATCTGCAGTCAGTGTTCCCCAATGTTTTCGTGGCACTTTGGATTTTTCTAAGTTTGCCAGTGATAAACTGCCAGGGTGAGTGGACATTTTCCCTTTTAGGCAGAATACAAAATTAGCTGCGGAGTAACATATGCCAAACACGTCTCAGCTCATTGTCACTTATGTCAATACAATCAGACCTTGTCACACAGCTAGATTTTGATCTATTGAATGCTTTCACGATGAGGAAGGCAAGAAAGACCCCAATATAGGAAAGCCGGGGGCTCCAAAAGGTATGTGCCCAGGGGCCTCACGGGACCATGATCCAGCCCTGTTCATATCGTGTTCACAGCCGGGTTCTGCGGAAAATCATTGAGGAAACTCAACAATTGTGAAATTTGGAAATCAAGTAACCTGCATGTTATGCAGAAATGTCCCACGTTTATAAAAAGCCAAATGTCACGAACATTGGTTGAGAATTACATTTTATCAGGGGAAGTCTGCATCTCTCAATACATATAAGTTTGTTTAAACGCTGATCTTGCCTGCCCCAATATGGCAGCCGTGCAGACGTATCATTGAAACATATAACAGTAGCCAATGCGGCATCTATGTATTTATATCTATGGTGTTGTGTGCCATGTGTAGATGCCTAGGCTACAGCTACAGCCTGGGAGATTTAAAACTTTGCTTTGGGTCACACTCACTCACATTTTGGCAGTTATTTATCTGTGAGAAGAGAAGTGTTGATAGCAGCTGCTTAATTTACATACAAGTTCATTATATTTAAAAGTTATTTAGCTAACTGTAAATAAACACAATCTGTAAGTCTACAACATCTGTAAGAATCTGAGCAAGCTAGCCAGTTAAAAGCATTTTCAATATTAGTTACTAGCTTGCTAAATAACTGTCTACATTGATAGCTAGCTAACAAGCAAGCTAAATCGATGTGAAACCATATGGCAACCTACTTCAAAAATAATCAAAATCAAAACCAAACCTGCCTTGTTTTAAAGAAAATTTTAGGAAAAAAATGATGGTAGAGCTTACAGGACCAAATTTGAGAACAACTGATCTAGATACCGTTAATAGTTCTGTCACATCAGATATACACTACCGGTGAAAAGTTTTAGAACACCCCCATTTTCCAGTTTTTACTGAAATTTAAGCAGTTCAAGTCCAGTGAATAACCTGAAATGGTACAAAGCTAAGCGGTAAACTGCCAGAGGTTAAAAAAAAAGTTTAGGTTACCAAAAACTGAAAAAGAATGTACATTTCATTTATAAAAAAAGGCCCTTTTCAGGGAACAAGTAATGGGTTAACGTGGGCTAACAGTCACTCGATGGTCTACAAAAACCTTTAAAAATGTCAAGATTTCAAATTTAGATGAATCTGTCCATAAGACCTTCTTCCAGTCTTCAGTAGTCCACTGGCAGTGCTTCATGACCCAGGCAAGCCTCTTTTTCTTATTTTGCCATCTTAGCAATGGCTTTTTTACTGCCACACGACCTGTCAAATCTGCAGCTCAAAGTCTTCTCTTCACAGTTGAAACTGAGACTAGTGTGACGGTAGTGTATATTTTTTCAAAACAAGGACATCTAATACAAAGAATATGTTTGCCTGATTAATCAGCATATCATTCATTATACAATTAAGTTCATTCATAAGGTAATACCAGTGAAAATCTGATGCACTACTGTTTGCATTAATGCAACATGTTTTTGGCTTGGCATTCTGATGTTTTTGGTTTATTATTTCAGATTTTTTCAAAATATTTCCCACTTTGGTGACCAATTGTACCCTGTTTTTCTTCAATTCGTCCTCCCCCACGAGGGCACCGCCCACAACTATGGGATCAGCCACTAACCTGGGGCCGGCAATTAACCACTTCGAGATGGAACTCACCTATTCCTTTTGCCCACACTTTTGCAGCTTTCTGTGCAACTATCCCCACTCCATGAGCCTGCTGCCTGCAGCTTGGGACCAGCCACTACTCTGGGATAGGCAGTAACAAAGGCACCAAACCACCTCCTTTGAGACGGAACTCACCAAGCTGTTGACTGTTATTCAATTTGACGCAAATCAACTTTCTGAGCTCATGCCGGCTTTCCCTCCCCCCTCTACCTGGGGCGGACAGCAAATGGCCGCTCCTGAGCGGGACTCCTGGCCAGAGCTGGGCTGGCACTGCCTGGGATCAAACCCCAGCCGCTGTGGGCAACCTGCACTCCAGGTGAGTGCCTTTACCGGTTGTACTACGTAGGGGCCTAGCATTTACACGGTTAAAAAAAAAAAAGTTTCGTAAATAAAAGTTGTTTTGATGATAAAAGGATGTTTGAGCTTTCAGATGTGCTACAGCTTGCTACTGCTTGCTAGTTGTGAAGCACTGATGAGTGCTGTATTTAGTGGAGAACTATATATGTACAAGGACCTTTTCAGAGGGTGTAGGCAATTGAATAAAGGCAAAGAGAAGGCAGGATTCTAAACAAAAATGATCATTTTAATAAGTGATTTCTCCAAAATACAAAAGAATGTCTTCACCAATCATCTTATAGCTTAAAGAATCTTCTCCAAAAACAACGACAACTCAAACATCAACACCTCAGGGCCTAATGCCTGCAGAATGGCTTGCTGCCCTCCAACCTCTTCTGTTTTATTGTAGTCCACAAAATTGAAGTCGGCTGTCAGCAGCCCCAATTGTCTCATTCAATTCAACTGGTGGCCAGGTATGGGACTGCAGGCTGCTGGGAGCTGTAGTATCCACAGCTCTAGTGTCTCACAAGCGTTAAAGGGGCAGGCAGCCAATTCCCTTGTGATGCCACAATATATGTATAAAATCTCCAAAAGCTATGTTTTAATTGAAAAGTTAAAGGTTTTGTTCAAAAACCGAAAAAGACCGGAAATTCTAATGAGCATTAAAACCTTGAATTGCACATATGCATAAATGTAATATGTTATATATGTGGTTTTTGCCAGTAGGCAACATGATAGTATCTGTGTTGTAATGGTACTACTTTATGTGATACATAACACGCGGAGTAGTTATACTGACGTCACATGTACATGGGGAGTAGTGCAACAGTTAGCAAGCTGCCGTCTGTTACAAGAAGACGCTCTTAAATAAGTTACCATCTGTATGTGCAGATTTATCTTAATAAATCAGTATTTTACAAATGCCTCGGTCTCCCATCTTGACAAACAACACAATATCAGCAAGAATATATGTAATGATTGATGATGACAGATCTGATTTTCCTTAAGCCAAATTTTGACTTTTGAGGTCAAATTACAAAAAATACTGCATCTCTTACTATCAGTTGGCAGGAATACCAATGTTTAGAGGCCCCTACAGAACATACAGATTGACCAAATTCCAAACACACTACTTAAAATACATAAGCCTACTTAAATTTTACAAACGAATCCGCAAATACAATTATGTCAAAAAAAAAAAATGCAATACTGAATGACGTTCAAACATGACACCTTTTTATAACATCACGGGTCACATGGCCTCACATGGAAACAAGGAAATGGTCATTAATACCAGCAACAATATCTCCCCCGTGTGGCTGCCGAAGGGTACACCATCAGCTCCTAGGAAATAGAAGGTTTCAAAGGAAAGCATAGCCCAGGGCCTGTATTCACAAATAATTTTATTTTACCACTAGGAGTACTTCCAAATCGCACTAAAACCTTTTAGTTAGGAGTCCCACCTTAAAACCTATTCACAAAGCTGCAAAGACAAACTCATACTAAGGAATTCCTAGAATTTTCAAGCTAAGAGTGAGGGCGGGGTTGACGTCGTTGCTATGGATGACGTTGTTTCTCATGAACGAGCTTACTCAGAATGCCCACAGCGATTGGCTGATATAGGGGATGGGTCTCTGCCCGCGATTTCAACCTAAATAAATGATATGCTACTGTAAAGGGGTATGTAGGACTACCTGTTCCTGTTATATTCTAGTGGTGTAACTGATCGCAGTTGATCCGTGATCCGTACGGATCAACCCCCATGGTTCGGCACGCATATGATCCGTGGATTAATAGCTAAATTGAACCATCATAGAGAAATACAGTTGTACAGCCGCTGTTATGTTTTAAAGTAACAATTCCCTAAATCTCGATGCAGAGTTACAGTGAAGAGATAGACAACCATGTATGTTTTGGTTTGCTTTGTTTTTCATACTAAATGCCTTTCTGGGAGGCAGGTTTTTAGAAACGCGACCGAATTAAATAAAATTGAAACATTAGCGATCTTTAAATTTTTTATTACATTAATTCAGGCATAAAACCACCCTAGTAAAAGACGTACTGAATCTAAAAATGTATCTTGTGAAATTTTCGAATAAAGATTTAGTGAAATAACTTACATTGAAAAACTGAAATTATCATTCATTTAATTCCTTGAGAATAGTTCCTGGTAATTTTTGGTGGAAACGCGCCTTTGGCCCCCGTTATTTTATTTTTTGCTGATCCGAAAAATGATCCGATGCACCCCTATTATAGGCTATTCTAATAAAGATTCTAAAATACAAATGTAGGCTACATGTCACTGATTTAACATGAAACCAAGAATACTGACTAGTCAATTGGTTACATGTCTGCATCTCGTAAACAATCAGCGGGTATCTATATATAATATATATAATATAATATATATAATACCTCGCGATTGAGGCGGTACCTTTTTATGAGCTCTGTATCATTCAATATCTCCAAAGTGTGTACGCGATTGCGAGGACAATTGCCAGCAGCAGCCATTTTCGGATCGCTGTCAGTAGGTCTTTAACAACTTAGAAGTCCTCTTGACTGCTTCTAACTTCTCCTGGACTTAGGAGCTGTTTTTAGCTCTCAAACCCTTTGTGAAATACTCTTATCCCAAAAATTTAGGAGTCCTAAATTTATCAGTGACACGCCCATTATTTTTCGGAGTTGCTCCTAAATTGCGGAGTTACGACCAACTTTTACCCTTAAAATGCTTTGTGAATACGGGCCCAGGGCTATTCAATTCCAGGCCTCAAGGACCACGGTGTCTGCAGGTATTTGCTCCAACCACACACTAAACCACCTGATTTGACTAATTAGTTTACCTCCTTGGTCTGGGAAGTGAGCTAATAAGTGAAATCAGGTGGCGTAGTGCATGGTAGGAACAGATACTTGCAGACACTGTGGCCCTCAAGGCCTGGAATTGAATAGGGGGCCTGGTATTCTCTTGTTTTTATATCTTTGGTTTTCTGTAAGCATCTTTGTGACAGTTCTCTGTAAAAAGCATTATGCAAATAGAATTAGTTTAATTTGTATCCACATACGTAATGTATCCACATACGTAATTTCTCAGAGGGGGCCTTCCCCCGATTCATATGACACTGCTAATGCTAATGACTCAGATTGTACGTTTATTAATTTTTGTGGAAATTCTTGTTTGTGACTCAGATTGCACATCATTTTTCCAGGATATGATTTTAGAATGGTTCCACAATACATTATAATATAATATAATATATGCCATTTAGCAGACGCGACTTACGGTAATGAATGCATACATTTTTCAGTATATGTGGCGCCAATGGGAATTGAACCCACAACCTAAGCATTGCCAACATCATGCTCTACCTACTGAGTCACACAGAACCACAATGTGCTTTACTGAACAGGCCATTCATATGAAATGAAATGATATGCTTTTCATATTTGATGTAAATAGTTTTGTCTGTTTTCAGCACTTAATTTTCTGATTATTCTTTAGAAGTGTAGATTAGATATGTTCTGCAGTCTCCTCAGCATATGTACACCTATAGTATACTAGTATTTGTACATGCCAATGTGAAAAAACAAGACATAAACAAGGCTTGTCACACATAGTATGTGGCTCTTCACTTGGTTCTAGAAAATCCGTGTGGCCCTTTAGCCAGAAAAGTTGCCCACCCCTGCTCCTCGTGAACAAAAGCTAACCAGCTAAATCAATCCCACTTCTCTCTAAATTCCTTTGCGCTAACAACATTTGGCCACTAGAGGGGGAAAATGCATAAGAAATTATTGTAGTTGTGGTCCTGGGTGCCAGGGAATATCTGGAATGTTAGAAAGCAAAACATTTTGTGTCCTTTTTTGTTTACCTCATCTTCATTCTTGACATGAGCCTTTAATCGATGAGATAATGTATGCAGTGATTATATCAAGACACAGATAAGTTTAACCATGTAAGATGCATTACACAGGATGTGTTTGTTTATGTGTTAGGGACACGGCAATAAGCATTGTTACAATTATAAAAACTGTTTACAGCTAAAGGCTAATTTCTAACTTATGTCCCCAATAAACTAGAGAAAAGGAAAAGATAAAAGGAAACAAGCTAAACAAAATACATGCACTTGCACAATACAACACAAAAAGTACATCCATTTTATACAGCAAGATACCAATTAATAAAACAAAACCAGACAAGCAACCATAAATGACAAAAAACTATAGAAAAATCAACAAAAGGTTCTTAATCATGTAAAATATATATATAATTCTAAACACTCTTGTTGCATGTATTAATAAATTATGTTAATAATAATTCAAACTTGGGATGTACAAGTTTACATTTACATTTTAGACATTTAGCAGATGCTCTTATCCAGAGTGACATACACAGTTTTACACACAATCCATTTATACAGCTGGATATTTACTGAAGCAATTCAGGTTAAGTACCTTGCTCTAGGGTACAACAGCAGTGCCCCACCTGGGAATTGAACCTGCAACCTGAGTTACAAGCCCAGCTCCCTAACCATTACACTACACTGCCAGCCATGTAGCTTATCAAATATTATCTGTATAATTCTATATTTATGAATAACCATTGTTATTCCAGAAATCGACATTTTAAGTGACAATAAGGGCTCTGCTGTCATCACATGTAGGAATGAGACTTACCACAAGGAGAGTGCAGCTCCACACACCAGTTCAGCGTTCAGTTGTAAGCGATACCTGTATCAAGCACAACATGGCGGAAGAACATTTTGAAACCAGATCTGAATGTTGCACACACTTACAACAGTAAGGTCAGAAAAATCAACAGTAAGCGTTGCAGCCACAAAGGCACACGCCAGCTCGTGCTCAGTCGCCTTTGCTTGTCAAGAGGCAGATATGCTTAGGAAACAAGCTGAACAAGAGGCAGATATGCTTAGAAAAAAAGCAGCATTAGAAGTGGATTTGTGTATGTCGTGGATTCTTCTTGTTAAAGAATTCTCTTGGAGACTGGAACTTGTAGTTTTGAATAGACTTTATTACAAAGTAACGAAGCTGAGCTGGTCCATGGAGCAACTGTTGGTCCCAGACTCGGGTCACGTCTTTATTCAGTCACAGTGTTACATAACATGCATAGTCACTCCTCTATATGCAAATAGTTAGCGCCTTCTGGCTATTCGCCACCATTGTTTCCTAATTCCTACTTAGTTCGGTTCACGCCCATTCAAGGTTTCCCCTCCTTTTCCTATACTGTTCTTTGGGTATAAACTATATTGGTGGTGCAACTGTCTCGGTTTCCCAAAAATAATAAGAGTACATGTCTGTTATGTAATAGTACACATCTGTATGTACTTATATGTGTAAGAGTACATATCTGTATGTACTTATATGTTTAACATAGAGTGCATTCCTTTGTTCTGTACATAGTGTTCTTCTTACTAGGTTATGTGTTTCATAACATAAAAATTGAAATTTGCCTATATATTTCCCCTCTTTGGGACTTGAACAGATGAGATGAACAGTGAGAAGAGGCAACCTTCATATAATTCCTTCGAGCCAAGTTGACTCATTTTACATTTTACATTTTAAGCATTTAGCAGACGCTCTTATCCAGAGCGACTTACAAGATGTGCATTAATACAAGGTGAGAACAATCAAAGTTAGCGTACAAGATCAGTGCAGTAAAACAGCAAAAGACATCATTGCAGGCGTCTGCGTATCATACCTGTAACATTGGGAAAGAAAAGGTTAGTGGGTGTTTTTTTAGTTTTTATTTTAAAGTTTTTTTTTTTAGAACAAGTAAACAGTGGTGACGACAGATTGACTAGATGGACAGTGTTCAGTGGTAGTGGAGTCTGAAGAGGTGGGTTTTGAGTCTCTTGCGGAAGATTGGAAGTGATTCCGCAGTCCTGACCGATTGCGGGAGGTCGTTCCACCAACGAGGGACCAGGACAGAGAAGAGGCGAGACCGCGAGGAGCGGCTGCCAGGCGCCCGGAGGGATGGGGCAGTCAGTCTGCCAGCGGAGGCGGAGCGGAGGGGTCTGGACGGGGTGTAGGGCGTGATGAGTGACTGGAGGTATGGGGAGCAGTACCTCTGGCCGCTTGAAAAGCAAGCACCAGTGACTTGAATCTAATGCGTGCTGCGATGGGGAGCCAATGCAGAGAGGAGAGTAGAGGGGTGACGTGGGTGAACTTCGGCTGGTTGAACACCAGGCGAGCAGCAGCGTTCTGGACTAGTTGCAGTGGCTTGATGGCACAGACCGGAAGGCCTGCCAGCAAGGAATTGCAGTAGTCCAGACGTGAGATCACCAGGGCCTGGACCAGGAGTTGAGTGGCCTCTTGGGTGAGGAACGGTCTGATCCTCCGGATGTTGTGGAGGGAGAAACGGCAGGTCCGGGAGATCGCTGCAATATGGCTCGAGAAGCACAGCTGGTTGTCCAGGGTTACCCCAAGACTCCTGGCAGACTGGGACGGAGACACTATGGAGCCTTCCACGGTAATTGACGCATCAATCATCGGGAGCCCTTCGCTGGGAGGAAGAGCAGCTCTGTCTTCCCCAGGTTCAGCTTCAGGTGGTGGGTGGACATCCATGCGGAGATGTCAGCCAGGCATGCAGAGATCCGTGCCGGGACCTGGGTATCAGATGGAGGGAAGGAGAGAAACAGTTGAGTGTCATCAGCATAACAGTGATAGGAAAAACCATGAGCAGAAATAACAGAGCCAAGTGACTTGGTGTACAGAGAAAATAGGACAGGGCCTAGCACCGAGCCCTGCGGGACACCGGTAGAGAGGGTGCGGGAGAGGAGAGGGATCCTCTCCAGGCCACCTGGTAGGACCGGTCAGCCAGGTAGGACTCAAACCATGTCAGCGCAGATCCAGAGATTCCCATCTTGACGAGAGATGAGAGCAGGATCCGGTGGTCCACGGTGTCGAATGCCGCTGACAGGTCAAGGAGGAGGAGGACGGAGCTGAGGGATCGGGACTTAGCGACGTGAAGAGCCTCAGTGACCGCAAGGAGAGCAGTCTCTGTGGAGTGGCGGCTCTGAACCCAGATTGGTTGGGGTCAAGCAGGTCGTTCTGTGAGAGATGAGCAGACAGTTGATTATAGACAGCCCGCTCTAACGTTTTGGAGAGGAAAGGGAGGAGAGAGACAGGTCGGTAGTTAGACTCCTTATCCTTATCAACCCTTGCCTCTTGTCCTTATCCATCCCAGGGAGTTTTATAACCAAACCTCTCTTCCCACCCTTATCTAGGGAGGAGTAAAAGATTCCAACTCCAGCCTCATTCTCATTTATCTCGTATATGTAAGCATGTGCGTTTGTTCAGCCTTGCATTGTGTGGTTTCGTTCACAAAATAATGGTTCATGAATGGTTCATGCTAATGGTTCATGCTATAACTAAACAGGATAAACCCTATAATGATACAGTGGAATACATTCTGATTATGGCATTTACAGTATAGATATACAGTATATAAAGGAAATAGGTCCCAGTTTGTCTTGTGGAGCTCCCTCGTGGTGGGTGGTGGACCAACTAGTCGTCTCGGATGGTAGTTGGGCTGACCCTGTCTTGTGGAGCTCCTTACACCATCTCTCCATAGTAACTGCCTGTGTCCTCTTCAGACGAGGTGTCAGGGTGTGGGTCTTTTGGGGCCCATTTTGGTACGTAATGTAGAGCAAGCCAGTTCCCATCATGGCCTAGGTCAAATCTTCCGTTGGCATCTTGGAAAGCCACCTCTCCACCATTCACATGGTATTTCATAACCGGAGTCATCTGCTTAACTGTTGTCTGTACTAGAAGAGATCTCAGCAGAGGTAACACACAACAAAATATCAATCCCAATACTACTATTCCTATGGCTATCATTATTCCCATCTTGGTTAACATGGCTCCCCATTTTCCCAAGTTTAAATCAAATCAATCACATGATCCGTCTGTCCCGGCATTTGTTTTAACTTCATGCCAGAGTTTTCTCAGTTTGTTCATCGCCTCTGTAAATGTTCCTTCTGGTGCAGTGTTGTTAGGAATGAAGGTGCAGCATTCGTCTCCAAACATTTCACAAACTCCTCCTTTTTCTGCTAATAACCAATCTAAGGCTTGCCTATTTTGCCACGTCATTTTACTAGTGGCAGAAAGTTGTTCTCCTAGGGCAGCTAATGCAGCATCTGTATAATTAATAAACTTCTGTTGATTGTAATAGATGTAGTTAATCCATTCTGTATTCTTATTTGGGGTTATCCATACTAATATGGACTCCCAACCTGACTTAATTTAGTTTCTGGCTTTATATTCATCAGGAATTCCTTGGGGTTGGCCTATGGAATCTATGTTCACATCAGGATCAGTTTGGTATCCCCTTTTTGTTCTGCTTTTTTTGAGCTTCTGTGTTACCTGTTCACCTTGTTCCAAGTTTTTCCAATCCATGATTGTTATTTCCTGCACTAGCTGAACCCTCACGCAAATCCCCTTCCAACCTTGGGGTAGTACTGCTCTAAGCAGCTGTCCCCCACATATCCAGAAGAAATCTGCTATTATTTCTGTCTGTTCCTCATATGTTCCAGTCGGAGGCAGAGCTAAGGTCTGTTCTTCACACTTATCATCTGGAGTCACTACTATTCCCTTGTATGATCCTGCTGCTTCATATATTGGTCTTGTAGGGGTATCCGCATTCCAAACAGCAGGATCACTATCCAAATGCCAGGTGACTTCACATTTCCCTTTAAACATTCCTAAGTCATGCTCTCCCTCTGTCATATTAAAACATTCATATTTCTGTGTATAATCTATCCGATATTTGTCAGGATTTTCTGTCCTATTTGCTCCTATTCTAATATTAAATTGGCTACACCCATCTTCTGGTTGTCTTATTATAAAACCTCTGACACTGAGGGTTTCCTAAACATGATAAACACTCTGCTGAACAGTATGGTCTTTTTGATTCGTCCATATGACAGAAGTTCTTATTAAACTCTGCACATTTCTTCCAGCTATGTGGATTGGGTGCCACAACTAATTCCCTCAGTGGGGATGGAGAGCATATTAAACAATCACCTGTTAAATGTTTTCCTGCTGTATACTGTGCCCATTTATACCATTCATTGCTCTGTGCTGTTTTCCAAACTCCTACTCTAGGCGCTATAACTCTTTTTCCTTCTACTGGGGCCTCCGTAATCCAGAGGGCTGGGGTGATGCCTGAGCAATTCAGCCAGTCAGACTCGTAACCCAGGGCCCTTGTAGTCAGCCCTTGGGAACCCTTCGTACTGTATACTGCACTAGTTGGTGTGCTAGTTTCCGCTTCCCGGTTCTCCCTTACCATAGTCCACTGCACATTCTTCCGGTCGACCCATTTTGCTGCCTCTACTCTGGTCATTTCTGTGTTATTAGTGTGAGGTACGGGATAAGGACCCAGACGCAGACCAGGATCAGGCAGAAAGGAACGTTTTAATTCAGGCAGGGGTCAAAACCAGTAGACAGAGTAGCGAAGACACAAAATTGAAATCCAGAGAGTAGTCAATAAACAATCCAAAAAGTCAAAACCAAGAAATCAGAATAGGCAAACAAAACAGAATCGGCAGGCAAACTTGTAGTGAAAACAGAAGGGGTGTCTCGGGAAAATGCAACAGACTCTGGCTTACTGACAATCGGCACAGGGAATGATGATCAACGTTCTGACAAGGAGTGAACATAAACACGGAACTTATATACAAGCAGGGAAACACAATAGGAATCAGGTGGGACTGGGAGGAGAGAAGGGCAGGAACACAGGTGAAAACGATGGGATTCGCTAATACAATAACGAGGGGAAACGAAAGACACGGACTGGGAATAACACAGACACATAGACAATATACGACCTGGAAGGGCAGGCAGACACGTGCACAGTTCGAAGGGGAGGAACGCAAAGAGAGAAACTGTGTGCAAATGAAGCGAAACGTGAGAAGCGTACAGGGATAGGACAACGAGAGAGAGAATGATAGCGATAGATAGAAGCGTGAGATAATTAGTAATTAGTAATGTTAGTAACTTAATCTAAATCCCTAATGTTAGTAGATTAGTACTATATACATCTAACTAATATATACAGAGTGGTTTTAGAAAGAAAGAAGAAAGTAAACGAGATAAGAAACGAAGACAGAAAAACTGTAAAGTTTAATTTCCCGAAGTGCAAATGACAAAGACAAGGAGTGGATCTCAAACAACAAGGAACACAGACAGAACGGGGAACACAACGTATGATACGTGAATAATTAGATTAAATATAAACAAAGTACAAAAACAAAACAAACAGACATGCAAAACATAACAATTAGTGGCGCACATGGTTTGATCACATTTCACTTTAATCTGGGTGGGCCATATTTCTAGTTTGATTTCATTTGATCTACACCGGGAGCCATTTCGTGCTCTATAACCAATTTTCCAGGCCCTTCCCTGCCTACTAAATAAGTAGTTGGTGCATGCATTGTCTGTGGCGTTCTTTAAGCCATCCGTCTTACATGCTGTCCCTTCCTCCTTGGTGTATAGTACAGTCTGATATATCCCCAGGCTTGTGGCTATCATTGCTAGGGCTAAACCACAATTATGTAGCAGTCTTGGCTCATCTTTTTTAGTGAGATGGCTGAATGTCAGGGGACCACTCCAGGACGGAGAAGTCGATGGTGAGGAGGTCTCCCCATCTCTCGCCTGGGCTGGGGGCATCTGGCATACCAGATTCCCCACTAGGAACATTTATCATATTACCTGGTTCCATTTCCTGACCCCCCCTGATTTTCAGGAGTGAGGATTGTTTGGGTTTTTGGTACTGGATTTTGGTTGGTTCTTGTTTCCGGTTCCCCTTGGGCCTCACTTAGGCCCTCACCAACCCCATCTTCTACGTTTCTATGTGACTGGTCCCTGGTCCTTCCTGGAACCTGAGTACAATGGTTCAAATGGTACCATGTGGTGCTCCTTTCTACCTGAACAGCTGTGGATGTGGCCCAAACCACCTTGTGTGGACCGCTTCACCTAGGTTTGTTCCACTTTCTCCGAAAGACCCTGACGTAGACCTGGTCCCCCAGCACTATAAAGTTGTGGACCTCTGGGCCTGGTTCAGGTTCTCGGTTCTTTTCCTGTAAATAGATAGCTTTATGTATAGTAGTTAATTGTCTCAAGTTCCATTTGGAGCTGTTCCAAGGACGGACCTTTGTAGGGTCCTCTCCAACCAGGCACAGGCATGGGTCGACCCGTAAGCATTTCATGCGGTGTTAAATGCGTAATTCTGTTAGTTTGCAATGCTTTGAGCTCTGCTAGCTGAGCAGAACATGGCTGAGTACATTGTTCTAGTTTTACCTCCCTAAATTCCTTTCCTTGCTGTTGCACTACCGCATATCCCGCGTGATTCCCTACATGGTCCTTGTAGTTTGAACCATCCACGAAGAATGATTGATTCCAAGTCTGGTAAATGATAAAGAGTCAGCCACACTCGTGGTTGTCCTTCAAAGTCTAATGGCACTGTATCTGCTGGATTTACTGTACTACATCGTCAAATGGTTACATCGGGGTACGTCAGCAGTGGTGACAAGGCTAAAGTTCTAGCTTGAGTAAGAACAAATCTGCCTTGTTCTATGAGCCCTACTATTTTATGATGCGTATGTATTATTACTGGATATCCCATGGTAACAGTGGCTGCTTTTTCATATGCGTAATGTAAGGCAGCCAGTCCCTGATAGCATGGGGGATATCCTTGTGCTACATTGTCTAATTTGGTGCTGTAGTATGCTAGGGGTTGCTTGCGCCGCCCACTACAAGTTTCCTGCATGAGTACAGTTGAGGCATATCCGCCACTGCGACTTGCTATGTACAGCAGAAATGGTTTTGTGTAATCTGGCACTGCCAGTGTGGGTGCCGACTGCATTTCTTGTTTCAATGTTTCAAATGCCACTAACGCATCTGTAGTCCATGCTAGTGGTGCCCTCAAATTTTGTTGTCCTGTCGTTTTCATAATTTCTCTTAATGGAGCTGTTTTTAATGCATACTCAGGCATCCAGTCAGAGCTGAATCCTGCCATCCCTAAAAATGTAATCATCTGGCCCACTGTTTGAGGCAACTCCACCTGAGGTTGGCAATACTGCAGCTTTGTCTTTGACACTTTGTGTCTTCCTTCTGCTAATTTTCGGAGGACTTTGATTGAATCCTCATGGCATTGTTCCAACGTGGGCGATTAGTATGTCATCAACGTACTGAATCAATGTACTATCGATTGCCAAATCTTCCAAATCCAATCCTCTTCTGCCAATGGTACGCTAAAAAAGGCTGAACACAAATTGATGACCGTGAAGTATTTAGCTTCCGGAGGAACATTTGCCAGCAATGTATGTGTATTTTGAACCACAGCTGCACTAGTTAATTTACAGCTCTCAGGTCATGCACTAATCTCCATTTTGATTTATCTGCTTTAAGGACTGGGAGTAGAGGTGTATTACAACAACTTTGAGTTTCCACTAGTACTCCCGCCTTTACTAATCCTTCAATTGTTTTGTTAATTCATTCTTCTGCTTCAGGTTTCATTGGATACTATGCTTTCCAAGGTAGCTTTACTCCTTTCTTTGTACTAATAAATATGGGGCTTGCTGATTCTACTAGTCCTACATCTGTGTCATGTTTTGACCATAGTTTCTCATGTACCCTTCCTTCCATTTCTGTTTTTAGCTGATTCTCCTGTATTTGTTGCTCGCTTTGTTGCATTTGCTGACATGTAACTATCTCTACTTCCTGTGGGACTCCTATCATTACTGTGGTACATAGGATTCTGATAAATGACTTATCTTTTGAATGGTAAATCAGTGGGTTTTCTTTTACATTCCATTCACTTTCACTTGCTTGTTTCATCATTGATCCTAAGTCTTTTGCTTCTGCACCCTTGTTCACTAGCAGTGTTATATGCAGGACTGATTCTGGTACATTGTGCCATTGTGTTACAAATTCTGATTCCTCTACTCTCATGGCTGCTGTCACAACCCGTTCAGCTAATAGGCATTTTCCCCAAGCACCTATCAGAAGAAATGAAAGACACGCCAGGGATTCGCAAAACCAATTAAAGAAATCACGGAAACAATCATGATCATTGCGAACTGCTGTGAATAATTAACGGGAGAATATTTAACCAGCTGGCTTTCTCTGTTTCGGCGCTTGGACATTATCTAACTTAGCTTGGTAGTAACTGTTGTGATTAATGTTTATTGCCTCTTGAGAACTTGTTTGTTCGTGTGCTTACTGTTGTTTAGATTCCCAGTGTTTTGTTTATTCCTGATCGTTGGTTATTTTGGTTTGTTTTGTTTATGTCTTTCCGTGTCTTCGCAGACACGGATTTTGCTTTCGTTTTCCTAAAGACGTTTAAAGATCAATAAATATCTTAAACGCATTTCCGCATTCTGGATTTCTCTCTCACCTGCATCTGGTTCCACACCTACAACACAGCCTGACAGCTGCCCCCTGTTTTCCTATAATTATGTGCTGTGACATTACAGGAACATTTACTCCCTTATTTTGCTCTTGCCTTTGTTTTTCCAATTCTGAATTGCAAGTTGGGTTGTACATCATTCTACAATGATATTTGGATTTCGATTTTTTCGCCTCGGGTATTTGAGCCTTTTTTTAACTTTTCCCCTTTTGCTACTGACTTTTCTACTTCTTCTCCCAATTCTCCTAGCCAGTATACATTTGCACATTCTCCCAACATTATCATTTGCATGTCTAGTCCTGAACCAAATCTGTAATCCTAATTTATACAATGCATCTCTTCCGCGTTCTGGATTTCTCTCTCACCTGCATCTGGTTCCACACCTACAACACAGCCTGACAGAATGTCCAAGCCACCATTGGAACCAGCGGGAATCGAACCGACCCAGGAATTCCTCCACAGGACCATCCAGAGCCAGGAAATTTCCATTAGACGGCAGGATCAAGCCATCGCTCTACTAACCGAGAAACTGAATTCGTTCAGCCGTCAAACAGCCAGTCAATTCACCACCATCACTGAGCTGCTACAATCAAGACCCCCGACCAGCCTTCCCCAGAAACCAGGATCCATAACCAACTCCACTCACCTCGTGAACCACGCCTTCCGGCACCGGAACGCTACGACAGTAACCCCACGGGATGTCGCGGCTTCCTAACACAGTGTTCGCTGGCATTTGAACTTCAACTGTCACAATTTCCCAGTGAGCACTCACGGATAGCGTACCAAATCTCCCTACTCACCGGAACCGCTTTGCAGTGGGCGACGGCCATCTGGGAGGGACAAGGTCCTGTATCCATGCTTCAGGTCGGAGCTCAGGAAAGTGTTCGACCATCCGGTCCGGGGTCCAGAAGGGGCTAACCAGCTTCTCCGGATTAAGCAGGGGAGCCGGACGGTCATTGCATATGCTATTTAGTTTCGCACCCTGGCCGCGGAGAGTCGCTGGAACAATGAGGCGCTGATAGCAGTGTTCCGGCAGGGCCTCAGCGAGGTCCTAAAAGATGAACTTGTGATCCATGGACACATCGAGCAGTGGGAAGAACTCGTGGCATTAGCCATCCAGCTGGGCAACCGTCACCGAGAATGGATGAACGAGCGTCTCAGCCACAACCACAACCCCATATCCCGACCGTGGACATCACTCTCGTTGCGATTCACTCCCATCAGTTTCTTGTTTATCACCTCAAGCTTCCCTTAATGAGCAGGAAGAACCCATGCAGTTGGGCAGAGCCCGTCTCTCAGCTACCGAGAGGGAACGATGCAGATGAGAGAATAGCTGCCTGTACTGTGGGCAGTTTGGGCATTATCGCGTCTCCTGTCCTGATCTGCCGGGAAAAGTCAACGCTTCTACCACACCGGGAGGGTGGTGAGAAGCGCAGCGGTCACTCCTGGTTCTACACACATCACTGGGTTGATATTGCCCATCTCTCTGCGCTGGAACACCTCTCAGCACCCTGTCCCAGCTTTCATTGATTCAGGAGCGGCTGGGGATTTCATCGACCTCAGTCTCGCAAGGCAACTGCAAATTCCCCTGGTATCGTTGGACTTCCCCGTGTCAGTTACAGCTCTGGACGGCAAGCTGCTGGGATCCGGCTCCATAACACAGCAAATCCTCGAGTTCCTCGTCACCCAATCTCCTCAGCTACCCCTTGTGCTTGGCTACCCCTGGCTAAGCAGACACAACCCCCACGTTGACTGGAATGCCGAGAAAATACTGAGCTGGAGTCTGACCTGTCAAAGTACCTGCCTGCTGCCTCGTCCTTCCCCCACCCCTTCATGTTGGGAACCAGAGGTCCAAGAATGGGTCCAAGTGCTGCCGGGATACAGGGATCTCCAGGCAGTGTTTAGCAAGAAACACGCATCCACTCTACCACCTCACTGCGCCATTGATCTGCTGCCGGGAACCAGTCCTCCCGGGGCAAGATCTTCTCATTATCTGGAACCGAGACGACAGTCTCACTTAACCGCCTATTTGTTCCCTCAGCAGTACGGAGTCAAGTGCTGCAGTGGGGTCACACCTCCTGTCTGACCGGACATCCAGGGGTGTCGCGCACCCTGGAGTTTCTCCGTCGACGGTTCTGGTGGCCCAAGATGGAGGAGGAGGTCAGGTCATTTGTTCTGACTTGCGCCGTGTGCACTCAGCACAAAAAAACCCGTACACGCCCCCAAGGGCAACTCCATCCATTGTCCATTCCCCGCCGCCCATGGTCCCACATTTCCATGGACTTCGTTACAGGATTACCCACCTCGCATGGCCACACCGTGATCTTTGTGGTTGTGGACCGATTCTCCAAGGTCTGCCGGTTCATCCCCTTGCCTAAACTGCCCTCGGCCCAGGAGACTGTGGAACTGGTGGTGGAACACGTTTTTGGGATTTTCGGGCTTCCCACCGACATCGTGTCTGACCGGGGCCCACAGTTCACCGCCTGGTTCTGGAAGGCATTCTGCACGCTCCTTGGGGCTACGGCCAGCCTCTCATCGGGATACCATCCCCAGTCCAACGGGCAGACTGAGCGGATGAACCAGGATATGGAGACCACCCTGCGGTGCCTCTTGGCATCCAACCCCACGTACTGGAGCTGCAATCTGCCTTGGGCCGAATACGCCCACAACACCCTTCACTGTTCCACCACTGGGATGTCGCAGTTCGAGGTCCAGTTCGGCTACCAGCCGCCTCTTTTCCCTGATCAGGAGGAGGAGACCGGGGTACCTTCGGCACAGCTACACGTGCGACGATGCAGACAGGCCTGGAGGAGAGCCAGACTGGTCATCAAACGCACCACCCAGCAGCATCGCACTCAGGCCAATCGTCTGCGTCGTCCAGCGCCTACCTTCCGACCAGGCCAGAGGGTCTGGCTATCTTCCTGGGACCTGCCTCTCAAGGTGGACATCCGCAAGCTGGCTCCACGTTTCGTGGGACCTTTCAAAGTGGTCTGCCAAGTGAATCCAGTGGCTTATCACCTCCTGTTGCCCCCGGAGATGCGCCGTGTTCACCCGACGTTTCGTGTTTCCCGTCTTCGGCCCCTGCTCATCGGGGCGCACACACCGCCGACGAGACCTCCCCCGGCCCCTCGTATCATCGAAGGCCACCCAACATACACCGTTCTGCGTCTCCTCCAATCCAGCCAAGTGCAATCAGGGGTCCAATACCTGGTGGACTGGGAGGGATATGGACCGGCGGATTGGTCCTGGATTCCGGCAAAGCAGATTCTGGATCCGGCCCTCATCCGGGAGTTCAAGGCTCGGCAAGCGGATCTCCCTGGACCATTGGGAGTCGTTCCTAACGGGGGAGGGTTCTGTCACAACCCGTTCAGCTAATAGGCATTTTCCCCAAGCGCCTATCAGAAGAAGTGAAAGACACGCCAGGAATTTGCAAAACTAATTAAATAAATCACAGAAACAATCATGATCATTGCGAAGTGCTGCAAATAATTAACGGGAGAATATTTAATCAGCTGGCTTTCTCTGTTTCGGTGCTTGGACATTATCTAACTTAGCTTGGTAGTAACTGTTGTGATTAATGTTTCTTGCCTCTCGAGAACTTGTTTGTTCGTGTGCTTACTGTTGTTTAGATTCCCAGTGTTTAGTTTATTCCAAGTTTTTGGATACGTTTTGGATTTACCGTTTTACTTGTTTTGTTTATGCCTGATTGTTGGTTATTTTGTTTTGTTTTGTTTATGTCTTTCCGTGTCTTCGCAGACACGGATTTTGCTTTCGTTTTCCTAAAGACGTTTAAAGATCAATAAATATCTTAAACGCATTTCCGCATTCTGGATTTCTCTCTCACCTGCATCTGGTTCCACACCTACAACACAGCCTGACAGCTGCCCCCTGTTTTCCTATAATTATGTGCTGTGACATTACAGGAACATTTACTCCCTTATTTTGCTCTTGCCTTTGTTTTTCCAATTCTGAATTGCAAGTTGGGTTGTACATCATTCTACAATGATATTTGGATTTCGATTTTTTCGCCTCGGGTATTTGAGCCTTTTTTTTTTACTTTTCCCCTTTTGCTACTGACTTTTCTACTTCTTCTCCCAATTCTCCTAGCCAGTATACATTTGCACATTCTCCCAACATTATCATTTGCATGTCTAGTCCTGAACCAAATCTGTAATCCTAATTTATACAATGCATCTCTTCCTAACAGATTGACTGGTGTTTGTTCTACAACTAGTATAGGCAGTGTTACAGACTTTCCTTTAACAGTTAGACGAACTGGAGCCGTCATTGGGTTCAGCTGCATTTGTCCAGAGAATCCTACTGTCTTCGCATACTTAGCCTACAGGGGGAGGTGAGAGGCATAATTTGGATTTACACAAGTGTAAGTGTCCAGTATCTACCATCGTTGATATGTCTCTATCTTCTATTTGAACCTGCAGCATAGGTTCCTGATCAGCTTCTGTGCTTAACATCGGAAGCTGACCCTCCCCTTTAGGATTCTCTGGGCACCCCTTGTTCTGTTGCAGTTATAATGTCATAATTATAATTATAATTGTTGCCTGGTGGTTTCATTTGTATTAAGCACCCTTAGTGGTTAATATTTACAAGCTCTAAGCTGTAGACTTTTATTTTGATATATGTTTAATTTCCTGTTAAGCAAAGTAAGTAACTTAATTCAGGAAGTGACTTAATTCAGGAAGTGACTCAATTCAGGAAGTTCAGTAGTATTGACGAATGTACAAGCAATTCACTCATGTCAGAGGTCTTCCACTTCATCTGCAAACATCTTGTTCTTCTCAAGAGCATCATCTGTACATATGACATATTTTATGTTTGTTGACATATCTATATTGATATTTATGGAAATTAGTAGTTTAAATGAGTTTATTCCATTTTATAGTGTGTTTGCTGTTCCTAGCTCTGTATAACACTATGGCAAGTCATGCTAGCTTCTATATCTTGATGATATCAAAGTATTGTCATTGTATTGTTTTGTATTGCAAGACATTTACATTTAAGATAATAAGTGCTATCCTGTATGTCTTTGTCTTGTAGTTTCACCCTTTTTGAAATCAGTAAACCTGTTGACAACGTGTTAGGTTCACAAATTCAGAATACCTTAAAAGAGAATAGAGAATACTTGCACCAAATGAGAGACAGAACATCAAACAAAATCAAGCAGAGTTTATTTAACCCAATGCATTCGGGGTTCAATGTCTCCCTGTCAGACAAAGAACAACTCTTTTCCTGCAGATCTCTTTCTTGTACACAATAATTTCCATGTCAGATGCATTAGCCTCGCCCATATATCAGTCACAAGACAGTTATTTTCCCCATCTCATCTCTGAGAGAACTTTCTTGGCAGGCACGCTCTGACCTTGAGACTGTGAGGTCTAGCTAGCTCACTCTTTCAAAACAGATTGGTCCAAACAGGAAACACTTTTAAACACAGAATTTTCTGACAAAGTCTTGAGACTGTCGAATCACATTGTTTATGCAGTGGAGACAGTACAGTGAAAAGAGCTCACTGCAAAACAGTTCCATATATTGGCAAAAGTCAGATTTAGTCATCAAACATAATCAGTCAGTTATTCAGAAACACTTTTAAACACAGAATTGCTCTATCAAACAAAGCACGCCTGTCTTTCCAGAGTCTTGGCTTCAATAGAGAAGCTGAAGGAAGGTGTTTATCTGCTAATGTCAGTGAAGAGCAACACAGCTCCAAGCACCAGCTAGATGCAGCTCCACTTGACCCTGTACAGCGCACAAGAGACTATGTTGCGGAGCATGCCAAAGAATGCGAGCACAGACATGTAGTTCAGAAAACAGGCCCAGTCTCTCAAGACGAGGTTAGGAGGGCATAAACAGAGCGAACACCTCTTCACTCTGTCCACGTCCCACACCTCAAAACAGAAGACTGCCTTCAAGCTATCACCACATATGGCTCCCAGCATTCCCCTCCGTAACCAGCTCGACGTAAGTCTCAGACCCCATTTCATACCTCAGACACAAACCATTGTCTTAGATGTGGCCAAGACGGTATTATCTTCAACGACGACATCACTCAGACCCCTTTTTCCCGCGGCCATATATCACAGCATCCTTACACAGGCGACAGCAATCTTCTGCCTTCTCGTTCCCGCAGCCAAGTACCACATGGCATTTTCCACGGCGACTCCAACATGACAGATTTTGTCAGATTCCTTGCTCGCCGCGAGCTTGTGACCACCGGTCTACTCCACTTCAATGACCAACCAGGGAGCTACAGACCATGGCAGCGGTCTTTCCAAAATGCAGTTGGAGATTTGAACTTGACATGCAGTGAGGAAATATATCTCCTTGTAAAGTGGCTAGGAAGCGAGTCAGCTGAGCAAGCAAAATGCATAAGAGCAGTACATGTCAACCAACCAGAGAGAGGATTGAGGATGATATGGGCTACACTAGATGAGTCCTATGGCTCACCCAAGGCGATAGAGAAAGAGCTATTTCAAAAGCTAGATAGCTTTCCCAAAGTTAGCAACAAAGATTATTCAAAGCTACGAGACCTGAGTGATCTTCTGATGGAGGTTGAGGCAGCCAAGGTTGATGGAGACCTTCCAGGGCTTTCTTATCTTAACACTGCCAGGGGTGTCAATCCTATTGTCCAGAAGCTACCTTACAGCCTACAGGATAGGTGGCTATCGGTTGGCTCCAACTACAAGCAACAGCACTGTGTGGCTTTCCCTCCCTTTTCATTCTTTGTTGAACGATCCAAGCTTCAACCTCACGTGTCAAACAGATGTTCCTAACAGAGGCGCAACAGACAAGCCTCCCTGGAAACAAAACAGACAGAGAGAGGTTTCAGTTTACAAGACAGATGCTTCTGACACACTATCCCCTGATCAAGATCCCAACAGGATGTGTCCTATTCACAACAAGCCGCATTCCCTGCAAAGTGCCGCACTTTTTGTGAGAAGCCTATAGAGGAGCGGAAAACCTTTCTCAAGCAAAAACGTAAGTGTTGCGCATCTACGTCCCACATCGCCAAAGAATGTAAGTCCAGCATTGGATGCAACGAATGCAGAAGTGAGAAACACACATCTGCTCTCCACCCAGGACCAGCACCTTGGAGCGAAGGAACAGGGCCCTCTTCAGAGCATGGCGGGGAGCAAGATCCCACCCCATCCTCAGAGGTGACAACCCAATGCACACAGGTCTGTGGAGGTGATCTCGCCAATAGATCCTGCTCAAAAATCTGCTTAGCGAAAGTCTACCCGCTGGTTGCAGAGACAGAGCAATGAAAGTGTACGTGATTCTCGATGAGCAGAGCAACCGATCATTAGCCCGCCCCAAATTCTTCGACGCCTTCAACGTCCAAGGACCCAGTTCTCCGTACTGTCTCAAGACCTGTTCAGGAGTGACGGAGACTATGGGAAGAAAAGCATCCGGCTTCCACATAGAGTCTGTAGATGGGAAGTTGGCCCACGCTCTGCTAAGCCTCCTGGAGTGTAACGGGATTCCAGACCACAGAGTAGAGATTCCCCACCCCCACTGCTGCTCTCCACCATGCCCACCTTAAAGCAGTAGCTCACTTCATCCCAGAGCTAGAACCCACAGCTTCCATCATGCTCCTTCTCGGCCGCAATGTAATCAGACTGCACAAGGTTCGCAAGCAAGTGAATGGTCCTCATAATGCTCCATACGCCCAGAAACTCGATTTGGGATGGGTCCTCGTGGGTAACGTCTGCTTAGGAAGTGTTCATAAGCCAGTCACCCTGAACACATTCCACACCAACATCTCGGAAGAAGGACTCCCAACTATCTTCAAGCCTTCATTTGTATTAAGCACCCTTAGTGGTTAATATTTACAAGCTCTAAGCTGTAGACTTTTATTTTGATATATGTTTAATTTCCTGTTAAGCAAAGGTGACTTAATTCAGGAAGTGACTTAATTCAGGAAGTGAGTCAATTCAGGAAGTTCAGTAGTCTTGACGAATGTACAAGCAATTCACTCATGTCAGAGGTGTTATGTTCTGCTATGTCTGTTCGGTTTGTTTTTGTACTTTGTTTATTTTTCATTTTTCATTCATCATTCTCGTTTCTGTCACGTTCTGTTCCCCATCTGTCATCGTTCCTGTTTGTTTGTAGATCCACTCCTTGTTTTTTTGTCATGCACTTCAGGAAATTCTAGTTTTCGTTTTTTCCGTCTTAGTTTCTTATCTTGTTTTACTTCCTTCTTTCTTTCTATAACACTTTGTATATATTAGTTAGATGTATATAGTACTAACCTACTAATCTACTAACATTAGGGATTTAGATTTAGTTACTAACATTACTAATTACTAATTATCTCACGCTTCTATCTATCACTATCATTCTCTCTCTTGTTGTCCTATCCCTGTATGCTTCTCACGTTTCGCTTCATTTGCACGCAGTTTCTCTCTATGCGTTCCTCCCCTTGAACTATGCACATGTCTGCCTGCTCTTCCAGATCGTATATTTTCTATGTGTCTGTGTTATTCCCAGTCCGTGTCTTTCGTTTCCCCTCGTTATTGTATTAGCGAATCCCATCGTTTTCACTTGTGTTCCTGCCCTTCTCTCCTCCCAGTCACACCTGATTCCTATTGTGTTTCCCTTCCCTGCTTGTATATAAGTTCCGTGTTTATGTTCTATCTTTGTCAGAACGTTGATCTTCATTCCTTGTGCTGATTGATAGTAAGCCAGAGTCTGTAGCATTTTCCCGAGACACCCCTTATGTTTTCACTTCACGTTTGCCTGTTTGTTTGCCTATTCTGATTTCTTGATTTTTGACTTTTGGATTGTTTGTTGACTACTCATCTGCAAACATCTTGATTTTGATTTTGTATCTTCGCTACCCTGACTTCTGGTTTTGACCCCTGCCTGAATTAAACGTTCCAATAGTTTGGTCAGTATTTTGCTTAAATCCTGGTCTGCGTCTGGGTCCTTATCCCATACCTCACAAGAGGTCTTCCACTTCATCTGCAAACATCTTGTTCTTCTCAAGAGCATCATCTGTATGTATGACATATTTCATGTTTGTTGACATATCTATATTGATATTTATGGAAATTAGTAGTTTAAATGAGTTTATTCCATTTTATATTGTGTTTGCTGTTCCTAGCTCTGTATAACATGATGGCAAGTCATGCTAGCGTCTATATCTTGATGATATCATAGTATTGTCATTGTATTGTTTTGTATTGCAAGACATTTACGTTTAAGATAATAAGTGCAATCCTGTATGTCTTTGTCTTGTAGTTTCACCCTTTTTGAAATCAGTAAACCTGTTGACAATGAAGCAACGTCTCCAGAGTCTTGGTTGAAGGAAGGTGTTTATCTGACTGTCGAATCACATTGTTCGGTGTGCAGTGGAGACAGTACACCCCTAGTATCTCTGATTGGGCCCACCCCATGGATTAACTGGGCCTTGTGTTTGTCCCTGGTATCGGTTCCATTTCCCCTGATTTCTATTTCCCTGCTGCTGTCTTGGCTGCCAAGGGTTTGTGGAGCAATTCCGCCTGGTGTGCCCTGGCTGGTTGCATCCCCAGCAAACTCCAGGGGGTCCTTGTGGTCCCCTGTACCCTTTCTTTTTCCCATTCTGTTTGTTATTTTGTTGTCTGTTTTTCCATTGTTGGGGCTGTGCATGCACATTTATCACTGGCACTGTGGGTTGTTCCTGGCTCTGAGGCGCAGGCAGCAGTAGGAAGAGGCCCCCTGGAAGAGACTGTGGCTTCTGGCCCGACCCCTGGTGCTTCAGCTGTCACCATCGCCTGGACCTTTTTCTTGTCTTTCTTAGTCAGTTCCCCAAGCTGTAGCTGCGTCAGCTTCCTCTGCGCCTCTTTCACTTGTTCTTTGAGCTTCTGTTCGTCTTTCCGGTATTTCTCCACCGCGTGGGTCACATGGTCGCAGAACTCCCTGTGTGTTTTGGAGTTTAATCCGACCACATCTTCCAGCGTACTTTTCACTGGCTGGGGCATTGCTTTCACCACGGAATTCTGGAACATGGTTGTCATCAGTGCGTCCCTCTCTGGCACCTGTTCTGTTTCCTGCTTCCAATGTTTTAGCTGTCTGTGTAGGTAGGTAGCTGGATTTTCTGTGTCTCCTAGCATCTCCCCTTTCAGTTGTTTGGGGTCGATTTTGGTGGGGTAGTCCGTTCTCATGGCTTCCCACATTTTGGGGCGATATAAGTCAAAGCTTGCACCGTCGAACACCGGGGTGCCTATTGCTTGCTGCAGTCCGCTTTCGTTCAGTATATCCTCCATTCGAGCCATCCCCAGCACCTTTGCCAACAGACCCTTGAGATCCCCCACTGCCAGTAATTTACACATTGTTTCCTCCTCCAATGCTCTGATCCATTTTCCTGCTCCTTCATGCATGCCTGGCAGGTGATTAACCAACTCTTGCAAATCCTGCGATCCCCACGGCACATAATGCCCTTGTGTACCTTTTATCAGGACAGGCATCTGCTCGAACCTATTTGGTAGTTTTATATTCTTTCTGTCTCTCAATCCTTTTTCCATTGCTGTATGGTTTATTCTCTTTGTAAAATATTGAGGGGTTAGCATTACTCCATCTAAATGGATCTCTTGCTCTCTCTCACTGTCTAATTCATCCTTAGTTTGTTGTTCCCCCAGACTGCATGCTGCCCCTTTGGGAGTACTGCATG
Source organism: Aldrovandia affinis (assembly GCA_029706075.1). NCBI lineage: Eukaryota > Metazoa > Chordata > Actinopteri > Notacanthiformes > Halosauridae > Aldrovandia > Aldrovandia affinis. The sequence goes on from JAINUG010000070.1 coordinate 448,703, forward strand.
CATTCATCCCTGTAACCCTTCCAGTGCCTCTTGTATTTTTTCATAACAGTTCAGCTTACTCATTTCCTTTCTCAGGGCTCTTTTTTTACTGCCCCTTTTCCCCTTTCCTTAGGGTCTTCCCGGGAAACCCTTTAATGCTGGTCTACTTTAATTTCTCCTTCTAGTCTCACCATTCCCTTCACCATTGGATACTATCCATATGGTGGAGGTTTGTCAAACACATCTGTTTCCATTTTTCCCAACTCTTCCTCATCCCTCTTCAACATTCTTCTTGCCTTTCTCATATTTCTCAAATATGCCTCTCCTTCTACTTTGAACATTTTCAATATTACATTGTGGAATCCACAGAACTACATTGTGGAATCCATCGATGGAAAGACATGGCTTCCCCACCCAACGTTGATTGAATGCGACATGATACCTGATGACCGGGCAGAGATCCTCCCCCAGAAATCATAATATAATATAATATAATATAATATAATATAATATAATAATAATAATAATCATGCAGCATTATCCTCACCTCAAACCTCAAACCAGATTCCAACACCCGATCCAAATGCAACCATTCTGCTGTTACTCGGAAGAGACATCTTGCAACTCCACAAGGTCAGAGAACAACATAACGGTCCTCACAACACACCTTATGCACAATGTCACAATCTAGGATGGGAAGTTGTTGGAGACGTATGCTTAAACGGAGCTCACAGGTCTACAAAAGTCAATGTGCACAAAACTAACATACTGAGAAATGGTCGCCTATCATATCTCAAGCTCTAGCTCAGTCAAATCCACATCAAAGAGAGCTACAATTGTGTTGCATGTCAAAGTCCACAGAGCTGGATAAGAGATGCTGACCTAGCTGATGAGAAGCACGACCTCGGGAGCAAGGTGTTTGAACAGACTCATGATGAGGACAAGCAAGCCTCATACATTGACGACAGAAGCTTCCTTGAAATTATGGATCGAGAAGTCTACAAAGATTAAACAAACAAGTGGGTGGTGCCTCTACCCTTCCATCTGCCAAGACGTCACCTCTGTGACAATCGAAAACAAGTAGAAAAATGTCTCTCATCACTCAGACACACCTTGGAGAGAAAGCCAGCAATGAAAGAGCAGTTCCTTGAATTTATGCAAAAGATGTTCAACAATGACCAGGCCGAACCAGCACCACCTCTGCAGAAGAAGCAGGAGTATTGGTATTTACCAATATTCGGTGTCTATCACACTCAGAAGCCTAACCAGATACCAGTAGTTTTTGACTCTAGTGCAAGGCACAAAGGCATTTCACTCAATGATGTTCTTCTGAGTGGAACAGACCTCAACAACTCGCTGCTGGGCATTCTGTTACACTTTCGTAAAGAGCCAATCGCAGTCACGGCTGACTTCCAGCAAATGTTGTACTGCTTCACTGTATGAGAAGACCACCGTGACTATTTGAGGTTCCTGTGGTATCAAGACAATGACTTCTCCAAAGAACTGACAGAGTTCAGGATGAAGGTGCACGTGTTTGGCAATAGCCCCTCCTCTGTGGTGGCTATTTACAGCTTGAAAAAACCTGCACAGGAAGGTGAGACAGAGTTTGGCACAGACACTAAACAGTTAATTCTCAGGAACTTCTACGTGGATGATGGACTTACCTCAGTCTCCAGCGATGATAAAGCAGACCTCCTGGAAAGAACAAAGAAAATGTTAGAAATGTCACACATCAAGCTGCACAAAATCACTTCAAATAGCAACACAGTCATGAAGGCATTCCCTCATGAAGAACAGGTCAAAGACCTCAAGGACTTCAACTTATCCGTGGATCTGCTGCCCCTTCAGCGAAGCCTAGGGCTCACCTGGAACCTAGAAGAAGACAGCTTCACATTCTACGTGGCCCCTGAGGAGAAGCCGTTCATCAAGAGAGGCATTCTTTCTACAGTGAATAGCCTGTATGATCCATTAGGGTTTGCAGCACATGTAACATCACAAGGCAGGGCCTTTGTTAGAGAACTCTTTGAGGAGAAGATCAAGTGGGACACTCCCCTTTCACAAGAGAGGGAGGTTGAGTGGAAAATTTGGAAAGACTCGCTGAAAGACTTATTTCAGCTGTGCATACCCACACAATACATCCCAGTCTCTCTACTCTCTACCCAACGAAGAGAACTCTGTATCTTCTCAGATGCATCCAATATGGCCATAGCAGCGGTAGCCTACCTGCGAGGTCATAGGTTCATTCATGGGAAAGTCCAAGCTAGCTCCCAAATCAGCTCACACAATCCCACACTTACAACTCTGCGCAGCAGTGTTAGCAGTAGAAATGGCAAATATAATTATGGAAGAAACGGACGTTGAGTTTCAAGCAACAAAGTTCTACAAAGATAGCAAGATTGTGCTAGGATACATCCACAAAACAACCTGTTAATGTTTATGTCTCCAACAGAGTTACATGTATCAGAAAATCCACAGTAGTTAGCACTGAGCACAACCCAGCAGACTATGGATCCAGATCTGTACCTGTGGCAAAACTGAAGCACACCAATTTGTTTTCAGGTCCAGCCTTTCTCACAGACACTGAGAACACAGAGAAGACACAAATCAAGACCTATGGACTCGTGGAACCAGACAGAGACACAGAAATAAGACCACTAGTCGCAACATTCACTGAAATTACAAAAGCTTAGCTGAGTTCACACAGGTTTGAAAGATTCTCTAGCTGGAAGTCCCTCACACAAGCTATGGTAATGCTCATTCGCACAGCTAAGACCTTCTCCAAGTCTTCAGACAAAGATGACACCAACGTCAATCGACAAGCGAAAACAACAATCCTCAAATGTATGCAAGGGATCTTCAGGAAAGAGATAAAGTATCTCAATAAAGGTGAAGAAATCCCAAAGTGCAGCCCATTCAGGAAGCTGAATCCCTTTCTCAAAGATTCCTTAGTTAGAGCTGGAGGTCACATGTCAGCAGCTGATCTAACCTGGGAAGAAAAACACCCAATAACCATTCCCAAAAACCACCATATCTCTACCTTATTAGTGAGACATTATCATGAAGATGTCGCTCATCAAGGACGCCACCTTATGGAAGGTGCAGTACGCTCAGCAGGCTTGTGGATTCTCAGAAGCAAGAAAGCTATTTCCAGTGTCATCCATAAGTGCACAGCCTGTTAACTGAACAGAAAATGTCAGACTTGCCACCAGATAGACTCAACCCAGGGCCCCTATTCACCCAAATAGGTCTGGATGTCTTTAGCCCATGGAATGTCACGACCCGACGAACCAGAGGGGACTCCGCAGAGAGCAAAATATGGGCAGTGCTCTTCACGTCCCTTAACACGAGAGCTGTTCACATTGAGGTGATAGAAACAATGTCAACCTCAAGCTTCATAAATGCCTTGAGATGGTTCCTTTCAACCAGAGGACCAGTCAAACTCATCAGATCAGACAGAGCTACCAACTTTGTTGGCGCCTGCAGAGAACTGAATATAAACTCTAACAACAAAGAATTGAGAACTTACCTTCAAGATCAAGGATGCACCTGGACTTTCAACCCTCCTCATGCATCCGACATGGGAGGAGTGTGGGAAAGGATGATTGGTATAGCACGTCAAATCCTGGACGCAATGCTCATGAATGTCGGATCCTTACGTCTCTAGTCCGAGAGTACTAGTCACTCTGATGGCAGAGATAATGGCTATAATGAACAACAGACCATTAGTCCTGGTGTCTACAGACTCAGACGCACCCACCATAATGATCCCCACGATGATACTGACCCAGAAGATTGAAACATCACAGAGACCATGCTAAGCAAAGACAGAAAAGTTTGTAAAGTTGAAGTTAAGATCGTCAAAGAAGGAAACCCTAAAGTGTACCAGAGACCTACCTCAGAAGTTGTTCTACTCCTTCCAAAAGAAGAGAAACAATGGTATAATCATCATTATACCAGATGGGGAGTGTTCTGCCCTACGCTAGGCAACGGGCTCCCTCTTGTGGCGACTTGTGAAAGGACATTTATATTGAAAGTGCCTACGTGACTAACGTTAGTTGTAATGTTACAAGTTGGTGAAAGGACACAGGTGTTCTCAGCTCTACTTAATTTCATACCCTCAGTGAAACTTATAGCTGTGAGTAATTGCCCTAACTGTTTGTATGAATGGGACTGAACAGACAGTGATCAGATCCACAACACAAGCTGTTGCTTCATTTGGAACGTTTACTTGTAGTTGTATAATTCTGTAAAACTGATACAAAAATACATATTTACCATAACCAAATAAAATGGCTTCCTATAACAGGATTGATTCAGATAAGTACCTTGTCTTCATAGTAGCCTAACTAACAGGCGTTTCCATGCTGCAAACATAAAAAAAAAAAGCATAACAAAGACGTACAAACTAGCTATATGAAACCGTGCTAGCTATTTAGCATGAGAATGGCAAGACAACGTTAGCTAGATTACCATGAAATGGCAAACTAATGCTAGCGAATTAGCATGAGAATTAGCAAACTAATGTTAGCTAGCTTAGCATGTACATAGCAAACTAACGTTAACTAGACATTCCTTTGAAACGTTATACTATTTAATGTTTCTGTAGACACTCTTAAAACAGGTAAGTATCTTCCATGTCTACAGAACTTGTGGCATGGATCTGTTCACTGTCTGCTGAGTCCCATTCATACATGTGATGAGAGCAGAACAGTAAAAGTTAGCAATGCCGAATAAGCAGGGATATTCAAATAAGAATGCCACAGCACTTTTATTTGACTTATGTCATGACAGTGCTTTCCAACACACATTGGTTTTTGAAATTTGTACTACACTGTACATGGCCTCATTTCAGACAACATGTGCTCACCAGGCGGCAGGACAGTGGGGTGGGTTTCTAAGGATTCAGACATTCACTCAAAGCCTGAAATAATAGTTTATCTAAGAGTAACTAATTCAATATTCTAATCACAATCCAATATGTTTATTAGCGTAATTAGGTGTTTTCATTCATTCCATCGTGTTTTCACTTTCACCTACCTGTTCCCAGTCTTGTCATTGTATTGTTTTCACCTGTTTTGTGTCTGATTGCAGTTAGCTGCATTTTTATTTCCTGACATTCTGATGTAACATGTTAATTCAATATCGTTTTCTAAATCTGACAAGCTGCATTCATGTTTATTCCTGATTGCGTTATGTTAAATATTCTGTGTGTTTTTGCCCAGGTGTAATATTCCAATAACATTTTAACCTTTGCCTGCCCAGAACCTTTTAAGTCCCCGACCATCCTTTGGATCTTTGATTCTCCTGCCTGACCTTTGCCTGTTCAACCCTTTGGTTTCTCATGACACTTTATATTCTTTCAGGTGTAATATTTACATTGAACCAGTCCAATCTTTTTCTTAAAGATGTTAGTTTCTTAAGATGTTATCACGATGATAATGATAATAAAGATGGTAATCATTATAATAATTGGGTTGAAATTTGCCATCTGTTGGGCTATGATTAACCACCCAGCTGTAGGGTATTTAGATAACCCAATGCATTGAGTTGATTGTTCTACTCAATGCATTTGGTTAAATTAAGACAATTCTGGCTCTGTGCCATACTAATCTAGCATTGGGTTACCGGCTGGGTTATTTTCAACCTATTCATTTTGAGTGAATACCATTTAGATGCTTTCTCCAGCTAACTCCCAATTCTGATCAAATTAGTGCCCTCAGAATAGACCCTTAGCTGTATTGAACCATTAATCACCACTTGAACTTTTCGTTTGGTAAGCCCTCCATCAAGAAGCCAAGGCTACAAGAGCAATGTGACCTCCGCCTTCCCACCCTACAGGCCAAAGATTCACCAAGAAAGCGTTTTAAAACCTTAAAGGTAGATACAGGTCAGTTCATAACAGATATTACTGAATTTATGTCCTACTTACTAATTTCCAAATTTATAATAAAACTGGTTCTCTGTGGCTCAGTTGGTAGAGCACAGCGTTGGCAGCGCTTAGGTTGTGGGTTCAATCCCCACTGGGGCCACATATACTGAAAATGTATGCATTCACTACTGTAAGTCGCTTTGGATAAAAGCGTCTGTTAAATGGCGTATATTATTATATTATAACTCCAGCCTTCACAAATTAATCGACCTACTTCTTTAGACTGATGCTTCCTACAAGAGTTTTGACAAAATCTTTGTCAAATTGTACATACAAATCATGGTGCATGGATGTAAATCCTTATGGTTCAGGTCTACCTGCTAGAATTAGAATAGAGTCATCTAATTGGTAGGACAGTGTAGTTAAGTCTTTAGTCTTTAGTACTTTCATCTTTAGGAGGTTATTCCAGCCTTTTAGGGCGTTATTCCTCCTCACAGGAGGCATTTAATAGCTGAATGCACCTTCTGCACTGGGAATTCCACCTTTTGTGACCTGGCTGACCATATCCATAACAAGTGACAGTAGGTCTGTCCCTGAGAGGTCTATCTGTATAGGGTCTATCTGTGGTACATTGGTGATAAGAGCTAGCGTGAAACTTCTAATATGTGTTGATGTTTTAACGAGGATATGGACTTTTAGAACCACTGCCATGACCACTCAGGAACTGTTCCCCTATCTGCTCCTTAGACCGCACCTGGGGGTTAATCTGAAAAAGTGTTTCATAGAGGTCCCATTGGCAGGCTTTAAGGTCTTTGGCTGTTTCTCCTTCCTGGATGGTGTTGGCTCTGAAATGAAGACCATAGGTTTCTGAGTTGATCTCGAACTTGCACAAGATGGTGTTCTTGACTTGATCATAATTGAACATGCCTGCATTATCCATAGTGACGTAGGTAGCCCTTGCCTTTCCTGTCAACAGAAGGACTAAATTAAGTTCCCATTCTGTCATTGGCAAGAATTAGCCACTGGCAAGTTGTAACAATGCATTCAAAAGTGATTAAATAATGTTCAAAGTCATCATCCTCTTTAAATGGGGGTATTTTGGAGCTGTCCCACTTGCTGTGCGTGGGCTGGCGGTTGAGCTGGAGGGGCCATTGCCAAGGGTTAAGAAGGGAGGAATAGCTGATAGTCAGCCAGTTACTTAGTCACAGCCAGATTCTGCGGAAAATCGTTGAGGGAACTCACCAATTGTGAAATCAAGTAACATACATGTTATGCAGAACTTTCTCACATTTAAGTTTGTTAACGTTAATACATTTAGGTGCTACTCATATTGACAAGTCACTCTGAAGCAATCGATGAATTTCATTCAGAAAAGGCATCTATCCCCCTCATACTGATTTTATTTTATTGTCACAATTTTTTCTCATATTCTTGAAATCATCTTGCGACCCCACAAATGGATCTTGCAACCCCCACTTCGAGAACCACTGCTATAGGTGATAGCAGGGGTGATTCTAGAATTTGACCTTTAGGGGGGCTCAGCCCCCAATGAGAATGCAAGATGTACACATGCAAAGCCAACATTTTTTATTAATTTACTGTTACATTCCCAAAAACAAAAAGCGTACGAGGAAGAGCAGGTAAAACTGAACACAAACAGAAAGAAGAAAACTCCAGAATTTGTGACCCAAAAAGCTGTTTAGCCATCATCGCTGTAAGCGTCATTTCCAAATTTTGTGACCATATTAATATTAATTTGCATATTGATTATTATTGATAATTAATTTATTTGCTTCCTGGATATTGTTATTTTTTATCTCCTGCAAAAAGGAAAGAGAATTGACTTACCTTGTGATTCACCTTTATCGGCCCTTTGCGGTCTCATTTGTTCTGTAAAAAGAAAAGGAAAATATTGTTGTATTAAGTTAATTGGAATAAAGATGACGGTGGAGCAAGACATTGTTTTTACCGTTAACATAAAACATTGAAACGCGTAAATCTCATCTCTTACTGTCTAACCAGCGAAGTGATTAAGTCAAGTGATATAAAGCTTAGAAAATTAGTCAGGAATTTAGTCAATGAAGTAAACTGATTAGCCACTACAATCACAGTTAGCTATGTTGCTTCTAATGTCAAACAGTGCTAGCTAACTCATTCTATGATCGCTGTTTTTATTCACATTTCATGTCTATTACATAAACTTAGCTTGTTAGATACTTTATGCTAGCTAAACATAATAGTAGTTAGTAGGTTTGGTGCTGAACTGTAGGTGAAAATGTGCCGTTTAAACTTTTTTTTCTCACTATCAACAAGACATATAGTGAGTAGGCTAGTACATCATGAAAATATGGATTTTATGGAGTGCTCCTTTAAGATGTACATGGTCATACATGAGGTCGGGGTGGATGTCATGGTAGCATGTCATGGCATAGTCCATATTTCATATGGTGTTCAAATATTTTTAATTCATGTAACATCTCATAAAAGTAGATATATCAATATTACACAGCATATTGTCTGTATCCCTATTTTTATCATCATTTACAAAATAGCAGATGAAATGTAACAATGGATAGTCTGGAAATTAGTCCCACTGTTCCCACGTCCCACTGTTCGCCGCCAGAGGGCGGCATTGGACACTTGATTTTTCACTAATTGCCTTATTGTATTATTGTTTAATGGTTTTATTGTCTTGATTGTTTTAGTGGATTATTGTCTCAGTGTTTTCACCTGTGTCTCGTTTACATTCACTATTTAAGTTGTCTGCTTTCGTAGATCTGTGCTCAGTCTTGAGTTTCTCTTGCACAGAGTTACTGCCAGCGGTTGTATGCTTACCAGGACTCTTTTGTGTTTACCCTTTGTGTTATTTTGGTTTACTGTTTTTGAGCTATATGTTTTGGGAACCGTGTTTGTTCCACTTTGGTTTGTTAGCTGTTTAGTTTTTGTGTTACCTACTGTCTCGTTTGGACTGCCCAGAGCTTTTATTATTTCAGTAAAGATTTTCATTTTTTCATCACATCTCTGTCTCCGCCTCATCTCTGCGCTTGGGTTCACTCAATCTCCAGTCGTCCTGTTACAATCCATAATGTATTTAAATTGATAAAACAGGCACAATAGAATGAAGACCAAGCTAAGGACCAATAGTAGTTTACCAAGTGGGCATAAGTCTGATTAGTTAGTTTGTTTTATTTGACAATTTAAAAAGAAATCGATATACACAATACAACACACATACCCTTGATACATGACATCACATTAATGCACACCGCAAATTGCAGAGGATAATGCAAAAAAGTTGGCAAAAAGCCAACTTATTTCCATTGTGGTCCTCTATATGACAGCAAGCTGAAAAAGTCAAGCATGATCAACATGCTAATCAACACTCCATAAAACATAATAAATACATAAATGCTGTCTGATCACAATGCAATGCTTGCTGAACACCACGGTTAAGGGCCAAACATATGCTGAGTGCCCAGGTTTAGAACCTAATGTATGCTGAATACCCATATTCAGAACCTAATGTATGCTGAATGGCCAGGTTCAGAACCTAATGTATGCTGAATGTCCAGGTTCAGAACATATTGTGTATGACCAGGCTAAGAAGATGACATATGTTGAATATCCAGGTGAAGATTCTGAATGGCTATCTCATAATGCTTTATATCAGAATATAGAGCCTAACGTGTCCTGAGTATCTAGGTTAAGGACCATATGCTTAATGTCCAGGTGTAGAACCCAATGTATGCTGAATGTCCAGGTTAAGAATGTAATTTATGCTGAATACCTATGTTAAAAACATGCTGTATGCTTAATGTTCTGTGTTCTCAATTTTACATATTTTTCCTGAATTTTTTACACACATGATTCTGAGGTTACTGATTTACACCTGTTTTTCTATCCTCAAAATGCTATATTACCAGTTTTTTTAAATGAAATTCCACCCTGATAGAAGTTGTTGTATTGCAGCACTAAATCAGAAACACTTCTTAGATAAAACACGGTGGCGCCAGTCAGGTTAAACTATATTCATATCAAGTCAAGATTGTTTCACATAAACTGGCGCTTTATACAGATTCCTTTAATTTCAACCTGAGTAAAACAAAAGCAAAACAATATCAAGACTAGATTACCATACCAACAACACTATACATTTTGATGATACACATAAAATATGTTAAGAATAAGGCATAGATGTATTTACACTACATTTACAACTATTAAGAATATATACTAATAATAATAACTACCAGCCCTGCACCACCTGGAGCAGTTTCATAGTTTATTAAATGGCTTGAGCTGCACTCTTCCACCAGGGGTCAGTAGATTATAATCGAATATCCCTTTAATGAACAAATACTGATAATGTTGTCAATTGATGCCTTCTTAAATAATAGGAAGTGAGTTATCATTTGACATCGTAGTGGATCTGTTTTATCCTCTAATATGGTGTTGGGCATTTATAAAAAATAAACTATATGCAGATTACAGAGTATGAAATGTTGGGTTCTCTTAAACCAAATGTAGCCTACTGAATAAATAACTCTGACCATATCTACATAATATGCTGGAGACAGAACTGATCGTGTTTGTTAATGATGTAGAAAAGATGAACCGTGTAACATTATTGATGAATACACAGATCCCCCGTTTGGGGTCAGTGTATGGACAATAAAAAAGGTTGTTCTTTTTAATTAAAAGTTACTTTTCCCAAAGATAAATTAAGAAATATGATCACAAATGGCTGTTAATAATCAATATTTTCACTGTCTTTCCCTGGAATAAATGTGTTATGCATGTGAGCAAATCGTTTTGTTTTTTTACATATGGTATTATGTCTAGTGATATATTGTGACATCACTCGTGCATGGAACCGCAATATCGGTGTTTTCATTGGGAAATGAGCTTTCCGGAGATTGGTGGCACATGTTTTGTAAATGTAGCTGCATGGGTGGAAAAAATAAATGATATTGGTAAGTGTAGTCTCACGCTTATTAACGGAGAATGTAGAATTGGCAAGGTGACAACACAGTTTAACAGGAAGGAGGACGCTACGGAGCGGATATACCGCGCTAATCTCTCTGTGTGAAACCGCCCGAGGCCACCCAAAGAGTCCCAGATTAAACCTAAAATCAATTAGTCCGAGGAATAGTGAATCAATAATGTTCTAAATCTTGTAAAGGGTGAATCTATCATTTATGTTTTGCACCTTTTGTTTGCCAGTGTTGCAAATGTTAACGTTTAAGTTCATATGGCGTTGGTCGGGTCGCTAGACTGTCAATTATTTATTTTCCTCTGTATCACATTAGTTGTATCAAACCGTTCCTTATTCGATGTAATATGTAACATTTTGTTAGGATTTGTACGTGCATTTCTGCCTTTTCATACTTCTATTTAAGACGATTTTAGATTCAAACGCAAAACATTGAGCCTTAAATTGGTTTCGGTCAATATTGAATATGTAGGGTTTTTTGTATTCCTAATATAGTTTATTGAATTCCCCTCAATGCAAAGTTTGCGTTATCATGCACAACAAAATATTGTAATTTGTTATTTATGATGGGTGGATGACTAAATCTGGGGGTAAATTATTGTTTTAATTTCTAAATTGCTAAAGCTACGTATATCATATTTGTAGCATACCAATTATTAATATTATTACAAATTATCTTTTGTGATTATTGTTTTATTGCATGGCGATAAAACAGTCTATTTCGGTTTGGTAGGGTGAAAGAATGACTGAAGATCGGTTTAATGAGGATAAGATAAAAAGGACTACCTGTTTATTCTGCAATTAATAAATTGTGAATTAACGGCGTCCATAATATTTTTTTAAACTACAGAAACGTTTCCTTTTTGTTTAAGTTTAGCCCTTCGCGGTTTTTCTGTCTGTACGTGCACGTGAACTTGGTAGCCTACACAAAAGTACCGGTTGCTGGAACCGTTCCGAAACCACCTCTCAGCGTGAAGGACTGATAACGTGACATGTTTTAGCAAGCATGTTATTTATTAAACCTGAATGAGGCGAATATCTCCATCCACGCCCCGGACCACAATTCTAATTTGTCTGGCAATCTGGAGAGCGGGCGCATCGTATTTCTGCCCTCGGTTGGGCTGATACTGTGTCTCGGACGCATGTGGTAGAATTCCCAGGGATTCCCAGCTCGCGCTGCCAGCCAGCGTTGACACTCTGACCTCTTAAACAGGCCATGAAAACATAGGGCGGGGGTTGTCAATGGTACTTTACCAGCAAGCAATTCAGGTACCAGGTCGCTAAAATCGGCAATAAAAGAAAAAGCGTGCGAATGGAAGAAAGGCTTGAGGCCTGATGAACCTCAAACCGAGGCTCTTAGCATGTTACGACAGCGTTTGGGGATTTATGAGGGAGATGTAGAACGATGGATGTTATCATACACTTTAATTGTTCATTTAAGGGACAATTGACCTCTCGGCGTCTTAAACATATTGCATTCTCAGTAACAACTCACTTTATGCATTTTATGACACGTGACTCATAGGCACATATATATACGATGTAATAGTAAAGCATTCCTAAAATATTTTCCACTACATTTTTCTGGACTGCTCGTACTGTTTTCTTGAATCATGTATGTGCATGAAATAAATGTATATCTTATGACTGTGATACTTTTAATTACTAGTGTAATTTAATTAAGAGTGTTTTAATTTCATCCTACATCACACAATTGATCATTTATGAAACGCATAGCCTACTTTAGGCTGTCAATTCTGGCGGTCTAAATATGGCTATACGAATTAAGCTTTCTAGTATTTCGTAAAAAATCTCATAGGACACATTATTTAACGCAACAAGCACTTTGCCTTATATGACATCTGTGTTCTATATCAGAAGTTATTGGTATTGGGTGTTACTGGTTTTTTTTAAGTAAGCGTCATTTGAAACACGTAGACAACTTAAAAAGGACACGCACGCCCTGTATAAACTGCTGTCGAAACAATGGAATCCTTCCCCACCGGTTTATACCATGAATTGTAATCTGCCATGACTATGTGCAGCGAGAGGACATCTCATTTATAATGTTCACCATTGTACCGTCTGTTCAGAAAGACCAAGTGCTGGTATTCCCATGGCCCGCGGTCGCTCTGCAGCGACGGCTGGCACTGAAATATGTGACACTAGTGGATTCATTGTGAGAAGGTGACGGTCACGGTTTTGCCTGAGAAGAACAAACAGCCCAAATTACTTTTCGTTCTTCTGAAGGAAAAGGCAACACTCAGGTACCAGTGTTGCTCCTGTCTGGGGATTGGCAGCAAATCACGCAGGTGTTTCCATTGCGCTGAACAGTTCTTCACGTGCGTAATGGTGACACATGCAACTGGGTTTATATATATATATATTTATATTTAAATACAGGAACATTTGCTACGCGTTCAAATCGTACTGTCCACGGCTCTACAGGTAGTTTTCCATTACAACTATTTGTTTCAACCTTAAAATGTCGATTCACAATTTGTACGGTTTCCCAATGGAAACAAGCATGGTGTACATAAAAATGAAAGTCGACTTTATATGAACACTAGGTCTACACTTTTTTTAATACAAAAGTCGAAAATGTGTAAGAATGAGAATCAACTTGTCTACCACGTTTACCTACAAATAAGCCAATCAATATGAATAAGTTCAATAAACACCTGTTAGTGGAGCGGTTCAAGGAAAATGTGCTTCTAAATGTTAGTGGAAACGTAGCTAGTGACAGTGGTTTAACGATGAAAAATGGAATAGGGAAAACGAATCTTCTGGTTATTGTGTTTATTAGCAGTGTAGGTTCCAATCCGATTCATTAGGTGGCCAGGTCATTAGCCGTAGCTAAATAGGCATCAAATAACGAATCTCAATTATGTAAACTGATTTTTTTTAGCAAATTGACCTGTGGCTTTAAATTGAAACACAGAAGTAAAACGTTTATTTTTAGGTCAAATGCGCATAAACAATGGGTGCTAACCTAAATTATATCGCCCCTAGGTGAACGCTGGTGTATTGTTAAGAGAAATAGCCTAATAATAAATATTGTGCGCTAAAATAATTTGGGTTGAGAATTGTTCAATGAGTCCACTTTGTTCATGTCCATCCCCCTCATCTGATGCGTTCGGGCCCTGAATTATTTCATTCCGAGGTCATTTTACCGAAATAGATGTAGGCAACTGTATATTTATAATTAAGCGGCTATTAAGTCAGGTATTCAATTTCAATATAGCCTTCTAATGATCTATTTGTTGTTCGCTGTTTCTGTCCCTTGTGGGAAGGTGAACAAAGTGCCTAATGTTGTTTATTGTTTGTAATCCACCAAGGCATTTTGAGTGTAGACAATTTTCTAAGGGACTTGGATTCTACTCCACACCCTTACAAGGGGCTATTCGATGGTATTTCAATTTCAGTACAAATGAGTAGAAATAATTACTAAAGATCAGACATAACATATCACAATGATATAAATGAACTCCAATACACTATAGCTACTAAAGAACAACGCGGCTCTTTACGCGGCCCTACATCCTTAGAAATTTCCCCTGTAGTCTACGCTTTGGAAACCAACACGCATGCTGTATGTGGGCTCGTTTCAGTCCGCATGTGGTCACTGGGTAGATCACTGGGCTGAGGAGGTTATTATGTCGCGTTTGGATAAAGAAAATAGCCCATCTAATAGGCCTATAGTGTTCCGTAGCCCGAATAGGATAATAATGATGTGACGTAAGGAAGGTTGGCGAAGGACACAAAACAAAAGCACAGAATAATCTACATTGGAAAAAGGGAGGCCTTTTGAATAGCATATAGCCTAGGCATGTTCTAAATCTGGACACATACAAATCTATACATTATTCTGTGCATACTTTATACTTATTTTTATGTTTTACATTTGTGATTTAAGAAAGAGTAAAAAAATCTTCGTGAAATTGCACAGTTGTAGACACATTGTTTCGCACAAGCTGCGAAGCAGCGCAACTCATTTATTACACGCAGTATGTCTCTTTGACTGGCAAAAAGTGCAAGTGTTGTGATTCCCACGGATTGTCCTTCGCTTTGCAGCTTGCGACAGGGCGCAACATTCATACACTTTTCAGACTTTTTTCTTTTACAAACAGTGCCCCCCCTCCGTCTCGATTTGAATGCAAGTGAATAAGAGTTTTTTTACAGACCCGTATCAGTAAGTATTTCAGGTACCAGCGTAATTTGTTTTGAGGTGTCTGACATACGCCCTCTTTGGCCACCACTGAGAGGCCACACTGCTTTAATGCCAATACCAGTCCCTTCATAATGAAACGCTGCGCATTGAAGAGAATGGGCTATTGCTTGTCTACTGGTACATTTATTCAACCTTGTTTTTTCAGGGACGTGGATCATACCCTCAACTGCATGGCGCCAGGAACAGAACAGGAATCTCAAAATGGAACTCTCTTTCTTCCAGAAGCGAAAAGTACGACAAAGGTCACGCTATTAACCGTTATTCTTTGGCAAATGAGTATTACCCTACATTATTTGCATTATATATATCTGTGGAAGCGGGACGTCTGTGTTCATGTTGAACTTGATTTAATAGGCTACTGTTTTAAATATAATAATGAGCTAAATTAGCTCGCAAATCTATTTTTAAATGATTTATTGTTTAAAAGTATGAACAATCCCTATTTTTCAGCATATTGTCACAAGCGACCATGTAATTGTAAAACGAACAAGCAAACAAAAAAAGAAAAACAATTCACTGGAGGAAAGCAGTTACGAAATAAGAATATCTGTAAGAATTTACAGGCTTAATTCGTTAAAACCATGGCGAAATTATAAATCGCCTACTGTAGCCTAAATGTACTTTGGAGAAGAGGCTAACATTTATTTGGGCTATGGGCGAATGTGGCCAAACTTTCTGGTGAATTTCCCTAAATTACACAAATTACTTTCTTCTCTGTGTTACTCAATGTTACCCAAACACTTACAAAAATGTAAACACATCAATACCCATCCCATACATACCATACTGTAGCCCTCAATTATACTGTACAACTAAGACTATGTTTTTAAGCATATTCGCCAATACAACGCTATTTCTACCACAAGTCCTTTTTGAAAGTCAATTCTGTCACAGGATTTTTACGTTTTTGTCAGCTGGTGAACTGCTACTACAAAAAAAAAATGACTGCTACATATACGCCATTTAGCAGACGCCTTTATCCAAAGCGACTTACAGTAATGAATGCATACATTTTTCAGTATATGTAGTCCCAGTGGGAATCGAACCCACGACCTAAGCGTTGTCAACGCCATGCTCTACCTACTGAGCCACACAGAACCACATAAACATACTACATAAACCACACCTACATAAACAAGTAGGCTGTAAATCTTAAGAAATGACCTGACTTGAATAAATAAGTGAACTGTTCTCGTGTTGATCTCACTTATTGCAGTTAATTACCCTGTACTTTTGGGATGAAAACATTAACACACAGGTCCAATTTGAGATTACATTAGCCTACTGGAAAAAGTAATGTGGCCTTTTGTGAACTTGTCAATTTCAGTTTAGCTGACCAAACTCAATTTAGTAAGCTAATTATATTCATTTATTTTAATGTGTGGAACATACTGGTAAAGATATTTATGTGAGTTGCCCTAGATGGGAGGTGTGCGTTTGTTGATTTGATGGCTGGGTGTTATAATCTTAGTATTGTACAGATGGTATCAGCTGCAAAGTATTCATCTGTAGCCTGATTTACAAATACTTCTGCCTTGGTCTGGTATTCCATGCCTGTATGGCTTAGGGTTATCCTCCCCAATAGCTGAATTACATCATTGCTTCAATCCAACATCAAGGGCAAATTCAGATTTCCAAAACCCCACCTGCTGCATGAATTAGCCAAGAACCTGTCGGTTTTAAGATAAAACTCAAACACAATGAAGGAGGTTTAAACAGCACTTGAAACAATTACAATTACAATTACCATGGGCCAGATTCTGACTTTACAAACGAAGTGCTTTTTATGCACTCTCAGGGGTATATTTTGCTGGCTCATGTAAAGGTGGCCATGAAAAAGGATATGCCAGGATCACAAACGCAATCGGTGGGCCAGTGCAGACGAGAAGTCAGACTTTTAAACATAAATGGAGAGGCCTAAGGCGAGTAAACAGGTAAATGATATGCCAATATACAAAACCAACAATATTAATATAATATACATAACATTCTCTGATCTTACTTTCTAGTTAATTTTATATTAAGTGTTGGTACTTGTTGGTGTCATTTTTAAAAATTTCCTATTGGATTATTACAATTGATAACCAGTAGGGACATACTGTATTTATGCACTCCTTTCAACGAGCTTGGTCAACTATAAATAAGACTTAAGTTCACGGTCAGCGTAGCATAGCACATTAAAATAGACATTACCCCTTTTCAATAAAACCTTTTCTGTCTCTGGAGTGACAGCTTAGGCGCCTTAAATCAGAATAGACATATCCAGAAAAAAGGGGTTAAGTCATTCAGAAAAAAACACGTTACGCACGCAAGGCAGGTCAGAATAGACCACCAAGTGTCTAGTTGCTGAATGTGGAGAAGCGTCGTTACGTTGTACGCCTGCATATGTAATACAATATATATCTTGTATATGTTTTCCATGGCGGGTTCTAAATACGTTAAACATTTCTAAAAGTGTGGGTTAATGGCTTCCATTCAAAACTATACTAATTTGCGTTAGCAGTCCAATTACCGAGCGGCAGAGAATTGTCCTCTATGCACTCATTATCGCGCGCACTATATTTACATTTTACAACTATCCATCTAATTTTGCTCTTTCCTTCTTTCATTCAGTTGCTATTTTCCATTAATTCCCAGATTTCCTGTTTTCACACAGGTTTTCCACCACCCTTTCGACCTCCAAACACACCGTTAGAGGCACATCTTAATCATGCTGGGGTGGACCTTTGATCAATGCCAAGTATGTATCCCGCTATGTTTTGTGGCTGCATAATATGTTCTTTTCAATGTTTTAAAAGATAGACACCTTATTGTCATAAATTAGTCGTTCACGGTGACTGAAAGTAGGTGCTATTGAAAGGCAAGGACCGCCCTTGCTTTGTCATTAAAGTAGTCTCTTATTCTCTGCTGATTGTGTCCTTAACAGGCGAGTGTCCACTGCATAGAAACAATCATGCCGACCAGCGTCCTAAAACCTATGATTGATGAGCTCCCTATTCACTTCTCTGTGTCTTGTCCTCAAATAACGATTCTTTTCAGTTACGTTACTCTTACACAAATGTTTGTGCTGCATTGTATCGGTCTATAAGAAAAACCACGAAGAGTTGAAATGTAGTTGGTTGTCTTGATAATTAATTAAGTGCTGAGCGTAGACCCCGCTACATGATGCAGGCACGAGTGGCCTATTGAATGGAGGAGACGTACCTGTTTTAAGATGTGCATTCACAAGGTGACATTTTTAACAGGAGCTGGTCCTTTGACCCTTTCATGCATTATTTAAAAAAACTCATTATGTTGTTGTTTGTTTTATTCGTGGTCAGGTATGATGACAGAAGCACAGATTACACTGATATGGAATATGGAACATTTTTGTTTATTTCTACACACTATTCTATAAAATACTTTATATACAATATAAAAATACAAATAAAATAAAATAATTTGCTTTACTGGTCCAAAAGCTGTTTCTTCTTGTATATTATCCCAATATATAACCTTAATACAATGTTTTTTAAAAAGCCAGTTGCAATAAGTAAGTAATAATAATCTATACTCATATTTTGTTCTCTACTAAAAAAGCAAACCGCTATAATTCAGAGGTCATATAGCTGATATGAAAAAGTTGTTTATATGTTGACTAGGCTTGAGGAGGCTTCGGAAGATGCCCCTGCATTTGTTCCAATCCATGCTCTGTAAATCCAATCCATGCTTTCACTCTGCCCTTTATTTCAAAAGGTCAGAGTGAGGTTTATTTCATGCTCTTAAATGGTAAAATGGGCAATAATCGGTGGTTATAATAACAGTTATGCTTAATCCATCACCAATATCATCATCATCAGCATCACCACTACCCTCATAACAATAAAACATATATAACCAAGATATACTGCTTAAATGAAAAGCCAACAGGTACTATTTGTAAATAGTAGTGATGTGTAATTTAGAGTAGGAGTGCAATTTAGCATCTTTAATTATCACACTTCACACATTATTGCAAGGCAGGGGTCATCCTTTTATTAATATGGATAATTCATTTGATGTTGATGATGAATGTGATGGTGTTGATAATGATGATGATGATGATGGTGGTGAGTCTAACTCATACAGTAAAGTACTATAATTAAGTTATGTATAATTAAGTACCAAACAAATTACTAGAATATTTGTAAACATTATATGACATTGCTTTTACTTATTGCTGTATTTTACTTGCACACTATACCACTGTGATTGTTACATTATCTGTTGCTTACTCTATCCTATGCACAATATATTACTGTAATTTCTCACAATAATATACTTGTTACTTTGATTTATGTATTTGATTTCCCCCAAAACGCAACGTGCTGCACAGCACTTTACTATATCAAAAATGTTTGCTGTTTTTCCAAGGTAATGTATTAAATCACGTAGCTTATATCGAATAGTATACCTATTACACACTTGATTCAATTGAGGCAATGTTTGGTTTGAATTATTAAAAAATGTAGCCTAACTTCCACGGTGAAGAGATTAAGTAAAATCAACATTAACCGACCCATGTAAATAACGATCCAAAAATCATATTTCATTATTGATAACATTTTCAATAAGTAGACTACGCAACTGCTAATTAACATAGCAGTCTTCTGTGTGAAGATAAATGAAGCGGAGTTTACTGATTCAGTAGAATACACATAAAATCAACTAGCCACGTGCAACCTGAAAATTGTTTTATTAGCCACTTAGCCCCCTGTCTCCTTTTCATGTCTCATTCTGGAGATCACGAGCCATACTGGGCTGCGTTATCTCTAGGTGTACAATATCCACTAAGAGCGCAGTGGAAACTTGGCTCTGATTGGCTGGCTTTTTCGGTTAATGGCACGCGACTATGGATGTAGTTATAAGAGTCCTCGCGTGCCAGCCTTCAGCTGAAGCAAGACTTGAACATTCAGAGACAGAGCAAGGAGCAAGCAACTGCTGTTACTGGGCAACAGGAAAACCACTACAAAAATGAACACTGCGTTAGATCAATTCACGGGGTTGGACTCCTTCTCCTCCCCTTACTTCGACGAAGATGACTTTTTTACAGATCAGTCATCAAGGGACCATTTGGACACAGACGAGTTTCTGGAAGACGATGTAGACTTTCTCACCAACCAAATCCACGATTATTACATGGATAACAGGACACTGCATGACGGGGAGTACTGTGATGTTGGCACCTTTTCCTTCTCTTCCTCTTCATCCACCTTCTCTTACGGCTGCGCTGACAGCACTTCCGAGATGTCCCCCCAAATGAGGGGCGAAGGTCTCCTGATCAAGAGGCGGAGGCGCATGAGATCCGAAGCGGATATGCAACAGTTGCGGCAGGCAGCTAATGTGCGAGAACGCCGGAGGATGCAGTCAATCAATGATGCCTTTGAAGGACTACGATCTCACATCCCCACTCTGCCGTACGAGAAGAGACTTTCGAAAGTGGATACTCTACGTTTAGCAATAGGATACATCAACTTTCTCGCAGAACTTGTGCAATCTGATATACCCATCAGACATCACAACGGTGACGCGTCAAACCAGCCTAAGAAAGTTATTATTTGTCACAGAGGAACAAGTAAGTGTGCAGTTATAATAACAGCAGTAATGAAGCTGCTGCTACTTGCATTATTATTATTATTGTTATTATTATTATTATTATTATTATTCTATTTTATGAGTTATATTGTAGAACCTCTGACTACATTTGCATAACTCTGTCATTTCTCCTCCTTACTTCAAGGGTCTCCATCTCCAAGTGACCCCGACTACGGGCTGCCTCCACTCGCCGGTCACTCTTTATCCTGGACGGACGAGAAACAGCTCAAAGACCAAAATATCATCCGGAACGCGAAAGTGTGGACTCCAGAAGACCCACGAAAATTACACTTAAAATCATCTTTAAACAACATTGAGAACGAGCCTCCCTTTGATTTTCTGTAATAATTCCGTATTCATATTGAATAACAATTGTTCATAATTGAATAACTTAATTTTATGGGTGTAGAATTGTTTATATATGCTAGTAAAAGTATGTGTGTATATATGACTATACGAATGGCAGAGCCAATGGCAATCATCTTTTATTGTTGAATCAAAGGTAATGAATATATACATATTTAATTGTTTGATTAACTTCTATAATATATAATTTTATTTAACTTAAAGCATTTTGTGCAAAAAGGAAATATATTTATATAAAATATTTTTTTGTATTATTTCATAAATAAATGATGTTATCAATTTCACCGTTTGGTGTAGCCTATTTACAATTCACAAGAATTGATACATTATGACACTTAATGAAAAATCCAAATATGTCCCATTTTCTAAATGTTTAACCCTCATTAAACCGTACACACGTATTGGAAATGTTTCATGAACAGCAGCGCCCCCTTTAATATATAAATATATAATTTATATACAATCTGTGTATTTCAGGATACTTGAATACTTGAAAGAGGCTATAACATTTAAGGTTTGAAATGAAACATGAAAAATGAACATTTACATGAAAATGAACATGAAATAAATCTTCCATAGTAATATAGAAAAGGTCGTATCCGGCCCATATAACACACGTTAGAAAATATGTTCAGTAATGCCTTTGTGTGGATACATTAGTAACAAATTGTATCTGCATGTGAATAACAAAAAAAAAAAAATTTAACTGGTAACGCGAAAGTTTAGGGACGTAATTAGCTTCATTTGCACGTTTATACCACAGATTACTATTTTTTATTTATTTAAACTACGGTAATATCAGGAATGTGTTATTTTTTTACACATGCACACGTTTAAAGCTGCTTCTATTGTGTAAGCCAATAAAAGTATAATTGCAAGATTGGCTCGAAGAAAAAACTAAACTAAATACTGGAATGTTGAAATTATAGCTTGTCATTCCAAATCTGGAATACATTTGTTTATGATGCTCGTGCAGTGTCACGATGTCATATGATCAATGCTCCAACCATCTCTGTTGGACCTTTACCATTCTTAAAAGAAGCATGACGAAGTGTACATTTCCATTTCCAACAGTAAGGCTCACACCCTGCAGGTGCCTCCGTGCATGTTTTTCCAGTGGTACCGGCTTCTGTACTCCAGCTCCACACGCTGTTGATACGTTAGCTCTCGTGGTTAAGAAGTATCCCCAACCAAGAATATGACCATGACTACATGTGCACCTGCAAACTGGAACCCAGGAAGCACATTTGTGGAGGGTAAACTCGAGGATCGGATGAGCAATGGAAGTCAAAGACGAAGGTATATTTATTTTACAGTTACATATAACGAATTATTGTTATATAACACTTTGTAAAGTTATATTTAGTTGTAAAATAACGATTGCATAGGCTACGACTACACATAGCCTAATAATATACGAATATATATTTTTCATCATAATATTATTGTTGTTGTTGTTGTTATTATTATTGGAGTTATTATTTTTGTTCTTAGCGTTTTTGATGTTACAACATATAGCTATATAAACATTTTACATGTTATTTTCTAGCAGGGTATTTATTTATCCTGCATTGTGTCTTCCACAATTTTATTTACAAACACAAAATATCAAAACAAATCAATCGTACAATTGCATTGGGCACTCCACTAACAGTGCAGCAATCCGCGTTGTGAGTTGCAACAAGGAACCATGTAATCTCATTACATTCATTATAAAGTCAAATGTTAGCAAGTCAGACTTTAACTTAATAAAGGACCCGAATAGTCTTGTACTCACTTCATCTGTTTTGTTGGGGCAACATTTCAATTTGATTGGGTGAAGTGGCGAAGGGCAAACACAACACTACCATCACTGTTTATTGGCACCTATTGCTATTGAGCAGCACTGTTTTTGTGTGCTTGTATTGCACAATACTCCAAAACATCCTTTGGTGCGCTGCCGCTCAAGCGGAAGGAAAGGCCTGCGACGAGAAACGCCGGCGGCTCTATCTTGTCACTCTGCTGCATTGACTTGGCAAGTCTTTAAAGCCGAACATTTAGAGGCTGACAGGTTTTATTCGCACTCTCGCCCTGTTAAGCATTCAAAACACTACCAGAACACAGTGTTACGGAAACAGTTCGTTCATCATGCTGCTCTAGTTTGTTAGGTTAAAATAGGCTACAGTATAATATTGCCTCGGACTACCTGTTGCCACTGCGCGGCGGAATTTGGCGTGCGAAACGAGATCCTGGCCAATAGGTGGGAGAGAATTATTTATATATACTGTATATAGTCTACTGGTATAGTACACTGATATACAGATACTCAAACCTCGATTTCTCTGTTTTGTGTATGCGCGCGCGCGCGTGTATGCATGCCTACGTACCAGGAGACAAATATAGCCTGTCAAACATGCAACCTTTCTGTTACAAACCCAGTTCCATAACCATTATATTACACACCTTCGTGTAGTGATAATACAAATTCAGTACACATACAAGGAAAACGTTAAAGGACAATTAAAGTGTTTAATCCAATTTAAAGAATATTTAGCCTATCCGATCATATTCTGCACATATACTGTACTACTTTGATGAAAGTATATTCAGTATCTTATCCCACATTAAGAAAAAACGTGCTAGATTACAATGATTTGATACCTAAACTATGCCTCAATTTTACATTCTTGTGTAATGATTTGAGAGACAGAACATATCAAAACTACTACTACTAATACTACTACTGCTAATGCATAGCCTACATACATAGACCTACAGACAAACATAACATACAAAAGATCTAATATAAACCTTATGCTATTAAAGATACAAATTCTTACAAAACACACTAATACATGAAAGGAACAGTAGGTGAGCACTTTAGAATTACTATACTGCAATGCGCATTGAGCTATGTTAAGCACTGGGAACGACGCCGAACAAGATTCTCATAAACTTTAAATCTTTTGATATTGGGATTACCGCGCTCAAAAATATGGAGAGTGAGTCTGTAAATCCACCAACTCATCACAGTTTCATTAATGTGTCTGTATCCGAGCATCAATGACCAGCTGCGAGGATGAACAAACACCAGTTGACTCTCTCCGGTAAACCTCGTGGGTAAATCCCTCGAACCAATCATTCTGCAGCGCGTGAGACCTGTAAATAAATCCAACACAATATTACATATCTGGAATAATTCAAACAAAACTATTTACACGAAGGGGCGAGAGGTCTGGTCAACAGGTGTTCGAATTTGGCTGAAGGATATTGCGGTTTGCAGAGAAAGTCCGTGGAACTATTTGGTTGCTAGCAGGCATGCTGCTCGGGCGCTTCTGGTTTTACATGGCGTGGAAGCGCCAGACAATCGCAATGATATCTTTATTGCTATGGTCATGTTCAGGCTGTAACGTGATTCTCTAACATGCACCTGGTATTTCAAACTTATTCTTTTTGTGCTTCTGGGTCCTGGACAGCAGCTGCTTAAAACAAGCAAAGGGAGAGGCCCTTACAATGTCTCCAAGACGTGTTGGCATGGTTTTCTTGTCTTTAATGTACCATTAACTATTGTCTTTATACAATATAGGATCTGTAAAGCATGGCGTTTGCTATAATAAAACACGTTTTCAATGATAGACTGGAGCTGAAAGCGCTAATACGACCTCGCAAACAGTCCAAACGGTTTTGTCTCCCTGGCTAAATCTACAAGCAATTAGACCCGAGCCTATTGCTGTACTCCGATCATCCAATTAAATTTATGTCCTCTAATTTTTCACACAGAAAAAAAGTCTTAGCTCTGGCTTCTAAAGACATTGATTTCCTTGCTATCACCTGGCGTTCAGACCTCAGTTCCATTTATCCAGAAAGGAGACGTCAGGCGTTTGATGCAGTGACTCTGCTACCATAAGGCTCTTACCGCTTCGCCTATTGTTTTCTCTTCTTAATAACTCATTACCAGGGTTTAACAAATCATCCATTACATCATATGTTCTGTGTCTCCATATTTTGGTCCGCACGATTAAGCAGATGTTACGATTGAAAATGGGGAAGTCCAAGGCTACTCTCATCTGAAAGAAAGAGGGCAGATTCAGCGCGAGCTAACAAAGAGCTTCGGGAGATCTTCTGAAAAACATTTACGACCAATAAACAGACTTCAACCTGCTCTATTTCAACCATTGTGTAGTTTTTGAATAATTAAGGTTAATAAGAATAGGTTTGTATAGGCTACTTTGAATGCCAAGACCACAGGTGCGGGGTGACATGATGAATGATTTGCCTGATTTTTGCCAAGCTCAAGAGCCCTTCTCTTGGACCTTCAAGCCGATAGAAAATATTGTCATTTCTTTAATTCACAGCATTACTTTCATTCAGAACAAAGCCCACTGATGAAAAGCTTATGCTGTAATGAAACACGCGACGTGGTGGCCGATACGCTTCCTAAAGAAAGGGAGAGTCAAAGCCAAAGCGCGCTTTGGTTTGTGCGCAAGTACTCCATCTAAATCAAATAAAGGACCCTTTCCAACTATTAAAAGACCACGTTTTACCTTTATTAAGTTTCTACGGCTGTATACATTCAGCATATGGTGCTAAAGCGCCAGTCCTTTGCATTGAAAAAGCCATTGAGACAGCAACAGTTCGAATCATTAGTTATTTAACTTCTCGAAAGTTTGCCAAACTTCATCAAGGGTAACCAGCATAAAGGCGCGCATGCGTGCACGATTTATTTTTTTGAAGCCAAACTTGATCATTGGAGTATAACAAAAGTTACTGAGTAGAGCATACCATTTTACAGCCATATAGTATAATCGATTACCTACAATTATGACCAAACTCAGCTATAAGGAAGTTAAACGAAAGTTCCAAAATCTGTCTCTTTTTGCGCGTCTACCTACGCATAAACAGAGAAGCAAACAGAATTGGTAGGGCTCGTGCGCACGTGACGCTCAGCTGTTTAGTTTAACTCGGATTGAATAAATCCAGAGATCTAGACCTCGGAGCTGCTATTTTAAATATGCAAAGGGATTTACCATTAAAAGTACCATTAAAACTATTAATAAACCCTATTGTTTTATTTTTAGTCGTTATCATATTGGCTACAGTAGCATACCCTAACCTACACACTCTCTATACGAAGAAGCCCTTTACAGTGAAATATATTACAGATGTATGTTTTTAACGTGACACATATGCCATATTCAACTATTCAAAAATGTCATTAAATGAGGTATGATATTGAAGTCTCAAGTGTATACCATATATTTAAATTACTTGATATATCGCACAATTTTGATCATACCAAGTCAATTAGACATAGGTTATACAATCTAACCTATATCAAATATCGATACAGGGTAGAACATAAAACGTATCAAATGATAATAATGACTCGATTTCAACTGGTCACGTTTTTCCCCCGTGATAAAAGATACAGTAGCCGAATTAATTATATGGTAGGCTAATGAATAATGGTAAATTAACTGGATGAACACCGGTCTGCATTAACCATAACCTATTTGACTTTCAATCAAGTAATTCAATTTAATTCAAAGTTTGTCCCAAAAGCATTCGATACTAATACCCTTTACCCTTAGATTTTCTTTATTTTGCGGTCGCGCCTGCATTGAAATCAGAAGGATATATTTTGCAGGTATAAAATTATGGAATCAGTATATTTGCAGGTATAGAATGAGCTTAATAGCCATGCACAGTGTGCGTTCTTCCAATAGTTCGGGTATGACAGAGACAGCTGGCTCAGCTTTCTCAGTGAAAACACCCCCTCGGTGGACCAAACACAACGACACTGACCTTTCCGCTGGGGAATCAGAGAGGCTCCTTTGACTGAATTAGCCATAAAGACGTCTTGCTATGATCTTTGTTGGACTGAAAAAAGAAGGAATATCACGTTTAATGCGAGAAGCATTGTGGCCAGCTTTTGCGTGCCCCACATGAAATATTACAGTCCTATTGACGGACTCATTTCTTAATCGAAACGGCAAACGAATATAGGATATTCTCCTTCTAAATGTAATTCGGCAAATTAACATTGAATCAATTTCAGAAGTTCGCATGAACGCCAAATTCTTAGTAAATGAATATTAACTCAAAGGTAATATTTTGTAAGACAATTGGCACGTCCATGGGCAAAAATACAAAAATGATATTTTGTTTAAATGTCATTCTACATCAACGTTTGTCCAGCTAAGTTGACTATTCTCCTATAGCAGGCTAAACTACGTAAAAAGTCCAGTAACATGCTACAGGGTTTGTTACACATTTGCAGAACATTTTATATGAAACATTTACGGATTTGATAAACGTCCTTTTCTCTCTTTAGTCTCAGAAAACAGTGTGGATTGTAAAGCGCACACTACTTTGATGATTGATTTGTTTCATTCAGTCTACTTTTTTACCTTGCAGAAAAAAGTTGAACAAAAAATGTGATAAATTACAAATATGCAAATTTCTTTGAATGGTGTTGTAAGTGTGTCTAGCTGGAAGTGAATAACGCCTCGCAGTCAGTCTGTGCGCACTCGGGAGTCGAGACCCCAGGGCGCTGATCAAAGCGACCTTTTCTCTTTCACTCCCTATTCTCCTCCAAACTATTTCGATACAATATGTTTCCATGATGCCAGTAATGTGCTTGGGCCACAGAACTCGTTGCAACTTCGCGAGATGTGTCTACACTCTTTGTTCTGCTGTGCAGAGTTTTAAAAGGTTTTTTCAGTTGCCAGGTTTCTGAAATGTAAAAGCATGCATCATTTTTCACCAGGGCTCGTTTTAATATCCTGAAAGGAGAATCTATGAAACCGGCATGAACTTCACTGCTGTCTTACACATCTCTGTTCCTATTATAATCATTTCTCAGCAGGGACGTATTTGCAAGACAAATGCAGCTGAGATAGTAAAGTATTTCCATTAAGGGAGATAAATTCCACTTTGGGTAACTTACTTATTTTTAAATGGTTGTGCCTTGAAAGTTGATTATTGTAACACTGTGCTTGAAGACTTATTGTACAGCCCTCACTATTAGACGAAAGAGTGTCTAGAGTATTATAAAGGTTCTGGCTATTCCACAGGAAATGTAAATGATATCCTGAAAAACATATTAAATCTACCAAATAAATAAAATAAAATAATTTAAAAGTAAAGCCATTACGTTTTTAGTTAAAATATAAAAATATTGTGGCTGCAATTAAACAACGCATACGTTTTATGAATCAACGTACCGACATATTTACAATATTCATTTTCCAAAATACATTATTTTCAATAGTTCCAAAAAGCCAGTTGATTGTTTAATATAAATTATGTGAGACTGAGGCGTGAGGGTACTGCTTTCTGCACGATGGTGCTGTAAAGTTGGTTGACTGGTTGAAATGGCTCGGAGCCAGTGCTGGGAAGGTATCCAGCTCTGAGTCTGATTAACCCTCTATGGTGAAACTCTGCTGGAATCCAGCATACCAGCAATTGCTATTTATCTAAATACAAATGAAACCAATTAATTTCTGTAGTTTAAAATTTCGCTTTTTCTTCTTTTACAAACTAAGCAGAAAACAGTGAAAGAAGAAGCACACAGCCACAGTCAGAAATTCTCAAAAGAGCAGTGAGGTGATAATATATGTCTGACACCTGAAGGAAGTTTCTATGACAACAGGGTAGCCAACAGACCACAGTCATTTTCTCAATACTGAAGTAGAATTTGTAAGTAGCGCACAATCATAACAGCTGAAAATAAGCAGGGATTAATGCACAAAAACATGATCTCTGTAGAAAGACATGCATTGCATTTGACATGCATTTCGGGTTGAAATTGGTAATTGATTATAAGCTTGTCGGCCTAGCTCATAAGGTGCCTGTCAGGCCAAATCAGTATGAGTTCAGAGGGAAATGTGAGCTGGATTATAGAAAAGGGTGTTGATCTGCACCAATGGAGTTTTCTCTCAATTTGGTGGATTGTTAATAGGAAACGCTCCCAATTGCCATCACATCAATTCAAACATTAATTAAGGAGGCGTTGACCCAGCAAGGGGAAGACAGCCAGGAAGCGAATGATGAATGTAACCGAAAGTGAGCTGATGAAATTCCAATAGCAAAGCAGGAAAGGTAAACATGTGGAGTGCAGTATCTTCATTAAGCCAGATATGTCACACTGTCTTCAGAAAGGGAGAGCAGATGGCTTTGCCTTTGTAGTTCTTCTACATGTTTTGAACTGTTCTATTTCACTGGGAGAAAATGCAAGGCCCACATGAATTGGTGATCTAAACACTCATTGAAAGTAAAGCCACATAGCCATTGAGAGCACGTCCAAAGCCTTGAATTCCTCTGTTTTGTGCTGTATGAGGCCTGCGGAAAGCTAAATAACATTCTTGGAACACTCTACTTTATAGCAGAAGAATGCACACTGTTCGTCATGTCCTCACGGCACTTCGCAGCATTTTACACCAGGGCCTCAATCCACCATATCACATTCAGGCGCATATAACAAATGCAACGCCATATTACTTTTTATCAAAATGTTCCTAGCACTTTTAGTGTATTTTTCTACCTTGAGCAAATCCAAATCCAAAAAGTAAAACATAATACTTCCCATTAAATTTTCTGTTATGGAATATAACTTAGAGTAAATCATCCACATAATGATATTTACAACAATATACTAGATATAAATTCTTTACCTGCCCTTTCAAATAAACCTCTTTATGCAATTGGGGCAACCTGAAAATAAAATGTGTTTAATATAACTAAATAATTGTATTATTATTATGACATTTCCCACCCTTTTCCTCTTCATAATGGCAGACCCTACTGCTCTTCCTCATCACACAGCCTGTTCATTCTCCTCTTCATCACATAACCAGCTTCTTTCCTTAAATCAGCCAGCTTCTCTTCATAACATCCTCACAAACTTTTCATCACACTCCCAGCTCCAACTATTCTTCTTCATTACACACCCAGCTCCTCCTCATCATTTTTTTTTTGTACATTTGGGTAATAATAAGATCCAATAAAAAAACAAAACATGATCAAACTCTTCTAATAAAAGCCATAATGTTTAAGTAGAAAAGGCTACAATATATAATATGTTTAATTTAAAAAACAAATACATCTTTAAAAACATAATGAGAGAAGAGTTGATCTTAAATAATGGTAACATTTCACAGGTAATGCAATTTTAAAACAACATTCCCATGTTTTCTGGACAACAATGTGCATTATGGTTAAGTACTATAAGATACAATTCAAAAGCACTGATTTAACCATCCCCAATCATTTTTTTTACCAATCACATGAATGCAGATCCTCCCCGTAGGAGGGGCAACATGACATTTTCTCGACCGATTCTAAACAGGTCACAGATCCTCCATAGACCTCAAGGCAGTGGGAGGGGAAACTTAACCAAACCGTGTAACTGAATCAAACCAGCGGTTACCCCTTTTCAGTGCCAATAATAGTATTCACATGGCAGCGCAAAGAACATGGGGCTGTGGGCCTGACAGCCCAATCGGGTTTCATGGTGAGAACATTTTGAGGAAAATCATTGTAATTTTAGAAGCATTTTTTTGTGTGTGAATGTTTTAAGAATAAAAATAAATAAATGTAATAAAAATGAATAAAATAATGTGCTTTAAGAAGAGAAGTACTGAGAGCATAGTGCTGCCCTGGTGATGACCCTGAGCTTTCAGGTCACTTGAACACATCACAATTTCTATTGTTCAGCTTGATTAATTGAGACTGATAAGTTACCATGAATAAAGATAGTTTTTTCTGTTTAGTGCAGTGGGCCTGAGTTTGTAAATACCTCATTCATGTAGCTTTGTACTGCAGCATATGGGCCAGACGTATTCACCAACAGAAAACACCACAATTTATTATGCTTGTACGTTCCAACACTTTTAAAAATGATCTTTGTTTGCACACAGACTTTGTAGTTTTAACTTCTTGCCATATTAAAATTAATAATTTAAAAATTTGGACTCAACAAATGAATCTTAAAGGGCAATATTTATATTTTAAAAATAGTAAAGTTATTTGTAGTCATGTTGCATTAAACTATAAAATCTTTTATTGAAATCAAACTTTTAATTATAACACATCAATAATTACACATACACACACACACACACACGTGCACACACATATATATATAAAATGTAAACATTTTTGTGGTAAGCACAATATTTATATATTAGTTATGTATACAAGTAAAATAAATACATTATTAAGAGTAAAAATTTCAAATAAATCATTTAGTATGAAAAAGTATGTCCTGTTGTACTGTTGTAGTATGTCCTGCTGACATTATGTATTGTATGCTTCACAATTCAGTATGTGTCCCTGTTTCTAAATGGCATAAGTTTATATATGGAATGTTGAACTCACAGAGAGGCCCTTACCTCAATTACTCCCACCACCTTACATTACTTAGCGATGGAACTATCATCCACTTTGTGAAAACAATGTTTGCAAACTCTAGCTGGCAGCTATCTTTTCTGCACTGTTTCAATGAAAACGTGTCAAAGGTAATCTGTGGCCTGAGTTCTGCCCTGCTGCTGTCCTCTCTGTCCATTCTGGTGCACAGGTGCACAGGTGGGTGTCATAAGTGTTTTAGGTGGATGACGATGACAGTCTGAAAATTATTTAATTACTATTGACAAAAAGATGTCCTTAAAAATAGAATTTTACATTTGTACTCATGATCTATCACAAATATTACAAAACCAAACTAAAAGTAAATAAAATCTGTCATTCAGAAAATGATCCTTCTGTTCATGACACAGATGTATTGTCTTTACTTCTTGGATTATTTGAAAATTTAAATGAGATAACAGTGTAATCTAGCAGATTAATTTGTTAGCTTCTGTGCATTAAATATTTTGTCAGAGAGTTTCCATATTGACAGAAGGAATTATGTCTCCCATCTATCTATGTGAGTCATGTCTGTTAAGCTCATTAGTGAAATCCCTAATTATCAGAAAGTCAATAGCTTGCAAATCAAAAGATTAATAAGAGCTTAGCCAAGATGAATCTGTTTGTGATTTGGGAGTATAATCCATATATAATTTTTCTCATTTAATTTTGTTATTTAATTTTTTTAAACATCTGTCAAAACAAATATTGTGTATTTTTTATTATTTAAAATATCCAACCCACTTACCAAACACAAAATGGATGATTAGTAAAGGCAACAGTTACATTTATGAATACAGATATAAGACAGATATAATTATTATGAATTATTAGCAATTCCTTAATATGGGGCTTTATGTGAATCTAAAGTTGTTCTTTAACCACTGTTCTGTTTGGCAATTCATATAATTATTTGAGCCTTTAGGTCTGTTTGATAAGTATTTTGCAAATAAATACAGATATTGACTTTCTAGTAAAATACTTTTAGGCAGTCCATACTCTTAAACTGTTTCATGCAACCCAGGTCAGAATTTATTTAGTATCCAACACAGTTCATATTTCTTCATTATTATTTTAAGCATATATTCATGGATGCGGAAGAATGCGGACTTAAATATACCTTAATTTTTAGGTTTAATGAGATAATTCCTTATTTAAGTATAGATTCAGGAAAGCAGTGCACTTTGTAGACATTTGAAAACATTTTAAGCCATTTTATGAAAGTCCTGGACCACTATTCTGATGATGGCTTGCTTTAACCTCATTTGTTCCTATTCCTATTCTTATCTAAGTCGTTATTAGTCCATGAGCCAGGGGGGTCGGCCGATCATCTGGTTGGGGGAGGCAAAGGCTCCAAATGATCTTTGGCAAGGCCTATGTTCCCAGAGATTTAAAATGGGTGATAGCCTTGCAGCATCGGTAGCTTGCTTTGTGCTATCACCCTTTCTTTTATCATTTATTCTCAGCCACTATTTCAATACAGTTTACCATTAGTCCTTTATTTACAGTCTCAAACAGAGAGTTAGAAACAGAATGCCCACTAATCATATATCACTGTATCACAAGTTTAGACTCACAGCTATGGTCCCAATATGGCATAAAGTGAAGATGGTGATGGGAGGCAGCCAAGTTTGACCTTGATGATGAGTGTGACTGTTAAGTTTGACATGGCCTCTTGAAAAATATAGTCAGGTCCAGAATAATTGTCACCCTTGATGAAAATGAACAAAAAATAATTTAGAGAACAAATAATACCATTACTGAGATGTATTGTAATCTTCCAACATTTGGAAAATATTGACCTTATGATTAAATGGAATTTACCAAAAGAACAAATTTTTCTAATTATACATTTAAATGTATATTATTGGCACCCCTGTTTTTAGTACGCAGTGCAGCCTTGCCTGGCAAGGATAATGGCACTGAGCCTATTTCAATAATGTTTAATAAGGTTGGAGAACAGATTTGGAACAATCTTGGACAATTCCTTCATGCAGAACCTTTCAAGATCCTTCAAATCCTTAGGTCTGCACTTATGGACTGCCCTCTTCAATTCAGACCACATGTTTTCGATAGGGTTTAAGTCCAGAGACTGAGATGGCCATCACAAAACATTGATTTTGTTTTCATGGAACCATTTCTGTGTTGATTTTGAGGTATGTTTGGGGTTATTGTGTTGTTGGAAGGTCCACCTACGGCTAAGGCTCAGCTTCCCGATAGAGGCAACCAGGTTTTTGGCTAAAATGTCCTGGTACTTGATGGAATTAATTGTGCCATTGATCTTAAAAAGAACCCGGGACCACTGGCAGCAAAGCAGCCCCAAAGCATCAATGATCCACCACAATATTTTACAGCCACCACATATATCCCTCTTTTGATGCCAAACGTGGCCAAAAAGTTAAATTTTGGTCTCATCTGACCATAGTACCTGGTTCCAGTCATAGTTCCAATGATGTTGGTCAAACTTCAGACGCTTGAATTTGTTGGTTGCTCTCAGTAAGGACTTTCTTCGTGCAACCTTTCCAGAGAGCCTGTTGATATGGAGGTGGCGTCTTATAGTTGATTTTTAGACTTTGTGACCCCAAGACATAACTAAAATCTGCAGGTCTTGAACTGTGCTCTTTGGGTTATTCTTTGTCTCCCTCGCCATTTTCCTCACTGTGCATGTAGACAACAGTTCAAGTTTTCAACTGTTCCAGATGTTAGAAACATTTTGGTGATCTCACGTCTGGACTACTGCAATTCCTTGCTGGCAGGCCTACCGGCCTGTGCCATCAAGCCACTGAAACTAGTCCCACACGTCTGGTGTTCAATCAACCGAAGTTTACCCACATCACCCCTCTACTCTTCTCCCTGCACTGGCTCCCCATTGCAGCACGCATCAGATTCAAATCACTGGTGATTCAAAGTACTGCTCCTCCATACCTCCAGACACTCATCACACCTACATCCCAGCCCCCTCTCGCAAACTGACTGTCCCATCTCTTCGGGCGCCTGGCAACTGCTCCTCGCGATCTTGCCTCTTCTCACTCCTGACTCCTCGGTGGTGGAACAACCTTCCGCAATCGGTCAGGACCATGGAATCACTTGCGATCTTCCACAAGAGACTCAAAACCCACCTTTTGTACATCTAGCCAATTGTCATCACCACTGCCTACTTGCTCAACACTTCTTGTATATGTATCCCTGCTTACTCCTCATTTAAAAAAAAAAAATAATAATAATAAATTACTAACCTTTTCCTTCCCAGTGTTACAGGTATGGTACACAGCTGCCTGCAAAGATGTCTATCGCTGTATTACTGCACTGATCTCTTGTGTGAACTATGATTGTTCCTACCATGCATTAATGTACATCTTGTAAGTCGCTCTGGATAAGTGCATCTGCTAAATGCTTAAAATGTAAATGTAATGGTTAGTGCCATGTTTAACCATTTATGTCTTTTTTTGTACCCATTACTTGACTTGTGTAGATCAACAACAATCTGTCTCTTATGATTTGACAGTTCTTTGGCTTTCCCCATTATACCCTAATGAAACAGGAAGTGATGGAAGGCCACAATATGGGTCCTTAACTGAGATTAATTTAAATAAGTAGAATTTTATTGCAGATGTAACTTTTTGCAGATATTTTAAAAATAATATTTAGGGGTACCAATTTTTTTGACACCTACGTTTTTATTTACTTAGTAAAACTTATTACTCAATAAAACATAAAAGAAAAATTAGAATATTTGTATTACACTAAAAGTATTTCGTTTTCCCAATGAACATAAAATGTAGCTCATTATCTGTGTTATTTTTGTCAAGGGTGCCAATAATTATTGTACAAGCAGCACAATACTAGAAATTATTAGATGGGAAAACTCCTTCAACAGATTTTTTTTGGAATATTATAAATGGATATCTTTGCCTAATTGATCTGTGACAAATATGTTTAACATGCAAATATATGCAGCCTCATGCAGCCTCACTCAAGCTATGAGTATGTCATAGAACACTCTTAGGAATCACGTTAAAAGTGAGTTTGTTAAAGACATCCTAGTTCAAAGTAGGATGTAGGAATTATTAAGCTTGTTACATTTACTTTCAGCAGGAAGTAAGGCCGATTCTTGTGAGCGGATTTATGTCTATTTTTTTTTTTTTTTTTGCGGCATGTGAAGTTCTGTAAATGTCAACAACTGTGACAGTATGCACCTGATCTGTTATAACTGGCCATTATACCAAAGAAGAAGAAGAAGAAGAATAGGGGGAGTGAGAAGTGGGGAACAGGAAGCAGAGTGGCGAGATATGGTTGGCTCATCAAAGCTGGAGTCTAAAATAGTTTTGTGCCTCTGTGTTTGTGGCAACATGGACAGGTGAAGAAGGCAGGCTTCCTGACAGGTTCGGAAGAGTGAGTTGGCATGGAGGAATCCCATTGGCGAAGCAGTGAGCCTGGATGAAGAGACGGAAAATCTGCTGACGCCAGTCCAGATTAGGAAAGCCTTTACTTTTGTGTTTGTACTACTGTATATGGGTGTGACTATCCTCGGTACAGTATGCTTGAGAGGCGGCCGGAAGTTTCTCGGGATGGGACACCATCCCGGATTTTGTGTACCAGATATTCTACCCTTTTTTTAAGGGCCATAGAGGAGGCTCAACCTTGGGTCAGAGTGGGGGGACTAGAGGGGCCATAGAGACATCTGATTGTGTTGTCACTGCTGTATACTGCTGTGTGCCATTCTAAGGTAGTGGGGTGGAATTGCATCTATAAGAGTATTGTAATTAATCATTGTTACACTACTTATACTGCACACATATTATTCAATACCTAGGAATAAGGCTAGGGTTAACATTTTAATGCAGTAGCCACAGTGTAATAATGGGTTATTACAATACTTGTTACACTGTAACAAGTATATATTTAACTGGAATAAGGGCACTGTTATGTAAATTGTGCCTTGATTCCTTTCTCCCACTTGGCATTTTGAAGTTTGAATACTTGTGCTCTTCACAACTGTTGTGAGATGCATTGTGAATATAAGACATATATTTATATTTCCCAGGACCCTCATAACTTAAGTTGCATTTAAATACCATGTTAACTTTATGAGTGTCTCAGACCACACTTTACAAGTGTGTTGTAAATGCAAAGAAATGCAGCTTCAGTGCTCCCCAGTTTCCTACACGAAAAATTGTGCACAAAACAGAATCAATGAGTTAAACTATCACTGCATGACAGTTTACACAGTATTTCAGTAACAATGTCAATATAATATAAATGGACAAATTAATACATATAATGCAAGTAATTAAATGAACAAATATTTAACAATTAGAATAACAATTACAATAAAAAACATGCAAACAAATAAGAGAATAAGGCAAAAGAGTAACTGTATAAATGTATTTGCCCATAATTAAATAATTACTCTTGAAGAGGTTTTAAACTCCATCAATCTCTCAATTTAATTTTCACATTTTAATTAATTGAGTATTAGATCTATACTCAGCATTGGAGCATTTCTATCCTGATGGGAGTAGTCTCTATCTCTTCCAAGATGACAATTCCCCCGTCCACAGGACAGGACTGCTCACTGAATGGTTTGATGAGAATGAAAACAATGTAAACCATATGCCATGCTCATCTCAGTCACCAGAACTCTACCAAATTGAACACTTATGGGAGATACTGGAGTGGTGCCTGAGACACTGTGCCCTCTATTTTGATCAGTGCTCCGGTCCCCGAAGCAAAGAAGCATCCCCGTTGCATTAGGCTCCTGCCACCATGTTTCACGGCTTGTGCCAAACATAGTGCCTAACATTAATTCTGAAAAGTTAAATCTTGGTCTCATCAGACCATATGATTTTCCTCCACTTGGTTTCAGAGTCTCCAGACTATTGTTGTCTCATTGAAAGTTTCTCCCATCTCTGCCATGGAAGACTGTAACTCTTGCCATAGGCCTCCCTAACAAGTGCCCTTCTTGCACGTATGCTCAGTTAATAGATTCATCATTACAGCCCTAATCAGTTGCTGGAACAGTCCGATAGCAGCTGGAGCTTGATCAGTCAGGTAGAATCTAGATCAGTCAAATAGCAGCTGGGACAGTAAAACAGTGGCTGGATTATTCAGGTAGTGACTGGATCAGTCAGGTAAAATCTGTATCAGTCAGGTAGAATCTGGGTCAGTCAGGTAGAATCTGGGTCAGTCAAGTAGTGGTCAGCTGGGTCAGTAAAACAGTGGTGAGATTATTCAGCTAGTGGCTTGGTCAGGTAGCTACAGCTTTTGTCTTTTGAAAATAATTACTGAAAAATGTCTAAGATTATATGAAACCTTGCACTTATGCTATATGTAATTTTATTTTCCAAAGACCCAAGTACTGTTTACGTGGCCAATATGATGGTGTCTGCTTATTGCAAGGATATGAGAAGCGTGTCTGCCAGTTGGAGCACTGCCTGGTGTAAAGATAAGATTCTAATTTTCATACAAAACTGTAAATATCCACAACAGGGGTATTATGCCATGCGCGCTGTTAGCTCTTCTGTATGAAATGGACTTTAATCCCCTCTATTGTATAATGTGATTAATCAGTCAGACTTGCACTCTGGCTCTCCAGCATGTTGTGTCAGCTGCAGTCAGATTCCTGTCGCTCTGTGCTGCTGCTCTATGGCTCTGTGTGGTCAGCATGTTTACAGAACCTCTCCCTGAGCTAAGAGAGGGGTACACAATACAACTGCTCCCAGTAAATAAAATGCTTTTATTACATTTATTACATTTAGTACATTAAATAAAACATGCTTTTATTTTCATACAGTGGACAGCAATGTTAACAATAAAACATCCAGAGCATCAGAGCACAGGAAGGTATATTCATTCTTCATTATGTGAAATAAAATTAAAGGTAAAATAAAATAGAAACTGGAAAGGAAATGATTGCAAAATTTGCATGCAATATGATTTTCTGTGTCATGGTACAATTCATTCAAATAATTGTTTATGAAACAATGGGTCCTGTGTTTCCCATGACACAAATTTGATGCTTAAAGATATATCCTGATAGATATGTTGAAAAATGTGTTTCTCTGTTGACATAATGGTAAAGGTTGTATTTTAACCAATTCTCGTGGATAGAATCAATACAACAGAGACATGATGCATGTGTGTTATCCTTTCTCTTTGCTTTAAGAGCCTAATGTCTGCAGATTGTGTAACTGTCCTTCCTGGCATACCTTTGAAAGACGTAACACAGATAACACTTCACCAAGCTATTTTTCCATAGAGTGAATGTGCTGTTTCTAAAGTCACCATGTGTCACACACATTTACTCCTAGTTTTACATATTTTAGATGGTTTATCTGAAGAGAAAAAACATTCTGTATATATAGTGTATCTCAAAAATATATTTACTGTAGTCCAGATGGAGGGTTGGGAAAGAAAATGTTTCTAATTACATTTCTGGTGCATTTGGAGAGGAATGTGCTATAGATCATCAATATTTTACAATTTCCTGTCCTTTCCACCTTTGCTACAGGACTGATATAATTGATTAAACAAAGTACCATTGGGCAGCTGTCTGTCTGTCTCTTTTTCCTGTCCTCATCTCTCTCCCTTCCTCTCTCTCTCTCTGTCTTTATTTTTGTGAGGTACGGTGTAAGGTTTTATTTTTGAGAGGCGTGGTTTGAGGTAGGAAGTGGGCTTGTGTGAAAAAATAATCTCAAACAAGTAAATAAAAATAAAGGGAAGCATTAATAAAATGTGTGGGGTAGCACACATGAATGTGACACAGGGAGTGCAGAAGGGCACATGGATGTGACACAGGGAGTGCAGAAGGGCACATGGATGTGACACAGGGAGTGCAGGAGGGCACATGGATGTGACACAGGGAGTGCAGAAGGGCACATGGATGTGACACAGGGAGTGCAGAAGAGCACATGGATGTGACACAGGGGCTGTGTTCGAAACCATTCACTTGTTCACTCGTTCCCTATTCCCTATATAGTGTTTACTATATAGTGTTCCATGTAGTGAACAATTAAACTATTTTCAGACACTACAACTGAACGTAATTTGCGTCAAAAAAATGTGCCGGATATTCAGGTGACGCAAGCAGATGCGCCCAGTATCACGTAAACAAACCAAGCACTCATGACAGCAGGTTGAAATGTACTGAGGTAGTATCAGGTTTGCCTGTTCAGTTTTGAATGTTAAATCCCAAATAAATTGTTGAAATTCTAATGATGTGCAAGTGTGGTTTTGTCAACTGTGGTGCTGTCTGCTAGCCACTGCTTTAGCCACCAATAGCTACCGTTATGGAAGTCGTGAGCTAACTAAGACACGACCGCATTGCATTGTGGTATACGGGAGAAATTGTAGGGTACATTCGCTGTTCACTACAAATTGCTGTGAATTGTGGGTATTTTATCATTCACTATGTATATAGTGAACGAAATTAACAACACTACAAAATGGCGTACACACTATATAGTGCACTATGTAGGGAATAGGGAGCAATTTCGAACACAGCCAGGGAGTGCAGAAGGGCACATGGATGTGACACAGGGAGTGCAGGAGGCCACATGGATGTGACACAGGGAGTGCAGACGGGCACATTAATGTGATACATTAATGTGTGCTCTCTGCTCTACCATCCAGCTAATCACTATCCAGAAATCCAGCCTATCACAATATCAGCATACACCTTGTTGTAGAGAGGTTTATAGGACATACAGAACCGACTATCTAAAAGGGCTTCCATTGTTCACATTCTTTGGGGACTTCAGTGAATAGTGTGTTAGCTCTTTGTCCCTGCTAAAGTACATGTGGGTGGACACACATATTAGGACAACAATCCGGTAAGGGCTGTGTTTCAAAACAGTCTACTCCTACTGAAAAAGGCCCAGTTGGGTCTTCAGAAGGAGAAGCTGTTCTACCATATAAATGCCGTCGTCATCTATAGATTGTCATCAAGCAGAAAACAAAAAAATAGTCATATAACCTCTGCAGCCATTAATCCCACTCCCATGGGTGAGAATCTCCATCTTCATGTTCACGCCTTTATGAACGACTGTAAACAAAATTAATAAAACGCCTGTACTTCATGATTAAATTAGTCTTAAATTTACAGTGGACTGGAAATGGCAAGGAATCAGATAATTATGTTGCATGTCAAAATAGCACAGCTCTTATATTAATTATTATTTTTTCATTAAACATTACAGTCTCGTTGTATTATTTGTAGCCACCCCTCAGTCTTTCCCCTTTGTGTCTTCCTCACTGTTTTCCTATTCTCATTCTCATAGTATATGTTTTGGTAGATTCATTTGAACCAACATTTGATCATATTTTCACATGCAGAAACATTTGAAAATATCAGGAAAAATGATCTGGATCTATATCATCCTCCCCAAACCACTTTGAAATAAAGTGTTCAATTGGGGTTCTATAATGATAAACTAGGATAATAGATTCATTATTATAGTGCAGTTGTGGTAAAATCATAAATAACCATGCACAGTGAAACAAAAATATTGATTTTAAAAAGTTATATAAAGTTAAAAGACTTTTCAAAGTGAGTGACAAATCATGAAACAACACAACACTTACATTTTCTGAACAGATCTGAGATTATTAAATTATTCATACCTCACAATACAGAATTCTGGTGTGGTTTGACCTATGTAGCTGTGACATTTGGTGTGAGGTGCTGTGCTGAAGTAACAAAGTCTTCTCAGCAGGGAAATCTTCCATCCTGCTGTGCTTCCCAAACCAACACTGGGAAATCGTATGCTTTCTCATTCAAAGCCTCCCTCAGAGGTTGCCATCTATGGAAGCATTTTTTCTGCCTCATTGATCAAAGTCACAAATATAGTGTGCTAAAAGTTCAGTTTTTACATTTTTAGAACTTAACATTGAGTTTGTCAGTCACAGCACAAAAGACCACGTAACAATGGATCAAAAAAAGAAAAAAACTGAATTGCTACACTACAAACCTAAAAACCATACTTCCTTTCATTGATTATTTAAGTAACATGAAGGAAATATTAATTAGGTTTTTCCAAGGCTTTTCCACACAGTAGTGTGATTAATATGCTTATATAAGAGTACAGATCAGAGAATAGGAAGTGCTACAAATTCAGTCTGTTCATTAATGTTTATTTATATGTATATGTTACAGACTGAAGTTTGATTACTCAATTTGTGCGAAATGAGAGAAGCTCAATTCAAGTTCAAGTTCAAGTTTATTTATAAAAAAACCTCTTTACATTATGGATATGAAATGTTGTTTTTTATATATAAAATGGAGAATGCGCAACCGGATATTGTAGCTACACATACATAAAACAAATTGACTCAAATTTGAATTATCCTAGCATTAAAATAATTAGCTAAACTCCAATTAATGTGGCTCAAAGCATGAAAAGAAGCAACTGCAATGTCCTCGTATCAGATATCAGTTATAACATCCTGTATATGAAGGGCACCACAACATGATAGATGGCTTCTCTTTCAGTTCACTCATTCAACATGGCATAAACATACTATTATATGTATATCATATAAGTATTTCTTATATTTAAATATCTAATATCTATATATTTTATAATCACATTTTTAAGAAAATCTAGTTAATTAAAAAAAAAAATTCAGTTCAAAAACTGTTTTGAACATCGACTGATTGACTGTTGTTGGTTATTACGAACTCATATGCTGGGCTCCCCCTCTGGAGACCA
Organism: Aldrovandia affinis; assembly: GCA_029706075.1. Taxonomy (NCBI): domain Eukaryota; kingdom Metazoa; phylum Chordata; class Actinopteri; order Notacanthiformes; family Halosauridae; genus Aldrovandia; species Aldrovandia affinis. The sequence goes on from JAINUG010000070.1 coordinate 490,849, forward strand.
ATTTCTCCTAAAGCGTTCCTCCTATTAGTTCAATCAAGGGAGATTTTCCATGCCACTGTTACACTAGGCTTTCTTCTGTGGGGGTTTAGGCCAGGAAAGTGTATTATGCCAATTGGTTTGTGAAATGCTGTTATGAATGAGATGTACCATACAACCTTTATAGATATCATATCAATAAGCGCATGGTCTAAAGAATAAATCTTTAATCATTCTTTAATCATGAAACCTTCATCATTACTACCCTTCATGCCAGAAAAGAGACAGGGATTTGAATGGGTGTTCTATTTGGACCTCTGCAGCTAGTTTGAAGGGCCCAAGTGGAATATGGGGTCTCATGGCACATGCATGCAATCGTCCTGCATTAAATGCATCGCAATGACAACATAAATATTTTGTTACATTTTACACAACACTGACAGTTGTCCATTATAGTAAAACTTTAGAGATACAAACCTCAGAGTTACTGACTGACTGGCAGAGGAGTAGCATATGAAATTATGCATTATCAACATCAATCTTTATTATTACTGGTGCGAAAAGGTGAGCAATTAAAGACAATTAAATCAACCTGAATCACACTTGATAAAAGAAGGCTTGGCTTAGCACTATTGCAAAAAGAAATGTGGGAAGATCAACAATGTTTAACATGAAGTTGAGTCAGAAGAAAATTAAACAGTTCACACCTGTGTGCCATTCTATTCTTAACAAGACAAGGCAAGGACAGAAACACAAATGTACTTGTAATATACACTACCGGTCAAAAGTTTTAGAATAAAGTTTTTATTTTATTAAATTTTTTACAGTTATTTCTGATTTTTTCCCCGTTTTTATCCCAATTTGGTTACCAGTTAAACCCTCTATTTACTTCAATTCCCCACCCTCACGAGTCCGTCGCCCGTCCTCCGGGATCAAGACACACATTCCTGGTTGAGTGTTCCCGCCTCTTTCGAGACGGGAAATCTTCCACGGACTCCTTAACCTTCTCCTCGACGAACTCGTGCTGGCTCTCCCTCCCCCCTCCCCCGGAGGTGGACAGCCAAATGCCGCCTCTGATCGGGCTGACGACCAGAGCCAGTCTGGTAGAGACGTGGGTTTCGATCCGTGTTCCTGACATGCAGCGCACACCACTCCGAAGCGTGGTGCGTTAGACCGCTGCGCCATCCGCCAGGCCCCATTTTCCAGTTTTTACTGAAATTTTGGCAGTTCGAGTCCAGTGAATAACCTGAAATGGTACAAAGGTAAGCGGTAAAATGCCAGAGGTTAAAAAAAAAGTTTAGGTTACCAAAAACTGAAAAATAATGTAAATTCTTTGGCAGTGAGTAGTTTCCTACACCATCAAAAGGCACATGGAAACTGGAGGAAACTCTGACAGGAGGAGGTCTGGCAGACCCAAAGCCACAACAAAATCAGAAGACAATTTTCTGAGAGTCAACAGCTTGCGTGATAAGCTCACAGGACAACAGCCTCAAGCACAGCTTAACACTGGTCGCAGTAAGGAAGTCTGTGAAGAGAAGACTTCGAGCTGCAGGTTTGAAAGCCATTGCTAAGATGGCAAAATAAGAAAAAGAGGCTTTCCTGGGCCATGAAGCACCACCAGTGGACTACTGAAGACTGGAAGAAGGTCTTATGGACAGATTAATTCAAATTTGAAATCTTGAAATTTTGAAAGGTTTTTGTAAGCCGTCGAGTAGGCGAAAGGATGGTTCCTCAGTGTGTGACACCAACTGTCAAACATGGAGGAGGAAGTGTGATGGTCTGGGGCTCTTTTGCTGGATCCAGAGTCGACGACATCTGCAGAGTGACTGTTAACCCACGTTAACCCAGTGGTGGGCCGTCAGGGCCTGCAAGGCCTTCTCTGCTGGCCGAAAAAATATCTGAATCACAGACTGATGTTAATTATATTTTGTCCATGAATACTTATTAAATAATTCCAAATGGTCTGTCCACTTCCTTTCATAGCTTTTCCCCTGGTTGCGCTGCTTCCAGACGTGTATTTTCATATTAAAGCATTTAACCAATCACATTTCAGCCATCATTTGTTGCCAGGGTCAAAGAAATCTGCCTGGAGGCCTTCACAATCAGTTCTGCGGGCCCTGTAGCATAAAATAAGTGTCGATCAAACTGTTGCTTCAACCAATCAGATTTTGAGTTGGCGACACCAAGGCCTTCTAGTAGGCGTACGGTAACGTCAGCGTATTCACACCCTTTGATTGGATAGTCAGAGAGTGTACTAGCCAGAGCTAGCGAGCGGACATTTTCAGCCCTAAAGCGAATTAAAACTTATGCCAGAAATACGACAGGGCAGGCTCGACTTTCAGCATTAGCTTCGATGGCGATAGAAAAGGACTTCTTGATGGAACTGAAAGGCACGGATAATCTGTACGACAGAGTAATTGAACTCTTTTTGAGGAAAGAAAGGAGGATGGATTTTGTGTACAAATAATACGGATTTTTGGTGAATAAAATGTTGCTATTTTCCTAAATAATATTGCAATTTTATGAGGTTATTATTAATGCTTTTTTATGTGTGTCAAGGAGACTTGTGCACCCTGGGTTTGTTTCTTCAGTAAAGGCATAGAGTTATCTATCTGCGATGCAACAGCTCTTTATACTGCATTTCTGCATAATAAGATGGTTTTTATAGCCATAAAATAGTTATTGAGGGTGGATTGATTCAGACGGAGCACTACTGAAGGCCTAGGTGTGAAATGCACGGCCCGCCACTGCGTTAACCCATTACTTGTTCCCTGAAAAGGGGCTTTTTAAAAATATTTTAAATTTCAGTAAAAACTGGAAAATGGGGGTGTTCTAAAACTTTTGACCAGTAGTGTATATAACTGAATGTTATGAATTATGATGTGACAAGTGCTGCTCATGTTAGCTGGCTAGTAATAAGCTAGTTCCACAACACTCCACACATAAAAATATATTTTGTGCACAGATCATTTAATCAAACATTTATTTGTTGATATATATCGTGAACAAAAGTGTGAGTAGTAATGTTTCTCAACTCAAAGTTATGATATCATGAAAGCACTGCTAACGATAGCCAAACCTTATGACATTCATTGTGTTGTTTTACAAGACATGATGGCAAATGTTTTAAAGACTGCTGAATAAATAAAAAAATCCAATTGACATTACGTCTAAATCCAAAGATAACAAACAGAAGAGCTGCACAAATATTGATAGCATTGGTAATCTTAACCAGATTGCTAGATATTTTAGTCTACTAATAAAATGTTCTTTCTATTCAGGATCTTATTCAGAGTAGCAACAGAGTGGATTAGAATTACAACATAGATTCGCCTTTTCAAGATGTACAGAGCAGTGATTAGTTCAATGTAACTCAGCAACACTTCACATTATTTTGGAAATAAATTCAGAGAAACAACCGTACACTGAGCAGTCTTTTCTAATTTAAGTAAAATAATCTCTCTGACAGAAATATATATATATGCAGACTATTGTGCGTTGAGAATAGTGCCCGGCTCTGGTTCGGATTCCCGTTTGGGACACAAATTGTCGGTCTGCCCCCAGGGGGAGGAGGGAGGGAGGTTTGAGGTTTGAGTTTCTCGCTATGTGTGTTTCAGAGGTTGACGGCTTGGCGAGTTGTCTCGAAGTACTCAATTTGGCATCAATTTGTCACTCCCAGTCCCAGAGTTGAAAATCTGAATAATTAATCTGAAATAAATGTATTTAAAAATGGTAAAAAAATAATGTCAAGGGGCTGGCAGATAGCGTAGCAGTCTAACGCACCCCACTTTGTCTGGTCCGGTGTGGTGTGCGCTGCCTGTCAGGGACGCGGTTTGAAACCCGCGTCTCTACCAGACCAGCCCTGGTTGTCAGCCCCGATCGGAGGCGGCGTTTGGCTGGGAGGGGGGAGGGTGAGCCGGCACGAGTCCATCGAGGAGCAGGAAAAAGGCATCCGTGGTAAAATTCCGTTTCGGAAGAGGTGGATATAATCAGCCCGGAAATAGTGTCTCAGCCCGGAGGATGGGCGGCGGACTCGTGGGGGAGGGTGAATTGAAATAAATAGAGGGTATAATTGGCAACCAAATTGGGAGAAAAACAGGGAAAGATTTGAAATAAATGTAATAAAATGAAAAAAAAAGAATGTCACATCAACTGCTGAATCAAACATTCTTTTTAGCCATGTAAAAAAAAAAATCACTCACCAAGTATCATTATTATTTTCAGAAAATAGCCTACACTCCAAAAGGTTAAAGTAAAGGTGCATTTAGACGTCACCTTCAAACTTCTGAACATTTTTGAGTTCCGAACAAACTATATTTATAATCATATCATATCTCTAAGGTTCTGCTGTATTTTTCTTTTCTCCACAGCCTCATTTTGCCAGACTGCAATGTGGGATTTTTGCATTGTTCTGGGCATGAGAGAAAGAAATGCATTATGGGAGATTCTAGTTTTAGTTAGCTCAACAAGAAGTTGCACAGAATTTTTGTTTGTTTTAGCTTGAATAATGCTTATATCTGCAAAAAAAGTATATATATTATTGCATTTGTATAATAAAATGGAAAAAGAACATACTGTAGCGAGCATGCATGGTGGGGTGCAACAAGAAGACGAATGGAGTCAGGCAGCAGTTGAAATGTGGCTACGTGCTTCGTACACCGCTAGGCCCCATAGCCAATTTAATAATAAAACGTGACAATATCCGTGCCCCATACACCGCACGACCCCGGATATTGTCTTAAGAGCTTTCTTTGGGAACAGACGCATCGTTAAAACTTCAACGAGCTAGTACGTCACACAGGAAGAACTCTTCAGTCGATGAATGAACACTTTTTACACAGAATTTCAGGCGACTACACTAAACAGTAAACACACATCGGTCGCGGTAGCTCTAACTTCTGGCTCACCGCGACCATCAGTTTTACACATACAAATGTTAACAACGAACACACACAACATGATTTATCGAACATAAATCTAATTAACACAGGGGGGAACAAACAAACATACAACAGTGTTTCCCCACAATGCCCCGCACACACATTTACATGCAGCGACCCACCTGGATCGCTACAATATTAATAAACTGAATATTGGTTAAATTCTCCTTGGAATTGTTGGGTCATCAAAAGTTGGGTCATGAAAATGATTTTCTTAGTTAAAAAAACAGGGCAATGTACCAGTCAAATTGCAGATTTGCACATACAGTATATCCTAGTATTGTACAGGGCCTGGGGAAGTACCTTGCAGTGTTCCTATTGATATTTCACATGCTTCAGTGGTCATGGATTTAACTTGTCTGTTTATCATTCTACTGACCCACAATGTATTTCATTATTGAGCAGTTAGAACATCTGGCCAACCAGTTGAAAAATTAAAAATGATAAAAAAATAATGAATTAATTTTCCAGAATTTATTGTTGATAAGCAGAAACATTAAAACAATAAACAGTATCTGTTATGTTCCATGCTTTATATTCTAGCACAGTGTGATAATAGGTTATTGTTATACAGATAATCTATCTTTACAATGTCAATAAAAAGTTATAAATGTTGCCTTCACTGTAGTACATCAAAGTGCTGCTGCCCTCATATCCCATTTGCCAAATGCTATGCCAACATTTTACTTTAACATTGCCTTCTCAGCTGAGCTTAAGAAAACACCATAAAATAATTTAGACATTTTCCTCACTTGCCAGTTGCTCTCCCATACAAAAGCCATGGCTTGTCCGTTGGAATCACTCATTTCTGTGACAAAACTAACAATGTGCTTTACTGGAATCTCTGTCAAAACATCAACCCCAAGTAGGATGGCAGAAGTCCTCTCCTCAACTATTTGTGAAATTGAATACTGTATTATATACTTATACTATTATATATATATATACAATTGAATATTGTATACAGAGATTACTGTACTGTACTGTATCTTACTACAAATATGAAACATTTTTGGTCAAACTTATGAAAGTATTTTTGTTTCTTACCTACATTATGTATTTATCATTGTTAATGTTTATTTTTTAAAGATAGGGAAAAAATTATAATACTTCATAAAATAATAAGATATTGGTATTTTTCTTCCTTTGCCATCTTTGCTCTATTCTCTCAGTTCTATTGACCTTTTATTTTGAAATAGTACCTCTGTGACTACCTCTTTATGATGCAAAAGCTGCCAAAGGTAGGTGTACATGTCAGCAGTTTTCACAGGTTCCCTAGAGCGTGATTTTGAGGCAGCCCCAGAAGTGCTGTGCAGGGCGGTCTCATTGAATCATTGATCATTGAATTATAGGGTGCTAATGCGGGGCACCTGCCATGGGTTAGGTAATTAGGGCTGGGCCTTATTACATAAGCAGCTCACCTGGGGAGAAAGAAAGAAGGAAATTGGGAAAGGAAGTCATTTTGGAAGGGTGTGGTCTACATTACATTACAGGCATTTAGCAGACGCTCTTATCCAGAGCGACTTACAGTTTACATTTCTTTACATACAATCCATTTATACAGCTGGATATTAACTGAAGCAATTCAAGTTAAGTACCTTGCTGAAGGGTACAACGGCAGTGTCCCACCTGGGGATTGAACTTGCAACCTTAACGTTACAAGCCCAGCTCCCTAACCATTATACCACACTGCCGCCGTCTTGTTCTGTTTTGTTTTGTTTTGTTTTGTTTTGTTTTGTTTACTGTTAACTCTTGTTATTGTCACCCAGTCGCCCCATTATTATTGTCTCTCCTTCCCGACAAGTTTGTTTTATGTTTTCATAGACCATAGTATTTATATTTCTGTCTGAAGCTGGTGGCCTATAGCATACTCCTATATTAAGGCCCTTCTTATGTTCTCCCAGTAGTCTGACCCAGATGTCCTCACAAGGAATGAAAAGATCAATTCCTAATATTTCCTGCACATTTAGATTTTTTCACATAAAGGGCCACACCCCACTTCTTTAATTATTTTAATCCTTCCTGATCAGTTTGTACCCCAATACACTGTACTCTTCCCCATCCACTGTACCAAGCCATGTCTCTGTAATCCCAACAATGTCATAACCCATATTAATCATGACACCCTCAAGTTCAACAAAATATTTTGTATGCTTCTAGCATTTAAACAAAAGGACTTCAAAGTACTAGTTGTACATTTCTTCTCCCACTCCCCCAAACCCTGACTGCGCCAAACCACCTCCAATAAAATATATATACACTACTGGCCAAATGTTTTAGGACACCCCCATTTTCCAGTTTTTGTCACACACTGACACATCCTTTCGCCTACTTGACGGCGTACAAAAACCCTGTCTGATGAACCGAAGATTTCAAATCGGTCCATAAGACCTTCTTCCAGTCTTCAGTAGTCCACTGGCGATGCTTCATGACCTGCCTAAATTTCTGTAAAAACTGGAAAATGGGGGTGTTCTAAAACTTTTGACCGGTAGTGTACATTTACTTTAATCTAACTAGTGAGGAAGTTCAGTTCCAACTTTCAAATATTGAAACCTGTTTGAATCAGATCCTTTCTAGGGTCACTCCACAGCTAATGTTTCATTGGCTAAGCAACATGAAGCAATAAGAGTTCTTCTTTGGTCTAAATTGGTAACCCCCACACTAATGGCAGGACCAGTGACCAAAACCAATGGGTGGTTTTGTTGAACAATGACCTTCAGCTATGTAGTTGATCGTCTTCCACTCAGGGAATACAGTAGCTTTCATGTAATTCAAGACATTCTGTTGCATTAGTCAAATTGAAATACAGGTACAGTTACTAATGCTGACTAGTTATAAAATTGGAGAGAAAAAGGTCACCAATAAATTAAAGAATGAAGTAAATCCATAATTCCAGAAGAGTCAGAACACTCATACTCCTCCTAGTCACCTTAACTTTTTGAAACGTAGTTGTTGATTTGAAATCTTTTACATATTTGTCAAAGGGATTATAATAATATACGAAAAGCTCTTGTGTATAGATCCAGTAATTAAAGGAAAATAAATTTGAATTTTATATATATTTAGAAATATGTGGATACCATACTTGAGCTAAATAGCCCCCTCACAATTCGGGAGATTTGATTAACATTTGATTAATATTAAACGTGTGATATACTAGCTTTAGGTTAATAAAAACATTTAGGTAAAAAATATATTTCCAACTTAATTGCTCCAGCACAGATTCTTCCACTGTCTCTGTGTTTTGGGAAAACAAATAAAATAGGCTTCATTACTGTGAATATATATGGTAGCAGTTAAACAAATACTTTTTAAAACTTATTTTCCTCATTTTGTCAATTTAAGGCAGAGATTTAAAATGGTTTTCAGTGGCCTCACCATGACAACATTTCACTTCCTCAGATTATTTGGACATGTTGCTGACTTTGCCACAGAATTTTGTATTTTGTTATTTTGTTGAATGATTTAGTATTTTTGATATATGACGTATTTACTCAACCACCGTTTGAGTACACATTTTATTTCATTAGTTATGTGTACAATTCTTTATGAAGAAGTTATAAATGGAAAGAAATATTTAACAAAATATGTTAAATAAGTGATACATTCATTTTCATGCTGTAAAAGAGACATGAACTGAATATTAATTGAGCTAAATTGTTTACATATGCTTTGCTTTGTAGTAGGAACAATGAAAAAAAATTACTGTCGTCAACAATCTGAGATATTTTTGAAAGTACTTACACAAATCATTGTAATTCATAATAAACTTGTGTTTTTTAATGTAAAAATCTGGGTTTTTGGTTGAGTATTTGTTTGAGGTTCCTTAAAGAATGGTGAAACACCAGCAAGATTTTTTATGTAATTGAATGAGAGAGAGGAGAAAAAAACCTTTCTCTCCCCTTTGTATTACAGATTTTGTGGTACGAACTTCAGCAATGATGATGACTAGACTGTAGCTTAACATTAGGTCTAGTGATGATCTCTAGCCATATTAATGCCCTCTTGTCACTTTGGATAAAAGTATCTGCCAAATAACTAAATTGTAAATTGGAAGAGAGAGGGAAGAGAGACAGAGAATGAGACAGTGAAAGAGAGAGAGAAAGAGAGAGAGAGAGAGAGAGAGAGAGAGAGAGAGAGAGAGAGAGAGAGAGAGAGAGAGAGAGAGAGAGAGAGAGAGAGAGAGAGGGAGAGCAAGAGAGAGAGTTCACATGATGTCATAGCAGGCCCACATCTCTTTGTTCCTCTGTGGGTCAGCCTGAGAAAGTTGAATGTAACCAGCATGGCCTGGGGTCTCGCCCTGAGGTCTCACCCTCACACTCTGACCATGACATTCCTGGACTCCTTCCTGCTGCTTTGGTGATGAACTCAGAAATGGTGGGGAGGAAGTTTGAGGAGTAAGTTCAAGGGCCAAGTGTGGGTCTGTGCCCAACTGTCTTTAGTGATACAATTCTGGACAGCTCTTAAAGTTAGTCACAGCCAATACAAAGCACTTTAGCAGGTGGCTCATTATTTTCTGAAAGAGTCATGTATCAAAGGAAGGGATGGTGCATTAAAGTGGGAAACAAGCAACTAACATTTTAGATCCTTGTATACCTTTGACATATTTCTGACCCTTATATATCTACTTAATTTGAAAGACTTTTATGGATATAACACTTTTCAGACCCTTCAGACTTTTATATACCTGTAATATATTTTATATAACTATATTATATATAATTATAACATATTTCAGATCTACATATGCCAAAAATATTTCATACATGCATATAGATAATGAAGAAAACTCAGACCCTTAGATGCATATACCTATAATACATTTCAGACCCTTAAATGCCTATATGATACTATTTATGGATTTGCCTCTCACTCGACTTTGTGTCAGCTTGAGCCTTTATGTCATGCAGTTCTTCAATACATTACTAACTCGTATAAAACACACCATTGCAGACATGCAGTCTGGTTGGTTGGACACCTATTGGATTGCAGAGGTTGCAACATATTGATACATGTTAATTTACACAGCTATTCTAGGCAAATTACCAGTTTATATTAGCATGATATGTATTTATATACAAAATATTCAGAACCTTAAATCCAGTAAATGGGTACAGTTCAAAGTTGTGTGTTTGAACTGAAGCTGGAAAGAAAAGCTAGGCTTATTACTGTCCATGGTCTTAGAATGATTTGCTGACAAAACCTAGTGTCACATTTGTGACAGTTATACCACTGTCACATTTAGAATTTAAGTTACTGTAACATTCACTTATTGTCTTTCTTGTTAGTCTCATTAGCAAAATAGGTTTAAATCTTAGTGTAACATCCTATTAAAAAGTATATATAATCATACTTCAGTCTTTGCAAACCTATTTGCTAACCTACACATTTCAGACCCTTAAATTTACTGCCATATTGTGTGCACACAATGTCTTCTAACATTGCCACATTGTAATGTCTATGTTTATTCTGCATCTACATACCCTGAGGAATATATTCAGATAGTTACCTAAGTTACATAAGCAATGAATGACCATCAAACATTTAGGTAAATAAAACTCTGACCCTTGTTGAAAATACACCTGTCTAGTGTTTACTTTTTGTTGAGGGGCTCCCACGCACTGCAGAAGCGCAGTCAATTTAACAAGTGTTATTAAACATTATAACTCTGCATACATTTCACGTCACATGAAATAAAAAGCAAACGCATAAAATGGGAAGTATGTGTTCCTTAATAACTGCGAAGCAATTCATACATAAACAGAAGAAAATGTTGCATGTACTTTATTTTGTAATATCTTAACAATTGCTATCTTTATTTATGTACAGACATATCCCAAGAATATAAATGTGGTTCTCCTTAAAACATTGCCTCTATAAAGCTTGTTTTCCAAGAAAAAGAGAGAGGAGTTTAAAACAAGCTATTATTTCCCAGTACCAAGGAATTTGATTGGTTACTCTTTAGCATCGAAATCCTCCTTGACTTTAAAGTACACGTGTCAGAGCTTTCCATTGGCTTTTCAATTCTCCTCTTTCTCAGGCTCTCTCTCTTCTTCCAAACTCATTTGAAAAATTACACAACTCCTTTTTAGTTTTGATTTGCAAAACAAAAGGCACTCAATTCAAGCTGCGTGGCAAATATGAGTGGTATTCAGCAACAAAAACAATCGTACAACTTTTCGCCTCCTACGATTTCTCCTGAATAATAAAAAGAAAGAGACAAAAAAGAGAAGTTGGGCCAAAGGACATTTTTTGCCGGAAGAAAGAAGGCAGTACATTACACACAAAGGGTATAATTCATGGGGACATTTTTATTGACAGGAATAATACATATCACACTGTTTGTGTGCCCTTGTCATTCAGGTCAATTTATTCTGGAAGTCCGAGCAGGCAGCTGGAGCCTGTCCACCCAGAAACGCTGTTTGCAGCTAGGCAGAGCGGGGGAGTACGCCTGGGGAACACCAGGGGGCTTGCGGAGTGCACAGCTTCCAGAGGGGGGCTTGTTGCCATTGTGTTGTCTCTCAGTGACGGCGCGGCCAGTGTCACGGGGATCACATCACATGTCAAAGCACTGAAGTTTGCAGACTGGGACCCGCATGGAGGCCATCAGGTCCTGTGATATCCACGCAGTTAGCGCTCCACTTTGTGCTGCAGTCGCCATTCATACCGCAGCCATTAACAGAGTTTTGCATGCCTGTCACAGCCAGGCCTCCGCAGGCCTTCAAAGGCTTGAAATGCTTCAGCGCTTTCCTTTCCCTGCACTCCTTTGTTTTATGCCTCTATTTTCATTATGAAAGCAGGGAGTACATTGCTGGTAGGAGTCAAAACAAAATAAAGAAATCTTACTTTTGAAACATCATGAATGTAAATTTGTGGGATCTAGAAGCGATGCCTAAACAAACAAAAAAAAGTGCTGTTAAAAATAAATTTTATTCAGTTTTATTCATTCATATTTTTTAATGCATTTTGGTTTTACAACATTTAAACAAAATTATTTAACAAAAAATAAATGATTCAAACCCAATACTGTATTTAATTGCAGATGAGGAAAGGAAAAATCATATTTTGTATATGTATTTTAGATATTAATAATATTTGGGTGTGAAGTTTAGGATCACTGATGATTACATATATCGCTGCCTGATTGATGAGATGGTGTGACCAAAATACAATTTTGTTTTGTGAAGAGCATATGTACGCGCAATGTAAGTGCTGGTGCTTTCACAGCTAATCTGTGTGGCTGTCACTTTCTCTGCTTTGGCAATCTAGACATTAACAGCTGACTGCTCACAGAGCAACACGTAAACACTCCCATTCCTAAAGTGTATCAAATCAACTGTAAAATGTCTGAATTGAACAAATTGAACAATGTGTTTTATGCACTGTTGTCTCATATTTAAAATGAGCTCTGGAAAAAAAAATCCATACTGTCTGCCAACATTCATATGTTTACCTCTGGCGCCACCATCTGCCACAGAGCAGAAGTGCAGGTGATTAGCTATGCGATCTCCTGCAGCTCTGAGCACTCTCATTAGCACACAGAACAAAGAGGCGATTCTCTAGAGCCACAGTCATCTGTTACACTCTGAGTGGCTGGTTTTTTATTTGGGAGCTCTCCCCACCATCTGCCCATAGAAGCTGCTTTTGGTTAGATAAAACTCAAATAGAGAAAGTGAGAGGACATGGAAAAGGGCCTAGGAAGCCCATTAAAATGGCAATTAAAAGAGGGGGCCTCACCTTTTGACACCTAATATCTAATTAATGTAGATTTTTTTTTAAACATGACATAAATGCATAAGTGCAATTGTGATAAGACATTGATTCCTCTTCATGAAGCGTAATAACAGCCTTGTTACTATTTTGCCACAAGACACTCCTGTCCCCAAAGCCGCATCAGTATTAATTGATAAGGAAGCAGAGACAATAAGTATTACCCTTTTAATCTTTATATAAATTATGACATCCCTGAATTCATGTAAGGTCATAGTATAATATATGTAACTTTTTTACATATAATTGCTAAAATCAAGTACATGAAAGCACTGGTATTGATCTTAATGCAAAGGAAGCAAAGTTGTCCCAAAACAACCATAACCCAAATAAGGTCACTCAAATGCATTGAGATTTTATGAACATTTGTGGTCACAAATGCCGACTAACATCACTCCTTCATCACACATGATTCTGTGTGGCTCAGTAGGTAGAGCATGGCGCTGACAATGCTTAGGTTGAGTGTTTGGTTCCCATTGGGACAACATATACTGAAAAATGTATGCTTTCACTACTGTCCCTTTGGATAAAAGTGTCTGCTAAATGGCACATATTATACATTATTCACCAATGCGTGTCAGAAAAAATATTTTCACATGAAAAACCCATGACCGATATATTGCTGTAGTGTGATGTCATCACATGCACCATCCATTGACTGAGGGGAGGGGGGTTGGGGGCATACTGATGGCAGTGGAGCATGTGCAGTGTGGTTTATAAGGTGCATTACTAGTGCATTAAGGAAGATGACACTGTCCCAGCTTTGGCCTTCTCAGCCAAAAAGATTGAATTGTCAATGCCACATTGACTTGCAGGATTGAAAAACCTGGCTTTTTTGGCATTTTTATTAAAATCATTCAAACTGAATAAAAATATACAATTTGGGTTAAAATGGCAGGATGAGCTTGTTCCTTGTCTTTTCTTTGTTGCAAAAAGCCAGATGGCGGTTTGTCTTGCTTTGCCATTTTCCAATGAACAATATTGAGGCTTTTTTTGGCTGTGCTATGCCAAGGTTTTGACTTATTTGGCAGACAGGTTATATTACTTTGGCTTCGGATTTTGAAACAGACACCCTGTTATAATGACAGAAATCACTTCCTGGTTAGCTTGGCCAATGTAATGGCACAGCTTATTCAAGAAATTCACAAGATGTGCAGCTGTAGAAACAAAGTAAGGGCCTATGGCCAATCTCCCCATCATCTTCCAGCACACATACTGACGTTTATAGCCGTGACACAGTTCATAGTGTTGGGCAAGTGAGAATTTAATAAAAATGTCTATTTCCTGAATCCAATAGCCTTAACAGCCAAATGCCATTGTTTAAGGTTCAGCACTCTGAATACTGAACAAAAGTGGGAATTTATTTAATTTAATTTAATAAAGAGACAAATAAATATTATCATCAAAAATCTACAACTCATATACAACTAAAATTAGGAGTTGGTGGGGCCTCGGGTGGTGTAACGGTAAAAACATTCTTAAGCATTATTAAGTTACAACAAAAAGACAAAGACAAAATATTAAACGTCAAATCTCCAGACGTAAGTTTACTACCTTAACAAACCTTAAATCCTGTACATAAAGATGACATGTAACAATCATGAAAGAGATTCAATTTAAGAAAATTACCAAACCGAGATACACAACACGGAAACAAAAATGAACACCAAAGTTTGAACCAGAAAGATCCCAGAATGCCAGAATGTGTAGAATCAAACCTTAGAATCAAAAAGATACTGATAACTCTAGCATTCTATTCAAAATTCAACAATAGAGAATTTCAAGGCATTTCACTTTTTGGAAACTCCAATATGGACAAAGTATTAACTCTCTGGGTCATGTGGACCACACTTCCGGCAAAAACACATCCTTAAGTGCCCTGGTCTTCATTCAAGAAGAAATCAAATGTGTCAGTGATTACAACAAGCCCACATTTCTTTATGGCTATTAAGCCAATCCATGTGTCAAGATGGAGATTTAAATTAAGCCAGGCCACAGGCTGTTTGCCTGGACAGGATCATAAAATGCACTAACCCGACACCAGCATCGGAACAAGATTGGCACAAGCCACCAGGTCGGACATGTCATGTACCTTAGCAATTGCACCAGCTGGAGGATGACTGCTGGTTATCTTTTCTGTTTTAGACTCTGACTCTGTTTCCGGAAGGAATAAATCCAGTACTGTGCAGATGCAGATGGGTGTTTCGCGTGATTGTGCTGGTTTGCATCAGAACAACAGCAGTATTGTTGTTTCCCTATAGTCGTTTCTCTTGATTTTTAAGGGGCAAAGCACTCTGTTGTATTTTTTGGTGGTATTATTAGGATGCAAACACCCAGGAGCAGAATAGGAATGGGAATCAATGAGATTTTGTCATGGTTCCATGTAATTCATGCCACGTTTTATGTTTCATTGATGTCACGTTTCATTTCATGTCATGTCTTGATTCGGTTTTCATGTTACGTTTCTGTTCATGTTTAAAGCATACATTTTTTCATGTTCTTTCCACAAATCTTGCGTTCATGCTTTCTCTCTCTCTCTCTCTCGCTGTCGCTCACGTTTCCTTATTGTTTCTAACCCCTCCTTGTCTGATTACTAATTTTATTAACGATTAGATAGGTTTATTGTTTCTGCTAGCACGATTGGCAATTTAGTAACTCTAATTGCCGACGTGCTGGAGATTTACTCATTACTAACAATGACTAATTATCTTGTTACCTTGTCATGCTCTCCTCAGCTGTTTTCTGTTTCGCTCTGTTCACAAGCTAAGTGTCTGCACCTGTCTACACCTCCATATAAGCTCAGTGTTTTTGTCATGTCCTTGCGAAATTGTTGCCTATATTTCTATAGCACTTTTGAGCGTTTTCCTTGTTTGATTTCATTGTTATGACCCAAGCCTGTTTACTGACCATTTTTACTGCCTGCCGTTTTTGTTACCACTGCCTGTTTTGTACCACAAGTTTTGCCTGCTGTGTTTTGTGCCTTTGCCACGCGGAGCAGACTTCGGTCTTGATTCTTGCACCGTCCCTGACTACGAGCCTGCCTACTGTCCTCCTGTACCTCTGCCCCGCTGACAGCTACTCTGGTTTGTTTTGATTTCTTGCATGGTTTACCGAGTTCGAGACTGCCTTCCCCCTCGGTACTGTACTTTGGTTATTAACTAGATTTTTTGGTTATCGGACTTTGCTTTTGTTTGACTACGTCTCCTGAACATTCCTCTAATATAGCCTTTGTGGGTCTTTATTTTATGTCATTGTTTCTGAGTCATGCATTTCGGCCGGTCAGCCATACCCAAGGCAATGGTCAGGTTTGCGACCTGAGGAGAGACAAGCTGGAGGAGTCGAGCCCATGGATCTTTCTCGTGCTAGCATGAGAATCTCACCCGAGGAACGGAAGCGTCGGAGAGAGACTGGTACATGTTTCTACTGTGGGAAGCTGGGACATTCTCAAGAACAGTGTACCAACCGGTCCAAGAGGTCTGATTCATCCGTGGATGTGAGGTCCTTAGCCAATCAGGAGAAGACTGCCAGGAATGACCCTCGTCCCACCCTTACTGCCTTGATCATGCTTCCAGGGAGAGAGATCCAGGTGAATGCGTTGGTGGACTCCGGAGCTGACGCCAACCTCATTGACGTAGTGATGGTCAAGGAACTGGACATTCCCATCCTTCCACTGCCTCACCCTGAGAGTGCTCGGTCTTTGGATGGTAAGACGTTCTGCCGCATGACCCACATCACGGAACCTATCCATTTGATCATTTCAGGTAACCATCATGAAAAGATTCCGTTTCGCATCATCCGCTCTCCCAATGATCCGTTCATTCTGAGGTTACCCTGGCTACAGAAACACAACCCCGTCATCAATTGGAGTTTAAGTCAGATTCAAGCCTGGAGGCGTGAGTGTCACCAATCCTGTCTTCGATCCGCACCTGCACCAGCTGAGGGCGCACCCACTCCACCCCAAGTCCCCAAGACTTCCCTCGAGAATGTGCCCACCCCTTACCACGATCTGGGCACAGTCTTTTCCAAGACGCAGGCACAGACGCTTCCCCCTCACAGACCCTATGACTGCGCGATCAAGCTGCTACCCGGTTCCACACTTCCCTCAAGCCGCCTCTACAATATTTCCAGACCAGAGAGGGAGGCCATGGAGAAATACATTCGGGACTGCCTAGCCAATGGTCTTATTCGTCCCTCCTCTTCACCCGTGGGCGCTGGATTTTTCTTAGTCCAGAAGAAAGACGGCTCTTTGTGTCCCTGCATCGATCACAGGGAACTCAACAACATCACGGTCAAGAACAAATACCCACTGCCATTGATTGACTCCGCTTTTCACCCTCTGCACTTTACTCAATTAGATTTACGCAATGCTTACCATCTGGTCCGCATTCGACAAGGGGACGAATGGAAGACAGCATTCAACACTCCCCTTGGACACTTTGAATATCTCGTCATGCCTTTCGGCCTAACCAACGCACCTGCTGTCTTCCAGGCGCTAGTCAATGACGTCCTATGGGACTTACTGGGCCAACACATGTTCGTCTACCTTGATGACATTTTGATTTACTCCAAAAATGTCAAGAAACACGAGTCCCATGTACAGCAGGTTCTCCAAAGACTTTTGGAGACCAAACTGTTTGTTAAAGTTGAGAAATGTGTTTTCCACACTGACACTGTCGAGTTTCTCGGCCTCATCTTGGAGAAGGGACAGATCAGGGCGGATCCCAAGAAGATTCAGGCAGTCACTGACTGGCCCACACCTACCACTCGAAAACATCTTCAACGCTTCTTGGGATTCACCAACTTTTAGCGGAGGTTCATCAGGAACTACAGCTAAGTTGTCTCTCCTCTCACCAAGCTCACATCCACTGCCATGCCAAGTCCCGAAGCAGAAGGGGCGTTTTCTAGGATTAAGAAGATGTTCTCCTCTGCACCTATCCTGGTGCACCCCAACCCCACCCGCCAGTTTGTTGTGGAGACTGATGCTTCCGACTCTGGGGTGGGAGCCGTGCTCTCTCAGGTTTCCTCTTCTGACAATCGTCTTAACCCATGCGCCTTTTTCTCTCGGAAGCTTTCACCGGCTGAGAGAAATTATGACGTGGGTAACCGAGAACTCCTCGCAGTCAAATTAGCACTGGAGGGTGGAGGCATTGGATGGAGGGGTCCGAGAAACCATTTGTCGTGTGGACCGATCACAAGAATTTAGCTTACCTTCAGACTGCCAAGAAACTGAATTCTCGCCAAGCTAGGTGGGCGTTGTTCTTTGGCAAATTCAACTTTTCCCTGGTTTGAAGAATGTCAAGCCGGATGCCCTGTCCCAGCAGTTTGACACCAGCTCCGAGCGAGAGGCGCCTGAAAACATCCTCCCTTTGTCCTGCACTGTAGCGTCGGTAATGTGGAGAATTGAGTCTGTGATCCAGAGGGCTCTGCGAGGGGAGCCTGATCCCAGGTCCATTCCCGGCAGACGCCTTTATGTTCCCTCAGCTGCCCGGACACAGGTTCTCCAATGGGCTCATTCATCCCTCATGTCTTGTCATCCCGGCTTCCCCCGCACCCTGGAGGTCCTTAAGAGAAAGTTCTGGTGGAACTCCATGATTTCGGACGCCAGACACTTCATCAAGGCGTGTACCACCTGTGCCAGGAGCAAGGCTTCCCACCAGGCCCCAGCTGGACTGCTCCAACCTCTGCCTGTGCCCAGCCAACCTTGGAGCCACTTTGGGGTGGATTTCGTCACTGGACTCCCGCATTCTGAGGGTAACACCACCATCCTCACCATCGTGGACCGGTTCAGCAAGGCGGCACATTTCATCCCCCTGCCCAGATTACCCACCGCCCAAGAGACCGCGGACGTCCTGGTCAAAGAGGTCTTCCGCATCCACGGTATCCCCTCAGACATCGTCTCTGACCGAGGCCCCCAGTGAGAGATGCTCAGGTCTGGAAAGCTTTTTGCTTGGCCCTCGGAGCCACTGCTAGCCTCTCTACTGGATACCACCCTCACCGAGAGGGCCAAAACGCTTTACAAAAGGACGGCTGGTTGGCACAAAGTAAAAAAAAAGCAAGACAGAGACGAGAACCTGCACTGTTGCTCTTTCCATCTGCCTTTATCCTCCCAGCTGGAGGCATGGCCTGTCGAGGTCAGAGACAATTCAACTCGTAAACACTTAAGTGATCACGCTCTCCCATGATGGGAAACAGGCAGCCGAGGGAGGGAGATCCTCCAGCATGGAACAGCCGACCGCAACAACCCCACACATAAGACAAAAAACTACAAAAAACAGAGGTTATCATATTCACATAAAAACAAAAACTGACAGTGCCAAACACATTTTTTTTCGGCAATAAACTGATGGAACCACTATTTGATTAACACTCCACTCCCCCTGAGCTGAAGCAGTAAGCGGTCGCCATTTTCGCATCAAAACGCCATTTCTCGCAAAGTACCCAGTAGGTACGACATCGATTTCTGTAGCACCTGCACCGCACTCACGAAGAAAGAGGAAAGAGCAGGGTCAGCCCCTCTGTTCCTCGATCAGCTGTTCACATAACAGAGACAATTTTCCCAGCCCCTTTTCCAGATCAGCAATGCCCGTCTCCACAGCCGGTGATTCGGACGAACCTCCTTCTACAGAAACAGCATGCCGGTCATTCAAGTCAGGATTCACAATGAACCTGTCAGATAAATTAATATCACTCCCAAAGTCTGAGCATTCACAAAGTCTCTTAGCCAAAGCATGAGTAACAGTACAAACAGGAAAAATGTTGGTATTTTCTGGGGCTACTGGATCAGGGCACTCATTGACAAGTGGGACAGAAGTCACTTCAGGGCTTATCAAAACTTTGCTACCTGTTAAATTGTTCCCCAGGAAGACATGGACGGCCCACAATGACACATCCAGTCACTAGGAGATTTTAACATACATAAATAGCCCATATCAAATCCCTTCACCAACACACTTGAATTTCAGTCACAAAGGTCACATCTTCTAGCAAGAAAGACTGAGCCGAGGCCTCCTGCGTGGTACAATGGTTACAACGATGGCCAGGCAATAGCCCAGAGTCTGATTGGCTGCCACCGGGCAGCCCAGGGAGAGGGGAGGGAAGCCGACAGGATGTTCGCTGCGCATAGGAGTGGCTCTGGAGTACCGGGTTACTTTGCCTTCGTCACTATCGGTCACAGGGCTACGTCAGCAAACTCACATTACAAGGGGGGGATTGACTTGAAAATAGCAGGTGTAATTAGCTACCAAATTGGGAGAAAAAGGGAGAAAATCTGAAACAAATTCTTTAAAAAAAGAAAGAAAGACTGAGCCGCTCCAGTATCATGCAAAATATTAACAGGTTTCTCCATACCTGGTTTGAGGGAGAACCTGAACCCAGTCTGGGCCAGATAGACCAAGAGATCCCACCACACTGGATACTTCTTCAAAATAAAATAATTATTCAAAAGTAAAACAATCTTCAGAGTCTGATGAAATAGGGTTTATTGAATATAATGCAAAGGTTACATTCAAGAAGCCGGGCTGGTTCGCGAATCAGCAACTAACTCTCGTTCCCCAAGGAATCGTCTTTTATCTCATCCTGAAACCCCTCCTCATGAGGTTCAATGAGGTTACCACTCCCATTTTTGGCTTGATTCCCCCATAATCTCATAACAGCTTTCTTAATACACCATTATTTACCTTCCACTCATGTCTGCTGACAGTTCATATCCTCATTATCCCATTTTTATATGATTATCACATGTTGTTATTCATCATCGCTTCCTGGTTCTGTTCTCCCCCCTTTGTTTTTCTACCATTAGTTCTCTGCCCTTCGTTCTTTGGTATAAAAAATAAACAGTCACTTACACTGACCTGCCTGCACACTATACAATAAATCATGCCTTGATAATGCTATTTGCTTAAATGGCTTATATCAGTACACCATTAGACAATGTTTACTCACTACCATACATCTTTAAACACTGTTAATAAGGACAGAGACAGAACAGATCACGGGCCTGGGGTCATTGGGGTAGCCTCCGAGCTTGCCATGCACATGTGTCCCCAGGGCCTAATGTTGCATGAAGCAACTTCCCCTTATTTTCCCTTTCACATTCCCCCTTTGTGACTCTTTAATCACATTTGCACAAGTCAGCCATCCCTACTGTCTGTTGTCAGACTCTGTCCTGCCAGACAGCAAGTCGCTATCTCAAGGTTACAGTCATCAAAATTAAACAAAAGGTTATACAATCAGACCAGGCATGGTGGGACTGGTTGAACATATCATCATGGAAAGCAGCATTGGTAAAAATAGGAGTGATTATAGGATTGGTAATGTTGATGTTGTTGTTTGCCTTGTGTTGCCTAATTCCTTTTATTCAATCTCTGATAAAAAAGATGGTAGCAACTATGAGTGGACAATTTCCGGTTACATTGGGCCCATTAGAGGATGCTGGGGACACAGGCGTTGAGATGAAGCGGGTTAAACCTACTGCCCCCGACTCTTCTACCGAATGGAGTGAACCAATGAATGTGTCGCTGCATGGCAAAAGTGGGTGGAAAGTGGGTACCAGTATACTGGTACTGAAGGCACACAGTACCAGTATATGTCAGCCAGCGGATGTGTGCCCCTAGAAAAGTCTGGCATGGTAAATATAAATCTTAGTTCTGCCCCATTAACTGTCTCACATATTGTCGTGTCTCCGAAGTTAGCGACTACTTCCCCGCATTTAAGTGGCGCGGCATCGGTGGTAGAGTACACTAGGCAGGGGCCCTTACCATCCCGTTCCGTGCAATTAACTTGCGGATGGTAAGTGCTCCCAAAGTGACATAAATACAGCCCTATTTTTTCACCGTTCCACCTATGCTTTTCCAGCTTGTCGTCTCGTGTCACGCATAACGGGAATTCAATGTTGTCAGGTACCACAACTATCGGAGTCACCTTGGCATTTAATTAGTCCACAACAATAAGTACATCTTGACATTTGCTTGTTTCAATAAGTGTCTGTCCTGCATACGTATAGACATACCCATCACTTTTGCTAGTGCGATTCAATGGCTGACTCAATGGCTGATCGAGTTTGGTGTTTTTAGGCTTCTCCTCATCCCCAAATTCTAAATGCTTATCTCCTTTCGCCATATACTGTAGTACAATATGCATTGTAGGTAACACCCTCGATCTCCCGTACATTCCGCCTGTGTATATGATAATGGTCTTATGTGGGGCGTTCTTTGAGGGCTATAATTATAGTATGTTATGCATGTCTCCTGAGTCACCTGTCTCGCAGAGTATTCCAACCATTGATAAAACATATTACCCTTCACATGTAAAGTGTTTTGTACTTTCTCTGGTGCCCTGTAGGTAGTATTGTCCGTCAGGTGGCTGATGCTCTCATTGCTCACTGAGGCACGAGCCCCTGGCCATGCCTCCACCAATAACAATAACACCCCTGCCCTTATACCCCATACCCAACTCCCCTTCCTCTGTTTTTCTCTACATCTCCCTTGTTTCCTCATCCTCTCTATGCCCTGAGGGTGCTCCTTCTTCCTCCTCTCTTTCACCTATTTCTGCTCCCTCTTCCTCCTGTCTTTCACCTATTTCCCGCAAGTTGTCTCTAACCCCGTCCTGTGTACGTCCTGGTTCTCTCGCCTTACAGCAATGATTAAGGTGGAACCACACAGTTTTACCTTCAACTTTAAGCGCAGTGGGAGTTGTCAGAACCACCTTATACGGTCCCTTGCCTCTGGGTTCATTCCACTTCCTCTTGAACAACTTAATATACACCCACTCTCCCGGATGTATGTTCTGGAATGTCGCTTGTTCTTCCTGTTGTAGCTCCTTTCACCTGTTGGAAGATGGCTTGGTGTATTGAGGTTAGATGTTGTATATAACTTGACAATTATTTTTCAAGTTGCTCAAGCGGGGGTCCATTATACGGACCCTGAAGGTACGGCACTGGCATAGGCCTACCAGTTAACATCTCATGTGGGGTTAGGTGTGTGCCTCTATTTGTTTGCATTCTCATGCTCATTAACGCCAATGGTATTGCATCTACCCAATTGATCTTTCCATCAGGGCATATTTTGGCTATCTTTGCTGTTACACTGCCATTTGCCCTTTCCACCATTCCTTGGGTCTGTGGATGGTACACGCACCCAAATCTTTGTCGGATCCCCAACATTTTGATTATGGCTTTCACCATTTCGCCACAAAATGTGGTCCATTATCCGAACTGATCTTGTCTGGAATCCCAAACCTGGCAAACACTTCTTTGCATAGAAACTTTGCCACTGACTTGGCATCTGGACTACTTGTAGGTGTTGCCTCTACCCATTTGCTATATCCATCCACCACCACTGGCATTTATCTTTTGTTTTGGACTCGCTCAATCATGTCCACATAATCTATCATGAGGTGTCTAAAAGGTCCATCAGGTGGTGGGATGTGCCCAACTGGTGCTGAAAAAGCCTTCCTGTTGTTGTATGCTGCACAGACTTCACAGTCAGTCAGTGCTCTCTCTACCATAGCGGTTAAATAGGGCAACCACCATGCATTTTTAATGCGTTTAATGACTTCCCACCTTGCGCAATGCTCTTGACCATGACCTTGATCATGGTGTGGATTAGTGATGTAGGCGCTACAAAGTGTCCTGCTGGTCCTCTCCATAACCCCTTATGGGGGGCATCTTGTGTTTTTACAGCCCCTCTCCTTATCCAAACACTTGCCTTTTCTTGCGCTTCAATGAGAGAGAGAAAGTCTCCTGTAGGGCTATGTTCTTCTGCCAATAATGGCATTATACAGCGCCCCAGAGCAGCCTGACATGCCACTTCATCTGCTAGATTGTTTCCTTCAGCTATCAAGGTATTTGCCTTCTGATGTGCCGGGCACTTTATAATGGCTACTGCTACAGGTAGTTTCATGGATTCTAGCAATTCTGAAATTGCTTCTCCATGTGTGACGGGTGTACCATCAGCCCTGCGAAAGCCTCTTTGCTTCCAGATAGTGCCATAAACATGACAAACACCATAAGCATATGCCGAATCTATGTAGATATTGATACATTTTCCCATTACTAGTTGGCATGCGGCTGTTAAGGCTTTGATTTCTACCAGTTGAGCAGAGAATGGCTGCGCAATCTTCACAGCTTGCACTTCAGTAAAGGAAGTGCCATCATTGTTTAACTGTACTACCCTGTACCCGGCATGATTTCCTCTATCATCCCTAAAACATGAACCATCTACAAACAGCGTAAGATCGGCTGCAATGGGTTGGTTGTACAAGTCTTCGCCAGCTTTAAGAAACACCTCAGTTCTCTGAACACATCCATGGGGAGTACCATCAGTTGGCAAGACCATTCTGGTTGCAGGGTTAATGGTTGTACATCACTTAATAGTAATGTCCGGTGCAGATAAAATGACTTCGTAACCAGTTCTCCTAGCCTGTGTCAGAACAAAGCACGGACTAGTTAATAACGCATGTAATTGGTGGGACGTGTATAGCGTCACTGAGTGTCCCATTGTCAAAGTGGAGGCCTTTTGGTAAGCAAATGCGGTTGCGGCCAACCCTTGGTAGCATGGCAGCAGTCCTTGCTCCACAGTGTCTAGTTTTGTGCTATAGTAAGCCAATGGCTGTTTACCTGCGGATGTGTCTTGCATCAGGACTGCACTGGCAAAGCCCGATCGCTCAGCAACATATAGAGCTGTTTGCAATTGATGTTTTAAGGCTTGGAAGACCTCATCTGCTTCTGTATTCCATGACAATTGAGTTACACTGTTGCCTTGCCCTGCTGCTTTAATCAATGCTCGTAGTGGCGATGTAATAACTGCATAATCATAAATCTATAAAATAAATAGGTCTACTATAGACCACTCCCAGGAATGAAAGCATTTGCCCAACTGTCTGGGGCTTAGGTGCCTTGGTGATGGCTTCCACATGCGACGGAGCAATAAGCCTTTTGTCACCACTCAGCTGTCTACCTAGGTATTCAACTGTCTGCTGACAAAGTTGTAACTTGTCTTTACTGACCTTGTGACCTCCTGTTGCTAGAGCAGTCAGTACGGCAACTGAGTCTTTCTTACATTGCTCTTTAGTGGGGCTACAGATCAGCAGGTCATCTACATACTGAATCAGGGACTTTCACAATATCCTTATGGCAGCCTAGTCTATGTATACTGCTGACCTTGGTAAGTGAATGCAAAGAGGTACTGTGACTCCGGATGTAATGGTACACTGAAAAAGGCAGAACATAAATCAATCACTGTGTATCATTGTGTGTTTGGTCGTATGTTGGATAGCAGCGTGTGTGGATCCGGGACCACAGGTATCTCTGCCTCAACTATTAGATTGATGGCTCTCAAGTCATGCACCAAGTGATAATCATCTGAATGTGGCTTCTTGATTGGACAAATTGGGGTGTTGCATGGGCTTTCAGTCTTTATTAACACCCCGGCCTGTAACAGACTATCAGTTGTAGGCTTGATTCCTTCTATGGCCCGCTGTTTGAGGGGATACTGCCTTTGATATGGCAGCCTAACCCCGTTCTTCAGCGTGATCTGTACTGGCTGTGCTGACCTAACACAGCCTACATCTGTCTTGTGTTTGGACAATACATTCTCTGGCACTTGCTGCAGCAATGTTTCATGCTCTGGCATAAGGGGCATCTGTGTTGGCCACTTCTCATCTAGCAGGACCCTTTCTGCTAAACCCTCGTCATATGTTTTTCCTGAGATCCTAATGAATTGTTTGTCTGAGGAGATGCGAAGGTACCTATTATCTGTTGGTAACCATTCCTGCACCTGTAAGGCTGTTTTGAGCATTGGTCCCAACTCATGTGACTCCCTACCTTTTGCTATTAACAATGTCACATGTGGTGTTGAGTCTTGAACCTGGAACCATTGGTTTAGGGACGGTGGCAGTGTTACTGCGGCTGCTGCTCCTTGTGGACCGATATAAATGTCTTGACTCATAATTGCATAACGGTGCCTGTTGATGGTGTCATCCCAACACGCTTCATAGTCCTTGTGTGCTTGCTGTTCTTCATACATGAGGGTGCAGTGTGATGCCAATTGAGGTTCTGTGGTTGCCCCAAGCTGGGTTCGCACCCATGGTTCCAATCTTTTCCATTGTTGCTGTAACATAGATTCTTGAGGGTCGATACGTAGCCAATACACCATGGGCTGCAGGAGCCCACCTTGCTGAGCCTGCATGGGCATTATTCTGCTTGGTACGTCATCGGGGATATCTACATAAATGCCATCCTGTGTACATATAATGTTGGCTCCCAGCAGGCATAAAATGTATCTTCCTAACAAATTAACTGGAGTATTAGTAGAGTATAGCAACGGTGCAATGATAGTTCTTTCAACAATTCGTATTGGGACCGGCTGGGTAAGTGGAATAACCTGTGGTTTCCCAGAGAAGCCAACAGTCTTAACTGATGAGTTAGAGAGGGGGAGGCCAGCTCCTGTTTTCCCAATGCAAGAGTAGGTGGCACCAGTGTCCACCATAAATTGATATTCTCGTTGATTAATAATCACTGGTATAATGGGCTCCTCTTGTGGTTGCATTGAGACAATGGGTAACATTGTTTCGCCCTCTGGCTTCTCTGGGCACCCCTAGTTTGGCCAGCTTGCTGCTGACCCTGTTCATGGGTTGGGTCCCGCTGGCTCTTCCCATGGATTGGTTAGGCAATCTCTTCTGCGATGTCCAGCCTGGTTACACCCCCAACACACCCCATCTCTGGGTCCTAGCATGGGTAGGCCTCTTCCTTCGCCTCGTTGAGGTGGTCCCTGTCGTTGTCCATAACCCCTTCCTCTCATTTGCCCTCTTCCCACTGGGGGTGGACCAGAAGGGAAATTGTTTCCGGTCTGGTTGCCATACATCTGAGTGGGCAGTTCAGTCAGTACCACCGGGGCCTGTGTTTTTTCTTTGTTAGCCTTCTCCCTGTCCTTCTTGGTTTTGATCAGCTCCCCCAGCTGCAGTTGTGTGAGTTTTCTGGCCAGCTGCTTGCTCTGCTCATCTGTGTCTTTCTTCTCCTTCCGGTATTGCTTTACATGGTGTGTTGTGTTCTGAAAACATTAGCCAGTCCATTTTCAGTAACCCCACCACCTCATCCAAGCGCGTCTGTACTTGTTGTGGCAGGTTCTTTTTGAGCATTAATTTGAACAAGTTTTGTGTGGTGTCGTTTGCATTCCAGGGACTTCCTGTCTCCTCCCTCCATCTGCGCTGAAATGTGTGTAGGAACTTTGGCACACTCTCACCTTCTTTCAACTCTTCTCCTTCCAGCTTTGAGGGATCCAACTTGTCCGGGTACAGCCGTCAAATCTCTGCCCACACCCTGGTCCAGAACCCGTTGAATCCCACGTGATCTGCCGCGTGCCCTGTCGTTAGTTGGTTCAGCAGTACTGTCTGAAAGACTCCGTCAGTCACATGTTTTCCAACCACATGCATCAATAGGGCCTTGATATCTCCCAGCGCCAACCTGAGTCCCCCTGTACTCTCTTCTAGGGCTGTAATCCATTTCCCAGCCCCTTCCGTGAGGTCTGGTAATCTACCTGCTAACCCCACCATGTCCATGAATGACCAAAGTGTATACTGTGTGCAGCCACCTTTGTCCACTAAAGGGTACATGCACGCTGGTCTTTCCTCAGCCCCATCGTCCTCTTCCGCCACCTCTTGTTCCTTCACTGCTGACTTCCTTAAAATCTGTTTACCACTCCTCAATGTCAAAAGGTCTTCTGGCGCACTGTAGGTCCGTGGCATCCACTCCTCTATTTCTGCTATGCGTCTACTTATGCTCTCCTGTGCAGAGTTTCCTCTAGCTCTTCCAGGCTGTTTCCCTTCCTTGCTCGTAAGGCCTTTTTCCCTTCAATAAACAACTCACCACATATAAACCTTCTCCTAGAAACCGATGTGGTTTCCCTTTCCTCCTCACTCTCGCTGCTCATGTTGTTCCTTGGGGTGGAGGTGCATGGTGCCTCAAGCCTGACTGGGGGTATGTCTTGTCTCTCCCCTTTCTTTTCCCTCATTTCGACCCTAGCATAATCTTGTCGGTCTGCTACCGAACCTGAACCCTCTCCAACTAGTCCTGCCTCTTCTCCCAGTTCTGAGCACCAGCTGCTCACCCCTCTCGCTTCTTCTCCCAGCTGTGTGTAAGATTTAAGTATTGGCTCGGTGCCCTGCTTTGAACTCGCTCTCCCTCCACATTGGGCCTCCGAGTCCCCACTTTTCATCACCACCTTGACTTTTCCTATCATTGGTTCAAACTCTACCCTTCCTTCCAGCTCTACCACGCCTCCCTTTTGCACGTTCATGGGATATTGACCTGCTCTGAACGGGTTCTTGTCATCTTGATAGGGCGGTGGGTCAGGCATGAGATTTAGTGCCACTGGTTCTTGCTCCTTTTCCTTACTCTCAAGCATGCTTCTTATTGTCTTAACTGACTCTCTGTATTGGTTTCCTTCCTGTTTAAACCAACCCAACACCTCCTGCTCTTTTGTCTTCTTGCCTATGCGTTTGCTACTCATATCATTGGGTTTGTGATGCCTTATAATAGTTTCCATCTCCTCGCAGCTAGTAGGGTCAAAGGTGCCCTCACTAGGCCATTGCTGGCCACCTGTTGTCCTTTTGTTCAATTTTTTCATGCACTTTTGAATTTAAGTTTGGGGTGACGCATTGATATCACTTCCACTGGGGTGAACACCCCTGCTTCTACAGCACGAGTGCTCCTCCCCATCTTTCCTGCTTTCGCCCCCATGTACCCTTGTCTGGTGCTATTGGCTAAAGATCTGGGAATTTCTGGCTCTTCGTCTGACTCCCTGGTTCTAATCAATACTATTATTTTTTCAACAGTGACTGCTGCTTTATATTTACTACTAGACTCAGGCTTAAAGGTCAGTTTTTCTGAACCATCAGGTTCTTTTTTTGATGTCCGCCCACTTGCCTGTTTCCCACCTGACTGTTTGCGGGCTAATGGTGATACTAAGTCGCGGATTTAACAACAGTCTGTCCCGTCCTAAATGGGCAAGTCTTTCTGGCATGTTTAGAAATGGTGCAAGTGGTAGGGTCGCTTCACTCTCTGGGTTATCACATAGTCTAACCAATATCAATCCCAATGTGCTTACTGTCCACAGTCTCTGCAGTAACTGTAACCACGGTACGTCAGGGAAATCTATCTGAACCTGCGTTAAATTAACCCACTTGGTGAGTAGCCAAAGTTTCAAATTAATCAGTTGCACGTCTTGATAGTGTTCAACTCCCTCTGAATCTCTATAAGTGCACTCTAACCAAACATTTGTTCTAACTCCTTGAGTTTCTATATCCCCCATTCACTTCTCGCAAGCAACTTGTATCTAGTTATTTCTATTTATTGTTTATCTCCTTATTTTATTATATACTTTTCTCTGCTTTTAGTGATTGTATGATTCTAATTGCGGATGAATTCCCAAATTCCTTGTCTCTTTTCTTGATCACGTTCGTGTTCCCACTCACTTGATCACACACATATGACCCTCTTAACCCTCCCCCTCGCATTATTTCACATAGAAACTCACACCTAAGGTGGTGTGGGTCTTCACTACTTTGATTGCTACTGTATCTGTTGGAGCGCGTCCTTTCAGTAATTTTCCCTGTACTCTGATCTGTAGTTAAAATATGATATTTCATCCCTCTACACTTTTGGGAGCACACGGAACTACAGTGCTTCTCTTATAACTTACTAAGACGTCTGGGAACCAGTAATTTACAACCCGGACACCAAAAAACACACCAAAATAGACAGTTTAAGGCAGTGTAGGCAAACCCTGTACCCCTCTACACTAGACCTCATTCGATAGCATATTCGACGGCACAATTTTATGCAATTTTACTCACGTATGGCTTCCCACTGCTCCTTATCCAACGTAAGTGTAAACGGTGGAGTCAGTTTATTTGATTTGAATATCCACTTCTCCACTAAACCTCGCTCCAAGCCAGCGATTTCATCAACGTCTATACAAATAATGTGTTTTTCAATAATACTAACATCAGCGTTCTCTAGCAACACATGAATCCACATAATCAATATATAATGTCTCATGCTTTCATCCATAATTTAGACTCCTTCTCTAAATAACAACTTGTCGGTAACTACGTCCCCATGTGTACTACTAAGGCCAGCAGTGTATGCGTTTTTATTTTTTCTTAATTGGGAAACAGGGGTAATCCTACATGTCATTATTCATTAACCTTACTCATAGGCTATATGTCCCTTATTTTAGGCTCATTGACTATAGCGTTCAGGGGCTCATGTGTTCACGGTCCTTATCCTAATAGACCGGAACCTCGACAAGTTGATCACGCCTTTTATGCACTTTATTTTAGCTTAAACAAACTATAGCGCATAAACCTGGTAGCACAAACATATAACAGTTTTCACCTATGTACCACCATCCACACAACAGCGGCTGTCCACACTACAATGAATGCAACAGCCCAAAGAACAAGAAATACCTTTACACCTTTATGTAAATCTCGTTTAATTATTACTTCCTCTGAACTCTTCTCTGCTTGTATTGGCTGATCATTCGACAAGGGCATGCACCCACACTTACCTTACTTACCGTTATACTGCTCCCTTTTTCAGCTTCGCTTCTACTGTATCTAACAATTTCTAAAATTCCCCAAACACCTAGGCCTTACAGATCATGCGTGATTTTCACCGAGCAAAAGACTCACAAATGCACAACAGACTCACGATTGCGAAAACACTCATAGAAAAGCTCACAAAGCACACGTAAGATCTCACAAAACACATACAAAACTCGCACAACCCATATAAGATTTCGAAACCACATGTAAAACTCACAGGTCACACACCTCTATTCACACCATTGCCAGCACATTTAATAAAGCCGCTGTCCCCGTCGGGCCCTTAGCGATTGTTTCGGTTGCCATCTCAAAAGCCCCTAGCAAACCGTATGACCTCTACTCTGGGTCAGAGTCACCGTCTCGTAAGCCCCTAGTGACTATTCTGTTTGCAGTCCCGTAGGCTCATAGCAAACTTTAACAATTTCCTCAATTTTACTACTTGCGCTGAACCAACACCAAATTAATCAAACCTCCAGCAAATGCAGCATAGACCACGAACCAACACACTATCAGTAATTTGAGCATGCACTCTGGCATTTCTCTTCACATACACCTTTCCTCACTCACACACATAAAACACATACAGTATATCACATCAGACTCTTTTTCTTACTATATTTTTAAATTCTTTAGAGGAGAGGCTAGCAATGCCTTAGAACGGACGAATACACACTGCCTTCGATTTTTGGAAATAGGCTCTGCTTACCTTATTTCCCTGTATGGCCAATGTTGACTCAAAGGCAGCAGTCCCGCCCAAGCGTCTGGCTTCCCCGAGTCTCTCCTGGCTGGCTCGCCAATTCAATGAGGGAGAACCTGAACCCGGTCTGGGCCAGATAGACAGAGAGATCCCAGCACACTGGATACTTCTTCAAAATAAAATAACCTTTCTTCAAAAGTAAAACAATCTTGGGCTGGCGGATAGCTTAGCGGTCTAACGCACCACACTTTGGCTGGTCCGGTGTGGTGTGCGCTACCTGTCAGGGACGCGGTTCGAAACCCGCGTCTCTAACAGACCGACCCTGGTCGTCAGCCCATTGGACTTTGCTGTCCACCTGGTCCGGCACGAGTCCGTCGAGGAGCAGGAAAAAGGCGTCCATGGTAGAATTCCGTCTCGGAAGAGGCGGATAAATTCGGCCCGGAAATAATGTATCGCCCCGGAGGACAGGCGGCGGACTCGTGGGGGAGGGGGAATTGAGATAAATAGAGGGTATAATTGGCAACCAAATTGGGAGAAAAATGGAAAAATTAGAAATAAAAAAATAAAAAATAAAACAATCTTCAGAGTCTGATGAAATAGGGTTTATTGAATATAATTCAAAGGTTACATTCAAGAAGCCGGGCTGGTTCGCGAATCAGCAACTAACTCTCGTTCCCCAAGACATCTTCTTTTATCTCATCCTGAAACCCCTCCTCATGAGGTTACCACTCCCATTTTTGGCTTGATTCCCCCATAATCTCATAACAGCTTTCTTAATACACCATTATTTACCTTCCACTCATGTCTGCTGACAGTTCATATCCTCATTATCCCATTTTTATATGATTATCACATGTTGTTATTCATCATCGCTTCCTGGTTCTGTTCTCCCGCCTTTGTTTTTCCACCATTAGTTATCTGCCCTTCGTTCTTTGGTATACAAAATAAACAGTCACTTACACTGACCTGCCTGCACACCACACATATAAATCATGCCTTGAAAATGCTATTTGCTTAAATGGCTTATATCAGTACACCATTAGACAATGTCTACTCACTACCATACATCTTTAAACACTGCTAATAAGGACAGAGTCAGAACAGATCACGGGCCTGGGGTCATTGGGGTAGGCTCTGAGCTTGCCAAGCATAGTGTCCCCAGGGCCTAATGTTGCATGAGGCAACTTCCCCTTATTTTCCCTTCCACAGGTTCTTCACTCAAAGACAGAAATCCATCCATAATGAATGGCACATAACCCCCTTTAAGAGAATACTCAATATTAGGTTTCCCTAATATGGTCACTGTCACTTTTCACTTAAATCCTCCCATTCAACAGCCGTAGCGAAAGTACTGTCCTTTTCCGAACCACCGAACCAACAGTGTCTTTCGGAGAGTCCATTTCCACACTATCACTATGACATATATCAAATGTATCCGCCGACACATTTTTATGAGTGAGGACATACTCATCAGCGTACACTGCGGCTTGTGAAACCAAACGTACCTTCTGTTAATTAAAATGAAGACCACACACTCAGACAGACAATTTTTAAACTCTTCCAAAATGACCAGCTCTCTAACTTGATCAAATTCTTTAACTCGTTGCGAAACACACCAACGGTCAACAGACCTTCTTTCACACTAGCAAATTCACAAGATTTTTATAATCCGAACTCTGTTCTATTGAAAGTGACATGTATGCATCTTGCTCTTTTCCCGTCAATACGCACTGCAAAAGCATGGTCCAAGTTTCTTTGGGCCATTTCAAAATTATAGCAACCCGTTCAAAATTAGAAAAATATTTGTCCACCTCAGCCTTGCGAAATGGTGGAACCATTTGGATATTTCTTGTACATCAAAGTCAAAAGATATGTCTGTCTCCACACTAATTCTAATAGCCTCAAACTCCAGTTCTTTCAAGCGCAAAGCTTTCTGCATATCCAGTTCCTTTTCTTGCAACTCATGGGTTTTCCTCTCGCCCTCACGGGCAAACTCAAACCGTTTCATTTCGCCCTCACGGGCAAACTCAAGGCGTTTCATTTCTAGTTCAATCCGCTTCAGAGTAACTTCAGCAACCACCACAACCAACGTTTCCGTATCGGATCTTTAACAAATGTGTCCAGGTTAAACTAAATTTTTCTAGGAGTAACAATCCACACAATATCAAAAATGAAGCACAACAGCGCTTAACTAATTCACTAAATATCCAAATACAAAACACTGGGGTATATCAAAAACATGACCTTAACAGTGACTAATCCCCTCATTAGGAACAGATTTATGTGACTCTCCTCTATGTTGAATTGATCACTATATTGGACTATTATTACTCATCCACTACTTTTCGCAGTTCGGCTCTAACCACCTGATTAATTCTTATCAAATTTAGCACATTAATAGAGGGTAACTCTAAAAAACAACAATTGACTGAATTTGGCACCAATTGGCCACATGGTGGCACTAGAAATTGAAATTGAAATTACAATATTTAAACAATCATAAATTATGTTTCCCTGTTTGACCTAGAAACAATAATCTAATATATCCCTCTCCACACACAGACATTTTTCTGTAGGACCCATAAAATCTCATATTGTATTATCTGCCATTTTTTACTTTCAAAGTAAAAAGACCTTTCCTTAAAGACATTTCCATGTATTGACAGGCAAATTTCACTCATTTGTTCGTTGGTATCACCTCTTTAAACATATTATAAAGAAGGTTGCTATTCAGCAAACATAGCTGCAGTAAGGCAATTAATCTGCAGTGGGTGTAGCTTTTCACAATAATGCTTATACGATCATTTTAAATAAGATGACGTGTTCACATTGGCAGCCATATAAAGACTCCAACCGTACAGCCCTCTAACCCTTGTGGGGCTGTACAGTTCCAATATTAAAATTATCTCTATCTCTATGTGTATTTATATATATAAATACATGCATACATACAGGGGTAGACAAAATAATGGAAACACCAAATGAAAAAGGACTTGTAAATCAAGTTTAAAAATAATAATTTTATCATTTTAAAAAAGTGAGAAAGACAAGAAAAAGAAAAAACATTTAATATCAATTTCCAAATATTTATTTGAAAATGTTATATTTTTTACAAAACAAATCCACTGTAGAGTGAATTTGTTTCACATAAATGTAAAAACAAACAAAATAAATTGACATAAACAGGACATCAGAACAGAATATTTTTCAATTCAAGGCACCATTATAACAATAATAACAAAATTCACCTATTTACAGAAAATGAATAGGCTGTTTAGCTAAATGCATATGTGGTTTGTCTGCAGTGATAACTTGTACATTGTCAATATTCTTTGACAACTGTAAACATTTGCTATATGCTTTGATGATCATAATAGACGAAGCAGATTCTTTTCACACAATGAAAAGTCCATTAAAATAGCATAATCTCGTAGAGTCTGTTTAACATAACATAATCTCTAAATCTGTTTAAATAGCGTGATCCCTAAATCTGAAATGTACCCCTCTGCCTGCTCTAAGCCCCATCCACAAGGTCTGGCTTTAGGTATAGCCCCTCCCCCATCACAAAGCGTAGCTTCTACTGTACGAGTCTGCCCTGGGGGCAAGGCAGTATGGTACTTTAATTAATCAAACAGTCTATCTCCAGAGAACAAGGGCTCATTATTAGTACTATTGTTCAGTTTCTCACGCAATGTTTTCAATGTAATTTTGTCAACGGTTTAGTTGCAATGTTATATCAGATTTACCTTTATTACAGAAGTGTGTGGTTAGGAATGGAGACACATTAAGGGTCAATATTAGATATGTCAAAAACTATTAAGAGTGAGTGATTTTCAGCAGGGTTCGACAGCCTCCTCCACAGTCTGCCTGCACACATTCAGTTGCCCCCCCAAAAATAGACATCTCCTGCACAGTGACATTTCGGTTAGCTTTTTGCCTCACAGCCTAACATGTTCGAATGAAGAATCAGATCAATGCATGTTCTACGCAGCATGTCTGAACGAGTGCTAAAGCTCAAGCCACACTGCAGGAAAACAATAGGCCATCTGCAGTGGAGGACAATGTGACACACCCACCAGGGTTCCACAGGCCCGCTTAAAGAACCCCATTAATGTGCCATCTCACTAATTCAAATAGGTTTCTAAAAAATTTTAAGAAACTATTTAATAAAAAAAAAGGTTGGCATAGTATACCACTGTGAATATGATTTCTTGCAATCAGACTCATCTCTGCTTTAATATAACAAAGACAACTTGCAGAATGAAAAACGCACCTCCTCATTGCCTGCCTATTCTATGATGCACATACTATTTTGTTGGCTATTATCTGATTAATAATTAAAGTAACTCTTGACATTTTTCACTTCACCCCTTTTCATCATATACATCTGGGGGCGTATGTACAAAGATTCTAAGAGTAGGAGTGCTGATCTAGGATCAGTTTAGCCTTTTAGCTCATAATGGATATGGTTAGGATATGGACAGAGGAAACCTGATCCTAGATCAGCACTCCTACTCTTAGAATCTTTGTACATACGGCCTCTGGACTTTAATTCAGTCCTTTCTCTAATCAAATACATGACAGTTGCAAATAGAACAAAACTATTCATATATATAATACTCTTTGCTCCCTAACCAATAGCGGGTCTAGATACGGCAAAGCCATATGGCTGTGGTTAGACATGTCACTTAAGCAGCATGTAAAGTCAATGGAATGACGGAGTTGGTTTTCTGAGGAAAAATCAAGACTAACAAATTCCCCCAGACATCAGGCACCTGCTGACTACTGAACAATTGCCTTAATTCCTTAAGCTCAGGCCAGTAGCTTCCTAAAGAATATGCCTGCAGTCTCGTGGCCTGCATCATTGCTACTGTGGCGGGGGGCAGTCACACTAAATTTGATTTTCTGTTGTAAAAGCCCAACTAAACTCGATAGTGTAGGGCACAAAGTGCAGAGTTGAGCGTAACTAGAAGTGGAATTGGTAAGTGTGTTTCCTTAATTCGCAAAACATGAGAAAATGTCAGTTGTTTGACACTAATTGATTTTAGGGTTTCAGATTCCTTTCAGATGCAGCTATACAGGCATACATTGATTTTAATTGACAGAAACAAGGCCCAGGATTGTAACAGACTCTGACAGCCAAACAAATGACAAGCATTTGCTACAATGGTATTTTAACCATGGGAGGTATTTTTGTCATGCTGTTTATAAAGCCTCTGTTTATGTTTTGGTTCAATTGAACGTCCAATCATTGTCTTCATCGTTACCTAGTTATCTATTTTTTGTTTAAGTAATGCCATCTTAAATGTAATGAAAACTAAATTTAACAGATTTTGTTGTTTATGTAACCACTGTGTCAGCAGTGCCACCTAATGGCCATCTAAGGTAATCACAACTGGTATCTCTTTTGAAGAGCAATGGAGCCAATTCAATAAGGATTTTCAGCTGAAAGTGGTAGGGACTAGAAAGTGTCAGTTGGGGGTTAGATAGAAGTATAAGGATGTGTAGGGAAATTGCAAATACACCACCCATGGGAATTTTTGATTGTATTATTGTTGCAGAAAAGTTACAAGTATGCCAAACCTAACGTTGGTATGAGATTACACATCAGGGTTGAAAATTTAAACTTTTTAAACACTGCAATCTAAGGGGGGGGGTTGCCATTTTCCTAGATCTGCAAGAAAGCATCTGACACTGTCAATTACAGCTACCATCTCAAATTTTTTAGAAATTGAACTTTTCCTCCAATGCCATGAAGTGGATGAGGTCATATTCTGATAGGGTACAGTGTGTCAGAATCAACAACAATCTGTAATCATCTGGAAAATGTATAATAGGGGTACCCCAAGGACCTGTTGTGGGCCCACTACTGTTTAGCCTGTATATAACTGAGCTTCTACATGTTTGCCATGGAGTTGGCATCCAAATGTGTGTGCTGCACTGCATTGCACTCTTGGAGGAATATTCACCTCTCAGGGCCCTAATTTGGTGAATCAAGACGGTGTCGGTAACACAGATGCAAAGTGAGGATGGTGGCGCTTTAGGGCGTGTCTAATGCAATTTCGGTCATTTCGTGACTTAGAACGATAGCGCACCTCCGGCTCAGTTGTAAAAAAGGTTGTATTAACGTTAAAAAGATACATGTGGGTGTGTAGTAATAATAATAATAATAATGAATTTTATTTATATAGAACACTTTAAAATACAGAGAAATCTCAAGGTGCTTTACAACAGATACCATTTAAAAACTACAAAAAGAGCAATACAAATACATACAATTTAATTGTCCTATACACATAATAGAATAAACGATACACATAATTTGTTTAAAAAAATATATAAAACAGGGGCTGTTCATTGTGTGGTTTTGTGGAATTTAAAGTTCAGTGGTTTGGAAAAGCAGAAATGAAAAGGTGAGTCTTAAGTTGTGTCTTGAAAGTGGTGAGAGAGTTTGAAGTCCTGATGTGATATGGGAGCTGATTCCAAAGGCGTGGTGCCAGGGAACAGAAAGCCCGGTCCCCCATGGTATGGAGGTGGGTTCTCGGGGGTTATCTGGGGAGTGAGAAGATTTTGAAGGTAGATGGGGCTGTTTCCAGTGATGGTTTTGAAGGTGTGAAGAAGAATTTTGAAATTGATCTGAAATTCAACAGGTAGCCAGTGAAGAGCGACCAGAATTGGGGTGACGTGGTTTGATTTTCTTGTCCTGGTGAGAATAAACCCCTCAGTGCACCGCCGCTGTGCTGCTTCTCCTCGGTCTCTGCTTTGCAGATAAGGCTCTGCTCTTTCGCTGGGCGGATGCCGTCAGATGTCTCCTCATTGAGTAAGTTTGTCAGCTTTCTCTCTGTCCTGACTTTCTGTTCGGAGTTAGTGGTTGTCGGCTGAGACAGTTCGAGTGTTTTTTTACAGTTCGTTGGAAATCTGTAAAGGTTTCACAAAACAAACATCGCCACATCAAATGTCAAAGTTGATGAAAAAAGAATAACGTAGTAGTAGTTTAAATGCCGAAAAACCTAATTAGTTTGGAAAGTGAGAGCGTGAGCCACAAACTAGGCGACCATCTTGGGCAGCCATCTTCCTTTTAGCAACTAACATAATGTAGCTAACACACACACAGAGCTAACACTCACATATCACAACTAACTTACACATGTAGCTAACACACATAGCACACACTCACATAACACAACTAATTTACACATGTAGCTAACACACGTAGCTAACACAATTAAGATACCCGTGTCTCACTAACATGGTTAACACATGTAGCTAACACAATTTACCGACACTGGTATCTCACTAATATAGCTAACACACATAGCTAATACAAATTAACCTACACATGTATCTTGCTAACATGGCTAACACACATAGCTAACACAATTCACCCACACTGGTATCTCACTAACATGGCTAACGCACATAGCTAACACACACACACACACACACTCTCAGAGTGAGGATCCTTTGTTCATGGAGATAACTTTCCGACCGAAACCCCCACAACTCTCACATTGACTCTCGGGTGCAGTGGTTCCCTGCTGGGGGTTTGGTTTCATAATGGCCAATCAAAACACCTATTTTCTATCCCTTTAATACCAGTGCGCTAACGCTATAGCAAATTGGCAATTTCCTGACATGGATGACATTGCGCGGCTACACCAGAAGCGCTTCTCTAAAGAGGAGAGCGATTTGCTCATGCGGGAGGGGGAAAACAAGGCGCACATTAATTTGTTATTTTCATGATTTGAGTTTATATTTTGAGACCTACATTGTTAAAAGAAAGTGTTTTATTTTACCATCTCTTTTTTTCCTTATTTGTAGGCTTTCCAACTTAAAAACAACGTTTATTTTCTTCTAATTTAATGTAATTGTTAAATGGAAAGCAATAAATAAAAAACTAGGCCTGTTTAATTTATGTTCATCATGCAGTAGGCCTACATGCATCACCCTGGAGTGTGCATCACAAACCACCTGGATATTAATGGAGAGAACCCCCTTCCAATTCACATAAATGATACCGTGATCAAATGATGCGCGCAACTGCCCATGTGTGCAGTCAATGACACCCAAGACCCCAGGGAATCCACATTGCATATCAAAATCCGGTTTAGTCCTCTGCTGGCTGTCGGGTGTAGAAAAGTAATAAACTAATTTGCATGTTGGACAAGACTGGAATAAACTGCATGTACAGCCGAACTGATAGCCGTCTGGCCAACACTGGCTACCAAACTCAGAGTATCGCTCATGCTATCGCCTTCACCGTCCAATTATGTACTCCATTTTCTGTAGTGCAAATGGAAAGAATAAAACCCTTTCACATAAGAAAAACAATGTGCATACAAACATATATTTATTTAACAGGTGTATCTTACTGAACGGTAGCGATGGATGGTCTGCTGGCTTCAGTCTTTCATGTCCGTGCATTGAATAACCACAAGCTTTTAGCTTATAGTTATTCATTTTTAGCTTAATTGATTACAGCTTGCAAGTTACCCATGGATTGGACGATTTGCCTCAATGTGGGGGGAAATTCACAATATTCACAAAACATTCTCATGTGATTTCAGATAACCCTATGTTCATATGTGCGCATCAATAAAGTCACCAAATTGCACAGAGCGCCAGCGTTTGCGTTAAGAGGTGGTCTAGTTGGACATTAGCGCACTCATTATTTGACACCAAACTTGCATAGCGCTGACTGTTTTCATTGTCACACCCCCTATTGTGCTGCCCAACCCATAGTTGCGCAAACGCCTTCATTGCGCATCACGAAATTGCCAAATTCGGCGGAGATCGGGAGCGGGTCATAACGCTGCTTAGCGCCGGCATGAAAATAGGGCTCTCGGTCTCTCAGCCAGGCGGCTGTTTGTGAACCATACAGGGGAGCATTCAGTATCCATCAGTCTGATGAGTGTAAATAGGCTTAAGTCCATGAGTGGTGCAGGGCGCAACAGATGTCACACTGTGAAATAAGCCTATAATACTTCCAGAGCTCAGAGAGAGCAAATTGACACTGCTTACCTCTGTGTAGCAACTTCTCCGTTCTCTGTCCTTTGGCTGAGTGAGGCACTGCACTGCCCTAACGTCAGTTCTAAATGTGGGCCATGGGCACTTCATGGACAAGTGA
Organism: Aldrovandia affinis; assembly: GCA_029706075.1. NCBI lineage: Eukaryota > Metazoa > Chordata > Actinopteri > Notacanthiformes > Halosauridae > Aldrovandia > Aldrovandia affinis. The sequence continues at coordinate 530,963 of JAINUG010000070.1, forward strand.
CACAATGTCAGCCGTTTGCTCAATTTTCTGGTCCTAACAGTTGTAGTGGTGAAATCTTCACCTTTTTGGACATACTATGAATAGACTGTGAGAGCTGTGGCTCTTTGTTTTTTAAGGCATCGGGTTGTATTTACTTTCACCTATCACTAAAAACAAGACTAGGATTGTGATAATTTAAAAGCGAAGCCAGGTCTCATCTGCAGCAGACTGCTGGAATGTACAGACATAGGAGAAAGGTAAAGAAATGGCTTAATCTATTGTTTGTGTCTTGAGGCGTGATTGTACTAAGAAGGACATACAGACATGAGCATTCAGTTTGTTGTGATGAATGTTAACACTGATTCCTGACAATGTCCCTTAGTGTAGAACACATTTTTCCGTATTGTCTTCAGTTTATTGTTTTTTTTAAAGGAAACAAGATTTTAAAATATTTAATTAATATCAGAATACAATTCCAAGAGGGTGGCGAATTAAGGATGCGATCTAACGCACCGTATTTTGGCTGGCCCAATACGGCCTGCGCTGCCTGTCAGGGACGCGGTTAGAAATCCGTCTCTACCAGGACCTGGTCATCAGCCCAGATTGGGGCTGGCATTTGACTGTCCGCCCCAAGGGGAGGGGAGAGGGTGAGCCGGCTCGGGTCCGCCATGAAGCACATAAGGGTGACTCCAGAATGTGGGTGGGCGAGTTCCACCTCAAAGAAAGTGGAGTTCGCTGCCCTCAGAGAATTTGCTTGCCTTGTAGAGACGAGCGACGGACTCATGTGGGTGATTGCAAGTCATATGTACAATACTTTATGATAAATTATGTACATATTGCTTTCAGATTCAGCCAAATATTGAAGTTATTTACCCTTGTAATTAACATCACGTTATATGTCTTCTATTGTTGAACTGTTGAAGCTGTTAATCTTTAAGAAAGTTGCTCAAGTGTGGTTATTATTTTAATATAAAACATCTTGCATTTAAATATACATGCAGTATACTGTGAATGGTTTGTCAAACATCCTTAAATTGCAGTGATATGTTGCATCGTCTAGTCATGCTTAGTAAAGATGTGCTGAACACAAAAGGACCAACAAATATTCAGCTGAAATAGGTTAAAGGCACTCTGTGCATCAACACAGACATAATTAATTTTCATAATGCACTTTAAGTTTGACAGGGGCAGTGATTTAAAGGTAAATGGCATGTGTAGATATTTTTAGACGATGGAGCTGTAAGCATTACTAAAAACAGGAGAAGCCTCTTAGAAGCTGCAATTAGTAAGGTCAGATATCCTCCACTCTAATATGGTATAACAGCGCAAACACATTGTGAAGATTAGTATATGAGGAAAGTAGTTTTAACCGTTTTTTTCACCCTGGGACAGATTTCCAATGCAAAAGCAGTCACTACAAGGTTGCAATATCTATGTTGGCTTTACTAATTTTACAGATTTTAGCCACAAGGGGTAAAATCACTATTAGGATGTAATTTGCGGGGGTCAAGTCATACATATGTATACATGGGGCAAACGCGCTAAAACAGGGTGCAGATTTTGTCAATTAGGCTGATTAAGTATTCTGTCTGATTTACTAAAGCGTGCCTTAATTGCGACTGTCCTCCTTTGAGTGAAAATGTTGACTCAGACTCAGGCGCTGGTATTTTGTATTGCGCTTTCCGAGGTACCAGTCACTGTCCCAGGGACGGAAAACAAATAATGTTGTTGCAAAGTACACTGGTTCATGTCACGACAGCTTTATTTTCAGGAATACAGATGGATTTATAGTGAGAAAACATTTTCTCTTTCAACCTCTCTCTCTACTCTTTTTTTTTTTTTCATGCAGCGTGAGCCAGAAATTCCAGAGATTACTCCTGAGGAAGAGGCAGCTCGAAAAGAGGCAGAGAGGCAGGCTAAGGAACAAGTTGAAAAATCAAAGGTACCCAACCTCCCTCACATTCTCTATATATTAGAGATATATTGAACGACATTGGATTTAGACTGTACCTCTGCCTCATTTGTCAGGAGAGCAGCCAGGTTGTGTAATTTAAGTACAGCATTCTGCAGCGGAGGAGTGCTGTGCTTTAATATCTCAGTCCTGATGCTGTCAGGGCCACAGGCTTAATAATGAAGTTCATTAAAAGTGATGACTTTTTACCCCAGAGTACTGCATTAGTTAATCGCAACAATGTTCCAGACACAGGCTACTGGCTGCTGTCAGTGGGATTGAAGTGTTCTCTGCTAAATCTCCTGCTGTAGTATGTGGCCTGTAGTGTGGTAAATAACCAGCTTACAAGAGTGTGTAACAGGGCTGAGAACGGTTCTGCTACAGTGCTACTTGTGTGGGTGCGGATGGCACAGCAGTGGCTTGATAATTGCTGACTCCAAATTGGGGATAAAAAAATAAAATATAACTGATGTAACTGATATTGTTGTAAAATTGTGGCCACCTATCTACACAAAGCTTTAATGTGCATGAGAACATTAACCAGACATATCTTTCATTTTCCTTTTCTTGTCCTATTGTTTTAATGAACAGTTTAAACCTGTGGCATTCGCTGTTCGTTCAAATGTAAACTACACTGCTGTAGATGACGATGGTGTCCCTGCACCCGGCACAGCTATTTCCTTTGAAGCTAAAGACTTCCTTCATATCAAAGAGGTGAGTGACACCCATTCAAAGTCTGTGAGCAACTAATTCTGTCATTGCTAACTCTAACATCTAAATAATTAGTCTGATGTTGACTATTTTGCTTTTAAGGGTAAGTTTACTAAAAAATCTGGTTTGTCTTAGCTTAAAAACTGATACCATTATAAACCGAAAACCGTGATATTGAGTAGTACGATTATCATACCGTGAAAATGTCATACTAGCACAGGAATGATAAAATATAGTAAGACCATCAGCTTTACTGTATCCACTTAGGCTATACGTTTCCATAATGTAATATATAGGATTAATAGAGTACAGTGCCCTCCAGAATTATTGGCACTCTTCGTAAAGATGAGTGAAAAAGACAATGAAAAAATGTATTTGTTGTTCGTCAGCTTGATCATACACTCAAAATATGAGGCACAATATATTATTTGTTGTTCTATTTATTTATAGAAGCAGCTGAAGAAGGTGCTCTTACCCACCCAACATTTTACAGTATATCACATTTTGTAATGAATGTGTTCTTCTCTCTGCTTCTGTAGAAGTTCAGTAATGACTGGTGGATAGGGCGACTGGTGAAGGAAGAAAGTGAACTGGGCTTCATTCCCAGTCCAGTGAAGTTGGAGGGCATCCTGATTAAACATGAGCAGCAAGCCAGGAAGGCTAAGCTACAGGCCAGGTAGTGAACACCCTCACAACACACCAAGGCTTAGCTACAAGCTAGGTACAAGACAATACCTTCATTAACATAACACGCTAAGGCTAAGTTACAAGCTAGGTACAAGACAATACCTTCACTAACATAACACTCTGAGACAAAGCAAATAACAACACACTCACACTAACATACAAATACATAGGTACATACTGGGGGCAGGCTAGTAACAGGCTAGGTACTGGTACTTTCACACACAGATTGAGTGCTTCAACCTATTACAAGCAATTACAATATACAGTACAATATAAATCAATCATTAATTAATAAAGATAGCCAAAGTACAGGACAACATCCACACTAACAATTCACAAAGGGCTTCAGCCATATCAGAAATAATACGGACTGAATGAACGAAAAAGATGCCTTTCCACTCTCTTACAGTAAAGCAGCAGCAAACTCTCATTCCACTTCAGGTGAGATGATGCCTCACCCAAAGAAATCTGCTCCTCCTCCTCTTCCTCCACCTTGTAAGTTTATGTTATTTTTATTTTTGGTTTGTTAAATGATCTGTATTTGAAGCAACAGTGTCTCAATAGATTTCTTCCTCTATTTTGTCTCTTACATTTTTTTGGAGAAGGGATTCCAATTATTAATGTCCAGATAATGTTTTCTTCATGTGCACTAATTACATAAATGCAGTTGGCAAATGCTAGTGCAAGAGTTGCATCTGAATCACTTTCGGCATTTTAAGGATATTTACACAAGCAACACACAGCAAGTTTTAGAGTGTAATGTTTTGAAAGTGTAGTGTAAAAGTCTGAGTGTGCATACTGTGTTTGTTGAGTTAGGTTGTTTATTTATGTTGTATTGAAAATGATGCCTTTCACATTTAAATAAACAGTAAAAATCATACTATTTTGCATCAGCACTTTGGGTCTTGTATCTTCACTGTGTTTGTTAGAGTTAAAGGTTGTTTATTTATGTTGTATTGAAAATAGGAATTGTTTAGTTGCTGACATAAGATCATAGACATAATTTATGGGAGGATACACCCCCCCTTCCCCCCCTAATACATCTTTGTTGAAAGTAAGAGCATCATTTTTAATATCTCAAAAATCTAAATAGCACAAACTATTGGTAATATGGCAGAAACCAACACTATACTGATAAACCAATACTACTGATAAACAACTTATTATGATTCAGCCTATTGATTTGGACCATTATTAATTGCCAATTTACATTTGGGCTGGGAATTCATTACAATTTACTGTATAATTAATTGCTTCGGATCTGTTATTCCAGGAATTTAAAAGAGAACTTGTACAAAAGCACTTGTACAAGACCACTATAATAACTTGTCACTTATGCTCACACACCACCTGGTGGTGAAGACTGCCCTGTGCAGAAGAAATACTGAAAATAAAAAACACTGAGGTCTCACAAGTCTTACGACAACATGCCATGCTCACTGAGCCATGGCACAATAGGACGTTTTCTGCTCCTGTTCCACATTCAAAAGCTCTTACAAATGTCACTTACTATTGGTTTTGACCTATCAACATGTCAACATGGGTTGGGTGGCACAACTAAAAAACAATAAAACATTGCTTTATTTGTGTGTCAATAAAAAACATTAAAACCCGCTGTGGTTACATTAAAACTACAAAATGCAGCAACACATTGATGTTGTAAGTTGTCTGGCAAACTTTTGGTCAGTAAGGAGTATTACATTTTTTTCCCTTTAAGCAGCTTGTAAGTGGTAGTGAATGCAGCTATAAACACATTACTGTATTTGGTAAAAACTGTTCCAGAACCCAGATCAAGGTGATGTTGATCTGTTAATTCTCTGATTGAATTTACCCCTATTCAAAATAGTTTTGACATCTGTCTTCTTGCTTTGTTCACATTGATATTGTTTGCGTCTAGCTGGAAACAGCAGTGACTCAAGAGATGAAGAAACTGTTTTTATTTTTTACTAATAATAGAGTAACGGTCCACTTTTTCTTTACCCACAGCACTCCCCACAGCCAAGCCGAAGAAATCAGTAAGTCTAAGTTTCAATTCAGATGTCTGAATGTTTGTCTCTCTTGCATGTTTTGCTTTGTGTGTTGTGATATTTGTAGAATATAAATTCACTACACTGAACTGTGCTATATCCTGCACATGAATAAGTTCCCTGAATGCCTTCAGTGGTCTTCACACAAAATTACATCAAATATAAAGCACATAGAAAAATGTATGTTCAAGGCTAGATGTCCCATAATTTCCTTCAACTTAACTCTGAAATTTAAGCATTGATTCTTGGTTCAAAGCATGTCTCTGATCAAATCCAGTTGAATCTTGGCTCTCTTGTTTCTAATGTAAAGCCTACTTTGAGAAACCTTGGTGTGATTTTTGATCACCACCTCAATTTTAACCAACATACAAAAAAGTTCAGTCATGCTATCACCAGCTAAGAACTATTTCAAAAATCAGGTCATTCTTGTCGTCTAATAACTGAGAAAATTATACATGCATATATATTTCCTCTAGGTCAGATTATTGTAATTCCCTATATGTTTGAGCCGTCAAGCTCTGGCCCGGCCCAAATTAGTGCAAAACTCAGCAGCTAGGACAAATAGGAGATCTCACATTACCCCAATCTTGGCTTCTTTGCACTGGCTCCCAGTTGAGTTTAGAATTGATTTTAAAATGGTATTAATTACTTACAAATCAAGGCATTGTTTGGCTTCAGAATATATCACTGAGCTATTGTTACCTTACCATACCAGATGGCAACTCAGATCATCTGATAAGGCACTGCTGGCTGTTCCGGAGTCTAGGTTGAAAACTAAAGGTGACCGAGGTGATCAAACACCCTTCCAATTGATATTATAACAGCTATTTCAGTGTCCTCTTTTAAAACCCCTTTAAAAACATACCTTTACAGACTTGCTTTTACAACCTTCTAACCATTGTTTTGTATTTTAATGAGTTTATATTATTTTATATTCTTGTTTGTTTTATGCTCTGTCTATTTTTGTCTTTTATTTTAATCAATTTTTTTCACAGCACTTTGTGCTGTATTGCTGGAAAGGTGCTATATTATTAAAAATAAATAAATAAATACAAAAGTTAAGTCTGAAATCCAATAAATATTTTCTTGAAATTAGTGCAAAGACATCTGATAGTGACTGAATACAGTTTGTACACAGCCATATGTGCTGATGTTGTTGGACTATGGCTACAAATTGATGGTGTGGGTTAATTTATGAAGATAAGGACAAAAAAAAGGTAATATTTTCATAAATCTGTTTAATCCTATCATCCGCATGCTCTAAGAACGACACCAATCAAAACTACATTTTTAAAGTGGAGACCTTTTGGGACATGATGAGGCAACCAAATCAGAAATTGATAAATTATAAACACTCATTTCAATTAGGTTATATTAATGTTATACACCATTGTCCAAACATGTTTACAGTTCTACATCCAGTTGTCAGACTATTATAAGGATATATATAGTCTTGTAAAAAGTACAGAGAAAGGTAACATGAAGGTGCAATGGTAAATGTTGCCCTGTTACTAGACATTCCTTTCTGCACAGAGCTGTTTATGTATACGAGGCCTGTTTCATAGGTCATGTAGTAGCCCAATCCTCTCTAGACAGTATGGGTGAATGGGTTGTTCTCATCATCAAACATGTTCTTGTGACCTTACATGTTCATCCAATTACCTCAGCGGATTTTATTGAAGGTACTTCAACATGGATGTCTGATTCATTGTTTGAAAAAGTCTTTTTCTGCTTGAATTTTGAGTTTTGGTGTATCTCCCACTGTAGACAGAACATATCGCGACATATGATGTTGTGCCTTCAATGAGGCCTGTGGTAATGATGGGGCCTTCACTAAAAGGCTATGAGGTGAGAAGCCTGTTTGTTCAATATACTTTCCAAGTAACTTTGTCCCTCCCTGCAGTATACTGGCGGCACGAGTGCCAGGATCAATTTTATTACTTTGATTATTTAGGCAAGTATGACAACAAGTAATTGAAACAATTATTGTCAATTATAATTAATGGAGTTAATTATGGAGTCAAATTGTATTATTTTAACATAGACTTTTATCCTTGTCCAACTTCTCACTGCTAGAGAAAATTACAGTAGACTGCCACATTTAGATTTTTTTTTAAACAAGTATAAAATGATTGTAGTTAAATACTTAATCAAACTTCCACCTGTTTGGGTGCTGTCATGCCAGAATGTGTCCGGGTGCCAAAATGTGTCCGGGTGATGTCATCGGAATTCAGCAACAGCTGAGCAAGCAATGGTTATCCGTAGCTAGCCACCCAGCTGTAATGTAATGACTTCCATATATTATATTCGTAGCTAGGCAGCTAACTTAACTGTACAGCTGAACAGACAATGCATATTATTATGTTCGTAGCTAGCCAGCTAGCTAGTTTTACAGCTGAGCAAGCAATGGTTATTCGTAGCTAGCCACATAGCTGTAATGTAATGACTTCCATATATTATATTCGTAGCTAGCCAGCTAACTTAACTGTACAGCTGAACAGACAATGCATATTATTATCTTCGTAGCTAGCTGGCTATATAATTATAATATAATTATATATTATAATTCATATATTATGTTCGTAGCAAGGCAGCTAACTTAGCTGTACAGCTTATTCGTAGCTAAATGACATCACCCGGACACCCCGGACACATTCTTCCGGGTTTTCTCACTCAGGAATGCGAGCTCATCATGTTGGTATAGCAACTACAGTCCAAAATTCCAATGATGTCATCTGGACACATTCCTGAGACCCGGACACATTCTGGCATGACAGTGCCTATGGTAAAATGACATCAAATCAAAGATTTCAAAAGCCCTTTAAGCACTGGAGAATACTGCAGAGATATCCACCATATTAAAGACACACTTTTCATACTTTTTAAAATACATTACAGAAGATAAGGTACATGAATATCTTAATCCAAACACATTTTTAACTTTTACTTATATCATGCACTGAGTGTGTTTGTTTTTAATTTCAGCTGACTGACATGATGCAGAAAGCACTCTTTGATTTTCTGAAACATCGATTTGAAGGGAGGTAAGTTTGGGAGCTTTTCTGTCAAACACAGATTTTCACCACTCTACAGTAACTATTTGAAAACAAATGAGCATGTCATCCTTTAGAACAAGTAAAGTTGTTTAATATATCAATCATGTATCTTTCCCTACATACAACACTCTTTAAAAAAGCAGACAGCCAGTGGCACTCCCGGCCAGAGCCTACAAACACTCTTTTAGACCAGGACATCACTTACATTAAAAACCATTTAAATAAAATGGAAATCATTTAAATAATTAATATATTATATTAAACATTGCGTGGTTGCGCAGTTTTTAGATAATTGTTGCACAGTATTTACATTCATTACAAAATCCTAAAACCACCTCCTTACACTGCTCCAACACATGTAGATATTTTTTTGCCAAAGGACAAATATTATTTACTAACTAATCCTCACAATTTCATACACATTTGTTTCTTGTAAAGGATATAACTTTATTTAGCCATAATAGTTTTCTGTGTTTCAGGTTGTTCATATAGCATTTGTTGTGAACAACATTGCTCACAACAAAGATCAGATCAGAGAGTAAATACTATTCGCTTAGCTAATGATAGCTAGCTAAGCTCTAGCTTGTAACACAGCCAATCGCATGCAACATGAACAGATCCAGAGCACTGTTTCACGAAGCAGGTTTGGTGGGTTAGCGAGCTAACTTTGGGCCTAACCTGGTTTTCGGTCTCAAGACTGTGGCTCATCTAGGGCTGTGGTGATGGGAATATGAGTGCAATGTATTGCACCAATCACTCTCTGGAATCCTATGAGAACATTTTGCTGCACTTAATATGCAAAAGTAAATTGTATTCATTATTTATAACTATATATTGTAGCGCAACCAAGGGTGTGGGGTTTCCACTCCGCCAATAATTGATAACTTAATCAATATACAACGATAAAAATGGAGACAGATTTATTCATTACAGCGGGTAATTCCGCGGTCGGAAACGCGTTGCTCCCGTGTAGGGATATTCGGCTTGCAAGCAATGTGACTGAAAGTTCAACAATGTCCACAAACTTTCGCTCTCGTTGTTGTTCTTTCAGTGAACCAATCCGTTGTCGTTGTTCGTTCCAGGGTAAATCCTTTGTCGGCGGCGGCGTCCAATCCGTTGTCGTTTATCCAAAAAAGAATCCGTCCAATTGCCACAAAATAATAATCACAAACAAACTTTAAAAAGAACAAAGCGGTGTTAATTCAACATGCGGTCTTTTCTCCCAAACCAAACTCTTTCTCTCTCTCTCTCTCTATCTCTCTCGCCAAACTCTTACCCACCCAATCTCGTACCTACTCCCAACCGCGCACCTGTGTGAGAGCGCTCTTTTTATTATTTGGTAATTGCGCTCACGCACGTCAGCTGTGGAATCAGTCCCGGGGTTCCCAACACGGCGCGGGGGTGGAGCCAGCGTGCCGAAAGGTATTTCCCCTCTATAATGACGCCATAGAAAGTGTCTACTCGGGCACTACACACCCTCCCCCTCAGCTCCAACCCGGAGGGGGGAGCGGCCTGGCACCACAGGGCTTGTCTCCGTGAGGGGGCGTCCGCGTTGCCATGGTGGGCGCCGGACCTGTGGAGCACATCAAAATTAAAAGGTTGTAATGACAGAAACCAGCGGGTCACTCTCACGTTACTCTCGCGATTTTTCGACATCCACACCAACGGGGCATGATCCGTTACCAACGTAAATGTTCTCCCTAATAAATAGTGTGTGTGTCTCCAGTGCCTGGAGTGTCTCCAGTGCCCATTTGATAGTGAGGCACTCTTTTTCCACTGTAGAGTACCTCGTCTCTCTTGGCAGAAGCTTACGGCTTATGTACATCACCGGGTGTTCTTCACCCCCCTGTACTTGAGACAGGACCGCCCCGATTCTGGTCTCAGATGCATCTGTTTATACCAGCAGGGGCTTTTGGAAGTCTGGAGTGACCAGCACCGGTCTGGAACAGAGCGCCGCCTTGAGGTTCTGGAATGCAGCCTCCTCGGTCTCGGTCCACTCCACCCATTGCAGCAACTTTTTCCGGGTCAGGTCGGTCAACAGGCTAGCCAGGGATGCAAAGTTGGGGATAAATTGATGGTAATAACTGGCCAGCCAGATGAATGCACCTGTTTCTGTGTCATGGGGTGGGGCCAATTCCGGATCGACTCGATCTTGGCCGCTTGGGACTTGACCAACCCTCAGCCAATGGTGTAGCCCAGGTACTCTGCCTCCTCTAGCCCCAGGTGGCACTTCCGGGGGTTTGCTGTCAGCCCCGCCCCTCTTAGTGCGTGCAGCACCTCTTGCATTTGCCTGAGATGGGTTCCCCAGTCTTCTCCGTGGATGACGATGTCGTCCAGGTACGCGGCAGCATACTGTCGATGGGGACACAGCATCTGATCCATCATCCGCTGGAACGTGGGAGGGGCCCCGTGCAACCCAAATGGCAGTTTCCTGTACTGATATAGGTCATCTGGGGTAGCAAATGTCGTCTTCTCCCTGGACTCCCTTGTCAGGGGCACCTGCCAGTACCCCTTCGTCAGGTCCAGCGTGCTGATGTATCTGGCCGTCCCGAGCCGCTCGATCAGCTCATCCACCCTAGGCATGGAGTACGCATCAAATTTTGAAACCTCATTCAGTTTCCTAAAATCATTGCAGAACCTGATTGTTCCATCAGGCTTGGGGACCAGGACTATGGGGCTGCACCACTCACTACGGGACTCTTCTATGATCCCAGCCGCCAACATCGCCTGCACTTCGCGGCGCACCGATTCACGCCGTGCCTCTGGAATGCGGTACGGCCGCTGGGTTACCTTGACTCCCGGGGAGTGGTGATGTGGTGTTCAATGACGTCTGTCTCCCCCGGGTCCATCGAGAAGACATCTCTATGGCGGCCCACCAGCTCCCGTAGCTCCTGTCGTTGGGCCGCGCTCAGTTGCTCCCCTAGCGGAACGTGGTCCGCCTGGCTGGCTGTAAGACATGGCTGCGGTCCCCCCTCTGGGACCTGGTCGCTGACATGCCACTGTTTCAAAAGGTTTATATGGTACAGCTGGGTTTTCTTGCGACGGTTGGGTTGACTTACCCTATAATTAACCTCACCCACTTTCTCTAGGACCTTGTACGGTCCTTTCCAGCGGGCGAGGAACTTGCACTCTGATGTGGGGACCAGCACCAGGACCTGATCCCCGGGCTGAAACTCACGGAGCTGTGCCCCAAGATTGTATACGCGCTGCTGCGCCTCCTATGCCTCCTGCATATGCTCACGGACAATGGGCCATAGGGTGGCCATCCGCTCTTTCATTTCAGTCACGTGTTCCACTACAGTTCGGTGGGGGGATGGCTGGGCCTCCCAGGCCTCCTTGGCCAGGTCCAGCATGCCCCGTGGCCGTCGGCCGTATAGCAGCTCGAAGGGTGAGAAGCCCGTAGATGCCTGTGGTACCTCTCTGACCGAGAACATCAGAAAGGGGAGTAGCTGGTCCCAGTTTCGGCCATCCGCCTCCATCACCTTCCGCAACATGCTCTTAAGGGTTTGGTTGAACCTTTCAACCAGACCATCAGTCTGGGGGTGGTACACGGACGTACGTATTTGCCTGATCTCCAGTAGCTGGCATAGGTCACGCATTACCTTGCTCATAAAGGGGGTTCCCTGGTCCGTCAGGATCTCGTCCGGTATGCCAACCCGGGAGAACAGCAGCATCAGTTCTCGTGCGATGCCCTTGGTGGCCATCGTGCGCAGGAGAATGGCTTCGGGGTACTGGGTGGCGTAGTCCAAGATGACCAGGATGTATTGGAACCCCTTGCTGCTTTTTGGGAGGGGCCCGACGAGATCCAACGCGATCCGGCTAAAGGGAACAGATATTATAGGCAACGGGATTAAAGGGCTCTTATACTTGGGCTTGGGTGCCACCCTCTGGCATTCCCGGCACTCTCGGCAGAATTTCTCGACCACGCGTTTTATCCCCGGCCAATAGAAGCGTGCCTTGATCCGGTCGGAGGTCTTCTCGACCCCCAAGTGCGCCCCCAGCACATGCGCATGCGCCAACTGTAAAACAGTGTTTACCATGGAGTGTGGCACTAACAGCTGCTCTATCTCTCGTCCTTCACTCATGACCACCTGGTATAGGAGCCGCTTTTTAATGGCAAAATTAGGGTACGTTTTGTCGCTTACCCCCTCCATGAGTGTCCCATCAACCACCGTGATGTGTTGTAAAGCGTGTCTCAGGTTCTGATCCTCCAGTTGGGCTGTCCCGAACCGTCCCGTCAAGGGCGGGGACTCAGGCGTCCTCCTCGTGGCCCATCGGGAACAATTCCGCCCATATCGGCTCTTCCTCCATTGGGGTTGCCTCGGCAGTGCCGGTCTCTGCCAGCCCCTCTGCTGATGGCTGTGGGTCCACTCCCTGGAATCCGCACAGTCTGGCGGCCTTGACCGCTTCGGATTCGGACCCCACCTCTGATGAGGGCGGCGGATCTGCGTCCTGAACTTCGCACAGTGGGGGGCCTTGGGTTGCCCTTGCCGCTTCCCTTTTTTGGCCACGTCTCATCTTTCGCCGCCTTCCCTCTTCCCCCCGCATCCCTGTCCAGAGCTGGGGAAAGATTGGGCAGTCCCGTCCCAGTAGCACCGGAACCGGCAGGTTTTCGACAACTCCGGCTTTTCCGATGTATTGCCCCTTTGTCGTTTGTACCCGCAAGAGGGTCACTGGGTAATCTTTGTTCTCCCCATGGATGCAGGAAATGGCCATCATCTTGGGTTGAAGTTCCGCCCGGGCGTACTCGGGGCGGACCAGGGTCACCATGCTCCCGGAGTCGAGCAGGGCTGTGGTGTCTTTGCCGTTGGCCCTCACCGGCGTCAGAGGCGATGGGCAACCCTCGGTGACCCAGCAGGACAGCAGCAACCCGCAGTGTTTTGCGGGCGGGGCGTCGGTGGCGGATGCGGTCCGCATCACCACGTCCCGTCGGGGACAATTCCAGGATATATGTCCCACCTCTCCACAGTCAAAACATGCCCGGTGGTCTTCAGTCATGAAGGGGCGTCGCTTTGGCGGGCTGGGCGGTGCCCGGTTACCTTCTCTGACTCTCGTCCCGGTCATCCCGTCCGGTTTCGGTCTTTCCCGTGTTCAGACCGAGGCTTCGGGTTTCTCCAGTTCGGGACTGGGAGGTTGGCTGCTGCGCAGGACCTCTACAGCGGCTTGGTATCCCTCTACCAGCTCCACCAGTCCGTCGGCGCTCTGGGGGTTCGCCTGGCTTGCCAACTTCTTGGCTTCAAACGGTAGGGAGTGCAAAAATTTGGCGACGACAAACCGCTCCATTGGCGTTAGGGCGGCTGGTTCCGTGGTCATCCAGTTCTTGGCCAGGCGGATCAGGTCGTGCATCTGGGCTCGGGGCGGTAATGTGGCGTCGAAGGTCCAATTGTGGAACTTCTGTGCCTGGCCGATGAGACTGTGCCCTGCACGACGCAGAATCTCCCTCTTCAGGACGGTGTAGTCCACGGCCTGGACCTCATCCAGATCCTGGTACATGTGCTGGGCCGCCCCGGACAGGAATGGAGCTATCAGTCCGGCCCATTGCCCTGGAGCCCACCCTTCTCGGGTCGCTGTTCGCTCAAAGGTTTGGAGGTACGCCTCAACGTCATCCTCCGCGGTCATCTTCACCATGAACGCACTGGGGTTTGGTCGGGGGTTGTGACAGCTGACAGCCGCGCTATTTCCTGGCGCAGAAGGGTTGTCTGCTCCCGCTGCTCGTCCAGCATCGCTTGGCTGTGCTCCAGCTGCGCAGCGTGACCTTTCTCTATCTGTCTAATGAGTGCCTCCATTTCACGCTGTACAGAGTAAGTTATTTATTAAATGGCTTAATAGTTGCCCGCATTCTCCACCACATGTAGCGCAACCAAGGGTGTGGGGTTTCCATTCCGCCAATAATTGATAACTTAATCAATATACAAAGATAAAAATGGAGACAGTTCAAAATCAAAACAGATTTATTAATTACAGCGGGTAATTCCGCGGTCGGGAACACCGCTCCCGTGTAGGGATATTCGGCTTGCAAGCAATGTCACTGAAAGTTCAACAATATCCACAAACTTTCGCTCTCGTTGTTGTTCTTTCGGTGGTCCAATTCCGTTGTCGTTGTTCGTTCCGGGGTAAATCCTTTGTCGTCGTCGTCGTCCAATCCGTTGTCATTTATCCAAAAAAGAATCCGTCCAATTGCCACAAAATAATAATCACAAACTTTCAAAAGAACAAAGCGGTGTTAATTCAACACGCTGTCTTTTCTCCCAAACCAAACTCTTTCTCTCTCTCTCTATCTCTCTATCTCTCTCACCAAACTCTTACCCACCCAATCTCGTACCTACTCCCAACCGCGCACCTGTGTGAGAGCGCTCTTTTTATTATTTGGTAATTGCACTTACGCACGTCAGCTGTGGAATCAGTCCCGGAGTTCCCAACACGGCGCGGGGGGTGGAGCCAGCGTGCCGAAAGGTATTTCCCCTCTATAATGACGCCATAGAAAGCGCCTACTCGGGCGCTACTATATATATATATATATGACTATATAAACTATATGTTTGCTCAGGGTCTCCACATCACCAACGGAATATGTATATGTACCAAGGGCAATACATACAGTTGCTACATGAGGAGTGGCATTTGCGGCATGCAGCTCTAGAAGCCTGCAACGATACAACAATCTGTATCTTTGATATGAAAAAACTCAGATTACACAATTCTCTAGGAATGATGAGGCCATTTTCCGGAGAGCTGATTGGTGAGGGGGCGGCCTTTTTATAGGATTGGATCTGTTAGTCTGAATTTAACCTACTCCGGAGCACCAGAGCAGGTTAGGTTCGCAGCAAAAGTTACCATGGCGATGCAACCCGGTTAAAACTGAGCCAGTCCTGAGACTGAAAACCCAGTGTTAAGCCCAAAGTTAGCTCGCTATCCCACTAATCCTGCTTTGTGAGACAGGCCTCAGGTTGGCAAGCGAGTACGCTGGCGTTCACTGGTTAACAAAGTGAAAAGGTCACCCTGGCAATGCGCGTTAACCCCGAATTAAAACGGAATGTTTGAAAAAAGATAGGACACAAACTCAGATAAACAATGTTAGAACATGGGAGTTGACCATATCTACTATTCTTTACATTACATTACATTACATTACATTACAGGCATTTGGCAGACGCTCTTATCCAGAGCAACGTACAACAAAGTGTTAAAATCTCTGGCCTTGTGCTGAGTTTATCTGAGTTCTGAGAAGTTCATTTAAATGGTCTGAAATGGCAGAATAACTACCTTTGAAGTACTCATAAGTTCACGTGTCTCCCTCAGAATAACTATCACGCAGGTTACGGCGGATCTCTCCCTGGCCAAATGTTCTGTGCTGAACAACCCCAGTAAACATGCATTACTAGAGCGCTCCAGTCTCAGTAAGTGCCATGATGTCTCTTCTTTTCATGTCTGTGTCAGATACTCTGGGCTCTTTCTAATGGATCTTCAGGCTACACAAAAAATTTGGCAACTACTGCGATGTCAAACATATATAGAGTGTATATTTAATGTACATATACAGGTAACTACAAAACACTGCAGTAAATGAGGGATGCAAAGTATATTGAAAGCAGGTGCTTCCACACAGGTGTGGTTCTTGACTTAATTAAGCAATTAACATCCCATCGTGCTTAGGGTCATGTATACAAATGCTGAGTGGGTCCAGTTGCTCATTATTTTGGCTACTATGGTTATAGAAGGAGAGATGTCTGTGACTTTGAAAGAGGAGTGATTGTTGGAGTACGTTTGGCAGGAGCTTCAGTGACAAAGACTTGCTCATGTTGCTGATGCTTCACGAGGAACAGTGGCTAAGCTGAAGTTGGCATGGAAATCTGAGGGATCCATGTTTTAAATTGAAGTGACAAAAAGCTATGTGTGAGAATTATTTTTAAATAATTGTGCAGTAGAGACTCCTGCTGTAAGGTGGGCAACAAATTAACGAATATGAAGAAGAACATTACAAGGCCAGCGAAACAGTTTTTATTAAATGTCCATGTTAAAATGGGATAACATAACTTAACTTACTCAATTTAATTGGAACATATTGTGGTGTCCCTTAGGGTTGGGCGACACGCACAGACCTTTTCAGAGGGCGTAGGCAGTTAAATATCCCAGAGGAGGCAGGAATACAAACAAAACAATGGTTTATTAACCAAATCTTGACAAACACAAAAAGGGTGGGGTCTTCGGGGAATTCACAACACTTAAAGTCCACAATCCTTATCTTTGTCGATGTCCGTAATCCAAGTCCAAGTCAGTTCCTCACACAATCCAAGTCGGTACACAAAACGTGGTCCTCAAAACAATCCAATCCAAACCAAACAGCAATCCAAACAGTAATTCAAAACAATTCTCTCTCACCCACTCTCCACTACTCCACTACTCCAACCTACTCCCTCCCAGTGTGACACGAGTCAGTCCCTTAAATAGGCCTCCGAATGGCCTTCAGCTGTCCGTAGTCCCAATCACTTGACTTCGTTCAGGTGTTGGACTGCGGGCTGCTGAGAATTCAGTATTTTCCTCTCCAGTGGCTCCCAAGTATTAAAGAGGCAGGTGGGTATTTCTTTGTCCTGCCCTTTGGGATGCCACAATATGTTCAACAGTTCAAGTTTAAGTGTAGGCTTCAGTAAAATAAATATGGTTAAAATAAAATACTTAATGTTTGTGCAATGCTAGCTATTTCAGGATGTAGGTCTTGAGTAAACTAACTATTTTTGACTAGTGTATTCGTAGTGTCTTTTCACCATACTGGGGGAAAAAAGCAAACGCCTTTTTGTGCGCCTTTTTTTCAAAATCAGGATTTTCCAGGAACAATGTATTTCATTCCCAGTTTAATTTTTTTTACATTTGTGTGTGTGTGTGTCTGTGCTGTTTAATAAAACAGTACATTTCATAGTTTACTTGTTTTGAGAGGTAAAGATCTCTGTCTTTCTGCAGCGGAAGTTCAGAGTGAAATTGAGCGAATATTTGAACTGGCACGGTCTCTGCAGCTGGTGGTACTGGATGCTGACACTATCAACCACCCCACACAGCTGGCAAAATCCTCCCTGGCACCCATCATTGTCTATGTTAAGGTCAACTCCCCTAAGGTAAGGCTAAAAATCACCATTGTGGCGGCGGATGGCGTAGCGGTCTAGCGCGCCACACTTTGGTGTGGTGTGTGCTGCCTGTCAGGGACGCAGTTCGAAACCCGCATCTCTACCAGACCGGCCCTGGTCGTCAGCCCCAATCAGAGGCGGCATTTGGCTGTCCGCCTCCGGGGGAAGGGGGAGGGTGAGCCGGCACGAGTCCGTCGAAGAGAAGGTAAAAGGCGTCCGTGGAAGAATTTCCGTCACGGAAGAGGCGGGAACAATCGGCCAGGAATGTGTGTCTCGCTCCCGGAGGACGGGCAGCGGACTCGTGGGGGTGGGGAATTGAAATAAATATTGGGTATAATTGGCAACCAAATTGGGAGAAAAACTAGATTTTTTTTTTGAAATAAATGTTAAAAAATAATTTAAAAAAATCACCATTGTGGAAAATCACACTCTGTGCTGATGGCAAGGTAGCATAAAAAACTGCATTGCCACACAAAGGGGCCTTAAAGGTAAAACCTTTCATCTTGAAAAGCAAGATGTAGGTAATATCCATCTCATATGATTTATCAGGGGTTAGAAACTACTACTATTTTTCATTTTGGTTCGTTCTGAACGCTCCTGCTTTCCACCTTCATAATTGAGTTCTAATCTGGAAATTAACCAAAATGGAAAAAAAACGGTTAATAACAGTTTCTTATTAAAAGTTTGAAACCACGATCATTGTTTCCTGTGTGGTGCTATGTTGCGTCTGGAATAATTCATATCGAATAAAAACAACTGCACATCAAACAAACTGTATTATTTCTGCATTTATTAGGGATGTGTCTTCACAAAACAGATGTGTTGTCAGTGTCAAATAGTAATACAGACATATTTCTATTACAGTTTCAGTAAAAACTGTAAAAACAGTCTGCTTTGAGAGCTTTTGAAAGCTCTTTTTAAAGAAAACACTTTCTGGTGATACAAAATCAAAAGTAGCACATGCTTGGCTCATTAATATTGCAGCAATTAGGGGTCACATTTTTATTTTTATTTTTATTTAACCTTTATTTAACCAGGCAAGCCATTAAGAACAAATTCTTCTTTACAATGGCGGCCTGGCAGAACAAGGGAACAAGGGTTCCAACATTCAATAGAACAAGGGTGACACTCTCCAGTTGACATGCTTTTGTAGAAAAGCAGGTCACCATATATGACATGGTGACAAAAAATGCCAAAGACAACAGACATTTTTACCAACATTAACCACGTTGACAGCTTATTCCAAAGCTTTTAAAATATTGATAACATAAATACAAGTAGCAAGTATGTTACATATTGTAACATGTTAGCTTATTGTGGTATCATTTGCTGCATTTGGTTGACCATTCAATCAGTAACTCAGGTTCTAACGTATGACATTTGTGCCAGTTAGGAAGATCACTATGGGTGGACACAGGGCCGTCTCAAGGGGTGGGCGGGGCCTGGGGCGAGTAAACCCACGTGGGGCCCAGCTGTTAACTATCAAAGCCAACCCCAATGTTTTGTTATTTTGTCTCATATCAATGTTTTGATCACAAGAGTAAACTATTTACAAAATAGCATTTATTTTTTTGTTTAGTCTTTCAGTGAACACATGCAGTCATCACGACACTAGGCCTACATAAATACAGAAATAAGACAACGAATAGCCTCGTGATTTGCATAAAAAGCACCTCTACTTTGCATAGTGGGCCTAAACAGCCAGTGGAACAACTCAGCTGCACAAACACATAATGATTCTTTTAATCGGATGACAATAATAGCTGAGCTAAAGTTTCACAGACTCAGACAAGATCACGCACAAACCAGCCATAGCAAACCGATTGAATAATTAATATGCCATTTGAATTAAGATGCCCATTGAATTAAAATATTGTAATAATCAATAGGTCAGCTCCTTTGGGTGCACTTGACTCACGGTTCGGGTTTGGGTCTGCGTTAGCATATTTGTCCTCGTCAGCAGCCCTAACCCCCTCAGCTAAGCTGAAATCAGCACCCCCCTCCTCAGCTAAGATGACTTCAGCGCCGTTTTCCTCTTCCTCGTTGTCGTCGTCCTCTTCTTCCACCACGTTTTTCTTTATGAATCAATCCAAGGAACCTTTCAAGCTGGCATTTATTTATCCTTTTCCACTGTATTCCCTGTGTCACAAACATACATATATTTTTACATATATTATTTTATATATAAAAATTATAATAACAATAAAATGAATTCATTCATTTCCCCTCTCACTGCGGGGCCCTGTGAAGGGTGGGGCCTGGTGCGGCCGCATCGGTTGCCCTCCCCCTAAAGACAGCCCTGGGTGGACAGGATGGTAAGAGATAGCAATGGAAATGCGAAAGGTTTTAAATAAAATCCAATAAATTGCTCTATATCCATGCATGCTGTAACTTACTGAATGTATGCACATTTGAGTAAACAATAGTAGTCCTGCATATTGTACATGTTATTTCGTGCACAGGAGAAGGCACCAGAACTATTTCCCTTTAAAAAATCACCATGTCACTACAGGGACTCAATACAAAACAGACATGGGAGATCCATTAAACAATTATTTAAATTTGTATGGCCTTTCTGTGTGGACGGAACCATCACTTTAACCATCTTTCCTTTCCTGCATTATCCAGGTTTTACAGCGGCTGATAAAGTCAAGAGGGAAGTCGCAGTCCAAGCATATGAATGTCCAGATGGTTGCTGCTGAAAAACTGGCTCAATGTCCACCTGTGAGTGCTGCTGAGATCTCATTTAATTCCAATAATGCAAGGCCCCAAAATCATATTTTCACTGAACTATGGAGTCAACAGGACTACCGCCAAGTTTGGTAGTTTTGTAGCAATAGCTCTGTTTGGGTTAAACATAGGTTGGTTGGGACAATAGAACATTGAAATAAAAAACATTAGGCACGGTGCAAGTGTGGTGTCAGATAATTAGTTTGCAGGTTTGACCACCTTTTTATCGGAAATGCTGCTGCTTGGTGCACATTGTTGGTGGCTTTATTAATACACACGTATGGACATATGGGGCAGAGAAGCAAGAAATCCCAAGAGTATCTGTCTGCAG
This sequence comes from Aldrovandia affinis, assembly GCA_029706075.1. NCBI lineage: Eukaryota > Metazoa > Chordata > Actinopteri > Notacanthiformes > Halosauridae > Aldrovandia > Aldrovandia affinis. The sequence continues at coordinate 551,551 of JAINUG010000070.1, forward strand.
ACCTCCACGGAGCAGCGCCTTATCGTTCAAGTGCCTCCTTAGCGATGCCATAACTGTATGAGACAGGTCACATGATGTACCAGAAAATTGTAGTGAACTTGGGGGAGGGGGGTTGTTTATAGTAATATTTAGTGACGGACTGGCTAATGTGTATGATAACTTAACGCCATTGATAATTTCATTGTTTAATTTAGTGAACATTACCATTACAACATGTCAACTTGTCTAAGTGAGCTAACCCATTTGTTATAGCCCTTCTGTAAACGTTAAATATAATTGACAGTATCTGATGTACCATTATATAAAGAAGCCATAAAGGTTGTTGTGGCAAATTCATTTGAATTCTTATTATATCACAGCATTATTATTATTATTTTTATTATTTGATAAAATTATCCAGGTCTCAGGATATAACATTTTAAAAATATAACATGTAAAAATATCAAGGCGCCCACCACTGAATTTAACATTAGGCGCCCGACAATAAAAATACACTTAATTCAATGGAACTAGTCCGGTTCACAATCAGCAACACCTTGGTGCCACTATTTTTTTGCAGTGGACATACCTCAGGAAATGTGTAATATTCCGAATAACTTTCTTTCTTTTTCTTTTTCTTTCTTTTTTTCTTTAAGATTGTTTCCCATTTTTTTCTCCCAATTTAGTCGCCAATTACACCCTCTATTTATTTCGATTTACCCTCCCCACACGGGTCCGCCGCTCGACTCCATGAGGCAAGCTAATTCTCCGAGGGCAGCGAACTCCACTTCCTTCAAGGTGGAACTCGCCCACCCATGTTCTGGAGTCACCCTTACGTGCTTCACGGCGGACCTGAGCCGGCTCACCCTCCCCCCTCCCCCTGAGGCGGACAGCTAAATGCCACCCCCAATCGGGGCTGACGACCAGGGCCAGTCTGGTAGAGATGGGTTTCAAACCATGTCCCTGATAGGCAGCGGAAACCATATTCGACCAGACAAAATTCGCTACACTATCTTCCACCCCTTAGAATAAATGTCATTCTAACATAATTCACAGATTGTGTATTAATTCCTTTGGCATGTGGTGGTATAAGTGGGATAACGTACTGCGGACAAGTCGGCTGTTGAAAATAACAGCACTTTAGGGTAATAAGACACATCAACAACCTACTTGTGTGCAGTACATTATCCCTTACTAAATTTGTCATATTGGATAACATACTTCATTGGTTTTTATTGTGGCTATGAGTGCTTGGCCCCGTTAATCCTTAGAATTGCAAAATCAATCATCTATACATGTGCGAGTACATGTCCTCTGTCTATCAAGCAATTCAGGGTGTCAATACAATGCACTGTTCTTTTAAACTATCTTGAAAGAGTGTACTCAGCCATTTCTGTGTTTCCTTTGCCTCAGGTGACCATGGTTCATTGCAAAGTCACCATATGTGATGTCTATGAGATGTTGGTGAAGTGCTTGATGGGAATTGTATTACAATGCCAAATTTGAAGACCAGTTTTGCTGAGCACAATAGCACAATTGTAATTTTACAAAGGTTTGATTTATAATTTATGAAAACGAATCAAGCTAAATTTTGTATAGTTTAGTACCACAACAAACATAAGTAACATATGTATTGAACAGTGCAGTGAGTGAAGTGAGTCATAAGGAACAAATACTAACATGCATAAAAAATAATAAAGGAATAATGTGTATGTACTTGATCTGAGCATATTAACAAAATAATCAGCACTTATCTTCTCTTCCTCAAGGAAATATATGATGTCATCTTGGATGAGAACCAGTTAGATGATGCTTGTGAGCATATTGCTCACTACCTAGAAGCATACTGGAGGTCAACCCATCCTGAGGGGTGCAGTCCTCCCAACCCACTCCTGATGGACCTGGCTGCTGCCACCTTGCAGGTTGGGGGCAGCGCTGCCCTTGTCTCAGACCTGCAGGAACAGGTACTGAATGCACATAATTCTGATCTCCAGAGATTTATCCATCACTTCATGACTCATGAAAAAAAGCAGAAAAGGGTCACGAGTAGCGCATCAGCCTTATGCACACTTTCTGATTGGCATAATTCTCTCCACATTCTGGATGGACCATGCCAGCTTCAACTGTGGACAGGATTTCTCTAGGGTGGCATGCAATTTGCCATGGTGTTGCACAGGGAGGGAGTTTCAGTTAGCAGGATATTCCCAGTCTCATTGCTCAATAATGAATCCTTCTTTGCCATGCCTCCAACAGCCTGACTTTCTCAATCCTCTGATACAGAGGGAGAGAAAATAAGAAATAGCTAGCAGCATGTGCATAGAAATATGTATACATGTGGAATATTCATATTTTTATTGTTCATAAATGCCAAATTATCTTAAACATGTGGAACTATATTACTGTGAAAGATTATTATAATTACTTTATTAACTTTATTGTGAATTAATTTGGCATCTGAGGTGGTGGTATTGCTTTGGGACAGATCATCACTGTGTTGTTTATTGATGATAACACATATCCAGCAGAAATATAGTCAAGTGCTTTTATTTTACACATGAGAAAAATGAACAAAACTCTCTTCTTCTCTTTGCGTGTGTGTGTGCAAGCATGCATATGCATGTCATTTCAAGTAAACAATTTCCTGATTACATTTATTTTTGCTTAGGGAGCTTCGACAGTTCTGGAGTCCCGGTGATAAAGCAACAACAAAATGATCTGTCTCATACCTCACCCACTGCCTTTATGACATTAATTTGACAACATTGATGTAGCCTTATGAAAAAACATAAGTCTCTCCTGCCATTTTAAGATTTTGAACAACTATAGTTTACTTTTCAAACTTTCTAATCTAGTTTGACACATGGAGCTGTGTGAGCAGCCACTAGGTACTGTCTGTGTGTGTGTGTGTGTGTGTGTGTGTGTGTGTGTGTGTGTGTGTGTGTGTGTGAAAGAGAGAGGGTACACATGGTATACTCAGTTCTTTTTCTGTGTCTCACTAATCCAGGGGTGAACAGAATAGTATGATTTTGGCAGAGGAGGGGAAACGACATCAATAGCAGGAGCAGCAAGACCAGCACACTCTCCCCCAGAAAAGCATACTGACCCTCTGAGTAGTATACTCACCTCCAGAGTACCACACTCACTCCCAGAGTAGTATACCCACACCCAGAGTAGCATACTCACCCCCAGAGCAGCAGTGCCAACATTTTAACTGATCATAGCAGGAATTCTCTTACCATAGGAGACCTTTTCCTTGGAAACACACAAGAGCACAACCTACACCAAACACCAGGTGATCCTGCTGGAAAGTGGTGGGAAGACAATTGTCCTCAGCAGTGCTGTAGTGGATGACTGAAAATAAAATGTTAATGTGCTAATAAAATGTTTTTTTGACTGGGTATACAATTTTTACATATACTGTACGTGTCAATTTTATTTCTCCTGCCTGCAACAATGCAAAAATCACTCATGCACTCAAGAAAATGTGGCAATGGGAAAAATAAAAGAATGCATCCGTCTTATGTAAAACTGAGCAAAATAGATGATATCATTGCAAAATGGTTTAATGCATCCAGGACAACCGCATGCACGCAGGGGCGTAGCACACAATTCTGGGCCCTATACATATGCAGTCTTGTCGGCCCCCTTCCCCTCTTGATCCATGACTCTTAACGCATCTTTAGAATTTGGTTTAATTAAATCAACAACTATACACATGAATCTGTAGTGGTTATTAGGGTAATCGCTAATGAACTGCTTATACCACATTTAAACAAATAATTTGTAAGATTCTCTGGCCATAGTCCTGGGTCCTCTGGCAAATACCCTTCTGCATTCCCCTCACTTTTTTCCACTTCCTACTCTGTCTTCTCCTCATCCTTCTCACTACCCTCAGAGCAACCTTCATTTTCCTTGCTCTCTTCACCTCCATCATCCTCTTCACTAGTCCTACTCCTACTCTCTGTCTCTTCTACCTGCTCACTCTCTGCCTCGATCACATCTTCTTCCTGCTCACTCTCTGCTACAAGGACAGGCCCCTCTACAAGCATGAAGCATACAGGATTGATATTAGCCTCTTAACCTGTTTATAATATACAATGAAACAGGCTACAGGCTAGATTCTGCTTAATTTACCAGCTAGCTAGCTAACTATCATAATGTAGCTGGCTAGGTTAGCTTGTCTTGTTATAGAACTGGATCAAATGAGTCTTCAAAAACAAAGTTACAATGCATTTCACCATCACCAGTAGTATGTTTGCCAGTAGCGAGTGAAACTGAAATGAGATTCCTTTGCCCAAATGCTCACTGCCTGCCGTGGTTTTTGCCGTGTCGCGGCGTGTGCGCAACATGTAATTAATTGATTATGTAATGTCATTTCAGATAATTCAAATTAAGATAGCCTATACCATATCGTTTTTAGAATGCTTCAATCTGTAATTACTGAAAATGTCATGCGATTACATTTATTTTTAAGAAAGTTATGGGCATTTATGTTATTGAATCACAGCTTTTGTTTCAAGATCATTGAAAAACAATAGCGGTCAATATGCACATTTCCGAGTGTAAAAATGACCATAACTTCCTTAAAACTTAAGATATGAGAGTCAGTAAGGTATCAAATTAAAGGTATTTTCATGCTCTATCTGGTGGGATAGGTTCAGGCTAGATTTGTAACATACCTAACTAGTTCAATCGAAACAACCTACCGATATTAGCTTAAACCACTCTTAAAGTGTTAGCAAGTTGCTTACCATTCTTTTGAAAGAAATTAGTGAGCAGTTATTTTCCCTCAGTTTGCCTTTTTTCTCTTTCTTCCCTTCTCTTCTTTTTCGATACCCCGACTTCACTTTCTTGCGGGCTCCAGCATCAGCACCAGTCAGCGTGATTAGCCGTGTTTGGCGACAAAACCATTTGCGCTTTTGAGAGGGGAGAGGGGAGGGGGCCCAGAGAGCCTCCAATATTTTTATGGATACAAAGTTCAGTCTCTCAACTTATTTATTCAGCCAATATAATTTAGTAATGACACTAATTACTTAGAAATTTAAAATTGCAGACATTTTTTTTTTCATTCCAGGCTTTTCAAGGGCCCTCCCCCGCTTGGGGCCCTGGGTAGTCAGTCCCCCTTTTCCCCCGCTACGTTCAATGTACCCTTCTTGTTTATGATGCATACATACTCTAAACAGATGTCCATAAGTATACAGGATATAGCATGTACTGAGGCTTTACACAAAATAAAAAACACTAAAACATACACTAAAACTAACTGCTACAATAACTATGTCATGACAACTGTCACAAAATCCCTACTATTCACATTTGATGTTAGTTATGATAAATCACCCATTGTGACACAAGATACAGTTTGCAACTGGATATTATTTTTAATTGGCATTATGTAGTCATGACTTTGATGACACAGGGAATGAAGTTATTGGTCCACAGACTATAGATTTATTTGACTCTTCCACAGGGAGAGAGAAGGCACAGCAAATACAAATAAACAGATCTTCAGTTGTCCCCCTCACAGGTTCTGGCCAGGTTCTTGTGGTTTTTATTTAGGTTTATTATTTTAGTTTATTGTTTAATAAACGTGTTTATTAAAATACAAACATATGCCTATTAGTTTTGTTAATGATCCTTCATGTAGCATCTTCAAATACACCTGTTTTACACTTCTAGTGATGTACAACCAAATCTATTGGCTTGCTGAAATAAAACCTATTTCCACAAAACTGTTTTCAATGTGGCAGATTGATGAGCAAATTATTTAAATGATAACCCATTTAAATGTTCGCATTGATCAACATCTATTTACAATATTCCATGATATTCCCTTCTTTATTTATGTTTATTTGTTCATTTTGAATGATGTACTTTTAACCCCACTGCTTAAGTACCCCATTGCAACATGAAACACGATGGCAGAAGGGTAGCAATTTTGCACTGCTTTGATAGTTCTGGGCCTGGACATCCAGCTAATCAATGAGTCAACCATGTATTCCATCCTGTACCAGAGTACTCTGGAACTCTGTAAGGATGAGTGCTCCAGAATTCCTTCGAGGCAATGTGACAAAGATTGCTACTAAAATAGCTTTTACCAGTTACTGAAGCACTTACATTTTCCCACAGGGGTATTCAATGTTTGATGACTTTTTTTGTTTATTAGATAATGGAAAAGTTGTAATATCACATCACCTTTCACCTTCTATATTAGGACTTACGTGATGCTCAAACATAGTTTTATAACTATTACATGTTAATTATGAAGTATTAAAAAAATACCTTCTCATGAAAAAATCTGAGAAAGAATAGAACAGATCTTCAGACGTCGAGGCGGAACAGAGTTATAACCAGAGGTCAAAAGTATGCCATAGAATGTGAGCAGGTCATCTTCCCCCAGATTGAGTGAGGTTTTACCTTTCTGTGTGGCATACATATTCGACATTTCAAGGGTAATGTCGTGCAGAGATTTGGGGTAAAATGTGAGAAAAATCTCAGCAGGATCATTTGAGGTTACAATGGGGTTCATTGTTTTAGGTTTAAAGGGAGGAATGTGACAACCACTAAACTTCTTTGGTACTGTGAATTTCCGGTCTTTGTTTTTGGTTGCTTGCAATGTGCACTTCTTTTTGGTTGCTGGACAGTATTCATTATTGTCTGCAGCATGGACTATCTCTTCTGACCGTGTAGACACATTCTCTTCAGTTACATGAGATTCTGCATCAGTACCTGGCTCTGTATGTACCTCATCAATATCTGTCTCTGTAAGTACTTCATCAATATTTGGCTCAGTACCTGGAACTAAAGGTAATAAAACCTCAATGGCATGGGTTGATCCTTGAGCAACCTTGATGGCAGGCGTTTGAAATCACCACTTGTGTCATTGCCAGAACCATCACTGTCACAGTCTGTGTCAAGAGCATTTTTCTCAGACTCTGGCACAACTGTGATAGTTGTGATAGTCTGCTGGGGATAATCGTTGTCAAGAATGTCCAAAACCTCTGCTAAAGTGTACCTGAAAGTCAGTAATATTAGACGATTAGTGAAGAAATTGTGTTTTAATTTCTATTTATTACATAGGATTACACCCACTAAGGTAAAAATGCCTTTAGATATGTATATGCCCAAACCTTAAAAGGGATTTGCCCACCGGCCACTTTAGTTACCGGGTGCATTTCTGAGTAAATATACAACAAAATATCGAACTTACATAAGATGTCTTTAGATTGGCTGTTACTAGAGACATTGCTTAATAGGAAACTACAAAAACATCACCAAAAAATACTTGTTAAATACTTCAATTTTACCTTTTATTTGGAAGCTTCGCCTCTGCCATAACGCCCAGAAATCGTAGCAGGAAGTAAACGCCTCAACATGAAGTGCATTTTTCCGGAAGTTGTTTCAAGCCCTTCCTAAGGTTGACTACTTGCATGCCTGTTGTTTTTAAAACATCTATAGTCCTCCAAAAAATATTCACAGACGGAAAGAGAAGTAGAGACTTCGGCAACTTTAGTTGCCGGTGGGATAAAACAGGTTTTAAGTCTTGTTAGCGTACCCACGATAAGCAGCATATATAAATAGAGACTAAGTAGATCTATGACTAAGATCTTATGCTAACCCATGCCAAACAGGCATTGCCCCATCAAGACATATCACAAAAAAGCTAAACATATCCTGGTGTTTGTGCCCACTACAGTTTATAGCCAGTAGGGGGAGAATGGGGCATGAATGCATGTAAATGCCATTTACACACCTTTTTTACTTGGTGTCTTAACGTTTACCAACCTATTTCTGCTTCAATAGCATTGATCAATGCTGATCTTTGCATTCTTGGAAACAAAAACATGAATATAGTTAGCCAACTCTCAAATAATTTGGTTCAGTCCACATAGCTACAGAAAAAATACTATAAATGCATTTTTTTAAAATGGAGAATAAAGCAATCTATCATCTTCAAGCTCCAGAATGTATTCTCACAGATGTTTGTAAAGCTTAATGGGACTTTGACTATCTCTCAGTAGTCAGACAGAGACATTCTGGACAATATTGTAGTATCTCTGCTTCACAAAAGAGAAATTAGTGTTCATCAAAGAATTGTATTCGATTTTTGTTCCATCTGTGCTTCAGATAATATGCACCACTCTTCATCTCCCCTGGAGTTGAGAGTCTAAAATGTCCAGAGTTTACCCACCTGTTTTACCACTCCATCACAGGTTATAGCATTACCTTAGAGGTAGCCAAGCTGCAGCAGTCCACTTCTCATCAATAAACACCCAACATGACCTTGGATGCAATGTATATTCTCTAACCCATGCCTCTGTCTCTTCATGTAAAAATGTTTTCACTTTGATAAAGAACTCATTAAAAACTGAAATGAATAATAATAATAATAATAGTGAACTGAATAAATGTGCACCATATCATTATTATTATTTACATGAAACTGAAGAGTACAGTAATACACAATACTCTGTTTTAAACAGTTTTATTTAATTTCAATTGAGCTGTTTATTTAATTTCAAATTACACATTTTTTTCAAATGTGTCTGGCTCCATTATGTGTGTATGGGGTAGGGTTGGGTTAGTTAGCATCAATAACATGCATATTAGAGTGATGCAATACGTACAAAAGGACATGACATCTCAACAAAAATGTTTTCAGCGTACAAAAATGTCAAGTTATTAACTTGACTTGATGCCCCATGTACCAAAATACAAACTATATACATCTGAATGAGCCATTACAAACAAAATTACTTAAAATGTCCACCATTAAAAGTACCAATATCAAAATCAAGTATAAGTTACAAGAAAACAGGTACAACTGTGACCCACACAAAACAATAGGCACAATTCCAAAACAATAATTACTATTCCAAAACATTTCAGCTGTAATTGTTTTATTTTCTCTTTCGGCACTCTATTTATTGAAACCATACTAAAGATTTCCTTAGAATTCTAGGAATGTTTTCTCATCAGTTGTTGTAGTGGTTGATGTAGTGGCAGAAAGTGAAAGATTAGAGAAATATATACTGTGCTCCCACATACAGTATGTCTACTGGAGCGGAATCTCCCACAGAGGTCCCAGTTATGAAAGTTTGAAAGAGCGCTCTCTTTTGATGGTATGACATGAAAATTGAATAAAATAAATAAGAAACAATTTGGGCAAGACTGAGTTATATTGTTTTGGAATAGTGCCTATTTATTGCTCAAATTGTTTCTTGTAAATTATAATTTTGATAAATACTTTTGGTAGTAAATATTAAGATCAGGGCTGAGAGCTATGAAAACTGATTGTGTGAAGGAGCATATTTCAATGCAGATTTACACCCTGGAGATATATATTTTTTATTTATAAGATACGTACATATATTTTAGATTTCTTTCAGATTTTTCCCAATTTTTTCCCAATTATAGCCTCTTTTCATGTCAACTACCCTCCCCTCTTATTGTGAGCTCGCTGCCGTAGTCCTGAGACCAGCAGTGACAAAGGCTCCTCCGAGCCGGCGTTCACCAAACCCTCAACTGTAAGTCCGGTTCACATAGAGCTACTCTTATATCGCTTATATCGGCTTCCCTCCCCCCTTCTTGGGGCGGACAGCCAATTGCCACCCCCTAGTGGCACTCCCGGCCAGAGCCGACCTGGCATGGCTGGTGGAATCGAACCCTGGTCACAGTTGACAACATGCATCCTGGTTGGACGCTCTTACCACTACACCAGTTGGAGATATTTTTGTTCACTTGACACACTGCTAAGCGTGTGTATTAACTGATGTCTTTCAACCTGGAAATAAGAGGATCTATTAAAAATATTTACTTTACTGTTGCTGTCTCCCTGCAATGAACCAGACTGAAAATGTAGACTGGACATTGCTATGTGTCTTTGGAATATCCAGACAATATAATTCCTATTAGTCCAGACAAAACAATGGCATCTGATTAAGGTTAAGTACCATGTAAAAAAGTATACCAGCAGTGGCCCACCTGGGATGCATTATGCCACCTCCTGTTAATGGCAACTTCCCTAACCACCATGCCATATGTTTAACACACAAACACTGATAAAAACAAATAAATTCCTTTTCCCTGTGCATTTCCAGAGCATGTCCTTATCAAGAATTATAATCAGTCCCTGAAAATATAGCTGTTTTTTAAAACCAATATAAAAAGTGAAAGTGTTAAACTTACCACAATATCATAATTGTAGACTCCAATATTGGGGGAAAAAAAATAAAAATAAAAATAAATAAGCAGGCTCCTGAAACACTGTACATTTTTACCAAACTGAAGAGGCAGAAACAGGCTCCTGACTCAGTGCCAGTTTACTTCCAAATTTTCATAAAGGTTAATATGTACATCAAGATGATACATGCTACAGAATCCTGAAAAGAAGCTGTGGCCCAGCAAGCCATCTGGGCCACGCATGAGAATTATGACACAATCATGACAACCTTCCAATTCAACTCTCCAAGCATTGATCAGGCTATGTACATGAAGATTGAAAACAGATTTGTATCACCCCCTGTGCTGATCTGAGTTCCATGGCAGAGCATTGGTCTCAGATCCATGTTCAACGTGTGTAAAATGTGTGTAGAAAGACAAACATTTCATCAAAACAACAGGAATACTCAGCTGATCACATTATATTTACAGTTATCCATTTACATACATTGTTGACAAAGAGTTGTTTTTATTCAATTTCATATTTGTTGTTTAAGTATGTTGAAATAATGATTTATTTCAGTGATAATGTTGGTCTTCTGTTTAAGTGCTATTTTAAGTTACTGAAAACATAAAAATAAAAAATACAACTTTTTTACTCCCTCAGGAGTGATCTATTTTTGTAACTACAATAACTGCAGCTGGTCTGAAATTACTTAACATGCAGACAGAATGTAAATAGCCTTTTTCTATGATTTACTATGAATCCTGATCTTAATAGAAAAAAGAGGCAGCTAACAGTGTAAATTATTTACACTAGGGTGTCCACACCAATTCTTGTGGTGCAAATAGTACCTGGGGATCTTTGCAATACGTAAAGACATCTTGAAATTACAAGATTAAAAATGGCAATTTGAAAGCTGTTGAAAACTGTTTAAGGCCATTTAACTAATTAAATTATTTAACTGATATAAAAACAATAACAACAAATAATAATGTAAATGCCATTTTACATATTTGAAATCCATGAAGCTATGAATAGATTTTAAATGTTAAACAGTAACCAAAGGTCTGCATGAAACTTAAAAAATAACTGTTCACTTCTTTTTAATTGTTGTGATTCAGCAGAAAACATGATATGCTGCCAAATTGCTCCTTTATTATTTGTTAAATGGCAGACAGGCTGGCAGTATGACAGTGGCACAAGCGGGTCCTGCCAGAGGCTCTGCTACATCTCCCTCCAGTTCCGTCCACGTTGCTTTCTCTGGACTGTAACAGATGGTGGATGACTTGTATGCTCCCTGAAATAGAACAACACAGCTATTACTGTCATGATGTCGGTCTCATCCCAGAATCAGGGAGGTACCACTTCCTTTTTATCACACTGACAGACCTCAGTACACAGGTAATGACACACATATACACTACCTGTAAAACATTTTAGAACACCCCCATTTTCCAGTTTTTACTGAAATGTACATTGAATGTAAATTATGTTTCAGTTTTTGGTAACCTAAACTTTTTTTCTTAACCTCTGCCAGTTTACCGCTTACCTTTGTACCATTTCAGGTTATTCACTGGACTTGCTTACTGCTGAACTGCTTAAATCTTAGTAAAAACTGGAAATGGGGGTGTTCTACCAGTAGTGCTTTTGACCAGTAGTGTAGCCTGTAAATATGGCTCAATCTACAGCAAACAATTGAATTAACAATAGTTAGTTCAAATCATGCACACACACACACATTTTGATCTGGAGCTGTATGGATAAAGCTGCTCAGTGAAACCTTTACTCCTAACCAAATTCTAGGAATTGTTGAAATTTACTCCTACTCCAAGAAGTAAGAATAAGAGCTATGTATAATTATTCTTTAGCCTTAAAAGTACTCTTAACTTGCTACATATTTAAGAGACCTCACAAGGTCTCTTAACCTTCTAAGAGTTTACCAAAGCAGAAACGGTGGGGCACACTTTGTGTTAATGTTGTTTTTAAAACATTTGTATTGTTATTGGACGATTCACAATTATTATTATTATTATTATTAATAATAATAATATTGTTATTATCAATAATATTATTAATAATAATATCCCTATATTATTATTATTAATAATAATAATAATAATAATAACAATAATACATTATATTTATATAACACCTTTCATACAACACAGAGTGTATAAGACCACTTTCGAGGTCTCTTTGAAGCATTTTGGTAGAATGATACCAAGGCAGAGACAATGGGCTAGCAACTTGTTACTGCATGATCATCCGGACTTAAAAAGATACCGTCTTAATAGTGAAGGTATTCTTTCAGTGAGAGATTTCATCAGAGATTCAATTTTGCCATCAACGGAAATAAATTCTCTCTCGGCACAGTACCCTGGACTAAATTAATATTCTTAAACCAATCACAGGTTAATGTATCCAGCTAGAAAGCCTTTTTTGCCCTGTTTCATTCATACACCTGGGTACCTAGCTACACAGCTACATAGCATTACCTGCTACCTTCTGGCAGTTCACTTACTACTGAAGTGTAGTTAGCTAGCCCGGGGATGGGCAAGTAGGGCCTTATCCGTTTCTGGATTTCATGCTAACTTCTGCTCTTAATGATTTAATTAGCCCAATCATTTAGGTGATCTGACATTTTAGCTAAATTTATTGACAAGCCCATGAATGACAGCTGAAGACTGTTCATGTATTCGTAAAATGTAAAAAATTTAAATGCGTTCGCATATGAAACATGTTACTGTAGTCTAATCTACAAGTGAACCAGCATTGGCGCATCCAAATTATATAATAATAATATACACCATTTAGCAGACGCTTTTATCTGAAAGCGACTTACAGTAGTGAATGCATACATTTTTTCAGTATATGTGGCCCCAGTGGGAATTGAACCCACAACCTAAGCGTTGCCAACGCTGTGCTCTACCAACTGAGCCACAGAGAACCACCACAAATAATTAGCTACTAATTGAGTCGGGGTAATTGTTAGAAACAAAAACCTGCATACACTGGCCCTCCAGGACCGGAATTGCCGACCCCTGACTGCTAGCCAGTTATACAGTGGGTATAAAAAAAAGTATTCAACCCCTTCAGCATTTTTCATATTTTATTTACTTCATGGAATCAACATGGATTTAATTGGGATTCCTTGCCACAAAACAAAATACTCTATAATGTAAAATTACAAAACAACTCTAAAGCTTAAATTAATTACAGATAATAAACAGACAATAATTTATTGCATAAGTATTTCACCCCTTTTTGTAAGACACACCTAAATAAACTCTGGTGAAATCAATTGTCTTCAGAGGTCACACAATTATTTGATTGGAGTCCACCTGTGTACAATTAAGGTGTTTCAAATTAAATACACCTGTCTGTGAGAAGTCCCACAGTTGGTTAATGCATTTCCAAACAAGAGCTTTATCATGAACACCAAAGTATATTCAAAGCAAATGCTGCTTTTTATTTGTAATTAATTAAGAAAAAGCTTTAGTTGTTGTTTTAATTGAATTGATAGTGTTTTCTGTTGGCAAGAAATCCCAATTAAATCCATTTTGATTCCATGAAGTAAGACAATAAAATGTGAAAAATGCCAAAGGTGGTGAATACTTTTTATACCCACTGTATGTGCCATCTACATATAATCTTACCAGGATGGTTACCTAGCTGCTTGGTATAGCAGCTAGCTAGCTACACTTCAGGTTATTCATTAATACCTAATGTTAGCTATCTTTCCAGTGATATAACTATAGCCTATTGTTAGTTAGCTATCCACTGCTTGCTGTTTTCCATCCCCACCCACGGAGGTTGGCAACCTAACAACATGCATTGTTATGCATAGTGGACTTAAAGTAAAAATGAAATAATAACTTTATTATTATTGTATTTATTACTGAGAAGGCAGATGTTTATTTTCAAACCACTCGTGACAAACCCTCTCACCTTCATCTCTCAAAGAACTGGAGGCTTTCCTTCTTGAAGATTGGTCCAATATCCCACTAGAAACAGTTCAAAACTTGAATAACAGCATTCCAATAAGGATAAAAGCTGTTCTGAAGGCAAAGGGCAGCCCAACTCCTTATTAGTTAATACATATGCTGTAAATGTTTTTGTGCTTTTAAATTCAGTAATGGCCTTAAAATAGATTTTTTTTGCTAATTTTGTATATGTTGTCATTGTCCTCTGGTGGAGAGTCGGTGCCCTGATAGAGGAATTTGTTAAATGTTACTAATGAGTAAGCTAATAAATGTAATGTTTTCATTGTTAAACAAGTATCTATTTCTCAGTCCTTTGGAAACAAAATGAAAGGTGCTTCGGGTGCTACCAGTACTAGTGGCAGTAGCAGTTGTGGCAAAAATTTACAGTGTAACCATTTAAATGCAAGTTTGAGCAAATATATAATGTTTTGAGCTATGCAAGAATTGACTCACCATTGCTAGCCAGGTTAACTGAAAAAGAGCAACTTATATTTTTTCCCAGATTCAAATTTCAATAAAAACGTACTGTACTGAGCAGCATAATCTGTGTGATTGCATACGCCAATTCTCTTAAAACCAATTTCTAAGTTTATATGTCTACTCCTTGAGCTGCCTTAATTTCTGTCTGTTTGTTTGTGTGCTGCCTGCCTTCATTTCTCTCAGAGGCTGGTGTCTGCTCTGGCCTGTCATCCTTGAAGCTTGCTTGGATGACAGTTGCTCAAGTCATTAGCCCTAGATTAAAAATAAATAAAAATAATGCTGTCTGTTTGATAGAGCAGTGGTTTAGCTGCTGCCTTTGGACCACAATGTGCTAGGTTCTAGGCCTGCATATATATATATATATATATATATATAGAATATACGCCATTTAGCAGACGCTTTTATCCAAAGCGACTTACAGTAGTGAATGCATACATTTTCAGTATATGTGGCCCCAGTGGGGATTGAACCCACAACCTAAGCGTTGCCAACGCTGTGCTCTACCAACTGAGCCACAGGGAACCACCTATATATATATATGTGTGTGTGTGTGTGTGTGTGCAATAATCTTTGTATGGAATTAATGTCTGCATCTGCATTATGGGGCATTTTGCTTATGCTGGGCTAGTGTAATCACTGCTTTGAGATATCTTTCTTTTATTAATGGTTACATTACATGTTGAGGGAAAATCTGGTTGATATGACATAGAATGGTTTCCTGTTATGCTTTTTATATAAATAGTTTGATACATGGATAAATGTGTGGTTTTCACTTCACTTTTAATGTTACCTAGTTATCATCTGAATATTGCTAATTTAGTGCAAGGGAATGCAAGACTTATATTCTACACATTAACTTTATTAAAAAGCGCATGATTTGAATAATGAAAACAGTAAAAAGCTTCTCTGATTAAATCACTACATTACCATACTCCAACTGTATCCGCCGACCAGGAAAATACTATCATCAAGCACAGCACATCCCGGCCCACTACGGCCCTCTAGAATAGGGGTATGAAGAATGTTCCAGTGGTCGCCTTTGGGATCATAGCACTCCACCAGCATTACATCAAGGTGGGAAAACCCTGCACAAATGACAGGAAACAGATCCTTAGATATTTTACCAGGAATACCAAGCCATGTCCCTCACAAGGTACACTTCAAATTACACACACTGGGAACAAATAATTTATTGAAAAGTACTCTTGAAACTACTAATATTTGCAACCAGCAACAAAATGATATACCTCAACATACATTTCAGTGGTTGGAAACACCAGTGATGAAAGTGACCATATAATCACATTAGATTTTTTGTGAACATTTCTTTCTTATTTTCAAATATTTAAAAAAATTGGACATACACAGACAACCATAGGGTTGTAAAGAACACAGAAAAGGGGGGGGGGGCACTAAAATAAATACAACAAAACATTGCAAAGACGGTCAACAATGAAGCAGACAAGTCACCATTGATCTCTCCAAAACCTCATATATCATGAAGATAAGATCTGATATTAAATAGATGGTGTGGTCTGCCTAGCCCTTCAAGATAGATTTCTTAGACAAAAAAGAGGACTGTTTAACTGAATTTGTGTGGTATTTTCAGCCCCAGGCACATCATCCACACACATTAACGTAATGTAATGTATACTGTAGGAGCCATTTATTTCATTCAACATTTTTTGTTTGGCTATTTTGTTTAGTTATTCATTGGATTTGTGTGTTTACTTGTTACCTCACATTTATCTGTCCTGCCCCCTTGAGTATGTGTTAAATGATGACCTGTTCTATGTGGGAGGGGACTAGTGAACTCATGCGTTAACATTTCCAACCACACACACACACACACACATTCTCCATGTTCATAAGTATGTGTGTATCTTAAATTATATGGTTAAGAAATGAACCACCCTAAAGAGGATCACGGATTCCTCTCGTCTTTGGATTGATTGTGTGCATTTAATTTGACCTGAGTTTTGCTGGTAAGTGGCATTAAGCTTTTGTTTTGAAATTGCCACTACAGTAACGTAATGTAATGTGTACTATATGGCCCCCTATCTTTTATAATATTCCTCTCAAACCTGTAACTCACTAATGTCCCTATTTTTTTGGGAGCCAATTGTAATTTGGTTCTTTATCGAAGTATTTGTATATCTACCAGTGCTTTGTTACACAGTGTTGCTTCTCCATCAATATTATTCAAACCCTTTTTTAATGAATCCTCCTGCTTGACCTAACGGCTGCAATTGACACTGTTGTCCACCAGTTTTGCTGGTAAGTGGCATTAAGCTTTTGTTTTGAAATTGCCACTACAGTAACGTAACGTAATGTATACTATATGGCCCCCTATCTTTTATAATATTCCTCTCAAACCTGTAACTCACTAATGTCCCTATTTTTTTGGGAGCCAATTGTAATTTGGTTCTTTATCGAAGTATTTGTATATCTACCAGTGCTTTGTTACACAGTGTTGCTTCTCCATCAATATTATTCAAACCCTTTTTTAATGAATCCTCCTGCTTGACCTAACGGCTGCAATTGACACTGTTGTCCACCAGATCCTGCTCTCATGTCTTGCTGGGATGATCTCAGCATCTGCACTGGCATGGTTTTATTTGCTTCATATCTGGTTAGCCGGTCTTACTGGGTGGCCTGGAGGGGATCCCTCTCCTCTCCTCACACCCTATCATTAAGCATTTGGCAGATGCTCTTAATCAGAGCGACTTACAAGATGTGCATTAATACATGGTATGATCAATCATTGTTCGCGCAAGAGATCAGTGCAGTAATACAGCAATAGATATCATTGTTGGCAGCTGCATACCATACCTGTAAAACCGGGAAGGAAAAAGTGAGTACATTTATTTTTATTTTTTTTGAGAAAGAAGCAAGGATACATATCGAGAAGCAGTATTGACCATGTAAGCAGTGATGAGGACAATTAGATGTACAGAATTCAGTGGTAGTGGAGTCTGAAAAGGTGGGTTTTGAGTCTCTTGCGGAAGATGGCAAGTGATTCCGCGGTCCTGACCGAGTGCGGAAGATCGTTCCACCACCGAGGAGTCAGGACAGAGAAGAGGCGAGACTGCTCGGAACGGCTGCCGGGCGCTCGGAGGGGTGTAGGTGGCTACTTTGAATATTGTAGAGCAGAAATATTTCCTGTTTCCTGTTTGCTGACTTCCTGTTTCCTGTTTGCTGTTTGAACGCAACGCGCGCTGTAGTCACTGCTGCTCCAAGTTTTACTGCCCGCATTTTCTGCATTTTTATACTGGTTTAAATACTGGTTTAAATACAAAACTATTTTCTATTGTTTAATCTTTTTCGGTTACTCCTGTCTAATCAACTTATACGGTAAACACAAACGATGGCTGCTTCCTCTCCCCTCTTTTTTTGCTCTGGTTGTAGCATGTATAGTCTTAGCTCTCCTGCCGATGTTACTGATAATGATAATTTTACATGCCATAAGTGTGAGCTTAATTTAGCGTTGGCGGAGAGGATAGTTGAGTTAGAGGCCTGCATCCGGACTCTCAGAGAGATTAAAGATCATGAGAGTTTTATTCAGTCGTGTGTAGCTACGCCGGATGCACCTGTGAGCGCCTCTCCCATCGCACCAGCAGAAGAGCCGACGCAGCACGGCCAGTTTGTCACGGTTCGGCGGGGACATAGTTGTCGGCCTAAGCCGGCTGTACACCACCCAACTCACGTTTCAAATAGATTCTCCCCACTCACACCTATTGAGGAAAAAGAGAAAGCTCTTATCATTGGCGATTCCATACTTCGAAACGTGAGAATAGCGTCTCCGGCGACCATAGTCAATTGTATTCCGGGGGCTAGAGCTACCGACATTGAATCCAATTTAAAAGCGCTGGGTAAAAGTAAACGTAGATTTTCCAAAATTGTTATCCACGTCGGCGCTAATGATGTCCGGTTGAGGCAATCGGAGATCACTAAAACAAATTTTGTCTCGTTGTGTAAATTAGCAAACGAGATGTGTCGGGAAGTAATAGTCTCTGGTCCCCTCCCAGCTCGTAGAAGTGACGAAATCTACAGTAGATTAACGTTGCTAAATCGCTGGCTGACTGAGTGGTGTACATCAAATAGCATAGGGTTTATTAATAATTGGCCTACGTTTTGGGGAGAGCCTGGTTTACTGAAGAGAGACGGACTCCACCCGAGCTGGAGGGGTGCTCTTCTTTTATCTAATAACATAGGCCATAGTCTGAATCGGCGAAATTGACATTCAAGAGCTACAGCCAGGCAGCAGACAGACGGTCTTACACAATTGTATGCAAGTTTCCCTGAACTCGTGACTAGTTTCCACCACAGTTCCCACATAATTGAGACTGTGTCTGTTCCACGTAGAGAAAACCGCAGTCTATTGAAACTCAAACCCCCCCGTGGGATTTTTTCTAATAATCTGATAAGGATCAACACGAACCATCGTAATGCAAATGCTAAACCTAATTTCGATAGAACTCTCCTTAAAATTGGGTTGCTAAATATAAGATCACTAGCTCCTAAAGCTGCCCTTGTGAACGAACATTTTAAGTTTGACAGAGACTTGGCTTAGACCTGATGAGTACATAGCATTAAATGCATCTACCCCAGTTGGATACTCTGGTTGTCACAATCCTCGACAGTCAGGCAGAGGTGGCGGCGTGGCTGTTATTTTTGACACTAGACTACGCCTTACTAAGAAATCTTTAAACACATTCTCTTCATTTGAAGTGCTTTCCCTGGGCTCCATACAGACTAATGTAGATAATAGATCTATATTTACTTCATATTTTATACTAGCTACTATCTACAGACCCCCTGGACCCTATGCTGCTTTCCTCTCAGAGTTTTCTGACTTTTTATCAAACCTAGCAGTTATGGCAGATAAAGTTGTGATTATAGGCGACTTTAATATTCATGTTGATAATGGAAATGATTCTCTAGTGAAGGCTTTTGCTTCTATTCTTGACTCTGTTGGTTTTGTCCAAAATGTGTCTGGGGCGACTCATTGTCATCAACATACACTGGACTTAGCTTTATCCTATGGTATTAGCATTAGCAATCTAGTTGTCTCTCCTCATAATCCTGTGCTCTCTGACCATTTCCTTATTACGTTTGAAATTCATGCTACCACTGCTATTAGATCAAATATGCTTTCTCCTCCGCAAGGTCAACCTATTTGTCTGATCTGATTGAGCATAATAAGAATAATCCAAAATTTATTTTTGATACAGTGGCCAAACTGACAAAGAACCAGACTGAAACCAATGCTAAGCCTCCGGCAGCCTATAATAGTAATGATTTCATGAACTTTTTCTCTGAGAAGATTGAGAAAATTAGAGATGAAATTACTAAAATGGCACCTTCTGCTGTAGCGGACACTGATCAGAAAGCACTGGCTTACCAGGACAGGGGTCCTATGGCTACTCTTGAGTTTTTTAGCGCTCTGGAGTGGACTGAATTTTCTAAATTCTAGACTTGAAAATTGAGACCGTGTCTGACTCCTTCACAGAGATGGGTAGACTGTTCCACAGTAAAGGAGCTCTATAGGAGAAAGCTCTGCCACCTGCTGTATTTTTTGATATTATAGGGACTACCAAGTTGCCTGCATCTTGTGAGCGAAGTGAACGTGGGGGATTGTACGGATGAAGTAGATCCGTCAAGTAAGAGGGTGCAAGTCCATGCAACACCTTATAAATTAAGAGGAGTACCTTATAGTCTACACGAGTTTATAGGAAGCCAGTGAAGTGACGCTAACACAGGACTAATGTGCTCATATTTCTTTGTTCTAGTCAGGATCCTTGCAGCAGCATTCTGTACGAGTTGTAGGCTCCTGAGTAAGGCATTGGAACAGCCAGACAGTAATGCATTGCAATAATCTAATCTAGATGTAACAAAGGCATGTACCAATTTTTCTGCATCTATTAATGACAGGAAGCCCTCAGGTGAAAAAAGGCTACTCTGGAAATGTTTTTGATGTGACTATCAAATGAGAGACCAGGATCTACAGTAACACCAAGGTCTTTTACCACCAAACTTGCAGCAACAGAGGAACCATCCAGATTAAGGGATAAATCAGATAACCCTCTTCTGAGGTTTTTGGGCCCCAAGACCAACATCTCTGTTTTATCAGTATTCAACAATAGAAAATTATCTGACATCCAGTCTTTTATGTCTTTAAAACAGGCCTCCAACTGTTCGAATTGTCCTTTGCCAGGTTTCATTGATAGGTATAATTGTGTGTCATCTGCGTAGCAGTGAAAATGTACGCCATGTTTACGAATGACATCACCAAGTGGCAACATGTAAAGGGAGAACAATAATGGCCCCAGAACAGAACCTTGAGGGACACCATATTCCACCTTGATGAGAGCAGAGGGCTCATCATTTAACTGCACAATTTGGAGGACATAACCAAACCAAACACATCTCTTTAGTCTCTCTTATAGTCATTAGGTGCAGATGTGGAGGGGGCGTAGCAATAGAGCCTTCTGGTGCAATGAGCTATCCTTACTGTCACCAATCATAAGTGATGATCCGCCCCTATCAGGACTGCTGATGATGTGGTGGGATGGCCCTCATGGCTGCGTGCTCCCTGTGCCACTCACCTAATTAGTTATGCTGCCCTAGATTACTTCTGCTGGTGCAAAAGTGTTATCACTACTCTTCCCCCTGATCCGGTGTGATATTTATCATAGTCATAATTGCACCTTTCCTCTTTTCTCCCCGGCTTCGTGGCACCTGCCCGGAGCTCACCTGCCCCAGAGTCAACCCCCCACCCCTGCCATGTGTTAACCGGATGCCGCTGGCCCAGACCCTAGCTGCTGGTTCCATCCCCCGCCCTGCCCTGGTATCTGGAGGGATGAGGTCCACCCCACTCCTACACTTAGAATGCCCTTCCGGTGGTCTGTTAAGCCACATGAGCCTCAAGGACTATTTGTGCTGTTTTTGTCTGTATCCCACAATTTTCATCTCGACCGCCTTTTAAGGGGTCAGGGAATAATTTTCCAGTCTCCCACATTGGCTCCAATGGTTTTCTGGTTTTTTGATTCCCTCTGGAAAATGCCAATTGTGAAGCGCTGTGTGACAACCTGTTTGTAAATGGCGCTATACAAAAATAAAGATTGATTGATTGATTGATTGATGAGTGCCTGGAGGTAGGGGGAAGCAGTTCCTCTAGCTGCTTGAGAAGCCAGCACCAGTGATTTGAATTTGGTGCATGCTGCGATGGGGAGCCAGTGCAGAGAGGGGACCAGACATGCGGCAGCATTCTGGACCAGTTGCAGTGGGTTGATGGCACAGGCGGGTAGGCCTGCCAGCAAGGAATTGCAGTAGTCCAGACGTGAGATCACCAGGGCCTGGACCAGGAGTTGGGATGGAGACACTATGGAGCCTTCCACGGTGATTGAAACTATTGCCCGGTGTCCCACAGGGCTTGGTGCTAGGTCCTCTACTGTTCTGTTCCTCTTTCTCTTTCTCTCCTTCTCCCCTTCTGACACTCAGCGATGATGCCTCAGTAACCGTGGAATGCTCTATAGTGTCTCCACTTGAGTCTGTCACAAACCTTGGTGTGACTCTGGATGACCAGCTGAGCTTCTCAGGGCACATTGCAGCAATCACCCGTAACTACTGATTCTCCCTTCACAACATCAGGAGAATTTGTCCATTCTTCACCCAATAGGCCACACAGCTACTGGTCCAGGCTTTGTTAAACTCACGTCTGGACTGCTGTAATGCCTTGCTGGCTGACTTACTGGAGTATGTCATCAAGCCACTAGTCCAGAATGCTGCTGTAGTCTGGTTTTAAACCAACCCAAATTAACGCATGTCACTCCACTACTCACCACACTTCACTGGCTCCCTATAGTAGTCCGAATCCAATTCAAATACCTGGCATACCAGGCTGCAGGGGGTACTGCTCCCTCCTACCTCCAGACACTGATCACACCCCAGCTAGACCTCTCTGCTCAGTCTCCTCTGGCCAATTGGCTGTCCCGCCCCTTTGTGTACCCGGTAGCTGCACCTCTTTTCTGCCCTGACTCCCCAGTGGTGGAATGACCTTCCACACTCGGTCAGGACTGCAGAATCGCTGACCATCTTCCACAAGAGACTGAATACCCACCTCTTCAGACTACACTTCAATTGAATACATTAAAACAAATACTAACTTTGCCAGCACCAGTGATTTGAATTTGGTGCGTGCTGCGCATGCTTTGATTAAATACCCTACCTTTCAAATGGTTTCCACCAATAGCATAAAGACGGTCATTCAGTCCTGCCAGAACATGAATGGCACGTTTTGTGTTCATGTCCTGTTTCCTGGCCCACACATCCATCATTGGGTCATAGCAGTAGAGCCAGGATACATATTCTCCATTGTGTACTCCCCCTGAAACAGGAACAGCAACACATTACATACGGATTTCATTCTGAGACATCAAAGCTTTGCTTGCAGAGCCTTTCGTGAGACTTGGATTAAGTGCCAGGACTAGCACACAATTGTTAAATGTTAACATTTCTGCCTCATGTTTGTACATGTACATGTTTGTACAAAAGCAGTGGTTGCTAGCATGTTTGATATCATGTGCTTTGGCCTTATTATAGTCATTACATCCTTGAGTGAGACATCTCTCATGAACTCATAAACAGGCCTGGCTCCACAAGCTTGGCCCACCCTGGCGATTTGCATATTAACTACAGTGTCTCTCTCTACAATATACTGTATATATATACACTACCGTTCAAAAGTTTGGGGTCACCTTCCATCTGGACTATGGCTAATCGGGCACTCCTTCATTCTTCAGCAAGATAACGACCCGAAACACACCTTGAAGTTGTGCAAGAACTATCTGGTGAAGGAGGAATGTGAACAACAACTCAAACTAAAGACCTGGCCTGCCAAGTGTCCAGACCTCAATCCCATAGAACTGGAAAGGAAGAGTCAAAGCAAAGCAACCCACAAGTTTATCTGGGAATTGCTGCAGGATAGCTGGGAAAACATGTCGAGTGATTTCCTGCTAAAACGTATTAACCGAATGGCCACTTTTTGTGAGGCTATTCTCACGCCAAAGCGTGACTATTTTGAGGAATCCAAGATTCAATTTTCAATATAATTTTCTTGAACATTTCTTTGATGTTCATTTTGTTCATTGTTACATGTATTTTTTGTCATTTTAAAGTATTTACAGAAATGTATACGGTGTAAAGCATTGTCAATTATGAGATAAAAATAGTTTCCAGCAGGTGACCCCAAACTTTTGAACGGTAGTGTATATATATATGAAATTCCCCATATAATTCAGCAATACAAATGTACAAAACAGTCAACACGACTTTTTAAATACATTATGCGCTTGATCTTTATGATTGACAATGTACAAGATCCTACCTCTCATTTATAGCCTAAACATCACATAACATCGGTATAACGTTATGAGCTAACATTCAGTGACCGCAATCAGCAGGCTGTTGCTAGGTGGAGCTGTGTGCATCCATTGCATGCTTGTGTGCCAAGATTTGCCCGCCAACACAACTGTCACAAGCAGTGAGTAGCTATGTAGCAGTTAGCTAGTTGCCGAAGTGAATTAATGGTTATATATATATATATATAATATTTAAACTTTATCAATAACTTATAGCTATGTTTGCAACAAATATTATCTGTTATCTGTAAGGTACCACAGGTAACCCATATTTCCATTCATTTATCATTGATAGCTAGGCTATGGTAAGCCCCGTAGGCTCGTGATATTTATTTAGAGCTGGCTAACTAACTAACATTAGCTAAACGCTAGTACAGAGCTGGCCAAGAAGAAACTCTGTGCAGCTAGCTAATGTTATATAGCTAGCTAGCTAGGTCATAGCACCATAGCTAACAAACTCGTCTTGTTTATTTAGTTTTGTGCTTTGGGGTGTGGTAATTCATTTTTGTGATAAATTATTCACGTTTGTTATTTCTAGTTAGTATAGGAAGTGCCTGTATGACTATGTTGCGCTTCCTTGTCAAGAAGCCAAAATCTATAGACCCTAGTAGCAGCCCCGTTAGCCCAAACCCACCCGAAACACAGAACAGAGTGTTGATAATGATGATGGTTGTAGTAGGCCTACTAGTAACGCTATCGATAATGTTAGCGGCGGGGCTAATGGTGCTGGTCAACCTTGCAGCAGTGGCGCTGATAATGTTGCCGACGACTTAAACCGAAACACGGCAAGTCGACCACTTTTAAAGTCATACCCCTGCCGACTAATTTGTGGTAGGGTGAGATGCTTTCAAGCCGCTTGGTATCAATCAAGACCCTGGCTTGAATACTCCATCAACAAAGATGCATGCTTTTGTTTACCCTGTCATGTTTTTAGTAGTCCCACAGCTAATGATAAGGACAATGTGTTCGTCTCTACCGGATTCACAAACTGGAAAATGGCACTCGAACGTGACAGTGGTCTACAAAAGCATGCATCAAGTCAGGGTCATTTGCAAGCTACTTCTGCAAGCTAGCTGCATGCTACTTCAGCTTTTTGCAGATATGTTGATTATCATGAGCTGTCCCTTTTCAATTAATTAAATAAATTAATAAATCCTACATACTGTAACATTTCAAAATATAAAACTTAAATTGGCATTTAAATTTGCCAGCGCTCGTTACATTTCTATATACGACTATGTACAGTATGGTTGTGCCGGCATGGTTGTTGTTCACTTCCGTATCGGTAACCAAACCCTCGTGTACGCATGCAGGTTGTTTCATGTGTAAATCTTGTAAACACAGGTATCAGATATAGGTCACTTTTAAAAGTAGATGTAAACAAAAAAAAGATGGTCAAAAAAATTGGATGTAGGCAAAAAACCGGAACTGGCCATCAAAGCATGCAGTGCAAATGTAGCCTTAAGCTAGTAGGCTGATTAGAATATACTGAATGATGAATCAAGTGTGCATCTCTTCTGTACGCCATGATCACCTTTATGAAACATAATAATAGTAATTTATGAGTCATAAATAACATTCAACACTAAACATAACACTAAACATTTTTTTGTTTCTGATTTTCTCCCTATTTAGTGGCCAAATATACAGTCTATTTGTTTCAATTTACCCTCCCCACACGAACTCGCCGCCCGTCTCGACGAGGAAAGCTCATTCTCTGAGGGCAGCAAACTCTGCTTCTTTCGAGACGGAATTCGCCCACCCAAGTTCTGGAGACACCCTTACCCGCTTCTCAGCGAATTCATGCCAGCTCATCCTCCCCACTCCCCCTGGGGTGGACAGCAAAACGCCAACCCCTGAATGGGGCTACCCACCAGGGCCGGTCTGGTACAGTCGGGTTTTGAACCGTGACTGTGATAGGCAGCTCACACTCGTAAAGGACCAGCCAATATGGGTGTGTTAGACCACTACACAATCGGTAGTGGCTAAAAGGAAGCTATTTCTGAGTGAAAGGCATATGACAGCCCACCTGGAGTTTGCCAAATGGTACTTAAAGGACTCTAAGAGCATCAGGAAAAAGATGATCCGGTCTGATGAGACACAAATATAAATTTTTGGCCTGAATGCCAAGTGCTACCATAAAGGTCTGATTGATGCAGTGCTGCAGAGATGTTTGTCCTTCTACCAGGTTCTCCCATCGCTGCAGAGGAACTCTGAAGCTCTCTTAGAGTGGCCATTGGGTTCTTGGTCACCTCCCTGACCATGTCCCTTCTTGCCCGGTTACTTAATTTGGCCAGACGGCCAGCTCTAAGAAGAGTTGTGGTGGTTCCAAACGTATTCCATTTCACAATGATGGAGCCCACTGTTCTCCTGGGTGCTTTCAATGCTTTAGCAATGTTTTTATACCCTTCCCCAGATCTATGCCTCAACACAATTCTATCTCGGAGGTCTATGGAGAGTTCCTAGGACTTCATGGCTTGGTTTTTACTCTGACATGCACTGTCAACTGTGGGACCTTACATAGACAGGTGTGTGCCTTTCCAAATCATGTCCAATCAATTGAATTTACCACAGGTGGACTCCAATGAAGTTCTAGAAACATCTCAAGGATGATCAGTGGAAACAGGATGCACCTGAGCTCAATTTTGAGTGTCATAGCAAACGGTGTGAATACTTATGTACATGTGATATTTTCGTTTTTTATTTTTAATACATTTGCAAAAATTTCTAAAAAACTTTTTTCACTTTGTAATTATGGGGTATTGTGTGTAGAATTCTGAGAAAAAAATGAATTTAATCCATTTTGGAATAAGGCTGTAACAGAACAAAATGTGGAAAAAGTGAAGCGCTGTGAATACTTTCCGGGTGCACTGTATGTTTAAATTAAAAACTGTTTCAGAGAATGCCTGCATGTTGAAGAAAAATGTCCATAATATTAAATAGAGAGGGAGAATGTTTTTACTTGTGTTATGAAATGAATTATGATATGATAATAAGTAAGATATGGGAAATGAATATGGGCATATCAACACCTGACCTGAAATGTATATTTTCCCGTTGTGAACCGCTCCTGCGTGAGCAGCTAGGGGCTGGGGTAAAGATGACACGTAGTTCCACTCGTTGGTCTCCAGGTTGTAAGACTCTACACTGGACAGGTATCCTGTCTCATTCCTCCCTCCAATCACATACAGGTGTTTGTCCAAGCAACAGGCAAAGAAACTGGCTCTCCTGTAGGAAAAGACAAAGCAAAAAACTAAAATAATAGCAGCAACTATTTTTTTATACTATATTTATATAATCAATAATTATTGGACACCACTTAAAAAGGTTCTAGAGTAATCTAGAGAAAAAAAACAATTTCCTTCTCTTATTATAGTGCACCTATTGAGAAAGACAGGAAAAATGATTTTTCCTCTAGAACATTTTTCAGGGGTGTTCAATATACAGGTACGTACAGTGCTGTGAAAAAGTATTTGCCCCCCTCCTGATTTCCTCTATTTTTGCATACTTGTCACACTGAATGGTTTCAGATCTTCATACAAAATGTAATACAAGACAAGGAGAACCCGAGTAAACACAAAATACCGTTTTTAAATGATAATTTCATTTATTGAAGGAAAAAACACCAACTGGCCCTGTGTGAAAAAGTAATTGCCCCCGTAGTTACTCAATCACCCAATTCACCCAATTTAATTAATTAAATTAGAGCAGACACACCCAGGCTTGATTACTGCTAGCCCTGTTGAATGTAAACATGACTTATATAGGACCTTATCATCAATGTGAAGTAGACTACAAGGTCTGAACAAGCAGCACACTATGCCGTGATCAAAATAAATTCCGGAAGAGATGAGAAGAAAAAAAAAGTTGTTGAGATATATCAGTCTGGAAAGGGTTACAAAGTCATTTCTAAGGCTCTAGGACTCCAGCGAACCACAGTGAGAGTCATTATCTCCAAATGGAGAAAACTTAGAATGGTGGTGGATTTTTCTTGGAATGGCCGGCCTATCAAACTTTCTCTAAGAGATCAGTGACAACTCATCCAGGAAGTCACAAAAAAACCCAGGACAACATCTGAAGAATTGCAGGTCTCTCCAGCCTCAGCTAAGGTCAGTGTTCATGATTAGACAATAAGAAAGAGACTGGGCAAACATTTATGGGAGACTTGCAAGGCGCAAACCACTGCTAAGTAAGAGAAACATGAGTGCTCGTCTCACATTTGCAAAAAAAAACACATTGATGACCCCCAAGCCTTTTGGGAGAATGTTCTGTGAGCAGACGAGTCAAAAGTGGAACTTTTTGGAAGACATAGGTCCCGTTATGTCTGGCGTAAATCAAACACAGCATTTCACAATAAGAACATCATACCAACAGTCAAACATGGTGATGGTAGTGTGATAGTGTGGAGATGCTTTGTTGCCTCAGGGCCTGGAAGACATTAATTCTGCTCTCTACCAGAATATTCTGAAGGAGAATGTCCGGTCATCAGTCTGTGATCTGAAGCTGTCCCCTGGGAAGACAGAGTTGATGAAGCAAACGAGCGGAAGAAGGCGAGGTATGCAGAGATGGCAGCAGAGGCAGAACAGCGAGGTTGGAGGGCTCGGGTACGGGCGGTATAAGTTGGCTGTCGTAGTTTTGTGGCAAAGTCAGTTTTTGCACTCCTAAGCAAGCTGGGTGTTCGCGGACGGAGCTTGAAACTTGCGGTTAGGAATATGTCTCAGGCAGCGGAGCGAGCAAGTGAATGGTTATGGATAAGGAGGAAGCATGCTACCTGGGGAGCCCACTAACTTCGTAGCGTAGTGGATGTGTAGCATAATCACTTTGTGGCTGTACTTATAGGACTGTAGGTTTCATTGTAAGGAGGCCATATGGAACCGCATTGCTATATGCATTGAGTCATGCATATGCATTAACGGTACCAGTGGGGCTTGTTATGGCTGCTAACTTCGTAGCGTACTATGTAGCGTAGTGTAGTGTATGTGTAGCATAATCACTGTGTGGCTGTATTTATAGGACTGTAGGTTCCAATATGATAAGTTACTTGAGGTGGTCGTGGCATGGAGGGGGGTGTTTCCAGGACGCTGGAACGCTGTTAAGCCTTCTGGAGGTGTCGTGGGCCTAATTTAACGAAACATTGGTGATGGAAGGTGCCCACTTGATAACCCCAATGACATGCTGCATACCGCTGTTGTTTAGGGTAGGTAACTGGCGTTTGGTGCCATCTGAGGAATGACTCCGTAGATCTATGACGGCATAGCGAGCCTGATGTCTCCTATGGTATTGCTTCTGATGATGGTCATATCACTCGTTTGTTTGTTTGTTAATCTATACTGGTCTTCTACAAGTGTTTACCTTGGATTATGGCACAAGGGATAGTAACATCTTGTCCTGTGTATTTGTGAATCTGAAGTGTAATTGGGTTATGCAGCAGGACAATGACCCAAAACACAAGAGCAAGTCCACCTCAGAATGGCCCAAAAGAAACAAAATTAAGGTTTTGGAGTGGCCTAGTCAAAGTCCTGACTTGAACCCCATCGAGATGCTATGGCAGGACCTTAAAGCAGTTAATGCTCAAAAACCCTCCAATGTCACGGAATTATAGCAATTCTGCAAAGAAGAGTGGGCCAAAATTCCTCCACAGCGATGTGAAAGGCTGATCTCCAATTATAGGAAGCGTTTGGTTGTAGTTGTTGCTGCTAAAGGTGGCACAACCAGTTATTAAGGTATCATAAAGGTCTGATTGATGGAGTGCTGCAGAGATGTTTGTCCTTCTACCAGGTTCTCCCATTGCTGCAGAGGAACTCTGAAGCTCTCTTAGAGTGGCCATTGGGTTCTTGGTCACCTCCCTGACCAAGGCCCTTCTTGCTCGGTTACTGAGTTTGGCCAGACGGCCAGCTCTAAGAAGAGTTGTGGTGGTTCCAAACTTCTTCCATTTCACAATGATGGAGCCCACTATTCTCCTGGGTGCTTTCAATGCTTTAGCAATGTTTTTATACCCTTCCCCAGATCTATGCCTCAACACAATTCTATCTCAGAGGTCTATGGAGAGTTCCTAGGGCTTCATGGCTTGGTTTTTACTCTGACATGCACTGTCAACTGTGGGACCTTATACAGACAGGTGTGTGCCTTTCCAAATCATGTCCAATCAATTGAATTTACCACAGGTGGACTCCAATCAAGTTGTAGAAACATCTCAAGGATGATCAGTGGAAACAGGATGCACCTGAGCTCAATTTTGAGTGTCATAGCAAACGGTGTGAATACTTATGTACATGTGATATTTTTATTTTTTATTTTTAATACATTTGCAAAAATTTCAAAAAACCCTTTTTCACTTTGTCATTATGGGGTATTGTGTTGTGGCAGCCCGATGGGCTGCACTAGGAAATGGCTGCCTGGCCTACAACACATGGCAGCCCCAAAACACTACATTACCCAGCAGACCACAGTGACACCTGAGAGAAGTGAAAGTAACGGGACTAACGACCAGCTGAAAGCCATTTCAAAGGCCTATTTAAAGGGCTGATTCCCACTACACTGGGAGAGGAGTAGGAACGTGTTGCTGTAGGAGTTGCTGTGTGAGTTGCTGTGTGAGTTGCTGTGTGAGTTGCTGTGTGAGTTGCTGTGTGAGTTGCTGTGTGAGTTGCTGTGTGAGGAGTTGCTGTGTGAGTTGCTGTGTGAGTTGCTGTGTGAGTTGCTGTGTGAGTTGCTGTGTGAGTTGCTGTGTGAGTTGCTGTGTGAGTTGCTGTGTGAGTTGCTGTGTGAGTTGCTGTGTGAGTTGCTGTGTGAGTTGCTGTGTGAGTATTTGGAGAGAAAGAACCTGTGAAGTCATTGACTAGCCAGGATTTGGAAAGAGTGTTTTGGAGTGGATTGTTTGTGAATGAATTTGGATTGTTTTGAGGACCCCCTTTGGATATTGATTACGGACTGGATTGCGGACTTGGACTTGGATTTGGAATTGGAACGGACATTGACAACGAGAAGGATTGCGGACTTTATGTGTTTGTATTCCCCCGAAGACCCCACCCTGTGTTTTGTGTTTGTCAAGAATTGTTTAATAAATTATCATTTTGTTTATATTACTGCCTCCTCTGGGTTCTTTAACTTGCCTACGCCCTCTGCAAGGTCCGTGAGTGTCGCCCAACCCCTGGGGACACCACATATGGTGGAGAATGCGGGCAGAGGGCATCACTGATGGGCAAGAGGAGGTAGTGCAACAGGATTCATTTTGGGGATTTTTGAAAGAAAAAGGCACGCTGATGGAAGGTGACTGGACAGTAGGCCCAGCCATGGAGGCTTGGAATAAGGAGCAGGCCCAATTGGGACAAAGTGGTGCCCCATGGTGCATGTGCTGTCTGGAGTATGGCCACCAACCCAGTGAGTGTTCCAGGAGGGAAGAAGTGGGCTGGAAAGACCCAAAGGAAGGAAAGGTCAAAGAGAAGAATGGCCACCCCTGCTCTGTGGTGCCCCCTAGGGAAAAGAGGAAAAGGATCCCAGGTAGGCCACAAAAGCAGCATATAAATGAGACAGATAAATGTGCTGTTTTGGAGACGGAGTTGGGAGAGGCGCAAGATGTAATCAAGGGCAAACAGGAAGAGGTCCAGAAACTGGAGAAGTGTTGTCGGGACCAGAGGGAGGACCTGGTGAAGAACCAGAAACGGGCGGCCATGGTGGAGGACCAATGGCGAGTCACCCTCCAGGAGGTCCAACGGCTGAAGAGTGCCCAGACTGAGCTGGAGAAGGACAAAGCATCCCTTGGCGATGAGGTGAGGCGTGTAGAGGCCCACAACCTGGCGCTGGAAGGGAAGGTGAGAAACCTAACCAGGATGTTAGAAGAAGAGCATCTGCAGTGTCTGAACATCCAGAAATCCCAGGACAAGGCTAAAGAAGAGTGGGCCAGGGCGTTGCTGGATGTGCAGACCAGGCTCGAGCAGAAGGAGGCAGAGCTAAGGAGAGCAGCAGAGACCCATGCATCTGAGACGGAGCAACTCCAGAGCCAAGTGGAGCAGGAGAGCGAGGGAAGGCGGGAGCTGGAGGCTCAGCTGCAGGAGGTGAGGACCCAACTACAAGAACAAGCAAGGCAGCTTGAAGAGCTCCCTCTACTGCGAGAGGAAGTGCAGGTCTTAGCTGAGAGGCTGGACCAAAAAGAAGCCCAGCAGCAGGCCATAGAGAAATCTTGTTGCGAGGTTTTAAAAATTCAAACCACAACTCTGCTTGATCTGCAAAGGCGACTAGAAGAGGTGAGTGAAGAACTAGAATATGTAAAATGTGTTCCGGTCAGGAAAGATTCTGGCACACAAGTGGAGCTCTCACAGCCAGTGGAGCCAGCAGGAGATGATGACCAGACGTTGGAGTTGGAGCGGGATAGATGGTCCTCAGTCCCACTCAGCCTGCCGGACCTTGGAGGGGAACTGGAGGAGCAGTTTGCGGAGGAGGAGCTATGGTGGGACCATAGCATGGAGGAAAGCTTCTTGGCGATGGCTGAGGTCAGGTGGGACACCCAACCATCTCCTGATGTGGTGAGTCCTTCTGTTCCACGGAAAGTAAAAAGACAGAGGAGAAAAATGAAGTTTAGAAGTACTCACCTGAAGAGAAAAGGGAAACAAAACAGGCTGCCATATAAAGGAAAGGAACATGGGAAATGTTTATGGACAGGAAATGTGAAGGTGAAGAAAGATGAAGATAAAGAGAAACATGTTTCGAAGAGAATGTTTTTCCAGGTGGCTGAACCTGACCACATAAAAGCAAAGTGGCAGTCTCAGAAAAGGCCAAAGAGAGGACGCCAGATGACAAAACGGCACAAAGTGTACCGGAGGAGCCATGGAGGGCTGGTGAAGACCAGAGCAGGAGTGGTGACCGCTCCGTCCATGGAGCCCAGAGCCGGTACACCCATATGGCCACTTGGAGGCGGTCAAGGTGAGCAACTTGCGTCACTCAGTAATGTCTGTCAGATGTTTTTTCAGGCAAACGGAGACTATGAAGTCTGGACATTTGATCCCGGTGGAGCACTGCCTGAGTGGACCGGGAGAGGGGGGCCCTCCTGGTGGCCGCTGGACATAGGCCGCTCAGCCCTCCTGAGGTCAGAGCTGAGGAGGAGGGTGTGTGGCAGCCCGATGGGCTGCACTAGGAAATGGCTGCCTGGCCTACAACACATGGCAGCCCCAAAACACTACATTACCCAGCAGACCACAGTGACACCTGAGAGAAGTGAAAGTAACGGGACTAACGACCAGCTGAAAGCCATTTCAAAGGCCTATTTAAAGGGCTGATTCCCACTACACTGGGAGAGGAGTAGGAACGTGTTGCTGTGTGAGTATTTGGAGAGAAAGAACCTGTGAAGTCATTGACTAGCCAGGATTTGGAAAGAGTGTTTTGGAGTGGATTGTTTGTGAATGAATTTGGATTGTTTTGAGGACCCCCTTTGGATATTGATTACGGACTGGATTGCGGACTTGGACTTGGATTTGGAATTGGAACGGACATTGACAACGAGAAGGATTGCGGACTTTATGTGTTTGTATTCCCCCGAAGACCCCACCCTGTGTTTTGTGTTTGTCAAGAATTGTTTAATAAATTATCATTTTGTTTATATTACTGCCTCCTCTGGGTTCTTTAACTTGCCTATGCCCTCTGCAAGGTCTGTGAGTGTCGCCCAACCCCTGGGGACACCACAGTGTGTAGAATTTTGAGAAAAAAAAAGAATTTAATCAATTTTGGAATAAGGCTGTAACATAACAAAATGTGGAAAAAGTGAAGCGATGTGAATACTTTCCAGATGCACTGTAAATGCCAATATATAAAAATACATTCTAAGTGACATTCTTCATCCTATGGTGAAACATTTCTATCCTTCATTCTAGTTTGCAAACACATCGTAAACCATTTTTAACCATACCATTTTGCTATGTTCTTTTGGCATTTTAAACTTTTGACTTTTTTTTTCTTCTCTCTACTACGACCCACCATAAACGAATGGTTCATATGCAGCGTTCTTTGACCTAACCAGAGTATCACGAATACTAAGTAGCCAAAGATCAGCAAACATTAGTAGGCACATTTTTTTTTAAATGCGTGCATAGCTCTATCCACATCTAAGCTAACTAACTAACTAGCTAGCTAGCTGTCTATCCTAGCTCACTGTCAGCTGCTCAAAGAAATGATAGGCCTAGGTGTCAGTTTAATACTGCAATGTGTAATGACCATGGGAACATCAAAGGATTAAGAAATTGATGTGTGGCTGGGATACTGCACCCGCGACGATGCAGCTTTCTGGTAGGCATCAACTTATGTTTCTATCCACATTCAATGTATACATTCACTGTCCAACTCCCAGTTGACTCATTTATAGATTCCCTGAGGAATCTATACATTCCCCGTCCAGTTGGGGAATGTTTTTCCACATTTACACACACACACACACACACACACACACACACACACACACACACACACAGACACACACATATAGAGTGCCTATTTTTAGACAAAAAACTAAAACAATTAAGCATCTGTGTATCTTTAAAAATAAATTAAAATGTGCTTACAGTGCGTATCAAAAACGATTCACTTTGTGGAATCACAATAGATTTCATTGGGATTTCTTGCCATGTTCAACACAAAATACTCAAATATAATGTCAAATAAAAAACAACAACTCTAAAGCTTTTTCTTAATAAATTACAAATAAAAAACTGAAAATAAATTATTTGAAGTAAGAAAATAAAATGTGAAAATGGCAAAGGGGGTGAATAGTTTTTATACCCACTGTATATACTTTGTTATTTAAATACATTTCATACATTACCTTTCCTGCATTGGTGGAAGTTGTATCCAACTATTGAATCTTGGGTCATAACGGCTTACAAAATTTGTACTGTGCTTGCCTGAAAAAAATAAAAGAAATAAATCCAAATTCACAGAAAGGCCATTTGAAGGCAGGAGGTGCCAAGCTTGATCCTTGTGTTGAGATCTGGTGACTGGGGTGGTGACCCCCATCCACTGGTGACTGAATGGTTTGAACAGCATGAAAATGATGTTTAAACCATACACCATGGCCATCTCAGTCACCAGATCACCAGGGTGCCCAAATGATCACATGTTCCCTTACTGACCAAACATTGTAGGCAAGAAAAGTAAGCAGTTCATGGTTTCAGTGAGGCAGTAGGATATTTCCTTGTTCTGTGGAAAAATATCAGTTTCCATTTCAACTCTTTAATTAAATTATTACATTTTGATTAATATTTCACATGATTCCTTAATTCAAGGAGTCAATTCCTTGAGCCAACGTAATTAAATCCAAGTTGAGTTTCAATTTATTTATTTTTTGCCAACTCAAGTGCGACTCAAGTCATGAAATGACATTAGCACACAGGGATTATTTTTAGATGGCACACCCTCTTTGTTTTGTTGTGTTAGCAATGGTGCAGCTAGTAAATCATTCCTTTAAATGTGAAGAAACATTTTATAAAATACTTTACCATTGGGATTCCACTGGTCCTCACCACCAATCAATAATAGGAAATTCTCCACTTCAACAACACAGTGATGGGCGCTGTTGTACGGCATTACTGTAAACATGAAAAATACCAATTCAGTTAAACAAAACATAGATTTTGTGCTGCATACTAATAGATTACAACATTATAACACTTGCAGATGAGCAGACTGTTGTGCCGCTGGGACAGTCAGAACGGAGGTGCCTGATCAACCAGAAAGAGTCATTAGTGCGTGATGAGGTGGGGAATATCCTGACTACTGAAACATTCCCTTCCTCGGTGGCTAATTTTTGACTGGTCACTATTCATAGCACTTATCATCAAAGTATATGTGGTGATAAGGGTTTACACTGACCTGTTACATGAATTTTACATTCTCAAACATGGGCTTCTTATTTGTGTTAACACAACAATTACCTGTATTTACCTTCACCATAATGTAAATAGAGGTGGTTTGGCACAGTTATGTGTGGAGGGAAAGGACAATACAAGCTCTGAAGATCCTGGGTTTGAATGCTAGAAAAAAATATACATTTTTTGAACTGGAGGCTGGCATATTGAATGGGGTTATGACATCGTTGGGATTACAGAAATATGGCTTGGTGCAGCAGATGATGGGATGAATATAATGTGGAGGGGTACAAATTGTTTAGGAGGGATATAACTTTATGTGAAAGAATATCTTATTGTGCAGGAAATTCCAGGTATTAACCATTCGTTCTTGAATCCAGAACATCTGGATTATATTACTGGGAGATCATGAGAAGGGCCTTAATATAGGCGTATGCTATAGACCACCAGCTCCAAACAGTAACATGAATACTATACTCTATGGCAATATAAAACAAGCCTGTGCAGAAGCAGAGATGTTAATAATGGGCGACTTCAATTACCCCTCTACTAATTGTGAAGTAGTGTCAAGTCAGGGTAAATGTGAAGAGGAGCTTTTAGATGTGGTTAATGACTGCTTTTTGGTACAGTCTGTTACTCAGCCTATGAGAGGGAAATCAATACTGGATCTGGTTTTGTGTAATAATCCTGACAGAATTTACAGCACAGAGGTAGTAGAACCACAAGGGACAAGTTATCATAGTGCAGATACTTTTGATATTTTTTAAGTTAAGACGGCCTTTTCTAACTGTAGAATATTTTACTTAAAATCAGATAAGAATCAGAATAAAGCCAGTTTTAAGCACATCATGTACCAGCTCATTTTTCACATGGATGTCTCTCTTGCCCTTCCCACTTCCCACTTCCTGCCTAGGCACCTCAGATTTCAGGTCACACCTTTTCCTGTTTCCTGGATTTTCAGTCCTTCAGCATAAGGTGAATCCTTATGACAATACATTTGGTTTGATTGAAACTTTAATTTAATCAGATAATATTCTGCATTACAGAGACTAAATAGATTAGATCACATCACTTTCTCTTTGCAACTTCCTCGATAATAAACAAACTTGTCTTCTCTTCTTTAAACATTGGATTTTAGCTGACTGTTTGGATTAATAATGAATACAAAATCATAATAGGGCCCAGAGAAAATCTTGGGTTGTCTCGCATGTATTTCAGTCCTCCACCACCAAGGGGGCGGGGCG
This sequence comes from Aldrovandia affinis, assembly GCA_029706075.1. Taxonomy (NCBI): domain Eukaryota; kingdom Metazoa; phylum Chordata; class Actinopteri; order Notacanthiformes; family Halosauridae; genus Aldrovandia; species Aldrovandia affinis. The sequence goes on from JAINUG010000070.1 coordinate 588,670, forward strand.
ATGGAGCCACTATTTCAAGCTATGTGTCAAACAATCATTTGAATTGTGACAATTATCTCAGATAATCGTGAAATTACCACTTAATGAGGTGCAAGAGAAGAATGACAGTGCAATGTTTATGTTTATGGACACTTATCACGTGTCAGACATGTAATGTATTTGACAGTGCTGCAAATTAAAAGGTTCATCAAGAATATTTAAAATAGAGGGAAAGATGGCCGCACACTGAGTTTGAGTGCAGCAGATGTGTGGCAATTGAGAAAATATGCTAGAATGCCCACTTTCTAAAAACAAAAGGTAACAATTCAATTCCTACCAACTTCTGATAGCAGCAACAGCTTTTGTTCTTAAATTACCAAATCAAATAAAAAAACTAAGTTTGATTCCAATCTGGCACACTACAAACAAGCACAAAGTCTGGACGAACTTGACCGTAGTCTGGACGAATTTGAGTCCTTTATCGACTCTTATCAAAACATGTCGGAGGATAAGACCGTTCCGAAAGCAATACAGAGGCCTGAACTACCACTGACATCTGAGGCTGAAACATATTCAACAGCGATTCCTACCAAAATACTAGGCCTACCGGCATCGGGAAAGCCGCCCCAAAAGCGGTATCAGGTATCATCCACTGAAACAGATGGTCAGCCCACGGTTTAAATAGAGTGGGGGGTTTTGGAATCAATCAATGAAAGATTAGCAAAACTGGATATGCTTGATACACTGTTGGCTGAAGTTGAGAGTTTAAAAACAAGTTTGGAATTTAACAACCAACGCACGGAGGATCTGATTATCAAAAACAAGGTAGATGTGATGGCAAAAGAAAATAAATACCTGAAAGAATCCTTGTTGGACATTCAGATGTGATCCATGCAAGATAACCTAATCTTCAAAGGCATTCCACAGAAAAAAGATGAAAATCCAGAAGCAGTTATCCGCAATTTAATACAAAAGGAGATGACATCCGAACAAGTGAATAAAATCTCCGTTGCCAGAGTACATCGGATGGGCCGGAAACAGAACAACTACCCTCGTGTCATAGTGGCAAAGTTTGATTTCTTTAAACAAAAGGAGGAGATAAAACAAAAGAGTAAGGAACTGAAAGGGTCCAAGTTCTATGTGTCTGATCAGTTCCCCAAGGAAATACTGGATAGGCGCAAGAAGCTGTACCCCATCCTCAACGAGAACTGGAAACTGGACAGACGAGTGACCCTGATGGTAGACCGGCTGTACATTGAGGGACAGCTATACAGAAATCAAGAGGTAACACCGTGGCTTTATTGATGGACATAAACTATAACATGTTAGCCCCCACGGAAGGCTGAAGTTTTCACCCAAAAAAAAGACACTGAATTGGACTACGGTATGGATTTATTTTTCATTATTATAATTTTTGGACCATCCACTCTGGGAGCGTGGGTGAGAATGTTCTCCTTCGAGAGGCCTTTTTTTCTTCTTCTTCTTTTCTTCTTCCCTGTGACCGAACCCTTTTGAACAATATAAGTTCATTTGCTAGGCCATTATGCCTATTTCTCTCCTTTTTTCCCTCATCCACCTTTGAGTAATTATACGGGACTGGATAGAGACTGATGATAGACAAAGTTCAGACCGTCTGACAGGTATAATAGGTCGCTTTTTGTTAACGAGTCTTGCGTCCCCTTCTGAACAATATGTTTTACTATTAGTTTATTGGTCATAAATTATCTACCAACGTACATGTACAGTGTCAATGAAAAATATTTGTAAACATTATGCTGTACAGGGAATAGGATGTATAAAAAGAATGAAATGGTGGAGTATGTGTGGGTGTGGGTGTGTGTATGTGAGTGAGGGGGAGAGCGAGTGAAATGGCATAGTTAGATGGAGGGGTATGTGGGAGTGTGTGTGGGGGGGGTGGGGTTTATTGGTCATAAATGATCTACCAATGTACATGTATAGTGTCAACGTAAATATTTGTAAACATGATGTACAGGGGATAAAATGTACAAAAATAAGGAAATTGTGGAGATGTGTGTGTGTGTTAATTTTCTCTTCTTCAGTTAAGAATAGTGATAAGGATGGTAAAGTAATTAACTTTGTTAGTCGATTGAATATTACGGTCTGGGATATTTGCTAAATGTTTTTGTTACATGACCACCAGACCGAATTGTAAATTGTAATTTGGGTTTTCAAGAAAAAGGCTGCCGGCCACGCATTATGCTGCAACCCTGCAATGGAGCGACATTTTTGGGGTACGAAGCTCATTGCGGTTTATAGTAGGGGTGGGATGAAATGCCCCAGAGTGCACATCAGGTGCACTATACTATATGTTATATGTGTAAGTGTTAGTCTATGTGTGCTATGTGTTCAATGTTTTCTGGTGTGTAAGTCAGTTTGTCCTGTCTGCGTCTTAACGCCTATCTCAGTCAGTCATATATTTTTTGTGAATTACTCAGTTCCTATTCCAGTTTGTTTCAGCTTGTCTCTATTGTACATGTTTTCCCCATTTCAGATAAGGAAGGTCTCTATACAGCCGATCATAAATCATTTACAAGACCCATATTTGCTTAAAATATCTGAAAAGGAATATGCCAAAGTAAAAATATGCCCCTGTCTATCCATACCCTTAATGAATATGGCTGAAACCCCAGAAATACGAAGTGTCCCTAACACATTTAAAGTAACAATGTGGAATGTAAATGGCCTCCGCAAGGGTACAAAAACACAAAGTTTTAAACCATTTGGAAAAGATATCCTCCGATATTGCATTTTTGCAAGAAACTCACTTTAAATCCGGCGAAATTCAATACATTAAAATAAATTGGGTAGGAGAAGCTTTAGATGCCACATACAGCTCTAATAGTAGAGGCGTTGGGATACTGATAAATACAAATATACCATTTACTTTAAATTCTCAACATTCAGACCCAGAGGGGAGATATTTAGTTGTAAATTGTCTTATTTATGGTAATACATTATTAACATATATATTCCCCAGGATTAAAACCCAACATTTCTTAAAAAAATACAATCTATAATAGACACCTTGTTTACAAGTTTACAAGCTTTTAATTTCCCCCCAGAATTTATTAATGTTACCTAACAAGAGGAACTAGACAAGGTTACCCACTATCACCTTCTTTGTTTGCAGTTGCAATAGAGCCACTGGCTCAAAAAATAAGGCAAAATAAAGAAATAACAGGCATGATGATTGGATATTACCATCATAAACTGAGCCTATTTGCAGACAATCTCATGTGTTATATTACCGACATTAAAACATCAATTCCGCGACTATACAACAGTATTCAGAAATATCAGGTTATAAAATAAATATTGAAAAAACAGAAATTTTAACAACTACTAGAATGCAAAACATACCAGTTGAGTTAGAAAAATTTAAGTGGATAACTAAAGGCATTAAATATTTAGGATGCGTTATTAGCCCAGAAAAATCACAACTGTATAAAGACCGTTATTTACCTCTAATTAAAAAATTTAAAACGAGTCTAAATAAATGGACAGATTTACTAATAAATATAAAATGGAGAATTAACATATTCCGAATGATATGGTTGCCTAAGTTCCTATATATATTTTCAACAATCCCAATAACAATACCACAAGCCTTTTTTAAAAGAGTGTATTCATTGATTACATCAATAAAATGCCTAGGATTAAAAGGGAACACTTTCACTTCCCTAGAAGTGAGGGGGGGCTGAATTGACCAAACCTAGAATTATATCATATATCTGCCCAAAGCTATTATTTATACCATATAATGAAAAAAACTGAAGAAGAACTGTGGATTCACATAGAAAATCAGATGACCCAACCGTGAAACTTATTTAATTGCTTCTTTTCAAAACATAAATTAAAGAATAAAAACGTTTTAACAAACAGCACACTACAAACTTGGGTTAAGATGAAAAAGGTGGTGCAAGAATCCATAACAATTTCAAAAACCAAAAAATTATGGAATAATCATTGATTAACTATTCAACATAAACCAATAGCATGGGAAAAATGGAGGACGAATAAAATAAACTACATAGCAGATATATTAAAAGAAAATAAATGAATAACCTTCCCCGAAATCAAAGAGGCTTACTATTTAACTGACGCTGAAACATGGAAATATCTACAACTTAAAAGTTGGATACTTAAATATTATGATTTGGAATATCCAAGCAGCAGCAGTGAAATAGAACAAGTGCTTTTTTGATGGAAGAAAACTCATAAGCAAAACTTATAAAATATTGGTCAAATCAAAAACCAGCGACAATATACTGACTAAAATATACAGTAAATGGAATCAAGACTTAAAAGTTAAGGATAGGGATGAAACATTTAAAAACTGCCTGGCGGATGGTGCAGCGGTCTAACGGACCACACTTTGGAGTGGTGTGCGCTGCCCGTCAGGGACGCGGATCGAAACCCTGACCAGCCCTGGTCGTCAGCCCGATTGGAGGCGGCATTTGGCTGTCCGCCTCCGGGGGACGGGGGAGGGAGAGCCGACACGAGTTCGTCGAGGAGAAGGTTAAGGAGTCCGTGGAAGACTTCGTCTCGAAAGAGGCGTTCAACCAGGAATGTGTGTCTCGATCCCGGAGGACGGGCGATGGACTCGTGAGGGTGGGGAATTGAAGTAAATAGAGGGTTTAATTGGCAACCAAATTGGGAAAAATCGGGGAAAAATCCTAAATAAATCCGAAAAAAATTAAAAAAATTAAAAATATTTATAAAAATTGAAAAACTGTTTAAATATCACTAATGAGATTACAATAAATTAAAATGTAAGATTAATCCAATATAAATTAATGATGAGAATGTATTACACACGAGATCGGATAAAAAATATGATTCAAAGGTATCAGAAATCGGTGTGAAGTGTAATAAAAAGAGCGATTCACTTATACACTCCTTTTGGGAATGTGAGGTAGTACAACAACTTCGGAGGCAGGTTGAGAAATGGATATCTGAAACACTTAACGTTTCCATTACTTTTACACCTAACATACTGTATGTATATTCCAAAATACCGAGAACTTAAGATATCCAAATGGCTGGGTCATACTATTGTCATCATTGATTATAAAGAAACTAGGACAAAAATAAATGTAATCAATTTGATAGTGTGTGGAATAAAATAATCAACAAACTACAGAGTGTATATGGACAGATGCAGGCGTGCTGGGTGCGGGAGTGACTTACGAGTGTTGGCTGACTGGGAGTTTGAGTGTATTTGACTATGTCCTTAAATATTCCATGTTTGTCTTTTTATTTTTTTATGACATTTGTTTTTCTCTTACTTTGGTGATGTGCGCAGTTGGCAAGCATGATGGAATATATTGTATTTTTTGTGTTAAATGTGAAAAGAAAAATCAATTAAAAAATGAATTATAAAAAAAAATGAATATTTAAAATAGTTTTTCATTTGAACAGGTGGAACATATAAAGATATAAAATGAGCAACCTGCCCTACAGTGTTAAAAAATATTGTAACACTAAAACAAGAAGCTATTTGCAGCAGGAGCATGTCATAAATACCGGGCAGCTGTGGGTGTCACAAAAGAATTTGAAGTTAAATGTAATCATTGTCATTTGTATCTGTCTTCAGTGAACCTGGGTGGTCTCTGTTGATGGTGTGGTGTTCCCAGAACAACCCGGAATACGGTAATGATGTTTGCTGTATCTTCTTTCATGATTTGTGAAAACCTGCCCATAAGATACACTTGGCATCGCCAGAATTAGTAACAACTGACATCATAAATTAATTCTGATAAATTAAATCGTATTGGATCTCTCTGCTCTTGGCCCTTTTGCTTTTTTCTTTAAAGTGATAGTTCAGTTTTCTATATAAAAAGCACTTAGTCTTTCATAAAACCTGGCCAGCAGCAGGGTTAAATGATACACAGCTTACAGGTGGCTATAGGTATCCTATTGGTTTAAAGCACAGTGCAATCGGGATCAACAGAAGATTGGACTAACAAGGTGTAGAGCACACTGCGATCTTGTTCTACATCCAGGAAATACAGAGAGTCTACAGAAAAACATGTGCTAGTCCGCAACTAAAGATACACTGCAATCGACCTTCCATGTTTCACAGGCAGACTAATTACTTATTTTTAACACAAGGAAAGTTTGGATTGGCTAGCATCTATTTAAAAACATAATCTCCCTTTCCTGTTCCCCTCTTGAATCTCCCTATCAACAGAGAGACCTTAGATGACAGAGGAGATGAACATGTACATCCCCAACATTCATTTCCACCGACACCTTCCCACTGGCTGATGGATCACAGGTGCTAGAAAATTAGACAGCCTTGAATCTCATTTCTTCACGATTAGACTCTCACTTCTCACTCTAATGCAGTGACTGTCATGCTGAAGTCAATCATTATGGCATGTCTCAGTAATGGATACAACTCTATCCTTCAATAACCACATAAGATGCCAACTTCACTCTGATGCATTGCACAGGTAAATAAGGCTTCATAAACACCTACTTTTCTTTTTGTCCACACTCACAGACATTGGTGGAGGTACCCCTGCTCAGAGATACCGCTGTTAAAATAACTTAAGTTATTTTAAACCCTGTTCATTGTGACCGTGCATGGTGCATGTTTGACATTATTGATATAACTTCTGGGGATGGAGTTACACCTAGCTGCAAGGGCAAAGTTGACAAAAGAAAGGGGAAAAACTGAAAGAATGAACAAGAGATGAGGGATAATGTGTGGTGTATGCCTTGCAGGTTGAGGTAATTGTGTAAGAGGTTTGTCTGTGATTTTTTCTCTCCAGAATCTTAATTTAAAACTCCAATTCAGTAGTAGTCGAATCAATTCCCAGATACTCTAAACACATTTAAAGGAGTTTGAACTCAGGCTTGGAGGCTCTAAGAACAAGGTTACTGACCCCTCAAAAACCTCACCATTGAAACCTGTCTGGCTGTTAGGATGACAGTGGAGGATGTGATGTTTACCAATAAAATATTTTAAAATGATATTATATTATACTAATGCAATTGCTCATATCTCAAACATTTGTTTGAGATATGTCAACTGTACAAATGTATGTTTGATCGTTCAGACAATCAGTAGCTTATGTGTTAAATGTGCAAATTACAATTTCATTGGTTGTCAGCTGCCGCACCACTGAGAATAGGGCAACATTAATGGCAACCCCTGGTTTACAGCTTCTGTATGATTCCAATCAACATTTCCTATAAAGTGACAAGAAAAGCAATACATTATGGAATCAGATTTCAGTCAAAAAGATGACTGTATGTAACAATTACAATTGTAAATAAATCCAGACATAATAGATTAATTGAATAAAGTTAAAATCAGCATTGTAGCAAATACAATTCTTATGTTATGATTTCTGATTAACTTTTTCACCTTCAACTGAACTTCAACTTCAAAATCAGAAACAAATTCTAAAAAAAAAAAAAAAATAAGGAAAAAAAAGGAACCCAAACAGGCTGACGCTAAAATGGAGTGACAGTAGGAAATGTTTAAGGAGAGGAGATGTAAATATGACAAAGAAATGCAAGGATAAAGCTAACTCTTAGCTAACTGTTTTGAAGAGCATGTTTTCCCTGGTTACCACACCTGACCATCTGGAAGCAGAATGGAAGTGGCAGAAAAGGAAGTGGAGCCCAGAGCCAGTACCCACATGTGGCCATTTGGTGTCAGAAGAGGTGAGCCACTTGCGCCATTTACTAACACCTCTCAGATGCCTTTACTGGAGATGGATGAAGACTGGGAAATCTGGACGTTTGATCCAGGGGGAATACCTCCTGAGGGGACCTGGAGATGGTGGTTCTCCTGGTCGCTGCTGAACATATGCCGGTCAGCCCTCCCTAGGTCAGAGCTGAGGAGGAGGGTGTGTGGCATCCCAAGGGGCAGGATGAGGAAATGGCTGCCTGCCTCTTTAATTCTTGGGAGCCACTGGAGCCGGAAGAACTCCGGTTCCCAGCAGCCCGCAGTCCCGCACCTGAACTAAGTTAAACGTTTAAGACTACGGACAGCTGAAGGCTGTTTGAAGGTCTATTTAAGTGACTCGTTTTTGTCACGCAGGAGGGAGTAGGTTGGTAATTGTGGAGAGTGTGTTGGAGAGTGTTAGAAGAAAAGTGTTTTTGGCTTGCTATTTGTGTTTGATTTGGATTGTTTGAGGACCCTGCTTTGTGTACCGACTTTTGGACTGTTTGAGGAACTGTATTGGATTTTGGACTTGGATTGCGTACATCGACAACGAGTAAGGATTGTGGACTTTATGGGCCCTATTTTTGTGCTGGGACTAAGCGGCGTTATGCCCTAGCGCAGGCGAATTGCCAGTTTTGTCTGTCGCAAATGGAATATTTCCTGTCTCCGCCGAGTTTGGCAATTTCCTGGTGCGCAATGAAGGCGTTTGCACGACTATGGGTTGGGCAGCGCAATAGGGGGTGTGACAATGAAAACAGTCAGCGATATGCAAGTTTGGTGTCAAATAATGAGTTTGCGTTAACGTCCAACTAGACCACCTCTTAGCACAAATGCTGGCGCTCTGTGCAATTTGGTGACTTTATTGATGCGCACATATGAACATAAGGTTATCTGAAATCGCATGACAATGTTTTGTGAATATTGTTAATTTCCCCCCACGTTGAGGCAAATCGTCCAATCCATGGATAATTTGTAAGCATAATTAATTAAGCTAAAAACTATTTCACCACAGCTTGTGGTTATTCAATGCACGGACATGAAAGACTGAAGCCAGCAGGCCATCCATCACTACCATTCAGTAAGATACACCTGCTAAATAAATATAGGTTTGTATGCACATTGTTTTTCTTATGTGAAAGGGTTTTATTCTTTCCATTTGCACTACAGAAAATGGAGTACATAATTGGACGCCGAAGGCAATACTGTGAGCGATACCCTGAGTTTGGTAGCCGGTGTTGGCCAGCTGGCTATCAGTTTGGCTGTACTTGCAATTTCTTCAGGTCTTGTCCAACATGCAAATTAGTTTATTACTTTTCCTACACCCGACAGTCAGCTGAGAACTAAACATGATTTTTATACGCAATGTGGATTCCCTGCACACATGTGCAGTTGTGCGCACCATCTGATCACGGTATAATTTATTTGAATCGGAAGGGGGTCCACTCCGTTAATATCCAGGTGGTTTGTGATGCACACTCCAGGGTGACGCATGTAGGCCTACTGCATGACGAACATAAATGAAACAGGCGTAGTTGCAGTTGTGAGTTTTTTTATTTATTGCTTTCCATTTAACAATTATATTAAGTTAGAAGAAAATAAATGTTGTTTTTTAAGTTGGAAAGCCTAACAATGTAGGTCTCAATATATAAACTCAAATCATGAAAATAACAAATTAATGTGCGCCTTGTTTTCCCCCTCTGATTCACATGCCAACTTTTCCACACCTCCTCGCTCTCGTCTTTTGAGAAGCACTCCTGGCACAGCTGTGAAAAACTGTCACCCATGTGAGGAAATTGCCAATTTGCTATAGCGTTAGCACACTGATATTTAAAGGGATAGAAAATAGGTGTTCTGATTGGCCATTATGAAACCAAACCCCCACCACACCAACATGTATTTTTTAAAAGTTAATCCAACCTCTTTTACAAGTGCGCTGGAGGTGCGCTATTGTCCTAAATCACAAAATTACCGAAATTGCATTAGACATGCCCTAAAGCACCACCGTCGCTTTGCGTCTGCATTACCGACACCGTCCTAATTCACCAAAATAGGGCCCTATGTGTTTTGAAGTTTGTCAATTAGTTTAATAAATTATTGTTTTGTTTATATGACTGCCTCCTCTGGGTTATTTAACTGCCTAAGCTCTGCAAAGGTCTTTGAGTGTCGCCCCACCCCAAGTGACACCACAATATGCACACTAGTATTCATGATCAAGGTGTTTATTGCATGGCATATGTTTTTACATTTACTGTATGTCTGCTTCAACTGTGTTGCTAACAAATTGCCACTAGGGGACAATAAATAATTTTCCAATTGAATTGAACTGAACACTAAACTACTCATACACAAGCCATTCATGAGATTAAGATTCAAAACCTTTTTGCTAAAGAAAACAAATTGGTTAAATTCAAGACCACAAACAAAAGTATTTCTAGAAGTTAACAAAAACTAAGCCTCACACAACTGTTTGGGAGGCCCTTAAAGCAATCATGATCACATCATACAGTGTCAATAATTATAAATAAAAGAAAAGAAAATATTCAATCAACTACAAACATAGATTAGAAAACTAGAGCAGGATCAAGCTTCATTTAAAAGGAGGAAACTCAACAACTCATGGCAAAAATGCATTATACTGTATTTGATAACCTCTGCACACAAAAACTGAAGCAGCACTTGCAAGGACCAGATACCAGTACTATGAATTTGGCAACAAACTAGCCTATAAGAAATAAGAAAAGAAGAAACTGAAAAATTCATAACTGAATTAGAATTGGCAAATATTTTAACAAAATGATTAAGGTCAGTAACAGCTTTAGTACGGATTGCTGTACAAAGCAGAATTTGATGGAGAAAATGTTGCCCAAAAGCCCAAAACAAGCCACCTACCCCCCAGATACAAGATGATAATCAAGCATTGATTGCAGATACCATGGCGGAAGAGGTACTGCATGCATGTACTCTCAAGGGGAATTCAAGAAGTGCAGGGCTCCTATGACGTGTCACAAAAAAGTTTGTATCACTCCATTTCTACTCTCAATCTACCTGGAGAGATATCTCACAGCCCTAAATTTCAATAAAGTGACAGGTGAAATACAAGCCCTGTGCTCTTTCTCCTCAAGCCCCTGCATGGGATCTGCTGAGACTTCCTCTGCTTCCAACAGTTGTCTGAAACAAACACGATTTCTGAAACATCTATATTATTTTCATGGACAATGTAAATGCATTTCCTGATTCACAAGTGAAAGGAGTATCAAAAAATATAGGCCACCAAGGTGTCAATTTTGTTTTTATTACATCACAGTACAACAATTTTCAGGGAAGTTAGAACAGCCCATACACAAATGTATATTAACCAAGTGGAAATGTAAATATCCTCCCTCTCAGCAACAATGGATACATACGGTAATGACTTACTGAACACATTGCCTACAGTGTCTGGAAAAATAGGAAAACATTTGAAAAAATTTGAATCCTATCAACAAACCACCAAATGATGGAATTTCTCATGGAAGAATGGTGTTGCATCCCTCTAAAAGAGCACCACTTTTAGAATCTATTCCAAGCTACACTGAAGCTGTTCTGATGACTGTCCTGTACAGTTTGACCGGACAAAAACATTTTTGTGGGGGCACCTACATATATTATGATAGTGTAGATATTCTGTTTCCTTTCCACGTGTGAAAAGAAAAAAAAGTTCTGCAGCACTCCTCTCGTTCATGAACTCGACCAGTTCCTTCAGCTCTTCCAGTTCAGTCACTGATTCGTTTGTTGACCAGTTCTTTCAGTTCCTTCACTGATTTGTTCATTGACCAGTTCCTTCAGTTCTTTCAATCCCTTCACTGATTTGTTCAGTTCAAAACTGGATACACTGATTCGTTCACTGAACTGTGTCCTTGTTCGTTTGGGGGTGTACGTTCAGTGAGTCCTCTGCAATTAGCGTTTTTATAAACGCAGCCCACTCCGCTCAAAGGTATCAATCTCAGCATTAACCATTTCTCATTAGAAATAATCCAAGACAATCCGCCTGTTAGCAGTCATGGACGAAGAGAGAGTGAGAAGAATCTAATGAACAAATCATGTCATGGAGGTGATGCAGTTCATTTCGTTCACCTAAAAGATGAGTTCAAAAAGAACAAATCGTTCAAGAACAACCCACTAGTGTTCTTCTTCAAGTTAAAATAGTTTATGGAGTGTCGCTTCATGATAAATAGAATGCTCTGAAGCAGGCATGGTGAGAGACGTGGGGGTGAACCACTGGAGAGAACTGTAGCCTACACCCCTGACAAGAGCATTGCTCATACACCCTAGAGAAACTTAGCACTGAATACACTAATACAATTTTGATTTTTTAAAAGTTATGGTCCTGATTTATGCATAGTTTTTATTTGATTTTGGTATGATTATGTTAGGTTTCAGCTGAATTTGTATTTGTTGTATTAATGTCTGGCACTGCCTTTGATGAGTAATTTTGCGTGCCAGTTTTCACATATATGGATTTTGTGTTTTGATGGTATCCTTTGATTTATGTCAGGAATGATTTTTGACCCCGCTGTGTCCTTCATTGAATTTGGATTTTAAAGGATTTTTTAATGTATACATTTTTTAAAATGTAAATAAACTCATAAAACCAATAAAAGACAATATGACCATGCTCTGAACTGCTTATTTACTGGCCAAGTACTGTGAGGCTGCCTTTGACTCTGTAATGGACTACCAGACTCATATCCAAAAGATTTAACTATGGTACTAACTGATTTGACAAGATGTTAGAAGCTCAACTGAAAATATATTTGCTGAATGCTTTTTATAGCTGTTAATTTATTCATTACTGTTCATTATTAAAAATGAATTGATTTAATACATTTAAATTTTTTAATTTATTAACTCCAACACAATTTTTTGAGTGAACAATTATTACCTGGTAAAACTGTGGACAATGATCCACTCTAATGTTTAGCTTTTGAAATCAATGTTAATATTTAGCTTTAACATTACCTGATGAAACAGTGGACAGTTTATACTTAGTAGATGTAGTATAATATAATATAGTATATGCCATTTAGCTGACACTTTTATCCAAAGTGATTTACAGTAGTGCATGCATACATTTTTCAGCATATGTGGTCCCAGTGGGAATTGAACCCACAACCCAAGCATTGCCAACCCCATGCTCTACCAACTGAGCCACACAGAACCACAATAGATATAGCAACAGTTTGATGGAAGAATATCAGTCTTAATATATGTATATTTCCAGTGTTTTCACATGCTACAGGCAGTTTTTCCTCTTATGCACTTTACTCAGTTGTACCAACATATTAGAAACACTGGGTGGCAGCAGTCACCAATCAATAATTTAGCAGCAGCAGAGTAACTAGACAACGAGCAACTCCATCCTGAAATGTGTGGATGTCTTCATCAAAAGCTTTATTAGTGTTTTGATTCATTTAGAATGTATTAATGCATTTTAATAATCTACATTCTAACTAAAATTGTGGGAATGCAGTTTTGCATTTCTGCTGTACTAAGCAACATTCTATTTGTCTTTTCAATGCTTCAGTACTTCAATCAGTTCTTCATTCGGTAAATCTAGCCTTCTGGCTGAAGTCTGCTACCCGTTAAAACATTTTTTATATAAAAGGCATTTGGGCATGACATCTTTTGAAATTCTAGCTAAAATATAGACAGTTAAGAACATGAATACTACTCATAGAAGTAGTAATACCGAACTATGGCAACACACAGTTTTATTTTTATTGAACACTTATTGAATAATGATCAGTATATTCCTAATAATTACTGATGATGATGATGATGATATTTTCATATTGATAGTCAGTATTATTATATTATTATTATAATTCAGTACAAATTCTCTCAAAGATTTACTCATAAGTCTTTCCGACATGAACCGTATGCAGAGGTAATTCCTAGAAAATACACTTTCTCCTCAGCACTGTATTGGGAATTCTGTCTGACATGTGATCCTTGTGTCACTTTTGAAGGTAGCAGGTGCTTAACTAATTTGATTATGAGAAATAAGAACAAAAGAAGAACATCAGAATACATAATGATGAGAACAGGCCCATCTAGTCTTGTTATTTACCTACATCTAGAGAATATCCAGCACTGCATCCAGCCTGTACTTTAATACCTCAAGAGTCTCTGCTTCTACTACATGGCCTGGCAAGCTGTTCCACACATTGAAAACAATTTCCTGGTATCAGTTTGAAATTTCCACATGTGCGCTCTTGTACTGCTAACTGAACTCAACCTGAAAAAACGTTTTATTTTGTTCCTGATTTTCCTCTCAGTCTCCCAATTTAGTGGCCAATTATACCCTCTATTTTGATTAACCCTCCCCCACAAACTCGCCGCTCGCCCCCACGGGACAAGCTAATACCTCAAGGCAATGATCCGCCTCCTTTGAGACTGGACTCACCCAACTATGTTTACCAGGTCACCTTACCACTCCTCGACGAGCTTGTGCCGGCTCTCCCTCCCCCCTTCCTCTGGGGCGCACAGCCAATTGCTGTCCCCTAGAACAGGGCTGGGCTGACACAGCCGGGTTTTGAATCACAGCTGCAGTAAACCAGAAAAATCTTTAGTCTTTTTTTGATCACTTTTTAAAAATCATTTTCAATCCCTTTTATGAATTTAAAAACCACTAATCGAATCCCCCTTAGTCTCCTTTTGCTAAGCTTGAATAATTTAATTATCTTAAATCTTTCCTGGTAACTTTTACCTTCCATACCAGGGACCGATTTAGTTGCCCTTCTTTGTACTTTTTCAAGAAATTCTATATCTTTCCTATAGTGCACTGCACACAGTACTCTAAATGAATGACAAGGACATTACATAACATCAATATAACCTCCTTTGATTTATACTCAATACCTTTTGCTATATATCCCAGCATTCTGTCATTTTTCACTGCTACAAATGCTTAGATCCTGATAGATTGTGATCAATTGCTACTCCCGAGTCTTTTTCAAATTGAATTAATTAAAATTTTCCTCCTCCCATAAAATATTCCTATCTTACTTTTTTTTAAATGAGCCAATTTAGCAAATTCAGACTCTAGACAAACTATGTAACATTGTATGATATTAAAAGCAACCTAAACAAATAATCATTAAACTTTAGGTTTATACTGTGTGAGTTTCATTGTAAGTGGTTCTGTAAGTATTTTTTGCTTGTGTGTTGCAACCACTTTGTTGTACTTTCTGGTTGGCTGCCAAATTATAGCCTAGAGTTCCACTGCGAACTTGTAACATTGTAAGCTTCTTAGCTACATTGTTAACTCTGCCGTAGCCTAGTCATTTATGTGCAAAGCACTGCTATTTGCCTACTTTTACCAAAAGTCATGGCTAACAAATTGACAGGCGGGGTTAAATTAGGCTCTGAAATTCTGAGCTCAAAACACCCTTGTTATAATAACACTAATGGCTGTCCTTTACATCCTAAATGTTTGTTGTGGTGAATCTCATGAGAGGTGAGATGAGTCTATCAATAATTACGGGTACAGGCAAGGGCAGCCATGTGAGTAGAGGGACACGGAAGACAACGAGAGTGCGTCTTTTGCAGCTGTGCCTTTATTGGGGACCACAAAACTACCAAACTGGGGAAGGCAATGTTGGACAAGAAAATTAATTGTCTTTGTATCCATTTCTTTAGTCTTTACAGTACAAGAACAAGAACAAGTAAATAGCATTGATAGAATTTAGTTCACAATTTAATAATAATGAGAAGAAATGAGGCAGCATGAATTATGAAATTAGTTTTTACTCCTTGAAAAATTTTGTTCCTACAGTTTGGAAGCTGAAGCTGAACCTGGGGAAGACTGAGCTGCTCTTCCTCCGAGCGAAGCGCTCCCCAATGATTGATGCTTCAATCACCGTGGAAGGCTCCATAGTGTCTCCGTCCCAGTCTGCTAGAAGTCTTGGAATGACCCTGGACGACCAGCTGTGCTTCTCGGGCCACACCGCAGCGATCACCCGGACCTGCCGATTATCCCTCCACAACATCCGGAGGATCCGACCGTTCCTCACCCAAGAGGCCACACAACTCCTGGTCCAGGCCCTGGTGATCTCGCGTCTGGACTACTGAAATTCCTTGCTGGCCATCAAGCCATTGCAACTAGTCCAGAATGCTGCCGCACGTCTGGTGTTCAATCACCCGAAGTTCACCCATGTCACCCCTCTACTCTCCTCGCTGCACTGGCTCCCCATCGCAGCATGCATCAGATTCAAATCACTGGTGCTTGCTTTTCAAGAGGCTAGAGCAACTGCTCCCCCTTACCTCCAGACATTCATCACACCCTACACCCCAGCCAGACCCCTCCACTCTGCCTCCTCTGGCAAACTGACTGTCCCATCCCTCCAGGCGCCCGGCAGCTGCTCCTCGCGGTCTCACCTCTTCTCTGTGGTGGAATGACCTTCTGCAATCGGTCAGGACCATGGAATCACTTGCGATCTTCCGTAAGTGAAAACCCACCGTTTCACACTCCACAACGCCTGAATTCTGTACATCTACCCAATTGTCATCACCACTGCCTACTTGCTCAACACGTCTTGTATATGTATCCCTGCCTACTCATTTAATAAATAAATAAAAACATTTAAAAAAAATGTACTAACCTCTTCCTTCCCAGTGTTACAGGTATGGTATGCAGCTGCCTACAACGATGTCTATCGCTGTGTTACTGCAATGATCTCTTGCATGAATTGATTGTTCCTAGCATGTATTAATGCACATCTTGTAAGTCGCTCTGGATAAGAGCATCTGCTAAATGCTTAAAATGTAAATGTAAATGTAAAAATGTACATAAAGAGACAAACTAATAACACACAATTCTTATGAGCAAACGTGTGGTTGCTGTTATGTATTACTTTCCTTTATTTGCCAATAGAAATGCCCTCAGATTGATTGATATGGTAGGATATTAACACAAGTTCAATATGCCCAATCAGGCAAAATGCTGATGTACTGCACAAAACAATGTGTCCAATGACATTTTCTTTGAAATATTCTTCCCCAAAAGGTCAGTACAGACTGGGAAATGGAAAAATTTGAGATACTAGGAAACGATGGTTGGTTGCATTGATGCTTGTATTTCTTGTGTTGTAAACATTATATAAACCATTTTTCCTTCCAAGAACAAAAACAGGCCCCAGAGCATTCTGCATTTTAAAGGAATACTTTGTGCTGTTTTGTATGTAGCAGATCGATGGAACATTAAGCCTTGTTGTCACGGCTGGCAAACACAGTGCAGTTTTGCAATGGAGTGTCTTACACTCAGTAAAAAGATGGGAATCAAAGTTTGACTCTCAATGCCAGAGCTTAGATCCATAATGGAGATCTGGGTGTTACCTCTCGATTGTTACAAGAGCATCCGATGGTTTAAGAAAAGGACAGGCATCCGTCACTGTCTTGGCATTCGCTTCTCTCTCTTACTGTTTTACTTCCAGACGAGTGGACGAACCAACGGTGCTGCATACTCTGACCTCCATCACATCCAGAATGTTCTTCAGCTGCTGACACTGGTTTGATACTATTAACTCCCAGATTACTTTCCAACTGTAATGCTTCTCTGGCCTCATTCAAGCGGCAGACTTCTGACTCATGGTTTTTAAGTATACCAACCCTCAACAAGCACTGTCAAGAACAAACTGACACTGAAAAATACTGTCTGAAGTGATTACTCTGTAAAAATCTATATCGCAACTCTCTCTCAATTGTGTAATGTGACCCTGGGAGGGATGGGGAAGGAGTCTGTTTTTTTGTTCTTTTTTAAGAGTCCGTTGCTGAATAGTTTTTCAGTGTTGTGTGACATCACCACAATGCATTTGAACGAACTTGGATCAATGTTATCACTTATCAACATCATATCAGGTGATACTTTTCTCACCCTCTCTATTTATCTAGCCAAGAGGTCTCTTGAGAATAATGATCTCTTTTGCAAAGAGAGATCTGACAGCAGCGAACCAAATCATTGACATAAACCATTTAACAATTCATATCAACAATTAAAATTGTACAATGTGAAACAATGTATGCAACAAATGCAAAAATAGTATTTTGATTTGTTCACCAGTTGAACTCGCTATTCAGAATGAAATATAATGGACAGTGCAAATATGCGGGACTGACAACAAGTTATGCTTAATGGGGGAGTACCATTATAATTGGCAGGATATGAGTTTTACTATAACCAAAACATAGTTGTTTCTACTAGTTGCAGTTATATCTAAGAGGGAGCAAATGCTCTTTGCTAGTGTTTTTTTAATTTTATTTAATTGAATGCACTAAGTTGAAAGCAATGTGTTCCCTGTTTTAAGAAATGGTACGATCTTAGTTCCCATTTGCATTGTCATAATTTTCTATAGTTTGTGCTGTAGCTGTTAGCACTGGAAAGCCAGTTCCATTAAATGTCTTGATAATGGTGAAATAATGAATAAACATTGTTATATTAAAAAGAGAAACATACCTAATGTATTCACCACCTTGTGGAACACATATTTATTCACAATGTAGAACCTTTCCCGTATTTTGGTTTGTCAAACCAAATGGTTTTAGTCTCTTGTCACGATCATGCTAACATTAACAATATAGCGTTAGTATTGTTTTGGCAATGCCTGTTAGTGACTGTTAGTGATTGTATAATTTTTTCTGCTCCAGCTGTAAAACTATGAAAAGAAAGGATTAATCTAGGACACATTTCCTAGATTAATTTACTTGGGAGGATTTTAGACAGTAATAGCATCATCTACAGGCATGCACACTTGGTGTTGCTCATTGCCTTTGTCAGGCCCTGTCTAAAGGCACAGGCCAAATTCCATTTAAGTTGTGGCTCCCTTCACTTCTGGGAGGCAAACTCCATACAACATTTTTTTCTATGTCATACAAGTGACAGTTGGAGTAACACTCATTTGAAGTGCAAGAAATACAAGATAGAGGAGCGATGCATTTTTAAAGGGAATGGCCTCACAACTTGTCCATGGAACATGGAAATATCCTGTCGCAGGGTGGCCACCGTGCCAATTGGGTAAAAAACAACCCTAAAAGCAGTGTCCCAGAAGTCAAGTGGCCTTGTTACTTTTGTGGCATCCCAAGGGGCAGTACAAGGAAATGGCTGCCTGGTCCTTTAACTCTTGGGAGCCACTAGAGCCAAAAAGGACTACTGTTACCAGCAGCCTGCAATCCCACACCTGACTAGTAGCTGAAGCATGTAAAGCAATGAGGACTTCTGGCAGCTGATGTCAATTTGGAAATATTTGGAGTATAAAGTTTTGTATACTGTTTTGTGCCACATTGGGGGTGAAGTAGGGTGGAGCGGTGGAGAGTGGTGGTGAGAGGTGGTGAGAGAGAACATTTTGGAATTGTTTTGGATTGATTACTGGCTTGAATTGTATTTGTGTATTGACTCTGGATTGTTTGAGGAACTGACAACTTGGATTACGGACAAAGACAATGGGAAAAAGATTGGGGACTGTATGTGTTTTGGTTTTGCCTGACTACCCATCCTTTTTTAAGTGTTGTCAAGAATTAGTTTAATAAAAGTATTGTTTTGTTTTGAATACTGCCTCCTCCGGATTATTCAACTGCCTACACCCTCTGAAAAGGTCCTTGAGTGTCACTCCACCCCCAGTGGCACTACATTTTATTATTACCAAAAATCAAATAATACAAAATATGAAAACAAAGTTGAATCAAAAAGCTACAAAATAGAGGGTAAAACAAAGAAAAGCCAGCACCAGTTCCTTCATATGCCAAAAACAGTCCCTCTTCAGGTATGGCAGGCTGTGCTTTTATAAAGGCCTAACAAAGGCATCTGATCAGCCTTATGCGAGCCTGCCTGTATGTGAGGCCGCTGCTGTCCAAGGTCCTGTAGTATTCCCCAGGCTGTGAGAGGGAACAGGAACACCCAACAGCAGTCTAAAGGGAGGTGCAGCCCTTTCTACTACTCCCTCCACCACTCCTGGCCTCACACATTCATTTTTGCAAAGATAAGCCAGCTATAGCTCCAGCTATAGCTAGCTTGTGCAAATACAGTAAAATGCTAGCTAATAACCTATTCCCCTATTTCAGTACTAACTGAAATGTATTCACATCCTTCTCTAAAAAAATTCCAGATAGTTTCTGTCAAGGTATTGGCTATTTAGCTACAGATTGACAACCTAGGGAACCAATCATATGTATTCACGTAAGCGCCCACATTGGCGACGTACATCTCGGGTTCAGATGAAAGCTGCTCATAAAAAGGAGTATGCTGTGCAATGTCAGCGGTGCAAGCATCTGTCTCTGTCAACTGGAAGTTGTGTTAATAAAACAAGTGAAAAACCGACTACCGATAGTGAGTCATTTGACATTTACGGCAAAGGTTAAAGGTTGTGGGACGAAGCTTGCCACAAAGTGCATCCCAGGTCTGAGCAGTGTTAAAGTACATATACTTTGTTTAAAAAATACTACAGTAAAACGTCCCCCATTCAAACTCCACTTGAGTAAAAGTACAAAAGTATCAGACTTCATCTGTATTCAAGTATCAAAATTAAAAACTGTAACAATTAAACTATTCTAAAATACTAAAAATAGAATTCCTGACACAATTAAGCATATCAGAAGGATCATGGGAAGGTGGTTTTATCTAACTCTATGTAGCTGACAGAATTGTACCTTGCCTTTGTATTTGTACCTTATTTATAACCATTCAGTGCCTTAGGACACAGTGAAGTACACTATATAAAAATACATTTGATTTATTAAATTGATGGAGAATGCTTATACATATATAGTGCCTTACAAATGTTATCATGTCTGTTACTCCATTTTTCTCACAAAAATGGGTATTGAATATACAAAGATATACAAATGTAAGTTTTTTAGTAAGCATGTAGAGCTTAACAAAAATAAACATGGAATGTATCATTCGGGACAAGTGTAATTATTCTGGAAAAAAGTAGTATTTTAGGGGAGAGGCAACATGGTTTTCTTAGAGGGTGCTCGTGTCTCACAAAACTCCTGGACTTCTTTGAGGAATCTACAAAGTGTTTTGACTTGAACCAGACTTATGATATTATATATAATATAATTATTGTCTGTTTTTACTTGTAATTATTTTAGAAAAGAAATCAAAATTAAATTCATTTTGATGAATAAGAATAAAATAAGAAAATAAAGTAAGAAAATAAAATGTGAAAAATGCCAAAGGGGTGAATACTTTTTATATCCACTGTAATTGTGCCATGGCTCTGCTTCTTCAGTCATTGTGGTTCTTGCTTGTGGAAAGAGACATAGAGACTGAGGGCATGGTACTTACTTGTAAGGATCTTCCATGTCTTCTTCTCATCATCATAGTATTGTACCAAATTACTGGGAAGACGATCTGGTCCAGGAGGCAGGCCACCAACCAGCAACAACATTCTTTTATTGGAACGAATTCTGGAAAGTGTGGATAGGTTCAATATTACAATCCCATAGATATAACAGTCATATTTCTGGGTCTGTTTAATCAGACAACACAACAAAGAAACACTACATTAAAACATCTTAGAATTTGATCTATCATTGCAGCTTGTTTCAGTTGAATTGACACATTTAGACAACATTATTCTATAGCTGTCATGTATGCTTCAGGTTATAGTCCTTACATTTACTCCTGTCATTATGGCATTGTGAACTAAACCCTTAATACATATGTAAATTGTGATGCACCAGCTTGAAAGCTAGATAAAAAAATAAAAAATATATTTTTTAATTTTTTTTATTCCCCATTTTTTAGTAGCCATTTATCCCCCCATATGAGACCTC
The DNA here is from genome assembly GCA_029706075.1 of Aldrovandia affinis. NCBI lineage: Eukaryota > Metazoa > Chordata > Actinopteri > Notacanthiformes > Halosauridae > Aldrovandia > Aldrovandia affinis. The sequence continues at coordinate 610,166 of JAINUG010000070.1, forward strand.
GCTGCCATAGACCGGTAGTGGGTGCTGCACCGCCTCCTGTGAGCCGGCACCTGCCCAGCCATCACCGTAACACACAGGACCACTCATATATGCAGCGAGCTCGTATCTGCTTGCCTCCCCCCCTCCCTGGGGTGGACAGACAATTTACAGCCCCGAGTGGCACTCCTGGCAAGAGCCAAGCTGGCGCGACCTCATGGAATCATACCCCGGTCACAGTGGGCAACGTCGGATGTTCTTACCGCTACACCACCCGGGTTATTATTTTATAATAATAAATAATAATGACTAGAAGAAAGAAAAAATAGTAAGTCAATATACATTTTCCAGAATAAAAGCCATTTGACTGGCTAACATAATTTACTATTAAAAATATTGTGTGCTAAAACTATTCCACATGAATGAATATTTAAGTATTTGGTGGAAATCTGTATTCTTAAATGTTTAATGATGACAGGTGTCATATATACAGCAAACTCTTCTTCACACTTATTTCCAATTATTCACCCATCCAATTATTTATTTCCAATTATTCACACTTTTCATAAAGATGAGCAAAAAAGGCTATATAAATTAAACAATACAGGTAATGAGCTATAGTGTATCTTTAAAAAAAGCAAAGTTACTTGCATATACAAAGCATATACAGTGCCCTCCAGAATTATTGGCACCCTTGGTTAAGATGAAAAGGGTTAGGGTTAGGACTAAAAATGGACAAAAAAGGTTATGAAAAAATGTCAGCTTGATCTCACACTCAAAATATGAGCAAAATCTAACCTTTAATAAAAGAAGAAAAAAAACATAAACCTTTTTCTAAAAACGTGTCACAATTATTGCCACCCTTAGAAATTCTTATGAACAAAATCTAAATAGTATATTCCCATTTATATTATGTTTTTTAAAAGTCTTTAGGAACTCTTAAGTGGTCATTCATGACTTGACCATGATGACCCTGTTTCACTGCGGTATAAATATGAGACGACACAGAGGCCAACTCCCTTAGTCAACGTCAACATGGAGAAGATCAGAGAATACACAAATGGAATGAGACAAAAGGTTGTTGACCTTCATAAATGAGGCAATGGCTATAAAAAAACTAGCTACGTATCTGAAAATACCCATATCCACTATTAGGGCAATAATTAAAAACTGGTGCTGTGTCCTTGAAGAGGACGCAAGTGTATTTTGCCCCCACACACAGTGAGGAGGATGGTTCGAGAGGCAAAAATGTCTCTCAAAAAGGATCACAGTTTGAGAATTGCAGAAGTTGGCTGCATCGTGGGGTCACCTAGTCTTAGACACCACCTCCATGCCAACAAACTATTTGGAAGGCTTGCCAGAAGAAAGCCTCCGCTGTCATCAAACCACAAACGTAAGCGCCTGGAGTTTGCTAAATGTCACTGGAACTTTGAGTGGAACCGGGTTCTGTGGTCAAATGAGACAAAAATAGAGCTTGGGTGGGTTTGGCATAAAACGAGGGATGCAGAAAGGAACCAAATGCCCACTGTGAAATATGGTGGTGGATCTGTGATGTCGTGTGCCTGTTTTACTTCCAAAGGCCCTGGGAACCTTGTTAGGATACATGGCATCATGGACTCCATCAAGTACAAGGAGATTTTAGATCAGAATCTGGCTGCCTCTATCAGGAGGCTAAAACGTGGTTGTGGTTCGATCTTCCTGCAGGACAATAATCCAAAGCACACCTCCAAATCCACACAGAAATGGTTCACTGACCACAGAATCAACCTTTTGCAATGGCCATGCCAGTCCCATGACCTAAACCCCATTGAAAACCTGTGGGGTGAGCTGAAGAGGAGAGTCCACCAAGGACTCAGAATAATCTGGAGAGATTCTGTATGGAGGAATGGTCTCAGATCCCTTGCTCCTACCTCATCAAGTATTATAGGAGAAGACTCAGTGCTGTTATCTTGGCAAGGGGAGGGTGCACAAACTATATTCAGGGGTGGCAATAATTGTGACACGTTTTTGAAGGATTGTTTCTTTGAATTTGAATTTTAGGTTAGATTTCTCTCATATCTGGAGGTCACTGTACTCTGTACATCTGTAAAACACAATTCCTAAAATAGGTCCTCATACCAAATGACTGATATCAAAATTATGCCATGTGACAACAAAGCTTTCACCAATATATTTCACACAAAGTAAACAAGCACTGTTCCAAAGGAATGCTTCGCCATATTTTCCTACAGTAACTTCTTCCTCTTATTGTCTCATCTCTCATTAGGTTTCTTCAAATGTCACATTCCGAAACGTCTTAGTGTATATGAAATAATTGTAAGCATTTCATATTCTGTGTTTGAAAATAGCATATCCCATAAAGCATATGTAATTCCTTCCTGTGATGTATACTAACATGACAACATTCATGTCCTAAAACATTACATACAATACTGACACAGAATATAATGTGAGTGCCATCACATAGGAATGCATACTTTATATACTCAAAATCTGAAGAATTGTTCGTACTTCCTAGTTTCAAACTATACTATGAGTAAAGGACCAACGATCCAGAACTTCTGGTTAAATTACTATTGGTTAAATAATAATTTAACCAGGTTAAATTACTATTGGTTAAATAATAATTTGGGTAAACTGCACAGCTACAGTGTGAACTGTCAGAGAAAGCTTGCTACTTCCTAAAATTACTTCCTGAAGTACAAGTTTTTAAAAAGTGTTTTTATATACCATTGTGTATCTTTATGCACTTGTCATACTTATTTAGCATTACAAAAGAAATGGTGCCAAGCCAAAAAATGTTGATACTTCTTAAACAAAAAAAACACTAAATGTCACATAATAGTTTGAGGGGCAGTTCAAGATGGAGTCTATGATTACATTCTTAACAATCTAGCTAGTTAGATTATCAAAATAGTCTATCGAAATAGGTAGGTAAGACTTGTGTGATTCATAGGTAATGTAACAAAGTAACAGTCACACCTTTATGTTTGATACCTTCTCACCCATCTGTTTTCAAAAGCAGTTATTGTAGTTTTTTATTTTAATTAATGTTCAGAAATTGTGATTGAGATTTCTTTTTCAGTTGGAAGTTGTAGGGTACAATGTGTAAATAAAGGTGGGAAAAGTCTGATTTAATATGTTTAAATTTCAGGCTGTAAGACAGCAGGAGTTGAACTTTTAAGTTTTGTATAAACACCCCCCTCTCTGGGCCATGCCTGATTAATTTACAATTTGGGGCAAGGCCCAGGGCAAGCCTGGTTCAGACCCCCTTTTTATACTTTTATTTTGGTTCACTTACTACCACAAGACATCTTTTCAAGTTCACCATCAATATGATCCTCTCACGGTTAGAAACACTGATAAGGCCTGGGGAAGGCAGCTTGGTTAATACAGAAATATTGGTTGATATTTGGAGAGACATAATATGCTCAGGCAAGGAATATTGCTTATACAAAGCATATACAGTGCCCTCCAGAATTATTGGCACCCTTGGTAAAGATGAAAAGGGTTAGGGTTAAAAATATAAGAATATTGCGACAAGGCCAATTGTAACACGTTGGCCTCTGCTCTTCTCTGGTGACCCATAATTATTTTCTTCCTAAACATAATTTCCAGCTCATAGGTAGAACCCCAAAATTGTGGTTTCATACACAGAGTAATAAAACCTGTCAATGATGGCACCATGTTTTTAGGCCGGGCTACATTCTGTTGCCTGCGCAGGATCATAAAATGCACCTCTCCGACAATATCTTTGACTAAAAATATAAAACAAAGTGCATGTAATTGAACATGTAAAAGCTTATATTGTTAATAAAAAATAAGTAAAGGGAGGAAGGAAGCACAGTGATATGATCAGCCAGAGAGCCCAATGTGAAACATGAATAGCATTGTAAAATGCACCCTACATAAACATACATTGTGAATACAGAAAAGTCAATCATAGATATTGTATTAGTCTATAGTAGGCTATAAATATCCCGTGTGTATATCCATGTTTCAGTGTGATGAAAAGAAAACTTGTATCTGTCATATACATGTATGAATGTAAAGCGAGAATAAATGTAAAGCAATTAAAAAAAATAAGTGTATGTATAAGTCCCTATTTATAAGTCAATAACAATATAATCAATATAAAATAGTCAGTCATTCATTGATAATTCTGAACATGTTGGTTGTGCCCACAGCAATATGCACCTTTGCGCATACGTTTATTTCTTCATTTAGAAATTGCTGCTCTCCTCCCTTTCCTACTCACAGTCAGCACAGTCATAAGTCTTTGTGATGCTCTTGGCACTATTTCAAAAGTTATACCTGTTTAGAAATGGTAATTAGATTACCCCACAATATTGGCATGCCAAGTTTTATTCACATTTATAATGGATAATGTCGGAAAAGTGAAGTTTGACTAAAAATTGTCTATTCCCTAAATCCAGTAGCCTCAACAGTCAAATGCCCTTTAAAGTTCAGCACTCTGAATACTGAACAAAAGTGGTATTATATATTAAAACTCCTCACTTATCCTACCTGTAAAATATATTTATTTATTTCATATATATATATACTATATAATTATATATAGACAAAAGTCTTGATTTCTCCATGGTCACTAAAAGTTTTAGAATACAAGTTTTATCATTTTCCAGTTTTACTGAAATGTAAGCAGTTCAAGTCCAGCTAAATGGTACAAAGGTCAAAAGTTTTAGAAAACTGCCAGAGGTTAAAAAAAAAAGTTTAGGTTACCAAAAACTGAAAGTTAAAAAAAGTTATTAAAAAAAGGCCCTTTTCAGGGAACGAGTAATGGGTTAACATGGGTGACAGTCACTCACTGTGCGTGTCGCCGATTCTGGATCCAGCAAAAGAGCCCCAGACCATCCTTCTGGTCCTTCCTCCTCCATGTTTGACAGTTGGTGTCACACACTAAGGAACCATCCTTTCGCCTACTAGACGGCCTACAAAAACCTTTCAAAATTTCAAGATTTCAAATTTTGATTAATCGGTCCATAAGACCTTCTTCCAGTCTTCAGTAGTCCACTGGCGGTGTTTCATGGCCCAGGCAAGCCTCTTTTTCTTATTTTGCCATCTTAGCAATGGCTTTCTTACTGCCACTCGAAACCTGCAGCTCGAAGTCTTCTCTTCACAGTTGAAACTGAGACTTCCTTACTTCGACCAGTGTTAAGCTGTTCTTGAAGCTTTTGTCCTGTGAGCCACCTATCATGCAAGCTGTTGACTCTCAGAAACTTGTCTTCTGATTTTGTTGTGGCTTTGGGTGTGCCAGACCTCTTCCTGTCAAGAGTTCCTCCAGTTTCCAAGTGCCTTTTGATAGTGTAGGTAACTACTCACTGCCAAAACATTTACATTAATTTTCAGTTTTTGGTGACCTAAACTTTTTTTTTTAACCTCTGGCAGTTTACCGCTTACCTTTTTACAATTTCAGGTTATTCACTGGACTTTAACTGTTTAAATTTCAGTAAAAACTGGAAAATGGGGGTGTTCTAAAACTTTTGACCGGTAGTGTAGGTTTGGGGTCATTATCTTGTTCAAAGTTCCACCTACGGCTAAGTGTCAGCTTCCTGGCAGAGGCAACCTGGTTTTTGGCTAAAATGCCCTGGTACTTGGTGGAATTAATTATGCCATTGATCTCTGGACCACTGGCAGAAAAACAGACCCAAAGCATCAATGATCACCACAATATTTTACAGTAGGTATGAGGTGCTTTTCCTTGTAAGTATCCCTCTTTTGATGCCAAACATGCTGATGGTGTACTTGGCCAAAAAGTTACATTTTGATCTGACCATAGCACCCAGTTCCAGTCATAGTTCCAATGATGTTTGGCAAACTCCAGCCGCTTGAATATGTTGGTTGCTCTCAGTAAGGGCTTTGTTTGTAGAACACTTCCAAAGAGCCTTTTGGTTTGGAGGTGGCATCTTGTGGTTGATTTTGCAACCTTGTGCCACCAGGATGCAACTAAAATCTGCAGTTGTTGACCTGTGGACCTTGGGTTCTTCTTTGCCCACCATCTTCCTCATGCACTTTAAATACATCCAGGGGCATAGACTTGATTCCAAAGGTGGGTGGAACAAATATCGATTTTCAAGATAAAACACCCATTGCCTCCACTACTCAGCATGTATGTTTACTATACTCTGAAGAAAAGATGTATCTACCTCATTGCTCTTTGTTTTGGACATACTCATCATTTATAAATGTAAATCTCATCTCTCCACTTTCTACCCCTGCTCCATCTGTCTGTGGTTAGTACCTGCTGTTGCTGGTCCTGCTGTTAAATTACAAAACATAAAACTATTATTTTAGTGATAGTAATATTGAATAATATAAATAATAACATGTACTAATAGATACAGCACCAAGTTACAAGTATGATGCCTTAGGTGGGGTAGTCTGTGTGTGTTCCTTACTAGCTAACTAAAATAAGTCTAGAATATGCTGCTGCTTTGCAAGACCTATACTAGATTCAGCTGCATAATTTCAGCTAAGATTGCAGCCCTCTTCCCGAAATTACAGTATTAACTTAGAATATGACTAACGTTAACTCAGAATGTTGTCATAGTAGCATCATTATGTTCTGGGAAGCTAACTTAACTCTCCTATTTGCCATATGCAGAGTATTTGCATATGCTATTTGTCAAAATAATTAAATTCAGGGTACACACATAGGGGCAGATTTACTAAGGGTGGTGGTAATTAGCATGTTTTCCATTTATTGGGGTATTTACAAATACTCATTATGTAAATGCACATAGCTGCAACTTCTTAATTTGAATAGCGGCACCGCTATATTTAAGGACCATTTTGAGTGTGTGAGGAAACTGCAATTTAACAGTGTAAAGTTTTACTAAATGAATTACAGGTCTTGGTAGAGGATTCAGCCTGCATAGTCGCAATCTCTCAGCTTTGGAAAGGAGATGTATCATTCAGAAAGCTGATATATTAAATATCAGCATTTCAGCATATATACATTAGAACATTCATATTAGAAGAAAATAATGAATAATTATTATAATTAATTAAATAACTAATGACAACGCTATTACCACTGGTTTGCTTATTGGTTAATTTTAACAAAGGTTTAGAGCTACAAAATGAGAGTAGCCTATTTTTCATGCATGGCCAGATAAAAACAAAATAAAGCTAAGATAAGGTAAAACAAAAGGAAATAAGACAGTTTAAGCACAAGGGCAAATATAAAAAGACAAGAAAAAGAAGAGCATGGAGAGATAACAAACAAGGTCATACAAAGATATTAACCCCTTCCATCCAAGGGCAATTTGTGCCCATTTCCGCCTAGTTGCTCATGCCCAAATTCATCAGTCATTGAAGGTATGAAGCATAAGGACCAAAAATGTTCTTGGTGTCATATGAAAAGATACTTATGGAAATGAATGGTGTACTGTATATCAGATAATTTAGATAATTACACAGACCAAGTGTTCATTGAGGAAGTACAGACTAAACATGCATTTTACCATTTATTTATTTATTTATTTACCAAGTCTTAATTTTACAGAACACCTCTCATATGTTAGCAGAGGAAGACAGATAAAAAATACATGACAGCAGCATAGCAGCAGCATCTGTACAAATGTTAGAGTTTATTGAATACAAATTTGAGGAGATATTTTGCTTTTCAGAAAGGCCGGGGGGTTGGTGTCCCAAAAACCTCTTTAAAGTGTCCCACACACATTAAACATATTTCATTCCCTTTCCATAACTGTAAAACATGTTCAATTACTGATAGGAACCCAATATGGAGAACATTATTATTCAACTTTTCTTGTTTGATCAATTACAAATCACTTGCATATTGAACCCAATTAAAACCCAAGTACAATGAAAACAGTTGCTTTGATCACAGAGCTGAAATAACTCAGTTATACATAAATGTGCTAGATGAATGTCTTGGGCCAATAAATTCCCTGTTTAACAGGTGGTGACAGGAGGCATGACAAGAATGCTGATCCAATGACCTCTCAAATTGTAAAGTATTTACAAAAAACTCAAAACTCAATGCATTCATGTACAACTGTAGAACAAAAATATGTGGGTAAATTAATAATGCTGGAGCCCTTTTAGCTCCATTGTGGATAGCCAAAATGCTGCATTCCTTTATAGTCAAGGCTTAGCTCCTCCCTCCCTTCTGTCATATCAAACATTGTAGCAGACCTTGTTGAGTTGTACAGACACAGCCACTTCACATTTCCTGCACTTCCAAGCAGTCTTCATAATGCACACTCTGCAACACTGGCTGCCACTGGGGGCTTTTTTCCTTGCAGGTAGGTCAGTAAAGCCACCAATGGGGATAGGGCTGCAGCTGATCGGCTGGGACATAGTCGATTTTCATCACTGAGAGCATAAATGACAAATAAAGTCATGATTTGTGCAAAGACTAATTTCACAGGAGGCTCTCTGAACACAAAACTGAATGGTAATGAAGTGCGCACAGCACTACAGCCCAGAAGACCGATGTTCCTAAACAAGCCTCCACACTTGCAGCACAAGCATTTCACAAGCATAAAGCATTTTAATTAAAAGCACGAACACTAACAGATAATGTGAGTAAAGGCGAATAACCATACAATGGGTGCAATGGAATCTATAGTATGATGCTGTAAAGCTAGCACAAGGAGGCTCATGTTTGTAAAGAACCGGCTGTAAATATGTGAATATGGTTTCAACAAACAGGCTAAATTATAATAAAACAAACACTGTAAATAAATATCAACTTAACAGTCTAAACTTGGATCCAACAGGACTGTTTTGTGGATGTTCTGCATTTCATCTCACTCTGATGCAAATTATTCAATAAACAATCTATATTCAACTAAGCAGTTCAAAGTATGTAAGCTTTGCACTTGTAAGGAGTGGTTCAATACACTTGAATGAGAAAGAGACCATATCTACACCTGTGTAATTGTGTAAGATGCACATTTAAAAAATAAATATATGTACAATGCCCATCAGAATAATTTCCACCCTTGGTGAAGATGAGCAAAAAAGGCTTTGAAAAAATGTCTTTGCTGTTCACCAGCTTGATCTTACACTCAAAATATGAGAGAAATCTAACCTTTAATTCGGCTTGTTTTGCTAAACCACTGGCCTGGCGTCAGGAACAAAACATCAGCTTTATAAATAACTGCCATACAGTCAGGTCCATAAGTATTTGAACAGTGACACAATTTTCATCATTTTGGCTCTGTACGCCAGCACAATGGATTTGAAATGAAACAAAGATGTGCTTAAGCGTAGACTTTCAGCTTTAAATTAAGGGTTTTGTCAAAAATATTGTATGAACCGTGTAGTAATTACAACCATTTTTATACATGGCCGCCCCAATTTTAGGGGCTCAAAACTAACAAACTAACATAATCATAAATTCAATTGTCATTTTTAATACTTGGTTGCAAATCCTTTGCAGTCAATGTCTGCCTGAAGTCTAGAACCCATAGACATCACCAGACGCTGGGTTTCTTCCCTGGTGATGCTCTGCCAGGTCTTTACTGCTGCTGCCTTCAGTTCCTACTTGTTCTTGGGGTGTTTCAGTTTTGCCTTCAGCAAGTGAAAGGCATGCTCAATTGGACTCTTGGTGATTGACTTTGCAGAACATTCCACTTCTTTGCCTTAAAAAACTATTGGGTTGCCTTCGCAGTATGCTTCGGGTCATTGTCCATCTGCACTGTGAAGCGCCGCCCAATGAGTTTTGAAGCATTTGGCTGAATCTGAGCAGATAACATAGCCCTATACACTTCAGAATTAATCCTGCTGCTTTTGTCAGCAGTCACATCATCAATAAATACAAGGGAACCAGTTCCATTGGCAGCCATACTTGCCCACACCATAACACTAACTCCACCATGCTTCACAGATGAGGTGGTACGCTTTGGATCATGAGCAGTTCCTTCCCTTCTCCATACTCTTCTCTTCTCTTCTCTTCTCTTCCCATAATTCTGATACAAGTTGATCTTTGTCTCATCTGTCCATAGGATGTTGTTCCAGAACTGTACAGGCTTTTTTAGATGTTTTTTGGCAAATTCTAATCTGGTCTTCCTGTTTTTGAGGCTTACCAATGGTTTACATCTTGTGGTAAACCCTCTGTATTTACTCTGGTGAAGTCTTCTCTTGATTGTTAACTTTGACACAGATACGCCTACCTCCTGAAGGGTGCTCTTGATCTGGCCAACTGTTGTGAAGGGGTTTTTATTCACCAGGGAAATTATTATTCTGTCATCCACCACAGTTGTTTTCCATGGTCTTCCGGGCCTTTTGGTGTTCCTGAGCTCACCAGTCCGTTCTTTCTTTTTAAGAATGTACCAAATAGTTGATTTGGCCACACTTAATGTTTTTGCTATCTCTCTGATGGGCTTGTTTAGATTTTTCAGTCTAATGATGGCTTGCTTCACTGGCAGTGACAGCTCTTTGGACTTCATATTGAGAGTTAACAGCAACAGATTCCAAATGCAAATGCCACACTTGAAATCAATCTAGACCTTTTTATCTGCTTACTTATAAATTAAATAATGAGGGAATAACACACATCTGGCCATGGAACAGCTGAGCAGCCAATTGTCCAATTAATTTTGGTCCCTTAAAAAGGGGGGGGACCACATATAAAAAGTGCTGTAATTCCTACAGTGTTCACCCAATTTGGATGTAAATACCCTCAAATTAAAGCGGAAGGTCTGCACTTTCATAATCATATTCATTATTTAATTTCAACTCCAATATACTGTGGTAGACAGCTAAAATAACAACAATTTTGTCAATGTCCAAATACTTATGGACCTGACTGTATGTCCCTGCACCTATTTGCAGAATAGCAGCAACCCCATCTCCTCCCATTAACATCACTGTTACCCACAATATAATTTCAGTCCAGCCCATCAAGACTGTTATCCTCCGCGCCTTAGTTCATCTCACACTCATAGAATCCTCAAACAGACCCCGGGGTGTAAATGCTTCTAACCTAATCCCAATTTCATTAAAAACCCAGTCCGATGTTAATAAGGCTTTTCCCCCAAGTACTGAAGTTTGCACTACTCAATGTTAGGTCCTTGACTAACAAGACCTTTATGGTCAGCAACCTCATAAACAATCATAAACTTGATACCACTTTACTTACTGAGACCTGGCTAGATACAAATGGTACGATTACGCATGATAGGTGAAACCTAAATGAGGTTTCACACCCAAATTTAAATTTTCACCATGCAACAATTCAAGATAGGAAAGGTGGTGGTGTTGTAACTATACTATATTCAGATAAAATTTCCAGAAATTTTTATTGCCAATCTTTCAACTTGTGAATACCTTGCTTTGATTTTAAGATGTGATGTTTCTGCTCTGTTTCTCACTGTACAGTATATCATCCACTAAGGTGTAGTTCAGGTTTTTTAGATGAATTTGCAAAACTACCGTCCATAATTTCCACAGATTATGACCATGTTATTATATCTGGTGATTTTAACATTCAGATTGATGATCCAACTGATACTAAAGAAAATGAATTTATTAGTTTTCTTAGCTCCTTTGATTTGACTAAAAATGTTTCAGGGCCCACCCATAAACATGGCCATACACAGGACTTGGTTCTCACTAAGGGCCTAGGTGTTAATGTCATTACTTTTCTTAATGTAGCAATTTCTGATCATTTCTGTGTGTTTTTTTTATGTGACTCTGGCTTAGGACTATGTAAACAGTAACAATGTAATCAAAAAATGCAACCTAAATGCCAATGCTGCCAAAGCTTTTATGAATCTTATGTCTCACTCTTCTCCACCCACTTTGTCATCCTCCTGTGACACTAGTGGACAGTTTTAACTGTAGAGTACAATAAAATGTTGATATCATTGCCCCAATTAAAACAAAGACTATTTCTGGTAAACAAAAAGCTCCATGGAGAAATGGAGAAAAAGTAATGCAACTTAAAAGAGACTGCCGTAAAGGACAGCACAATTGGAGAAAGACAAAACTCCAGATACACTTAAATATTCATAAAGGCAGTCTAAATAGGTATAGCAAGGAAATGAAGCAGGCCAGACAATCATTTTTCTCTCAAATTAGAAATGATCATAAAGATAAACATTTTCTCTTCTTCTTCTCTACTATTGTTAGCCTGATAAATCCCCCCCAATACTACCTCTAGTGAACTTTTTTCCACAGTTAAATGTGAGGAATTTGCTGCTTTCTTTAATGACAAGGTCACAAACATTAGACTAAACATAGCTCAAACAAGATCAAACAGAGATGTCTTCCCTTCATCGCCTTTTGAGTGCAGTATTGAGGACAGCATGGCACAGTTTAGCTTAGTTGACTCCAAAATGCTTGGTGAAGTTTAATCCATTCTTAGGTCTTCAGCTTGTCCTCTTAATCCTATCCCCACTACTTTAAAAAAACGTTTCGTACCTGCTTATCTAATGAAGTGCTTCATATAGTTAACTGCTCGTTGCAATCTGGCACTTTTCCAATAACATTAAAAACTGCCATGATTAAGCCTCTACTGAAGAAAAATGATCTTAATTCTTCAGTAATTAGCAACTACAGACTCATTTCAAATCTTCCTTTCCTTGGAAAGATACTTGAAAAAGTGGTGTTCAAGCAATTAAATGACTTTTTGAACCCACATTGTATTTATCAATATCTCCAATCTGATTTTCGTGCCCACCACAGCAAAGAAAGCACTTATCAATGTGATAAATGACCTAACCTTTACCTCTTGTGGTGTTCCCCAGGGGTCTATTCTTGGGCCTTTACTTTTTAATCTGTATAGCACTGGGACATATTATTAGGCAATACAACATCAAATTTCATAAGTATGCTGATGATACTTTACAGCTTTATATTTCATGAACACCTGGAGAATGGGTCCTGTGAGCTCTTTAATTAATTGTATTGTGGATATAAATCTGTGGATGTCCCTACATTTCCTAGAATGTAAAGATAAAACAGAGATCCTAGTCTTAGGAACAAAGGCCAAAAGAGAATAAATATTCATCTACCTTGATTCAAGAAGCAAGAATAAAAAAATTAGGTGTAATTTTAGACTCTGATCTTAACTTTCAAGCTCATGTTAGTAATATTACTAAATCAGCATTTTATCATTTAAAAACAAGTGCAGTCACAAACTGACTTAGAGAAAGTTGTGCCCGCTTTCATTACAAGTAGATTCGATTACTGTAATGGTATTTTCTCTGGTCTTCCAATCGGTTGTCCGCAGCTCATATAGAATGTAGCAGCACAAATTCTAACCAGGACAAGAAAGGCTGAGCACACTACCCGTTTTAAAATCTCCCAGTTGGTGCAAGAATTGATTTTAAAATTATCTTACTGGCTTTTAAAAGTGTAAATGGCCTAGCAACAAAATACATATCAGTTGTAAAATGCTTGTAAATTATGAATTAAGGTCCCTTAGATCATCGGGAACTGGCCTCTTAGCTGTTCCTAGAGTAAGATCAAAGGCGGGGGAAACGGTGTTTAGTTTTTATGCTCCTTGCTGCTGGAATAACTTTGCTTTTGGATCTGAGAAATACAGAAACATTGAATGGTTTTAAAAAAACTAAAAACATGCCTTCAGTGCTGCATATGAATAATGTTTTTCACAAATATCTACAACTACTCTTATCTACTTGTAGGCTTATATTTTATTATGTTTTACTATGTTTTATTTATATTATTATGTATATTAATGTCTGTGTACATACAGTACCAGCCAAAAGTTTGAGTACACCTTAAATCTGGATTATGGTGAATCGGGCCATTCATTTTTCAGCAAGATAACAACCCGAAACACACCTTGAAGTTGTGCAAGAATTATCTGGTGAAGCAGGAACGTGAAGGACAACTCAAACTAATGACCTGGCCTGCCCAGTGTCCAGATCTCAATCCCATAGAACTTGTATGGGACAAACTGGACAGAAGAGTCAAAGCAAAGCAACCCACAAGTGTCTCTGGGAATTGCTGCAGGAGAGCTGGGAAGACATGTCAGGTGATTTCCTGCTGAAACTTATTGACCGAATGGCCCATGTTTGTGAGGCTGTTATTACGGCAAAGGGTGGCTATTTTTAGGAATCCAAGATTCAATTTTCAATTCAATTTTCTTGAACATTGCTTTGATGTTCCTTTTGTTTATTGTTGCATGTGTTTTTTGTCATTTTCAAGTATTTACAGAAACGTATACAGTGTAAAACATTGTAAATTATGAGTGGTACTGTATATACTGTACATATATGCATGTTTGTACACCTTCAAATGTTTTTCATCTTGCATCTTTTGTGTGTAAAGCACATTGAGTTGCCTCCTTGTATGAAATGTGCTCCATAAATAAAATGAGTTTGATTGATTAATTTAAGTAAAATTATTCAAACAAAAAAATCTTATCAAAAAATAAAAAACAATTCTCAAAAACATGTGTCACAATTATTGACACCCCTGCATTTAGTCCTTGCCAAGATAACAGCACTGAGTCTTCTCCTATAATACTTGATGAGGTGGGAGAACATATAGCAAGGGAACTGAGACCATTCCTCCAGATGGTCCTCGCTTGTGGACTCTCCTCTTCAGTTCACCCTACAGGTTTTCAATGGGGTTTAGGTCAGAGGACTGGGATGGTTATTGCAAAAGCTTGATTTTGTGGTCAGTGAACCATTTTTGTGTGGATTTTGAGGTATGTTTCAGATTATTCCTGCTGGAAGATCCAATCACGACCCAGTTTTAGCCTCCTGACAGAGGCAGACAGATTTGAAGAGTCCATGATGCCATGCATCCTAACAAGCTTCCCAGGGCCTTTGGAAGTAAAATACAAGGGAGTTTGGCCTGTGTGTCACCTCATATTTATACCCCACTGAAACAGGAAGTCATGGATGATAACTTAAGAGTTCCTAAAGACTCAGGTGAACTTAAGAAATAAAATATAAATGGGAATATACTTCATTTAGATTTTGTTCATAAGAATTTTTCTTTGAATAATTTTACTTCAATTAAAGGTTAGATTTCCCTCATATTTTGAGTGCAAGATCAAGCCGATGAACAAAAACATTTTTTACTAGCCTTTTCACCAAGGGTGCCAATAATTCTGGAGGGCACTGTATGTATGCACACTGGTTTCTGTTATGTTACATATTAAACATTCACTACACTAAAATGTAGGCTACATAATTGGTTGGTGTATCATGGGGCAATGCTCTGAGCAATTGCAGAGGTTGGATGTGATTGCACAGGAGAGGAGGGACCTTATAACCACGAATTACATTTAAATTACATTACAGCCATTTAACACTCCAATCCAGGGTGACATACAGTTTACATTTATTCGCATACAATCCATTTATACAACTGGATATTTACTGAAGCAATTCAGCTTATGTACCTTATCCGGGGATAATGTATCCGTATTTTATATTTTATATCCATAAAGGTTTGTATCCGGGGATCATATTCGTATTTTATATCCGTAAAACTTAAACTTAAACTATATTTAAAATGCAGTAATAGTCAAAATAACAGCAAGAGAATTCTGAAACAATGTTTATTGATGTGGGTTGATGATATTGTTGAGCGGGGGGCAACGGATATTACTGCAACTCCATCCTGGATTAACGCTACTGTCTGCGCATTGCACTTTGACAAGGAAAATACAGTCCTTAAGAACTTTAGTAGGTACCCTGAAAAAAAGGAACAGGAATGAAAAATGAGTGAAGTAAAAAAATTCTGTTCCCTGGTCTTAAAGTTATTTCTCAAAATGTGTGAAGCTTGGATGGCTTTGAACAATAATTTATAACATATTCACATTCAGGAACCATCATAATTGTATTCCCTAAATTGCATTTAAAAAACTTTGTGGGCAGCTAGCTACCTGATCTACTCAATTAATGAATCGCATAAATGATACTGAAGCAGCCCTGTTATAAATGAGTGTGTTACATCAGTTGCAACTACCTCTTTATTACTACATTCAAATGACAAAACAAAGCACTGTAAATAATTTTGTCTTCCCCCTTACCCTCTGTATATGGAGTATGATTCACGGTCATAAGCCACAAGGACTCCTCGCTTATGGTGGTCATGCCCAAAATATGATGCGGTCAAAATGGGTCAATTATAAAAAAATTCAAAAACATCAATAAAGTGGAGACCAATCTAATCCTGAATGAGAAACAGGGTGCAATATGTATGTGGCTAATTTAAGGTCCCAGAGTTAGCCATAGTACGTTGGCTCCTGATATTGACATAATGACATTGAAAATGATTTGGAGAGGCCACTGCAATGTGAGAAAAAAATTTAAAAGCTAGAACTCCAGCGGTACCCCATACTGCGCTCACAGGCAAAGTCCTCAGTCTGCTGCACCACCATTAATATGCATGGCTTCACTAATGATCCTGAACAGACTAGAATGATGTGGTTTGGAGACACTGCAGCAAACACATTCCAACATGACATGCTAGAGTACCCTGGTGGCTATCCACTTTTGGTGGACATTTACATTTTTAACAGATTAAAAACAATGGAAATAAAGCATTTAAATTGTTGTTTAGATCAATGCAATCATATGAGTGGCACATGTACGCCATTAATGTTCCTATGAATAAGACTGCCTTTTCTGCAGTATGATTTTGTATATGTAATTCAGTTGAAATCCACTATGTTTTTCTCTATAGCCACTCTTGCTCAATACATAACAATGCAATTGCCTCTGATAAAACCGTGATGAAGTATATTAAGAAAGACCAATAATAAGAGTTTGGTGCAATTTAACTAATTTTGTTCCACAATTGCATTATACTAGATACTTCTGACAATCAAAGAAGCAACCTTTAAGTTCTGGGCTGCTATGTCCATCTGGTGCAGTGCACACAGAGGGATATAGCTAGTGGTCTGCAGTTACTTTTCCACACAAAGCATGTTTTCACAGCACACAGCAAATTCAATTAATGGAAGAAGAATGGATTAACCAAATTAAATGTATTTGTTTTATTTATTTTTTGCTGATGCATTTTATGAATTGCAAGGCTTCAACATTCATGTTAATGGTAATGTTTGAGTGTATATTTAAATGTTGTCCTCCTCAATAAATTACACAGAACTTTTATTTACTTTAGAGAATTACTTTGACCCCCTTTCAAAAAGTGTCTCTGAGGGCTTCCCGAGTGGTCTAGTGGTTACAATGTTCGATGCTGGCCACTGCGACCGGGGTTCAATGCCACCGGTTCAAGTATCGGCTCTGGCGTCCAGCAATTGTCTGTCCACCCCAGGAAGGGGGAGGGAAGCCGATATGAGTTTGCTGCATATAGGAGTGGCTCTGTGTACTGGAGTTGCAGTCGACGGCTTGGCGAGTGCCAGCTCAATGGAGATGGTACTTTGCCTTTGTCACTGCCGGTCTCAGGGCTATGGCAGTGAACTCACAATACGAGGGGGGGATTGACATGAAAAGAGAGGGTGTAATTGGCTACTAAATTGGGAGAAAATGGGACAAAATCTGAAACAAACAAATAAATTATATATATATATGTATATATACATATATATATAAAAAAGGTGTATCTGATCGGATCTGACGACATCCGATGTCGGATAATGTACCAAAAACTAAAAAGAAAACTAAAATTAAATAAAAATGTACAAAAATGTGCACTTCAAATCGGAGAACTGGGTACTGCCTGCCCCAATTTTTTTTTTTTTTATTCACGCTGATGATTGTCGTCCTGTCTGCACCCCTGACACTCACACACACGTAGCTAGCTGACGTGAATAAAGTGCAAAATTTAGAAAAAATACTAATCTGGTGCACTCAATCACAAGGAGTGTGGGCAAAAAATAACCATTTAATTTTATCATGTCAAATAACTTTTCAACAAACCATGTTTAAAAATAATGCTGGTGCTACTCTAGATCCAACCTCGCACAAATCTGGCAGTGGCTAATCAAGAGGACCATAGCATAGAATTTGGAAAGAGAAGTTTCAGCTGCCTGAAATTTTTCAAAAGCTATTTATGGGTATGCATGCAGGAGCCAAGACTGTTCAAACTGAACTCAAACTTTAGCTGGAGAGGGACACTGACATTGATAAGGATGAAGTAGTTGGCAGATCTGTCAAAGTGAAAGAGAGGAGGATGGTGCTTTAATAAGGGATTGCTTGTGATTTGTATTTAGTTGTTCACTACACGTTAGGATTATTTACCCATTCTTTGGAAATTTCAATCAATAATTTCAACATTGAGGATTAGTGCATGATGGGAAATTGCATCATGATTTTTTACCACACAACAATATGGATTACATTGGGCAAACTGCAGTTCACCTGACTCACCTATTTGTTGAGTAAGATAGACTTTTTTAAAATATTCTGTAATGGTTTATTTTCTGCAATTTGCAAAAATGTGTGTTTTTTGTACAACATGTGAAAGCAAATGTAAATGCTAGGTATTGATGATGTGAGTAACTGCTTATTAACTGCATACCTAACTATAAATCATTCAATAAAATGTTGCAATACTAGTTAGTGTATCGCTAGCTACACCCCCCTAATTAACATTAGCTAGCAAGAATACACAGACGCAACAAACCTAAAGCTCATCTCGCAGAGGTGCGGGACGAGATGCTGGACCTAAAAGCTGGACTTACCTGATGTTAAACATACTTGGAGGACAACCATCTTATCTCCGAATGGTCCTAGTGCCATTTCTTCCACAATTTATTGATACAAGCTAAATTTCAGGATATTTTTAATCGGTCTTTACAAATTTTGCTGGGGAAATTACGCCCCTGGATATATATCTAACTATAATCTATATCAAACTATATCAATCTACTCAATCTACTAACTTTTAGACATATGAAAGTATGCTACCAGTTGGTTGCAATGTGATGGCCAGGACCACAATGCAGCCAGTCAGCCTCTGTTTGTTTTTTGATGCCAAATAAGTTTTATTGTATTTAACCACTTAATCGCCACCCCTTGTTTTTGAATTCCTGCCTATTTAGATATACCAAATTTGTGTTTGGTAGATTATTTCTCTGTTGTAACAATGCTTCTTGGCAATAAACTGTATACCGTTGGAAAGCCTGTTTATTTCCCTTTTAAATGGTGCCCCATTTGTAAGGAATATGCATTTGTGGGATGAGCAGCACAGCTGAGTATGTGGGTTGCGCCCATGAAAAATTTGCCAAATCTTCTCTGCCAATGCCAGACAGCTTATTCTGCTGTTGCTATTGACTCTTGTTTTGAGCTTCCGGTACCCCCAGGTGCTGACAATCAGGTGCCTGATAGGCACCTGATTGGCAGCACCTGTGAGCATGGGCCCTGCTACAGTGGTCAATTGGTGTCTGCTCCAAGAATCGGCATGCCACGTTTGTCTGATCTCGATAAGGCCCATAGGGCTGCGATAGGGCAACTTCATCAAGCTGGTGTTCCGCAAAACTGGAACCAACTTGGCGGCATTATTTCAGGAGTGAGCCCTAGTACCATCTCCAAACTGAAGGCCAAGGGCTCATAGGGCTGCTAGGAGGCCTGCCATGACTGCCCTTCACCATCAGGCCCGTTTGCGCTGGTGTCGGCAACACCTGCACTGGAACCTCCCCTGGCACTCGCCCCCACAGAGCAGGGTTTATCAGAGACTACCTCCAGAATTTGGGAGTAGAGAGAATGGAATGGCCTGCCAACAGTCCTGACCTCAACCCAATTGAACACTTGTGGGATCAGCTTGGGCGTGCTGTTCGTGCTAGAGTGACCAACACAACCACGTTGGTTGACTTGCGACAAATCCTGGTTGAGGAGTGGAATGCCATCCCACAGCAGTGTGTGACCACGCTGGTGACCAGCATGAGGAGGAGGTGCCAGGCTGTTGTGGCTGTGTATGGTTCTTCCACACGCTACTGAGGCTCCTGACTGTTTGTTAAATGACTAAATTGTAAAATTGCCAATATGTCTTGTTTCTTCCTTGTTATTGATAGACTTCAATCATCCAATCCACCAAACAACACCAAACAATAGTCAATAGCAACAGCAGAATAAGCTGTTTGGCATTGGCAGAGAAGATTTGGCAAATTTTTCATGGGTGCAACCCACATACTCAGCTGTGCTGCTCATCCCACAAATGCATCTTCCTTACCATTTAAAAGGGAACTAAACAGGCTTTCCAACGGTATAACATTTATTGCCAAGAAGCATTGTTACAACAGAGAAATAATCTACCAAACACAAATTTCCGAACTTTCTGTTCGATGTTTATATCAGTTCACAGCTTAAGAACTGTGATGGCCACATGCCTATGTTTGATATTACTTAAAAGGAAAATGCCTTGCGGTTTATGAGGGTGTGATCATATAGCATGTGTAGCAAGTACCAAAGATCAAAGAAACAAAGACGTTTTATAGTTTTCTTGTGCAGAAAAGCAATAAAGGGGTCTCATTTCATTATAGACCTATGGAATTTAGTGCCTTGTACAACATGTCAACAAAGTCTGTGTAAAACATTAGAATTCTAGACCTAAGGGGCTTTTAGAGAGTGGTGTCCAAGGTGGCCAAATTGGCCCAATGATTTCTGTTCACTTCTGTGACGCTGTAAAACATACAAAAAACATTTTGATGACTAAGGAAGAAACAAACAAACTGAAACTATCCAACTTGCTATGCAATTCTTTGGCTATGCAATTTTCATAGGCAACAACATGTTTTTTCCCAATGTAAAAAGTAACCAACAGGCATTTACCATGATCAACTTTTTAAAAAATAGCAAAAGCTGTCAACATTAGCAAAATAAATAAAATATAAAAATATTGCACCAAGATAAAAATGAACATTATATAAATATTATTAAGAGATATAACAGATTTTGAAAGAGGTCAAATACTAGGTGCATGAATTGCAGGTGCATCAGTCACAAAAATTGCAAAATTATTTAATGTGTCAAGGGGAACAGTGTCGAAAATCATGACGGCATACACAAAACAAGGAAAAACTACATCAGGAAAGAGGAACGGTGATCGGAGGTCGAAGCTCACCCAGAGGGATAGATGGACACTTAAGAGGAGAATTGCTAAAAACCACAAAACAGGCTCAAAAATGACCACAGAACTGAATCTACACCTCTGTGATCCAGTCTCAAAAACTACTGTTAGAGTGGAGAAATGTACTTTGGTATTTGGATAATGATAGTATATATTTTCCTCTATGCTTTAAGTTGATGCTGTTGGAAACTAAAATTAAAAAGTCAATTATTATTATAGTGTAAACATATATTCCAATTTAGTGAATGCATATTAAGATTCACTCATTATATGTTTGTATTCTTATATTGATTAAACAGAAATGTTTCATTCATAAAATAAAGCACAGAGACTTTATATGAAACACTGACTGCCTCAACAGCAGAGGATTTCCTTCATATATTATCTCCATTTGAACCAGGCTCTCCTCTCATACATTCAAGCATACACCAGCCGGACACTGTTCTCATTATGCTTCTTTCTGTCTATTCAGCATAATACATTAGCCTTTCTTTCAGTGTTACCTTGGGGTCCTCTTATAATCCTTGCTCTCCCAAAAGTTGGGTATAAAGATTAGCCTTGTTTTATGCTCAATGATGAGAATGACTTTGCCATGGCGAAGCCCTCTCTCCTTGCAATTGCAATAAACTTATAGAAAACCCTTTTCCACTTAACTCTTTGTCCGCATGCTTCTTTACACTTAGGTTTTGCTGGGGTTGCAGAGGGATTGATTATTGGACCGTCTTAACAGTATGTCATGAGCTTCACAAAACTGATATTTATGGTAGGGCTGCCATTCAGAAACTGCTTATAACCAATGCCAGTGTGCAACAACGCATAACCTGGTGTAATGAACACAAAACCTGGACAGTGGAAGAAAGTAATATGTTCTGATGAGTCATCTTTTACTCTTTTTCCCATCCGGACAGGTTTATGTTTGGAGAAAGCCAAAGGAAAACCCACATTTCCTGTTCCCAACTGTTAAACATAGTGGTGGATCAGTTAAGGTATGGGCAGCCATCTACTGGGAATAACTGTGCATTATTATTATTCTGCATCACCTTATTAAGACATTGCATTTTGTGTTTCCAATTTTTTTGTTCACTACCTGTAGAAAAATATATATCTCCAGGCTTGGACAGCATTCCTCTTAAAGTATTACCTGCAGTATGTAATTTTATCATTTATAATAAAGCAGATTATAATTTCACAGAGTGAAAGGTTGTGTAGTGGTAAAGGCATTCGTCTGGAATACAGGTTGCCCACTGCGGTCATGGTTCAAAACCTGGCTGCGACAGCCGGGCTCTGGCCGAGAGCCCCGTCGTGGGTGGAAATTGGCTGACTGCCCCAGAGGGAGGGGGGAGGGAGAGCCAAAGGTGTTCCTGTAAGGCTGGCTTGACCGGTGGGCTCACGGGGAGGGTAAATTGAAAGAAATAGAAGGTGTTCCTGTGGGCCAAGGGAAAAACTGGATTTTCTGTTGACTGTGAGGATGACGGGTGGCTAGTGGTGGAATTACAACTCAGGGCTCACGGGGGAGGGTAAATTGAAAGAAATAGAGGGAGTAATTGGCTACCAAATTGGAAAAACAATTCAATTATCAGAAACAAAATTAAAAAACAATCATTTCACAGAAACCAGAAATCAACTTTGATTTCTTTGCTTAGATTCCTCAAGCTATAGGCCTTTAATTTATTACAATTTCATCTAAAACTATGCAAAGGTACAAAGACTACAGGTAACTACCAAAATAAAAAGCACCACTTGAATAAATGAGCGATAAACAATATATTGAAAGCATGTGCTCCCACAGAGGTTTGGTTCCTGAGTTAATTAAGCATTTAACATCCCATCATGCTTAGCCCAGTGGCTAAGGTGATGCTGGCATGGAAGTCTGAGGGAAAGACATCATCAGCTAGTGGCAACTATGGTCAAAAGCGTGCATTGGTTTGATGCAAGGCAACAGATGAGCAACTCTGAATCAGTTGACTGCAAATATCAATCTAGGGCAAGAGCAGGAAGTTTAATCAAGAACAGTCTGTTGAGAACTTTGCAGAGGGACACTATGATCGGGCTGCAGTGCATAAACAACTTATTACACCTAAAACTGCACGATAGCGAGTATAGTGGTACAAAGGACATAGGCAGTGGTCTACTAAGCAGTGGAAAAAAGTCATAAGGTCAGATGAGTCATTCTTCACCCTTTTCTCAAGCCAAAACCTTGCCACCAGCTAAGTTGTTCCCCAACACGAAGGACACATCTTTCAAAGGACACACCTTACGCCCACAAAATCTCAAACCCCTGTCCAAGGACACTAGAGCCTGTGGAGGATTTTTCAGAGAGACAGAACATCCTCCGAAATGTAAGACTGAGCAGTGCCCATATCTCTCAGTGTTTTACCTCTGAGTACCAGGTTTGTCAGCCAACGACATAAACCTGTCCGTAAGAAACATAATTGTGAAGCTCACAATCTCTTCCATGGGTGGAAAGCCAATCGCTAAGCTCAGGCACAGGTATTGAGGCCTTACCAAATCCACTACCCTTTGAGACCATCTTTAGGGCAAAACAATCAACAATTACATTTCTTACAATAGAAGCACACAACTGCCCCCTTGGCTCCCAATTCATCCTGCTTGGTATCAGGACTACTGATCTTTGACAGACCGGCTGAGCCTCTCTGGGATTTTTTATGACTGACATTATGATGACACACTGAAGACTTAAACACATTTCGCTGTATGACAATACATTTATCTACTCACACGACAGAATCTGATATTGTCCGTAGTTTTTTCTCATCAATATGAAGAGTAACACATTGGGGGACATGTTTTTTTTAACTGTTCTAAAATAACAAAATCTCTGAGCTATTCAAATGTTTTTACCCCTTGTGCAACACACCAATGATCGAACAGAGGCTTTTTTCTTGGGCAGACTCAACCTATGTCTGACTATCAGACTTTCGATGCCAGCATTTCTGGCAATAAGCCTCAGGCATAACAACTCTCGCCTGCTTGTAGTCAAGGCTCTGTTCAGAAGGAAGCAAAGAATATGCCTCCTGAGCCTTACCCATTAACACGCATGGCAAAAGCAACACCCAGACATCTTTGGGTCATTTTATGTAAGAAGCTACCCATTCAGAAAGCATGAAGTACTCATCCACCTCCTTTTCTCTAACAAGGAGAATAATATAACAATATAATAATATAAGTCATTTAGCAGATGCTTTTATCCAAAGCGACTTACAGTAGTGAATGCATACATTGTTCAGTATATGTGGTCCCAATGGGAATCAAACCCACAACCTAAGCACAATGTTCTACCTACTGAGCCACACAGAACCATACGTTCAGGTGAAATGCTATTTTGTATTTCTAAAGGTTTAAGTTCCAGCTCTCTCTCTCACAATGTTTCCGCTCCTGCTCTCTATGCTCTAAACATTTCATCTCAAGCTCAAATTCACACAAACAAGCTATAGTATCGGTGCTTTTGTCATTAACTGACAAAAGTCTAGATTCTGCTCCCTCACTTGGCAGCGTCTGCTGTTCAGTCAACACTTCCATGAGCTTCTATTGGTGTAATCTTTTTTAGAAGGGATGCACTGATATGAAAATTCTGGACCGAGACTGATACAGATTGTTAAAATAACACAATCGGCCGATACCAATATTTTGTTATTATCATATTTGTTATAATAAATAATTGTAAAAATAATAATTCTGCCCTTCATTATACTTTTCAATGAGCACAAATTAAATCATACAAATGTATGGAACATTCTTTCACATAACCAAAAACATTTCTTTTTTGTGAAAAAGAAATGAAATTATTGTTTGAAAATATATTTAGTCCTATGCTTGGCCTTTCTTTAATGCATTGGTTGGCAAAGACGAGTTGGTTGGCAAAGACGAGCTGGTGGTGGCTTGAACTTTCTTATTAGCCACTTTGACTTTCAGATACTCGTTGTACTGTGCTACAAGTCTTATTTGTAAATGGCTTATCAATATGATATCTTACAATCCTTGTTTGAGTTGCCTCCTCTTGAAATCTCACTGGAGCATTTGTTACAAATAGCAAATGGGTTGTCTTTCTCTGACACCTTGTAATGCGCACACACAGCCGACATTTTCTTCACTTGACAGTGTCAACCAGAACAGCACGTCTGAAAGCAACGAGAACAGCGAATTAGAGCTGGGCGATAACCAAATTTTACACTATTATCAACCACGGGAAATTGACAAATGTTGATCATTGCGATTAGGCTATAACATTGTTGCATGGAGGAGAATAGATCCTGCATTCATTTTGGCCTTTTTCCATCCTCAACACAACCAACATACAACACAGCAACACAGCCAGCCTTGATAGGAAGCGCAACTTCACTGTAGCGAAGCCAGAGGGAAGCATCATCAAAGCGCCAAACTCGGAGCGAGCAAAGCATGGAGTGAATTTGTTCAGTCAGTAAACCCACTAACTAGGGTAGACCCAGACAAAACATGATAACAAGATTGAAGACCAACCGAGTTTAGTCCCTAAGAAAGGCTGCATGTCAGTTGCGTGGGATTAATTTGGTTACAAACAAGCTGACAAAGAGCAGAAAGGAGGAGTGTTCTCCAAGTACTGTAACAAAGCTGTCCCAGCAGTAGACAGGAATACGTCAAATATATTCCATCATTTCAGAAGTTGTCATAAAAGGAATATGAAGAATGTATGGTGAAAAAAAGGGAGGCAGAGGCAAGCAAAAAATCATATGCAGACGTGAAATGGCAGCAATATATATAGTTTTGCATTTGTTTACGCAAAGTGCAAAATTTATACTTGAAATTATGCTTGAAAACGTACCTCACATACAAGCATTGAATGTTAAATAAAGTTGTGTTTGAATATCTGTATATACTTAGCTTTTTTCCGCATACAAATGATTGTTTCAATATTGTTTCTCTAGCATACATCTTGTGCAAGAGTGCATGGAGATCCAGAGTGCTCGTGATAACTACTCAATCGCAGAATTATCAGTGGAGTAAATTAGGCGTGGTTTCAGTAGTATAGCCTGTAAATAAAAGATGCTGCCATTCCATTCAAGTTAGAAAATTTTGATCATATTGACGCAACACAAACTGATGGATAATTATCGGCCACTACCATTGGTAAATTTCTGCAAATATCGGCCGATAACGATAGTCCAACGGTATATCGGTGCACCCCTATTTTTCGCAGTAGTAAACAGACCTCAACTTGATCATGGTCGGCACTTAGCATAGGATGATCTCTCTTACATCTGACCAGCACTTCTAAAGTAGGAGTAGCAGCAAACCTATCAATGTCAAACTCAAATGCCATGATACTAAACGAGTAAAAACAATAAAACAGGAATACTCACAAAAAACAGCACAATAACAAAAAATAAATAACAAATAACAAAGCAAGCAAAACAAATGCATACTGTACAATCCCACAAAGTCCAGCACAGGACACAAAACGAGTACTACGAGCTAAAGTAGCACAAGCAAATACAAAGTTCGCTATCAGACACAAACCACCATGGTAAGCACAAGACCAAAACACAGTTCAAATCCAAAGCCCCCAAATATGTTACGGCCCAAAAGTTACAATAATTAAATAACCAAAACCAAATAGTCAAAACATATAATAAACCACCAGAGTGAGTTGAATTAAAATTGCCATCAGAAAAGGGAACACATTTACTAAACAAACAAAGCAGACAATACTGGCATGATGTAAAACCTTGGGTTGGAACAGGACAGTGGGCTAGTAGAGCCCAGGCTGACTACAAATCTCTCCTCTCATACACGCACGCACACACACACACATGCCCACGCACACACACGCACACCCGTGCCAGCTCCACCTACAGGACACACACACATACACCAGCTCCACAGCAGTGAGAACACCGGAGTACAGGGGCACATAACAATCAGGCCAGACTTTCAGGGGTTTCTGGTGGTCTAGACGTTCAAAATAAACCTGTGCAAAATAATGTTTACTGCACAGTCTAATTGTACAGGAGGCTTTTAAATCACACATTCCACCCACCCACTACAAGTTCACTGCTTAATAGAAGCCATGTTATTAAAGTCACAGAAACCATTTTATTGAAAATCAGGAGGGTTAATTGCTCAAATACACATTTGTAGTGCAGATTTGTCCAGGAGTTAATGTGGAGTAATGTCAAATTCTCAGAATAGCCATTTGAGAACTCTGAAATGATTCATGCCTTATTACAATGATGTTGACAACATTTAGAATTATTTTGCAACATACAACAAGGTCCATGTACAGTATTGCTTACAGTAGTACATTTTGATGGGCTGGGCTCAATTTTTGAGATATCAAAAAACTTTGTGGAAACTCGACAGATGTGTGTCTGAATATGTAAAACATAATTTAGTGTTATTTGCTCTTATTGTCTTAGAGGAGTATGTTTTGGGTTGTCAGTTTTTTATATTAACAGAGGGGTTCAACTTCATAATTTATCGTAGGTACAAGTTTCTTCTCACTATGGTGGGCACGTGCCATCTGGATAAATGGTGGAATGTTGAAAAATGTATTTGGAAAAAAAAACATATCCAGACATGAATTGTCTCTCAACTACATAGAAACAGACTTCCCAAAAAGGTTTTTTAAAACACTTGTTCAGAATTGCTTATCAGAGTGATGGCATATCATTAGACCTTGATTAGGCCAATGCCCCCAGTGTCCAAAACGTGGTTGTGGGGCACGTCATAAAGAGTGAATCAGTTCCATCATACTTCAGTCAAAGCAAAATATGTACTTTCTCAGAAAAAGTGCCAAAGCCTAATGGAGAGGTCAATTATAGCACTTGGCGCACACAACTTGAACTACTATACCTCTGATGAGGTTTACCTACTGTTGACTGACTGTTTTGCTGAATTTCTTAATACAAACCAAACAGTTGAGAAGCCCTTATGTTATTTGCACCACCACTCTATTCAAAGTGGTCCTTTTCTGAATTTCTGCTCCTTCTCAAGACTGAGGAATATAATTAATAAAAACCTGAGTTGCAGCACACATGCACACAGTTTAGTTCATGCTTCACTATCTAGTGTGGACACCCAAACATGTGAAGGGCCAAAGACTGGTCAGAGGCCTAAACAAAAGACAAAAAAGAACAACTGTATGGTGTCGAATGCAACCACATTCAGAGTCATTATAAATACCCAGAATATGTATTTTGCCTAGTTCTGCTTTAAGTGTGGAGAAGAAGGCAGCCATATGACAACTCATTGCTTAAATGAGCTCAAATCTGCAGCAAAAGAACCTGAAACTCTGAGAGAAGCATGAATAATAAGAGAGTTCAACATGAGGGACCTGTCTGACCTGCCTATGAACTCATAGCAGTTCCTGCTATGGGACGAGCAGGAGGTGAGTGTTACCACCCCATCCTGCTATGGGACAAGCAGCAGGTGAGCATTATCACTTCATCCTGCTACGGGATGAGCAGGAGGTGAGCGTTACCACCTCATCCTGCTATGGGACAAGCAGGAGGTGAGCGTTACCACCCCATCCTGAGCCCATTCATCCAGTTGAAGTTAATTTTAAGTTGATGGTGCAGGGGGCAGCGTATTCCCTACCTAGGTTACATCTAAGTCCTTCTCTCATTCCAAAGAAATGTAACTGGTGTGGATGAAGCAATGAAATCAATGGTGTTCATTGTACCAGACTCACTTCAATAGTCAGATTCCTCTGCTTACAGGGACAAATGTCTTACATGGGCTTTATCAGAATGGGGTAGAGACAGAGAGGTTGAGATTCTTACAAAAAAGGGATCTTATCAATGAATATGCCCTGCTATTTCAGTATGTGACAGAAAATGAAGATTGATTCAGTTTCAATGAAGATAGAAAATTAAGATTCATTCATCTCCTTTCAATTCATCTCAATGGGCTTTCAGCTGTGCAACATATTCTGCTCCAGAGTACTTTGGTACAGGATGGAATGCATTGATTACACTGTTTTCTCCAGTTGGGTTTTGGCATGAGGAAGAATGTCTGAATACTTATCTTTTTTTATTTTTTTTTTCTGCAGTTTTCCCCCCCATTTTCTCCCAATTTAGTAGACAATTATACCCTATTTTTTCATGTCAATTATCCCGCTCCCTTATATTGAGAGTTTGCTGCCGTAGTCCTGACACCGGCAGTGACGTGCGGCGGAGCACCACCTCTTCCGAGCCGGAACCCTTCCGTGATCGAGGAGGCATATTGGATCACTGCTCATTGTTGGAATTTCTGACAGCAAGACTTGCCGAGGCACAGCCCTGGCATTCTTCTTCTGTGGAAATCATTTGACATTTTACACAAAGACACCAACTAGAATTCACAGTTCATGGTTTAGACTGACTAGTGCTCGCTGCTATCCTGCTAGCAGGGAAATGCAGCCAACTCTCTTTCCCTGTCACAAAAAGTGGTGAAATAACTTTTAAAAGAAGTCCTGTTGCTGTTGAATATTCCTATTTCATGGTAAAATTCCAATACAATACATGCAGCAGCTGATTCTGCACGTACACGCACACACACAAACACACATCGCCCCATGCCTGCCCCTTCCTGATACCACTCTCTAACAGAGTTTCAAAGCAAGGAAATAAGCCTGTGGCACTGATGTATGTTTGTAGTTTTGTTAGTATATCAAAAGTGTTATACATGTTAAACTAATGCATAAAACAGAGAAATGTACAAATATACAACTAAACATCATTATGCTAACCTGAAATACCTGGTACAGATAATTGATGATGCTGCAAAATGCTATGCTAACTTGTTGTCAGTTCTGATATGATGTTAGTAGCTAGTAACATTTTTGCTATATATAAATACAATTCAGACAAGAATACGCCAGAGTATGCCAGCCACTGTAGCGTTTATTTTTCCAACATCTTGATAAGTTTTTCATGAAAATGTACATTTACAACTACAGCTATGAATAGTTATTTGTAACTAATACATAAATTGACATACTTTTGTTTTGATTGCCAGGCTAGGTCTAGGTTTTAGCTGCTTTGGTTGCTAAATGTTCATTTGCAATGTTCACCTCCTATAATGAATATTGAATAATTATAAACTTTATTTGTATATTTGTACGTGCTCAACATTAAAGATGGGTGGATGTCACATTTTGTTCAAATAGGAACATTGTTTGATAGTTAGCTTTATACAATATGCTGCTGGCTATAGAGGACATCCATAGCACAGAGGCCATCAAAGCTCTGAAGCACATGGCTAACAGGAGGTTGCTATTGTGAAGAAGGAGCATCATTTTTTTCCTCACCATTTTTTATATTTGAGTCTGAAAAACAGGATTAGCTGTCCAATCACGTGTTCATATGATGAAGCTGATTGGCTGACAAACAGATAAATGGTCTGGGTGCATCTTTTATTCAAAGTTCAATAAATAATACAGTGTAGTATTATACAGTATTATGGGGGGTGCCCCTTTTTTCAGTTGAGCATCTGCCTTCCTAAAAGTCTATGCACAGTCCCACATATCTGTATACATCTTGTTGAGTTTTTCATCTAGCTACTAGTGTCAGAGACTAGTGTTGTCCTGTCTGGTTGTAGCTGGCCCTAAATGAAGGAAGAATGTCTCTCCAGCAACACATTTTAACTGCCCGACAGTGGGGAGGCACTGTCGGGCACTGAAGTGATGGACTGCTGCATGTAAAAAAACTTTTATGAAATATTGATGTTGTAATTTTGCCTTGTAAATTACTTAATACGTCCAGGATGCACACTTGCCAGGAGACCATGCATTACCCTGCATTGCAACTGGGGTCCCTGGGCTTGCAGCAGCAGAGTAGATCAAATTTGAACACTCATTCAAATTCCCATCTCTTTCTGCCGTAAAGTGTGGGGAATGTTGGGAAGCTGCTACACCATACAACTTTTCCAGATATTGTATCTCTTGATTTTGTCCACACATATCAGTCGTGGCCAAAATTATTGGCACCATTGCATTTCATGTAGATCATGTTCAATATCTTCTGAAATAATTGGAAATGGAAACTTTCGGTCTTCACACATTCATATGTTTGATTTACAACAGCACACAATCAATCAATAATAATGCAAATTTTAAAGTGGCCATGACACAATTATTGGCACACTTTAGAACAATTTAAATACATTTGGTTGGAGGAAATAGATTTTTGACCTGTGACAGATTGCAGGTGCCCACATGGTATAAATTCACCAATTATCCATTTTAAAGTGAGAAAACAGTCTGTTCTGCTACCCTGATCCTCTGTGACAATGGTGAAGAGAAAAGAGCTGTCTGAGGATGTCAGAAAAACTATTATCACAAAACATAAACCATCTCTAGAGACCTTGGCATTCCTGTTTTCACAATTCGCAATATTATCAAGAAGTTTGCTGCTCACGGAATTGTTAAGAATCTCCCAGGACGTGGTGGTAAGAGGAAAATTGATCTCAGATGTCATCAAAATTTGGTGTGTGGCATTGAAAAAACACCTCGTATGGCATTCAAAGATTTCAAGGTTGACCTGGAGAGGTATACTCGGGAGAACTGCTCTGCTTGTGGTCACTGAGGCACTACAAGGCTCTCTCCCAATCTCTTAGTTCTGTCCTCCTCCTCCTCGACCTGTCAGCTGCATTTGATACCATGGACCACCAGATCCTGCTCTCATCTCTTGTTGAGATGGTAATCTCTGGATCTGCACTGAAATAAAGAATTGTGGAGACCAAATACTATTGTCAATTTCAACATATTTTTGAGAAAATTGCAAGGGTGGCAATATTTTTTGCCACAACTGTATATAATGGGGTGGTGAACAAAATATGGAATTTAGATTTTTGGTGAACCTTCCCTTTAAATGCACCAGCCCATTATTGCTGTCATTAATTAAACTGAATAAAAAATTGGACAAGAATTACACATTTCTTGACCATCAGGGAGAATGTGCTTGGACTGAGTATTTTTTTTTTTTATTTAGAGTGTGCAACCAAGCACTTTCCATTTAACCAGTTACACTGGTGTTTATCTCACATCAGAATATGTGTTTTTCAAAAAACACTTAAAACTGGAGCAGTCAACTGCGTGTAACTTTTGATCCATGCCCCCAAGTCAGAATACCCCCCACGGTCACTAAATAATTGGATTATATTTGAAGAATAGATTTGCTCCTAGAAGTACACAGGTTTTAATTGAAGGTTCAGTTGAGGACAGACAAAAAAAGACAAATCGCATTTAATAACTAAATCCAGACAGGTCTAACATTAAATTGAACAGAAGGGGAAAAGGAAGAGAGCTTTAATGCCTTGTCAGCCAGGTTACAAAATTAAATTTCCACATACAACCAGAAGTAATGTGACTGTACTGTTAGATAATTATATATTGTCATTACGTTATGGATTCCATTTAAGACATTTATTGATTTAGCTTTGCATACCCTAGTACAATCCAAATGAAGATTGGTTGATGGTTACAGTCAGAATTCCAGAACAATTGCTAATCTGCTAATAACTAGCTAGTACCCTAACAAAGATTTTCTAAAAAATGATTGTGGTATTGATGGTTACTGGTGGCTTGTGGTAAACCTACTAATAATCCATTTGGATTTAGACTAATTTGCTTGTTAAATGACAAATGCCTCACAAATGGAATATCACAATACATGTTGAACAAATGAATCACATCTGGGACTGTCCAACATTGCTAGGACTTAATTGAAAGTTTTTCCATTTGTGGTCAGTGTTGTAGCCTACCATTTTACAGCTTTAATTTGACTTAGTGACTCTACTCGCAGAAGTTATATTTGATGAACCAGTTGTATTACATTGCACATTGTTCCTTGCATAATAGATGATTTATGTATTATGATTCAATAGCATGTTTTAGGCTGTCTTTACACTGTTGTTTAAATGTTTTTTTGGATCTGCCTTTCACCAAATTTAGCATCAGTGAAAGGCATATTCCTATGCTACATTTCTCTTTAACCTATCACCGCACATATTGTGGAGATCGTTTTGGTAACAACACATTCCATGCCACTTTGGCTACACATATGCGTGCACAGCAAGGTCATGATTTATGTAGCAAGCTAAAAGACAATCCAGGAGTTCAATTCAGTAAAATCAATAACGTTTAAGGTACACCCTCAGTTATTTGTATATGGTGTTGCACTTTAAAAGCTAGCAAACAAATGTGGTGCTTTCTACGGTTGGGCAGAACAGATGAATAGATCTTTACCTTGTCAGTATAGCTTACCTTGAATTTGGGCATGGAGAACAAAGATTGGCCTATATTTACAATAATACAATAACACAATACAAGTTCAAATAAATCTCTGGATAAAAAGAAATACTGCACAATTTTGCAATGTAAAGAAAATGCTATCACAAAATCACCAATACATTACTATTCCAGAACAGCACGACGGTTGGCAAACACCACAGTTACTAACATAATTACTTATCATGTGCCTACAAGTCAAATGTCAAGAGAGATTTATATCGTTGGAGACCACCCGCAGAGATGTTTCACTTCATACCAGGGTTCCTCAAATCACGGTCCTTTTGGCACTGCTGTTTCCCAACATTCCTTTACATCAGGGGTGCCCAAGTTCAGTCCTGGAGATCTACTGGGTGTGCAGGCTTTTGTTCCAGCCCTTCACTAACACATTTTTGATTTGAACATTCATTGCCTTGACGAGCAGTTGATTAGCGGAATCAGGTGTGTAAGTGAAGTGATTAATGGAATCAGGTGTGTTAGTGAAGGGCTGGAACAAAAGTCTGCACACCCAGTAGATCTCCAGGACCGAACTTGGGCACCCCTGCTTTACATGGTAGTGAGGTGTGAAGACACTCTGGCCAATCAATTGCATTAATTGTTCAATTAACTACCTGAGAAAAAGGAAAACTAGGACTGAATTTGGATTTGTGGGCCAGGTTTGAGGAACCCTGCTTTAGACTATGAAAAAATGTATTGTAGCATGTGCCTTTCACCAAATCTATATTCCACACAATGTTTTTTCATAATATAAAGATGCCTTCAATCTTATGCTAATTTTACAATCTCACATATCACTTCACACTACTGTAAATATCTCTTGCCTCACACTTCTACAAAGCATAAAAACAAAGGGTTCTAAAATATATTTTTTTCTGTCTCCTCTTCTCCCGACATATTCTGTATTGGTGATTCCCTCACAGCCTTGATACCTGCCATCTAGGAAGTCAGCACTTCCCTACTTTTAACACAAGTTAACCTTTCAGCCTCTCAAGTTCCTAGTTGAAATAATTTCTGCTACTCTAGGGATACACTGTCAGCTGTGCCACTCTGGTTCAAGTGTAACCCATCCTGCTTGTACAGGTCCCCCTGTTCCACAAGGAGCCCCTGATGTCCCATGACCTTAAAGTCCCTTTTCCAACACCAGATTTGTAACCACATGTTAAATATATAACCTTGCTTCCCTAGCATGTGTTAACAGCAGAATACCAGAAACCAACATTGTGGAGGTTCTGCTCCTGATCTAAAACGTGAATCTGGTTTACCATCTCCCAAGCTAAAGCAAAACAAAAACAAATATGAAATTTGCACAAGATACAAAAGAAAAACACATATTTAGAAACAGCACTCCCACTGAGTGAAAAAAGTGAAAATTGAGCATCCCTGATCTAAGATCATACGGCCGATCTCAATTAGGTAAACTTTCCCAGTTCGTATGAACATTCTGTCGGTGGCAATAAGATGCAGTCTTTGGTCACTGATTTGAGAGTTAATTGCTCTTAGGAATCATTGTCCATTCTTTTTTTACAAATTGTAATTGCCTTCTACCCATTGGTTGAAATGCATTTGTCACATGACATAAATTACATTTATCTTAGTGTTATCCCATTACTATATAACTACTTTTAAGAAAATGTTACATGTTTTCACAACCAATTCTGTATCCACTAGCATATGCGGTTTCCATTTTGAAATCATTCATTGTCTTTTTCATTGTTGGATCTGTGTAACAGGCTGATAGGAGTGAAGCCAATCACACACCTGATTGTAATTTAATTAACCGGAGGTTAAAATCAGGTGTGTGGGAGAGATTATGAGACTCCATTTTGTGAAGAAGAGTAAAGACATGGTTGGCTGCATGGTTGAGTCCTAGGATTGTGAGGATTGTTTTTTTAAACTCCATATCTCACATGGGTTTTTAAAATATGGTGTGCAAAGCAACAGCCAGCTTTGTCACACATTTATATTTAATTATTACTAAATATGAGTGAACAAATCAAAGCCTACGTGCCTAAATAATTGGCCTAACTTCTGCTAAGAAATGCTTTAAAGTCAGAGTGCAACATGAACATGCTCATATCTCTATAATGGCTTTATAAAATGTGTGGTAACCCATTAACCGAGAAACAGAATGGTTCAGAATTAATTTGTGCTTAACATTCACACAGTATTACAGTACAGTATTTTTAAAAATGTATTCCTTAGCCCCATTATCTGTTCAACGGTATGAAAGAATAAAAACATGTAACACTAGTTTAAACGTTTGCTCAAAGTAAAGGGAAAGCCATAGGGTGAGATTGAATGTCCCATTGTATTAAAATGTCATCTTCAAGTAAATGTATTGGAATGATATCCATGAAAAATGCCTTGAACTCGAATTAATCTACAATAAATTCATCATTAGTTCATTATTATAATTTCATAGTAATACTTTCATTGTTATCACTCTTTTGCATTTTCATAGTAAAGTAAAGGATTTAGCTTTAAAATAATAATCATAACGGGTTTGACGTTACTTTCAATTCAAACCCTTCCATCTCCATCTGGATATGCAAGTGTAGATTCAAGTGTCGGTCGGCAGTTTATTCCCATATTACCAATGCAAAAAGAAAAAGTAAACGTGCCAAACATTTTTTTAACTCTATTCTCTACACATCAGCCAACAACCTGCCTTTTTACATGTTTCTGCTTTCTGGGCAGTTCAACAACATACAATATCCTATTGCAACATTGCTGTACATGCAATCTTGAATGCAATATATTTAAATTCCACAAGCAAGTGGCACACTTAACCTGTACAAACAATCAATGCAAAATCCTCACCTGCTGGCCACGCTCTGTCGGCAGTGTTGTCTGAATGGCATCAAGTGGTAGTTCATGGCATCCAAAAGCAACTTCTGGCAGACAGGGTCACTCCTCATAAAGTCAACAGACTGTACCCTCTCCACTAGTTCTGGGGCAGGAATAAGCGCGAAACGCAGCCTCTTCATCAGGTCCGGGGCGTAATGCATCCGCGTTTCCCGGTCATGCTCCAGCCAAAGCACCGACATCTGGAAGAGCGCCAACTCCGATTCCACCGGGGGCGGCAGCGCGTCCAACATGGCGCACATCTCTTCAAAGTTCAGCAGCAGAACGTCCTCCACCAGATACTTGTTGGCTAGCTTCTTGGTTTCATCCAATCCGTGGAGCGCTGCGATCTTGCAGATTTGTTTGTAGTTCTGCACGGAGATCTGGTCGTTGAGGAACTGAACGCTGAGCTTGGTGATCTGAGGAATATTGAGGATCTTACTGACGGAGAGAACCTCTTCCACAGTGTCAAGGGAGAGGGTCACATTGGCGGTGTATAAGTACTCAAGCACGAGCCTTAGTCCAATGGAGGAGCAGCCTTGAAGCACCAGGTTGTTAATGGGTCTGGGGCTTGCCAAAAGCTTCTCATCAGGAGAGGAGGCGGGGGTGCCGCTGCTACCTTGGTCCTTGCTGGAAATCCCTTCATTGTTTAGTGGATGATTGGAGAAGAGGGACCTAAAGTACTGGGAGCAGGAGGCCAGCACTGCTTTGTGGCAGTGAAACTGCTGCCCCTGGGCAGTGAGCGTCACGTCGCAGAAGAGCTGCTTCCTCCACAGCAGGTTAAGTCCGTGCAGCAGAGTATCGCTGTGAGTTGGGTCAAAGGTGGATGTTCTATCGCCCGATCTGGACATGACTTCCTTAGCAGTTAGCGACACCTACAAATTAAGTACGACAGTGTTTTAGTTCCGTAATTCCTTATCCTTTTCTAATATCAGAAAATATGATTTAGCTATAGCGATGGCTAGCTACGTATTATAAAACGGCTACATAGTATTTCATCCCGGATGTCGCCAAACCAATGCTTTTGTGTTTCTTTTACCTTATTCATAGCTTTAAGGTCTAATTAACATGGAACCTATTCGGGTCAAATTAAGCTTCAAGTGTCTATAGGGCTTGCCATAAATTCAGCACTCTACCTATATTCACTACTATAAAGTCCACTTTTAGTTGTGGAAGAACATACAAATAATCGATTATAAATGCGTTCTCTCCATATGTCCCATTTTGAGTCCTTAAATACCAACCGTCCTGTCGTCTTTTAAACAGGACCATTTTAGATGGACGCTGCGGCTTGAAAAGACACTGGCAAAACAAACTAGTATACTGCAGCACCTTCATTGACAACGCATTTTAAGTTGTCAAAAGAAAAAGCCAATCCCCGTATGGGTAGAGTGAAGCTATTTGGTATTAAAGTATCTTATCATATTACAAGATGCCTATGCTACACCCGCATAATAAAGGTGTTTGCATATTCCACACATACAAAACACGCAAACAGCTGTACAAAAGCAATTCGTTTATCCCTCCGTAAATCATTAATGCTGAGCGATTGCGACTCCCTTGTTCTTGAGTTAGGGTTAGTCAGATCTAGCACCAGATAATTTAGAGCTCGATTAAATGTATTAATATCATTCAGAAATGAAAAATAAGCACTTTCAGATCAACGTATTCAACATAAGCGTTGATCCGTATGTATTTGGGCACGTTGAGCATGAGGATGTGTTTTTTAATTTAAATCTGGCACCAGCTACCATCTGGTTTCCCTGTCGGTACGTTCTTCAAAGGCGCCTGTCACCACTAAACATTGTGAGTAGCTAGCTATAGCTAGAACACAAGCCAAACTTACCTGACTTAAGAGCTTGACAAAAAGTAAGCTTCGGGTCCTCAAGATTCTGACTTCACTTCCCTTTGTTCTTTCTTTTTAATGAATCCTCTCCTTTTTTTAAAGGCTATAGTCGATCCCTGAAATTTATCATTGATTCCAACTCGTGTAGACACTATTTTGCATTTTATTTGTTGTCGTTGATCATTTGTTCTCCTGAATTAGCAAGAAGTGTGTGAGTGTGGGAGAGGGAGCTGTGCTTTCTGCAAGAGAAGAAGAAGAAGAAATATACGTGTGACAAATTATGCTACCAAGAAACAACACATCATTATCCTTGGGCCTGGGGCTCAGTGAGTCGTAACGAGAGTAATAGGAAATCCACGGTTGGGGAGAGAAACGGTCGTGCATGGCCGGTGGAGAGAGACCGTGCAGGGGGATGGATGCTGGAGAGACTCGCAAAATTATGGCTCAAGGCTATTGTAAAAACTGTCGAGCGTAAATGACTGCGATTTCAAACATCTTTGGAAGAAAGAAAAGAGAGAGGGGGAGGGAAGCGAGTCTCTCTAGCTCTTATAGAGGGAACCGTCAAGTTTTAGTGCGCATTGCTAATTAGTCAATTTCTCTCTGCCTTCACAGCCCGGCGACTTTGCTGCTGAGCTGAAACTGCTAATTTCTAGGACCAGCCTTTTTTGGGCTGTGAACTGGATGGATGAATGGCTTGTCTCGCACAGATGACAAAAAACCCCTGCCTTAATCTCCATCGCCAGAATAACCCTCATCTCTTTCTGCTACCCCTGCCTCTAGTTTTTGTAATAAGATGCTTTAAGCAATCTGCTAACTTCGTGTCGCACCTGCATCAGACGCATTAGAACGGGCCGAATAAAAATAGGAATGGGAAAAAAATGCATGAATATGGTTTCTCATGGCATTGGTCTTATTTTTGGCTTTAATGTAAATATGTGGCTATTTTAAATGTGCACATACAAGCTTTTCATCTATGGATGCAGTCTTTTTAAAATCGAAAATGGAATAGCCTATAATACTGTTGCATATATAGCATAGTGAAACAATTTTTTAGTTAAGGTATATTTACCAAGTGCATGTAAATATACCATGTAGGTGCTTTTGTCCTGTGTGTTATGAATTTCTCCCACCCTATAATCAATCGCAAACAGCCAATATCCCTGTGAGTTAAGTGTAAAATATAATAAATGAAACTGGAATATTTTGCTATACAGCTGTTCTGAGTTGAATGGATGTGTTGCACACTATTGTCAGCACATCTTGCAACTACCTGCCTTCCTTTTTTCATAATGCAACACCAAGTTCAAAGGCCTGTTCACAATTGTAGATCCAAGGCAGATTTATAAACGACAAACTACAAGTTTTTTGTATATACAGAACCCTTCAATATTATTCACACATTTGACAAAGACCTCCATTATAAAATAAACAATAAGGTAATGATGAATAAAAAAATTAAAAAATATATATATATTGTTTCACAAGTAACATTTGTTCCCCAAAATATATGCCACAATTATTCACACCCCTAATTATTTTTAATAAAATCTTACAAAAATAGGTCTGCATTAACATGCTACTTTAAATTAATCTCAATCTTAGGGAACTGTATTGTTGCCTCCTGTTTCACTGGGGTATAAAAATGAGGTAACATACATGTAAAATCCATTTTTCATCCATCACCATGGGGGAAGGTAAAGAACTCCCCGAAGAAACAAGACAAAGGGTTGTTGACCTTCATAAGTCGGGAGAGGGTTACAAACAAATAAATACAAAATGAAATGGTAAACCTGCCTGGTAGAGGACTCAAGTGTATCTTGCCCCCACGCACAGTGAGGCAGATGGTTTGGGGGGCGGGCAAAGAGAAATCAAAGGGCCTCAGGTGGAGTTCTACAACTAGGTTGAATCTTGGGGACACAAAGTCTCCAAAATGACTAAGAGACACCTCCATGCCAATAGGCTTTTTGAAAGGGTTGCCAGAAAAAAGCTTCTTGAGGGAAATCAACAAAAACAAGCATCTACAGTTTGATAAACTTCACTGGAACTCCAGTTGTAAACAGGTGTTATGATCAGATGAGACCAATATTGAGCTTTTTGGCCCTTCACACCAGTGGTGGATTTGGCATCGGAAGGAGGAGGTTTATGTTGAAAAAAACTTCATACCTTTGGTGAAATATGGTAGTGAATCTTTGATGCTATGGGGTTGTTTTGCATCTACTGGTCCTGGGGCTCATGTTAAAGTAAATGTAATCATAAACTCCAGCAAATACCAAGACATTTTGGCAAAAAAACCTGGTTGTCTCTGCCAGCAATCTGACACCTGGCCGCAAATGGCTCTTTCAACAAGGCAATTATCCGAGCATACCTCAAAATAAACCAAGAACTGGTTAACTGACCACAAAATTACTGTTTTGCAATGGCCATATCAGTCTACAGACTTGAACCTGATCTAACATTTGTGGTTTGAATTGAAGAGGGCAGTCCACAAGCACAGACCTAAGGATATTGAAAAATCCCCCATAAAACACTATAGAAGATGACTCAGTAGTGTTATCCTTGCAAAGGGATTGTGCACAAAGTACTGAAAACGGGTGTGAATAATTGTGACATACAGTATATCTTTTAAACAAAAAATTTTTATCTGACCAAAAGTATAAAAAATACATAATTTTCACATTTTCATTGAGCAAACATCATTACTTGTATTGTTTATTTTATACAGCCTTCTTTGCAAGGGTGTGAATAATTTTGGAGGGTACTGTAATCAGATTTGCATGTTTCTTGAGGTAATATATGCTTATTCCAGTAACAGCACACAATTTGTGCCAATGGTAATTTTTTTTCCACATTCGGCAAAGTAAAAATACTGAATGTTCTTCAGTTTCTTTCACATGTTCATGAATGAAACCCTCTCTTCAAATGGATTATGACCTGGATTAAAACCATATTTACCTATATGGATGACTTTTATTTATTGTATATCAAAATCTATTGTAGTCCAAAAAAGGCCAGAGATTGAGGATTAGAAGTTGCAAGCAGGTTGAAATGAGGTAACTGATACAGGTAACTGCCAATATAAAGGAAACACGAGTAAATGAGGGATACAAAGTATATTGAAAGTTGGTGCTTCCACACAGGTGTGGTTCCTGAGTTAATTAAACAATTAACATCCCATTGTTCTTAGGTCCTCGGTCCTGTCTAAAAATACTGGGCAGGCCCAATTGGCCATTATTTTGGCTGCAATGGCTAGGAGAAGAGATCTCCCTGACTTCGAAAGAGGGGTGATTTTTGAGGCACGTTTGGCAGGAGCTTCAGTGATGAAGACTGCTCAACTGGCTGATGTTTCATTAGGAACGGCTAAGGTCATGTTAGCATTAAATTCTGTGGGTTGTATTTTCCATCAACTACAGGCAACTGTGGTTGAAAACGCATACTCCTCGGCCATGATGTCCATGCATTGGTTTTAGATGCAAGGCAACAAGCAGACAAGCAACTATGAATCAGTTCACTGCAAATATCAATCTAGGGTGTGAGCAGGCAGTTTCAAGAGCAGTCCATCAAGAACCTCACAGTTATTACACCTAAAAATGCACATTTGTGAGCAAAGTGGTGCAAATAACACAGGCAGTGGTCTACTGAGCAGTGTAAAAAGTCATATGGTCCGATTAATAATCCTTCACCCTGGTCTCAACAAGTGGAAAAGACAAAAAACATGCCAAAAGGAACCTACAGGCCCATGTTCTTGTTTTCTGCAGTGAAGGGTTCTGGCGGCTCTGTTATGGTGTGAGATGCATTTTCCTGGCATGGTTTAGGTCCATTCAAGGTAAACGCTGATAAATACAAAGCCTTTCTGAGTGATCACTTTCTTCCTATGGTGAAACATTTCTGTCCTGATGGGAGTGGTCTTTTCCAGAATTAATGGCCATTGAATGGTTTGATGGGCATGAAAATGTTGCAATCCATATGCTATGGCCATCTTAGTGATCAGATCTCAACCCAATTGAACATGTATGGGAGATTTTGGAGTGGCACCTGAGACAGCATTTTCAAAAAGAAAATAAATTTGAAAATAAATTGTACTTAAAGAGATACAGCATTCATACATCGTCCTCTGACTCCATTTCATTTTGTACATACATTTGTTTGCTTATGAAAAATTGTTCACAATATAAATGTTTATATGGACCTTCAGCTTTTTCTAGGGATACCCTACGTTTACCTTAAGCAGATTTATTTTCTTTCTACCATACCAATGGCTTGCACTTGATAGCTAGCTTTGTGAAAGGAAAACAAAGCGATTGTTATGTTATTTTATATTTTATCCAACTACATCATGCCAGCAACAGGGGTTATGGTTGAACTAAGGTAAGGAAGTTAACACCACAGCACTCCTACATTACCTACTGCATGGCATAATAGTGCTTTCTAGCACACTACTTTTACAAATGCTACTCTGCCATTCTTGGCTTCATTTCAGACATGTGCTCACATTAGTACAGTAATTTACGTGGCTTAATTTCAGATATATTCTCACCTTAGCACTGTACCACACTGTACTGTACTGTACTATATGTTGCTTAATTTCAGACAAGGGCCAAAGGGGCCTCAGAACTGGTTTCCATGTTGTTTCCCTTTAGGGTAGAGTGGAGTGGTTCTCAATCCCCACCTTATTCATCGTACCAAACGGGCCTCATATCAAACTGCATCCAGATAGCTGAATGAGCTCTCTTGACAAGAACAATTCATTGTATTTTAGCAACCCTGCATAAAGCATTGGGAGCAGGGGGAGAAGGGAATTGTTAGTCATATTTCATGGATTTGTTGTGTGATTTACGGGTACACCTGTCTACCAGGGTCTGCCAAGCACAGCCATCTATGAAACGTTCCTCGCATTTGCACACCTATGGTTGGCATGCGAAGGGTGAAGGTGGAATCATGTTTATATCCAATTATTTATCATTTAATTAAAATAGTGTACTAGATACTGCTATGAATTCAATAATGAATAAAATCAATATTTATATAACATGAAGTAAACAGAATAATGTTGAAATGTTCTTCCTGTCTCTTAAGGAGATGTTTGTATTAATGGTAGATGTTTGTGTTAACAGTAGAGGTTTGTGTTAATGGTAGATGTCTGTGTTAATAGTAGATGCTTTTGTTAATGGTAATCACAATAATAGACTTATCCACACAGTACATTATAGTGACTTCAAGGAAAATATATTTTCTGTTGATGTTTTAGTTACTGTATCTGTTAGAAAGATGTAAAAATGGCAAACATCCATCCAGGACTTCTTAGCTTGTCATCTGCCTTTAGTCTAGAGCGAATCTATCACTGTTTCCCCCTCACAGCTACAAATCATAACAGACTGTTCCATTCATTGTCTGTGTGAAGAGGTGTTTTCTGGTGTCAGAATTACATTTTTTTTAAACTAATAAATCAATTAATCAATCAATCAAAATGTATTTGTTAAAGGATGTTCTTTTTATAATTACATTTTGACAAACTGTGTTTCCAGTTAAATAAAACATGTCAAATAAACCAGCAAAACAAATAAAAACTTGAAACGTTAATATATAGAATGTAAGACCGAATGTAAAATATATATAGACCACTCCAATCCATCCATATACAAGAACCACCCCTGAAGTACCATATATTCTTGTATATGCATTGGCATGGAGTGGTTTATGTCTTATGGCACTGTTCTAGTGTGTGGATCCAGTTAAGACACTGTTCTAGTGTGTGGATGGGCCCCACAGTCTGCCTCCTGTTAAGACACTGTTCTAGTGTGTGGATCAGCCCCACAGTCTGCGCGGTCTGGTATCAAATCCAAACCATGCCAGTGCCGACTGTGGCCAGCAGCCCCATGGGGCGATGTCGCCCAGGGAGGGAGGGATACAGACAATCAGATTGTCCATGTCTCAGCGCATGCCAGCATCCCCTGCTAGTCAATCAGGTGCCCACAGTCTGCCGATATATAGTTGCACATTAAGTGTCTTCTTCCGACTCATGTCTGTGCAAGCTTAAATTGCAGACTGAATTTAAAAAACTTTTTCAACTTAAAACAAGCCAAGTTACTCACATGTACAAAGCATATTCTCTCTAGAAATACGTAAAAACACAATTCTATAAATTTGTCTGTGTACCAAATTATTGATATCAGAATAATTCACCTAAAAATTGAAAAGATACACTACACATGAATTGATATGATTCATAGTCTATAAATAG
This sequence comes from Aldrovandia affinis, assembly GCA_029706075.1. Lineage (NCBI taxonomy): Eukaryota > Metazoa > Chordata > Actinopteri > Notacanthiformes > Halosauridae > Aldrovandia > Aldrovandia affinis. The sequence goes on from JAINUG010000070.1 coordinate 654,350, forward strand.
TAACTATTTCAAAGCAGTACTACCCATGTTTCCCTAAATTCGCTCATGTAATTTGGTCCCGTTTCTTTTTTTGCTATCTCATCTCTCAGTTTGCCTTCTACATTGTTGTGTCACATCAAAGGGAGAAATTCCAAAAGGTTTTAGCATATATATATATATATAAAAGAAGCAGAAGAAAAGAAAGAAACACAAATAAGTCTGGGGCTTTATTGTGTGGCTATGTTGTATCTAAAATCCAGTGTTCACATGATGGCAGCTATGCCATCCAAGGACGGGCACGACACCTGCTTGCCTTGTTGGGGCAGTGGAAGCACTAATGGCTCCCCCTCCTGTCGAGCCAGAGACTGCCCATCCTTGGTTTGATAAGGACTGCCCAAGTTCTTCCCTCATTGCACCCCTCCTCCCTGACTCTCAGAGAGAAGGGTCTTAGGAGTACCCACCGGCTTTGGCACCAGAGGGCAAAATGCCTTCCCACCTGGGATCTGGAGCATGTATTGAAATCTCTCATGCTTGCCCCATTTTAGCCTTTTATCGAGCTGAAGTGGGCTGAAGTTAGTGAACTGCAAACTCTCTCTATTCATGAGAGATGCTGCAGATTCCTGCCTGAGGACATAGGGGTGACGGTTCAACTGAACCCAGCCTTTCTCCCTAAGGTGCTGTCTCCGCTTCATCTCAATCACTCTGTTGAGTTGTGCCCCTTGTGCCCTCATCCTTGGGGCATGGAGGGGAACCAGAGATTGTCTATCCTGTGCCAGAGATAGTTTCTCCGGTGCCAGAGATTGTCTCTGTCACTGTTCAGTTAGGGCCTTAAAGGCCTACATAAAGGATCAAATGCATAGGATCATGCGTTTCAGGACAATGGACCCAGTTTTTTGTCTGCTATAAGCCAGAACTGTTCGGTCTATTGCTGTCCAAAACTAGCCTGTACCAATGGATTGTGGACACACTATAGCAAGCATACACTGCTTCATATGTACCCCATCCCCCCAACAGGTAGTGCTAGGTCACTGTATGAGGGGTGTCACCTCTTCCTGGGTGGTGTTCTGAGATGCATCATTGCTTGTTGTCTGTACAGCAGCAATAAAATCAATGCCTTCCACATTTATAAGGTTTTATTGTCTGAATATTTCCATCACTACCTCCTCCTTTGGAGTGATAGGTTTGAGGTATGAAATTTAGAATTAGTATTAGATTGTTTTATTCTGATTCAATGGTTTTTGTTTTATCTTCATTTCTAGTACACATTTACACACACACTCTCCGCAGCAGCCCTCACATTGTTAGGGACAAATGGTCACATCAATTCAATTGTTAATTGTAGGGTTAAAAGCAGTACACCAAATGGGTGCCTCCGGGGCATCTGGGTGCGATGTGTATTCCCTGCCGGGGATGTGCACGCTTGACAACTGTGACACCTCGGACAAGGGTACTTAAACCCTCACTTACAACTACTGAGTTGAGATTTGTTGGGTACATGCTGTCGCAGTGCCATCGTGAATCTCCCCTTGCGCATTGTAATAAAACCTTTTAAATTGGAAAGTGGTCACCAGTGTGTTACTTTGCCAGTCCCGACTTGGTTCCACAAAGGAAGAAGATTCCTAACAGGGTCATTGCTGGGGCTGCTTCAGGACACCTGAGTCTGTCCTTGTCATACTTACCATACTTACTTAGCTTGTTATGTCTCCTGCTAGCCCTACTGATTCACTTGGTGATGTTCTTGAACTCTCATTCAGTCATCCCAGTGTCTGGCCAGTGGATCTGAGAGGGCGGTTCTCATCCTGCAGTTTTGGGTAGTGTGGTGCCATCTGCACGCCCCATTGGATAGGGCAGGTGGCATGGCACCTTATGCTGCCCCCACAGGACAGATGGCATGGTGCTCTCTGGCAGTGCTAACTTCTGTCCAGACAGCCTCGGGAAGACCCGGCACTGGAAGACCAGTGGAGTGCTGGAGGTCAGTGAGGTGCTGGAGGCCAGTGGAGTGCCGGATGACAGTGGGGTGCTGGGGGCCAGTGGGGTGCTGGATGCCAGTGGAGTACTGGAGGCCAGGAGAGCCCTGGGGGCCTGGGCAGCAAGGGCTGGCTGTGGCAGTGGAGTGGTGCTCTGAGGGAGTGCATGGTGTAGCCTTAGTGCCTCCCTCTCCTTCTCCATTGACTTGGTGCATTGATTGTACATGTGCAGTGCAACCTTTGACACTGTGAACCACAACATCCTGTGCAAGCCATCTGCCATAGGAATTCATGGCACTGCCTTTGATTGGTTCAGGTCATAGCTTTCAAATGGGCAACATTTGGTGTTCCAGTCCCCATCACTCAAGGTGTCTTACGAGGTTTGATTCTTTGTCCTCTACTCTTTATCATTCACATTCTACCCCTCCATGACATCGTCTATAGCTATGACCTCAATTTCATCTATAGCTATGACCTCACTTATACACTGATAATACCCAGGTATCTGTTCACACCTGTTCATCGGACCTACCCCCAGACTGACTGCCTGACAGGTATAAAACACTGGATGATTTTTGAACTCCCTCAAATGAAATGCAAACAAAATGGAAGTCATGCTTCTAGCCAGTAAGGCGACTATAGTGAAACATAACACTCTAACTCTAGATATTTATGGCTTTCTGGTCTCACCTCAAGCCTGTAACCTGGGAGTAATCCTAAATAACACACTATCATTTGAACAACATTGTAAGCAACATTGTCAAATTGTGATTTCTCATTTTAGGAACATTGCATGCTTAAGGCTATTTCTCAATCCAGCCCATGCTAAATTCTTAGTCCATGCTTTAATAACTTCCAGGCTTGACTATTGCAGTATACAGTTGCAATTTGAGGGGTAATTGTTTTTATATAATGAAATAACAGGCTTTTATTATAATACTCTCATGCAGTCTTATTTCAGCCCATTGGTAAAGACAACCAAGCCAAGCTTTCATAGGCTAGTGGTGAGCTGATAAATTGGTTAAAAATGAATTCTATAAGGACACAATGATCTATAAGGACACAATGATCATTCCATCTGAGAAAAATTGAAACTATTTAAATTGGAAATCTTCATTGAACCTATGTCATCCTTGAGTGAAGGCTTGCGTTTTCTATTTTCATCCTTTGCTGAAAAGTTGTGGCAATGCCAAACAAAATACAATGGTCAACATTAAATCAGATTAACTGAATAAGGGCATATGCAATTCAGTCTGACAAGATTATTTTCAATGGTCTTTTTCTGAATGGAATTCAATCAAAATCAATGTAGGCTACATGTTGATGTCTGAGAGAGAAAGAAATAGCATTCCTGATGTAAAAAAGCAAATGGGAAACTTTTATGTTTTTAACGAGAATAGACAATAAGGCTTTAAATTGTATTACTGTCTTAGTAGAATTTTCTATGAATTTTTAAAATAAAATCAACATTGGGAATATGCCAATGATTTTTCATATGCTGAGTGAAGGCAGCTATGGTAACGCAGGAATGTAAACAAATCTGACAATGAAGCATTCATAGCCTGATGAAAAAATGGGCAACAGCAGAAGCTAGCTAGCTAGCTAACATACACCATGAAGAATCTTTACTAATGTTAACTAGTTAACAGATCTTTACAGTGCCAACATTCTGGTTTTGGAAATATTTTTAGCTAGCATTTAATATATAAGGACAATATATATTATATATGTTGTGTCCCCAACAGAACGAGTAGGAATAAAAACCAAGAGGAGGTAAGTACATCTCAAATACGACAATGTTTTATTGACAGACAAGGATTACACATTCACTTCGTATTAACCTGTTTCCATCTGCCACCCACTCTCAGGGCTGCAGGACATTACTTCTCAACTGCAACCAATCAGCAATCACCAGTTAACCAATAGTCAACATGCACCCACTGGAATAAAGTATACATTTTTAGGCATGTAAAATGCATGTTCAATTGGATTCAGAACCAGTGATTGATTCGGCCAGTCAAGGATTTTCCACTTTTTGGCCGTCAAAAACCCCTTCGTTGCTCTAGTAGTATGTTTTGGGTCATTGTCTTGTTGCATGATGAAGTGCCGTCCAATGAGTTTGCAGGCATTTGGTTTTACCTGAGCAGATAAAATATTTCTGTAGACTTCAGAATTCATTGTTCTACTTCTGTCTTCAGTCACATCATTGATGAAGACAAGTGACCCCATTCCACTGGCAGCCATACAGGCCCAAGCCATAATACCCCCTCCACCATGTTTCACGGATGAGGTGGTATGCTTTGGATCATGGGCATTTCCTTTTTTCCTCCACACTCTTTCCATCACTCTGGTACATGTTAATCTTTGTCTCATCTGTCCACAAGACTTTGTTCCAGAACTCTTGGGGCTCTTTTAGGTGCTTTTTAGCAAACTGTACTCTCGCCTTTCTGTTCTTCAGGCTTATCAGTGGTTTGCATCAGTGATGAACCAAACTGTTCACTTGGGCATGCCCAGGGTTTTTGCAATGTTCCTGATTGATTGATTTTCATTTCTGAGCCTTATGATGGCCAGCTTCATTTGCATCGACACTGCTGTTTTACTCATGTTGTCACACCCCAAAAACAATCTCCAAAGGCAATTGCAAAGTCTAGAATCAAGACTAGACATCAACAGCTCTCTTCTGCATTAACTAACGACACAAATGAATACACCTGCCTAACGAAACACATCTGTGAATCCAATTCAACAAATACTTGTAGTACCTTAAAATGGGGGGACCATGTACAAAAGGTGCTGTCATTTCTAAACGGTTCATCCAAAATGGATGAAAATACCCCCAAATTAAAGCTGTATTTATTATCCTTTCAAACTCAAAGTGCTAGAGTACAGAACCCAAATAACAAAAAATGTGTCACTGTCCAATGAATTATGATGCTCACTGTCTATAGACAAAGACAACAAGTTAGAAAAAAACTTCAGCTAAGTTGACTTGAAACCACATGCATGGCATGCATGAAGAACAAGATTCACTGAAGTCCTTTACTCTAAGCCCAACTCTCACTAAATTACTTAGCTAGCCTAGCTAACCCATACTGTACATTATACATATTACATTTCAAATGCGGTTTAGAATCGTTTGTACATTTTCAGAGTAAAGTTTGAATGAATTTGCAACTAACCAATTAACAGTGAATACATGCAAAACAGAGCTGAAAAACAAGCAATTTCCCGCAGAAGAGTTTATCTGACCAGTGAAGCCCCACAATGCATTGCTCAATACTGTAAGGAACTATTATAAAAGTACAGGAGCCTACTGTTGAAAATTGTTCAACCAGTGTCTGCAGGTATTTGCTCCAACCACGCAGGTTATTCATTAATCTCATAATCTCATATACTGATATGGTCACATCATATATGTGCATGTCTCTTCAAAATTGTTGGCAACCATGTTGGTTGTTGAAAGGTTAGCCAGCCGCAACTGTGATCTAATTAGCTAATGTTAGATAGCTAGCATGAAGTTATCACAGTTCATTATTTGGTAGGTTTATGGTTAATAATGTTAATTTAGTAGTGTATATAACGTTAGCATCTTCATGAACTTAATTACTTCCTAGCTATCTAGGGAAACAAAAGGTTTACAGAAGCTAGCCTGTATCTCAAATTACTAGATGTTGTCTATTCAATGAAAAGTCAGTTATCTTGTCTAGCCTAGCTATTTAATATCATATAATTAGCAATTGGTGATTTCAGAAGATATAGCTAGTTGCTAGCTAACCTGAAATGTATAATATGGCATCTAATCTCCACCCCCCACTCCCCCTTATTTGTATCAACAGGCATTACTTAGACATTACATTTTGGAGAAGTTGCTGTGTGTGGTCAGCAGTTTCTGTCTCTGACCTTGACTAATGCCATCAGACCAAATTGAAATCCCCCCAGATAGTTGGAGCTGTTGTAGTTCAAAGAACTCTGTAACTTAGTAAGAAGACAGGTGGAGGGGCCTTGGGTGGTGTAATGGTAAAAGCATTTGCCCAGAATGAAGGTTGCCCACTGCAGCCACAGTTTAAAACCCGGCTGCACCAGGTTCCATCCCTGACAATCAGGGGTGGCAATTGGCTGTCCACCCAAGTGGGAGGGGGGAAGGGGGAGGGTGAGCCAACCCGAGCTCACCGAGGAGCGTGGAGGACTTCCATTTGGGCAAAATAAATAGGCGAGTTCCATCTTGGAGGAAGCGGTTCATTGCCGGCCAGTGTCTTGTCCCGCAGATCTGGGTGGGGGTCTTGTATGGGGCGGTGAATTGAAGAAATAGAGGGTATAATTGGCCACCAAATTAGGAGAAAATATGAGAAAAAATCTGAAATAAAGAAAAAAAGACAGGTGGAGGAGGAAAGCCATTTGCCATCTATCCAATTAGAGGCAGTGGCTGGTGTAATGGGGTAAAGGACAGCATTGTGTGGTATGTATAAACTTAAATAACTTCACTGAGTAGAAAAATTACTTCAATATCTAACTTTTTACCAAATGCAGCTGCCTGTTTTGCCTGCATTTAGTTTCACTGCAAATGAAATATATGTTTATAAAAATAACAAACAAATGTTGATCATGTAATTATTTAAATCCCAATGTTTACCAACAAATGTAGTTTTGAGTTGATAGCACTTTTGCAAATACCTAAATGTAAATATATATTTTATAAAATATTATTATTTTGATAGTAGGTGAAACTTTATTGTAATCTCCAGATTACATTACAGATATTTGGAATGCAAAGAATAGTTCAGCTTTAAGATGGTAAACACTTATTTTCCATCTTAGTTCATGTACTTGTTTGGTCAAACCTGAAAACCACACTCCCTGAAACTTATTTAGACAATTTATTTTGTGTTTGTGCTTTCAGGAAATAATATTAACTTTGTAAAAGCCATGTGGAGATTGGCTATCTAACATTGTATGTGCATAGTCTACCTCTAAGCATTTCTTAGTGAAAACATAAAACAGAGTATATGCCAAAATGTGATATATGTACAATTTTGCATAAAGAGATGTAGAGAATTGCATGCACATAGACAATTCATCAGTTTTTTCTGTGTGAGTAAACAGCATAAATGAGTACACCCCCTCTGAACATAAAGATATATTTATAAATCATCATTACAATTAATGGGAATATGACAACATTTAAATGTATTAAACATATACTTAATAACAACATACAAAGATATGTCATCAATATCTGTAAAATAAGTAAATGAGGTAACTTTGCTTAAATCAAGGGTTGCAAAAATGAGTACACCCTTGATTAAATTAAACAAATATGTAATATTCTAGTACTTAGTATGTCCTCCATTACCTTTAAGTACTGCACTGTCCCTTCTTGGCATCGGGTGTACAAGTTCACGACATATTGTCATGTCTATCCTGTTCCACTCCTGGAGGATGACCTCCTTGAGTGCCTTGATGTTTGATGGGGAGTGCTGCTCAACTTGTCTCTTCAAAATTCCCCACAGGTGCTCAATAGGGTTGAGGTCGGGTGACATACTTGGCCACTGCAGCACTTTCACCTTGTTCTTCCTTAAGAATGCAGCAGTGGCCTTGGAAGAATGTTAAGGGTCATTGTCATGTTGAAACAGTGCCAGACAACCCAGGGTGTGGAGAGAGGGTAGCATCTTCTCTTTCAAGATTTTGCAGTACATCTGCGAATTCATGATGCCATCGATGAAGTACAATTCCCCCACACCTTCAGCACTTATACATCCCCATATAAGAAATTCCCACTGCCGTACTTCACTGTGGGGACCATGCACTTCTCACTGTACTCCTCCCCCTTGCGAGGCCATACATTTTGAATGCCATCAGATCCAAAAAGATTGACTTTGGTATCATCGGACCAGAGTATGGATTCCCAAAGTCTTCACCTATGTCAATATGGGCCTTGGAAAAGGCTAAACGGGCTTTACAGTTACAAGTTTTATTTTGTAACTTTCAGGAGGGTGTACTCATTTTTGCAACATGGCCTTTTATAATTTTGATAAGAAAATCATATTTTTCTGTTTTACATGTATTGACATGTTTCATTGGTAACTGATAAACCAGAGTTGCTGGAACATTACATTACATAGGAACCCCAAATGTGTCTTATTTGTAAAGAGAGATAGCTGAATTTGTTAAGTTTCAGAGGGGGTGTACTCATTTATGCTGTGTACTGTATATATACTGTTTCACACAATTGGGATGATGTAACAAGGGAGATATGTATTAAAAGCAATAATATAATATTATTATATAGGATTATAATCATAATAGAATTATAGATGAGGTAATGATGTATCTGAAAAACATCTGAAATAAATTTTCTACTAAATGTACATATCCCTTAGCTAATGAAATACAACTTTCACATACCCCACATTTTGTCAACGAAATGTATTTACAAACAAGATGGTATCAAAGCCTCAGTGTGGCATAAATATGATAGGTTCCCTGATCTGTAAACATCTGGTTATCTTGCTTTTCTGTGATAAGAGAAGGTGCTGAGGATTTCCAGTTTGTGAGCACATTTGGGCAGAGTCTTTCACACGTCACAAATTGCAGATGGGAAGCAGTGATCTTGAACAGGCAGTCACATGTCCGTGACCATCTGACACCTTCCATTTAGAAAAATAATACTTTCCCCCTTAGTGTATGTTCTCTGCTGCAACCAAAAGCAGGAATTATGCCTAGGAGAATTTGCAATCCTCAGATTTAAGATTTTCTGTTTTTATTCTTAGATTAACTTTGACATAGTTTCCCCCTTTTTATTAATTTAAGTTGACAAACATTAGGATAAAACAGGTGGTCTTCTCAATGTCATTCAATTCAAAAGAAAAACATTTCATGGTTTGTGCTGTCGTGCAATATATATGGCAAAGTGTTCTTAGAGAGGATAATCTGAAAGGAGACATAGGCAACAAATAAGCAGGCATATGACATGTCACAAACATTGCATATTACAGAACATTATTTACCTGATTAGCAAATATATTTAGAGTACCTTTCAAGGTGTCCTTTACTTTTAGAATTGTACTTCTTGAAATTTCTAATGTTATTCAGGTGAACCATTTTGCTAAAGGACAATCTTAAATCTGGGACTTGACCCCACTCACAAATGTAGGTTCTCTACCTGTAACATATTAAATATCCCACAAGCACAACTTTCCCCTCTGTGCTGTGTTATATACACCACTATCACTCTGTCCCCTGTAATGTAATCTCTACTAAATGTTTTCAACATAAAAATGCGAATCTGTAAAATACAATTACTAAAATCTGTCTGCATGCCGAATTATTGATATAAAAATGATGCAACTAAACTGTCGCCAATACGTTTCACAGAAACCAAACAACCACTGTTCCAAAGTAATGCTTCCCATGTTGTAACTAGTTGTATTCATTTTGTTATCAATAATTTGGTATGCTGAAAATGTTTTGTTAAGATATGGCATCTGAACTGTAGCATACATTAGGGGCGTATATGAGGATATGAATATGTGTATGCATGTATAAGTGTAAAGACAATTGAGTCATGGCATTATTTTATATATTTGTTTTGAACTATTCAGGGTATCACGCATGACTTTCACTGAATTAATAAAGCAAATTCTGGATACGTTCAAGTGATCAGCAGTAGGGCCCCCGATTGGCGCAACCAGTAAAGGCACTTATTCTAAGTACTATTTACCCACTACACCCTGTCACTGCAAGCAACAAAAATGTTGCTTTGGGAAAATGGGGCCAGGGCCGGCGGCTCTCCCCTGCTCACCAGAGTGACTGACTTCTCCCTAAAGCAGTCGCAGGATGAGAAACTCAGTTGAGTAGCTGACAAAGTGATTAAAATTGATGTCCAGCTGCTCAACCCGGAGTTAGCAGTGACACACCCCTATTTTTGTATTCTATAGGATCGACTGTATTGAGTCGGGACACCTACACAGGAGAGGAAAATACACGGTTATTACTGCCCAAAAGCCATCAGGAAATTGATTCCAGGCAGTACATAGTAACCAATGGTGGGCCATTATATACCAAATAATGGCTCAATTCTATGAGCTGTTGGTGGTGTACGGCATGCCTAGATTGCCAAAAAGTAAATCCAGTGGCAATCTCAATAGGTAGGAAGGGGAATTAGTATTAGTATTATTTTTTTTTTAAAAGAAAAAAAAAAAAAAAAAAAAATTGTACATTTTGTAAACATTGTAAAATACCTTTTCCTTCCCGGTGTTACAGGTATGGTACGCAGATGCCTGCAATGATGTCTATTGCTGTATTCCTGCACTGATCTCGTGCGCTAACTGTGATTGTTCCTACCATGTATTGATGCACATCTTGTAAGTCGCTCTGGATAAGAGCGTCTGCTAAATGCTTAAAATGTAAAATGTAAAAAATTTAGTATTAAGGTTAGGGAGGCACAGACTGCCCAAATGGAAGATAACAGGGCAAAGTTAATAGAGGTGGTTTGGCACAGTTAGGCATGGAAGTGAAAGAGAATAAAGGTACGAGTAATACTCTAAAGTTCCTTAGTTTAAATGCTAGAAGCATACAAAATATTTTTTGGAACTGGATGCTGTCATGCTCAATGGGGGTTATGGCATTGTTGGGATTACAGAGACATGTCTTGGTGCAGAGGATGGGAATTAATATAATGTGGAGGGGTACAAATTGTTCAGGAAGGATGGAATAAATAAAAGAGGTGGGGGGTGGCCTATGTGAAAGAAAATTCCAAGAATTCCCTCTAATTCCTTGTGAGGACATCTGGATTAGACTACTGGGAGAACATTAGACTGGTTTTAAGATTATGCTATAGACCAGTGGTCCGCAAATGCATGCCCGCAGGCTTTTTCGTGCCCGTGTGAGGTGTCTTGCACACCCCGTGGAGCTTTCTCTATTGCCATGCTCACGTTGCAAAATAATCAAATCATAGGCCCTTTAAACTAGGCTACAACATTAACATGATTTATCGAGGAAGTTTACATCTTTGAATTAAATTATTTGAATTAAATTATTAATAATGTGCATAGATATGGAGGAAATAATGTGCCACTATTAATTAAATAAATAAAAAGTGAAATTTATATATTTGTTTAGGTATTTAATAAATTAATTAATGTTGGCACATTTCGTCTGTGATGTGAAATGGGAAATAATGAAATCTGTCAACACCATCCATCAAAGCCAGTGGGCGGGATCTAACATTTGATTGGTCGAATTTTGTAAAACATCCAAGACAACTCATTCAGTCTATATCAGTTGTTTTCAGTTGTCGATGATCACCATGTGGATTGTAATACAGGAGAGGGTACATGTGGATTTTAATAAACATAATAAAAACATTTTTAAAAAGTTCAACCACAAATCAAATGTTAGATCCCACCCACTTGCTTTGATGGATGATGTTGACAGATTTAATTATTTCCCATTTATTTATATATTTTGTTAAATAAATAATTAAATATTTTACATTACATTTTTTATGTTAACATTTCACTTTTTATTTAATTAATTAATATTGGCACATACACAAAACCTTCACAGCGTAAATGTTTTTATTGACACATGCCCTGTTATGCCGCCCAACCCAACGCCTCTATTGCAGACCACAAAATTAACAAAACTGGGCAAAGTCAAGAAATATTCTGTTTATGACGGACAAAGTGAGCAATTCCACTACCTCCCGATAAGTGTTATGGTGTTATGGTTCTCCCCAAGCTAGAGAAAAAAATGTCTCATTTAACCATCATTAAATTATTAAATTAAAATAGACCTGTTCATACGGTGCTGTATGCTGTATAGCATGGTATAATGTATAATATAATGTATAATAATTAATTAGGCAATTTCTAGCATTTTTTTGATCTTATGGATGTTTCAATGAATAGACATATAAAATTAAGCAGCAAAATCTTGTTTATTTTAGCTACTACATCCAAATCCATCCAAGTATCTGGTCAGGGTGTGTAGGGTATAGTGAATAAACATTTCCAAAGGGCACACACACCATTCAGTCCACTACCCTGGGATAATTAAGTCATGTCCTCATTCATCTGATGCAAATGACATAAACCTTCTTGCTGTGAGGCACAGTGTATCTCACCGTGCCGCCTCAGCTACTACACAGAAAGATGACCTTTGGAAGAAGCTATTTTTTTTCAACCACCGAAAGTGATAATCAGGAATAATAGCCTGAAGTGCAACATGTTTAATTGAGAAAATGCAAAAATATAGTGCGATTAAAATGCGTACATTTTTTAACGCGTTATGAAATTCTTAAAGTCCCAGATGTTTTGATCTTATGATGTTTCTCAAAATTAATTTCAGGCTACTACTCAAATCATAAGTATCTGTGGTAGGGTATAGTGTAAACATTTAAAGGTACAGTCCACTCCTGGGATAATTAAGTCCCTCATTCATCTGATCAAATGACATAAATATTGCCAAGTATCTCAAAAGATGTATTTCAACAATAATCAGGAATAATGAAGATGAGATGTGACCGATGGAAAAATAAGATTGTTGTCCCTTAAGACAATCAGGCATGTGTTGGAGAAAAATAATTTGCCTGGTAAATGCTCTCTTGTTCTTGGAGCATTCACAGTGAACAGCCATGAATGTGGGGGCATTATAAAGAGACATGCTGTGCTTTATGGCACAAAACAATTTTAGATGTACATCTCCTTAAGGTTAATGATGCACATTGGGTTTGGAATCCATGTGAGTGAAAACAAAAACCTCTACTAAAAATAATTTGAGAGTATAACATATTTGCCAATTAAAAAAAAAAAGAAACTTGCATTTGGAACCACTGAAACTCCTTTCAATGAATATCTTAGGTGAACTGAAATCACAGGTGAATAGCCTAGCCCTACATGGTGAAATGATAGAATAGCATTTGTTATTAGTGTAAAATAATTTTATTATAATAAATTATAACATTACCTGCATGAACACAGCATATATTTTTTAACTGATTCCCCTAAAAAAACTCCCATTTTAGCCAACCCAAGAACATTGTAGTTATTATCTCTGCAACAGGGCAAACTGATCAGTACATTAAGGTTTAGCTTGACCTATAAAATAGGCCAATCATGCCCATGACCCATACTTTAGGCTCCAGGGTTATCCCACGACCATTGCGTGTCCATTCTTGGAGGGCCCTGTTAAGGGAGCACAAATCGTCCATAGAGCCTTGTGTGCCTAAAAAGTGTTCAGGGTAAGGACTGATCATCTTGGGTATTGTGACAAACATTTTTATGAATGGTACAGATTCTGAAAGGAAGGCATCATTTACCTCTGCAATTTACTTGATCCATACATTGCCAACAACACTTGTTGCAGAAGAGCACTGACTGTAGCCTAAACACCGTGCATCAGGCAACGATTCTTTGCAAGCAGCACTTTCTTGTACACAGTGTGGGATGCAGGCAATCTAGGCAAGAACACAATGTGCTGAGCAGTGCGAAAAGTGTGCCTTTCCTTAAAACAGTTTTTAAACATTTTATTACGTCACCTGGCCATCAAGGCATTAGATTAGTCAAAGAAAGTTTCTATGCCATTGCGGGTAATTGTAATTCTCAGAACAGCTGATGCTTCACCACTGTGTGTTTACTGTTGGGCTACACCAAACAAAAGGGTGAAATTGTCTAGGTAGGATTTACAAATGTCATAGGCAGTGCTTAATTTGTAAAATAAGAGATGCCGGGGCTCAAAACGCCTCCCCTAACCACACCACCCCCGGGAGGAAAAAAGGGTAAACTTTTCCTACCTCTGTGTTGCTGCATTTCTGCATTCTATTTACATCTGTAATGTTCACTGGACGTAACGTTGTTTAATACCAGTTTAAAATACACGTTGTTGTCGTACTTTAGATATTTATGAGCCCGGGGCTCTGATTCTGAGTAAGACATTTGCCGGGGCGCAAAATTGGTTCTTAGCATTCTCGGCTATCCCCAGCACAAATGAAGCACTGGTCATAGGGCACTGGATTGTACCCACGTCCGTTGAATTGCACCTGAGGAAGACTATGTCAAGCGCAAATCCTTCCACAGCATCAACATGCAGGTGCTTATTCTGCAATAATAGAAAAGGCATTATTTGTACAGCAGAGATTAGTATACACAGTGAGAAATGCTGGACCATACATTTTTATTTAAGTGATTGAAACACATAAGCTATGCCCAAGAAGAAAAAAAAGAAAAAATTCTCCCCTATGTTTCCCCTTTACTGGAATTGCCCACTGAGTGCCTTGTGGGCCTAATTGATCTGTGACTCCCAGTGTCTCCTGACAAATATAGAGGCCAAATAGCAAGGCTCAGTCCAGGACTCTAAGATATTTAGAGTTCTCATTGTTCCAGTGGCTGGAGCAAGGTAAAGTAGCCCATTTAAAACAGCAGTATGTATGAAGCGCTGCCACTTGGGTGATCAGGGTATATTGGATCAAGGTTACTATTTGGTGCCTTTTCAAGTAGTAGGCTACTACTTCTACAGTCACTAGCATCACAGCCTCCACCACAACTACTGGCTCAGCTATCACCACTTCTTCCAACTACAACTATGTGGAAGGCGTCGGTCTAGGCAGGGTGATTAATGGCCACGCCTACTGGTAGGGCACACAGCTGTGCAGCATTATCGAATTGTACCTGTGTGCTTAAAACTGCCCTGCTCTCTTAGTAGGTGGCTGAAACATGGAATCTGAATGCTGGCAAGAAAGAACAGTTACCAAAGGAAACTGAAAAGTGTGTTGGCATGAATGTGTATTGTTTTGCCGAAAGGCGCTTTTTATTTAGTTGATCTTTTTTCATAGTTTTTAGCCAGAACCCATGAGGGAGGCGGCCAAAGTTTATTTTGTTAATTTATATAGATTTGGTTCTCTCTCTCTCTCTGTGCGAGAGATAATAAAATCTGCTCCGCAGACCGATAACGCCATTCCCTGTGTCCTACATGGCATGTGACAAACTACTACCTAAAATACTACAGCTGTCAATGCATGATTTCTGTTATTCCTGAAAAGGTCCACTAGGAAAAAACAAACTATAATATACTATATTATTTGATGTTCAACCCATGATATGGTCTTTTTTTGGACACACCCTGTGCTGGCCAGAAGAGGATGGACTCCCCCCCCCCTTTTAGTGGGGTTCCTCCCAAGGGAGTTTTTCCTTGCCACTGTTGCCTTAGGCTTGCTTTTGGGGGGTTCCCTTCTGTTAAGCGTTTTGTGACAATTCATTTGTGAAAAGCGCTATACAAATACATTTGATTTGATTTGATCTTTTCTAATGTATAGGTGAATTTGCTAGTGTGCTGATTGGGGGGATATGCCTGTCAGAGATTCTTAAAGACACCATACCCTCACACCAGTACCCAGAAAAGCTTCAATAACCCCCTTACCAAGACCAGAGGGTGCATTGAGATGGCTTTTGGGCAACTGAAGTCCCACGTGTGCAGTATTACAGAATGTGGCCATCCTAAGGAAGGAGAAGGTACCTGTACCAGAAGAAACTGCTGAGATAAACCTTGACCCAATATGTGCAGATCACCCAAATGGTAGAGCTATGTGGGATGCCATTGCAGATAACTTTTTTGAATAACTCCCCAAGTCAATTTAGTGGTCACTTCAGACAAAGTGAAGTGCATGTACCCTACTTTGAAAAGCCTTGTTAAATAATTATTTACTTAATTATTTAACAAATAATTGTAATAATAATTTAAAGTTATTATATAACTTTATTTATTCCCCAGGGGCCTCATTTATAAAACGTACTTACGCACAAATTTGATCTTAGAACGTGCGTACGCTCAAATCCACGTCAAAGTTCAGATTTATAAAAACGGTCTTTGACGTGGAAAAGTACTTACCTCCACGTCAGGTTTCAACCTGGCGTACGCACTTTTCCTTGTGGCAATGTTTGAGTACTGCAGGTATTCGCGGTCTCGCCTCACCCCTCGCTGGTGAAATTATCTTCCGCAATCGGTCAGGACCGCGGAATCACCTGCGATCTTCCGCAAGAGACTCAAAACCCACCTTTTCAGACTCCACTACCACTGAATTCTGTACATCTAGCTAATTGTCATCACCACTGCCTACTTGCTCAACACTATATACCCCTGCTTACTCCATTAAAAAATAATAATTGACTAACCTTTTCCTTCCCAGTGTTACAGGTATGGTACGCGGCTGCCTGCAATGGTTTATTGCTGTATTACTGCACTGATCTCTTGCGCGTACTATGATTGTTCCTACCATGTATTAATGTACATATTGTAAGTCGCTCTGGATAAGAGCATCTGCTAAATGCTTAAAATGTAAATGTAATGTAAAATGTATTCGAAATCTAACAGCGCCAACATGTCTGCTGCCTATTATTATTATTATTATTATTATTAGTAGTAGTAGTAGTAGTAGTAGTAGTAGTATTACCAGATTGAACACATTGCTTAGGCTATACGTAATGGTTTGCACAATACATTTATTAATAAATTAAAACAACATAAGCTAAGCTACTTGTGGAAAACAAAACAAAAACACACATTGGTTTTCCAAAACTACCCCAATTAGAACAATTGACACATCCTTGAAATGTATTTAATACATATTATGGTTCCACGCGTGTAAAACACTTCGGTCAATCTGTAGGCTATAAAATAGAATGGCTTCGCTTCTCGAAGATATCGCCAACCGCGCAATAAGAAGGGAACGAGTTATTAGAGATTTTGACCTCAGTTTTAAATCAGTTTTAAAATTATTTACGTCCTTCAGGGACCTTTGCTGCCCCCCGTTCACAGCCTGGGCTACAGACTGCCAGGCCACGTACTTGGTTGTACTGGTAAAGCCATTGGAAAGGCTCCCAAACAGCGTCCCTGCACACAGCTGCACCTCCGCCAACAAGACCTCGATTTCCGCCTCGCTAAAATTCTTTTTCTTGCAGCTCGCCATTATCAAGTAGAACATTTCTGTTTTGATTCGTGCTCCTTTATATGCTAATGATATTAATTAGGGGGGCGTTTACAAGGCGGAGATCTAAAACCATTCAGCTACGCACAATTTCAAGATCATTTGCGATTTATAGATTTCACATCTGGGGGACTGGCGTACGCACGTTTTTTTGGGCGTACGTTCAGTTTCTCTGAATCACACTTACGCACATTTCAGAAATGATCTTAGATCAAATATAGGATGGTTTCTACGCAACTTTTTATAAATGAGGCCCCAGATGTTTTCTGTAAAATAATTTTTTTGCCCATAATTACATACAATTAATGATCCCAGATGAACTGTACAGAATGTTTGTTCAGCTCACATCTCCAACTCCAGCTTCCTCATCTTCAGTCTTTTGTTCAATTTGCATCTCCAGGTACCTCTAGGTAGGTAGTTCTCACATTCATCGGTCTTCTGTATGATGATGATGGTTTAAAAATCATGAAACATAATGAATGGAAAGGTTGGCTACTGTAACTTAATTTACCTCACGCTTTCCTGCAGATGCTGTAGGCCTACTGGTGACCTGTGACTGTGAGGGGCCAGCAGCTACCCCCACCTCAGGGTCATGTAATTTAAAAATGAACATAAAGTCTCAGACCATCTGCATGCAGTTAGTGCATCTTCACAAAGTTGTAAAAAAGTTCCAGTTACCTCCAGAGTCCTGTCAGAGCACATGGAGATGGTCTCTGCCTCGTCTGTGCACAGTGAAGAAGAGCTCACATTTTCTAGCATACGCAGTGGACTGGGCCCTATTGCTGGTTCCAGGTAGCAGACTGCATTTGGGGTCGCTGTAAAATATGACATTTAGTCAGCTGCAATCAATAGGCCAATAAAGTTCTGAAATTGTAATCAACGTGCCTTTTATGTAGGAGCTCCGTACACTGGGGGCTACCGACTCAGAAAAACACACCTCCAACAATCCCCTCCATCATAGGCCGGAGGGAACTCAACTCGAGGTGCCCCCCCAGTCATTCTTGGCCTTTTTGTTTGCTACAGAATTTAAGTTCACCACATTAATAAGAACCATATCAAATTATGTGAAGGATGTCAATGCCAAATGATCTTATCATTTTGAATAATGTTTTTATATTTAATTTAGACTTTTGATGGCGGTGGGATTCACGCTAGACATAAATCAGATAAAAATAAGAAAAAGTTAGCCTATAGCTCACTATTAATATGGACACTGCACGGAAGACCGTATAAGTGATAACAACTGTAACAGAACACTTCAGAGGTACAGGCTACTAGGCTATAGGTTTCATCTTTGCGATACATCATTACTTACATCATTAGTTATGGGTTACACATTTAAACCATTGGCTCTGGCCGGCAGTCCCATTCGGGGTGACAATTGGCTGTCCGCCTCAGGGGAGGGGCAAGGGAAGCCAGCAGGAGAGTTGTGGTAAACGGCTTGGCGTGTTCCGTCTCGGAGGAGGAGTCTTTGTCACTGCCGGTCCCAGAGCTGCAACAGTGAGCTTGTAGTGTGAGGGGGAAGGGGGTTGATGAAGTAGAAAGACGGTACAATTGGCTACTAAAATTGGAAGAAAAATGGGTCTGAAAATGTATTTTTTAAATAAAATAACACAAGGTTGAATACAGGCCTTATACTCATCAGCTGTTGTAGGCACATAATATATAACTTTTTGGTATAAGTTTCATACACCAACACTAGTGACCATCCAAGTATAAAACTGTTGAAAAACGAATTTGAATCAAATTTGAGGAATACATTTTCCTTGATACACAGAAGGGACATAACAAATTCAGCTCCTTTGACCCATGGATTGCAGAGTAATCATATACCTAAAAATAACTTTAACAAGGACTAACTCTTATGATGGAAGTTCAGTAATCATTAATTTAGTGCATTGGGACATTGCATAGTCTTTCCACTGTCTATGAAAAGGTGTTAATGAATCTGTTGATTTGACTTTTGGATCTGTACTTTAATTGCACAGAAAAATTAGATTGGCCTGTGCCATCAAGCCACTGCAGCTGGTCCAGAATGCTGCCGCACATCTGGTGTTCAACCAACCCAAGTACCCCTCTACTCATCTCTCTTCACTGGCTCCCTATTGCAGCATGCATCAAATTTAAATCACTGGTGCTGGCCTATCAGTCACTCATCACACCCTACACCCCAGCCAGACCCCTCCGCTCCACCTCCTCGGGCAAGCTGACTGTCCCTTCCCTGCGAGCGCCAGGCAGCCACTCCTCGTGGTCTCGCCTCTTCTCTATCCTGACCCCCCAGTGGTGGAACAATCTTCCGCACTCGGTCAGGACCGCCAACACGCTGGCCATCTTCTGCAAGAGACTGAAAACCCACCTCTTCAGACTCCATTACCACTCTAATTGTCATCACCACTGCTTTCATGTTCAATACTGCATTTTGCAATATGTATGCAATATGTATTGATGTCTGCCCCCCCAAAAAAAAAAAAAGAAAACGCCTAACTTTTCCCTTCTTGTGTTACAGGTACAATTTGCAGCTGCCAACAATTACAACACTGATCTCTGGCGTGGACTATGATTAATCTTACCATATATTAATGCACATTTTTGTAAGTCTCTCTGGATAAGAGCGTCTGCTAAATTCATACAATGTAATGTAAATGTGTAATGTCAACAGCAGTTGTATGGTAAGATCTTTTTAAATTAGTTTGATTTGTTATGTTGGTGCATTGCTGATTCTCTCCTGTGAACCCAACCACCTGCTCTTCTCCCGGTAGGATCATAACTTGATGCAATGTCCCTCTTGCCTCCTCAGGTTGTTGGCTTGCTTCACTGATTCCTGCATTAGCCACAGGGATATAGACGAGACCACCTTCCACTGTCGGTAAGAAAGGAGAAACTGAAGAAGCAGCTGGTACAGACCCCGCCTCTACATTTCAGCTTCTGTTAGACCACTGAAGGTACTTTAATACTACCTTCCAGACAGGTGACTGTAGCTGAACCTTGCTGTGCCTTCAGATTTGGTAAAGAGTAGCACTTTGGTACCAGGGTTCGAGGTATGCACCTACAGAAGCTGGTTTTAAGTTTTAAAACCATGTTGTTAAAACAGCTTGTGGTAACAGGCACTGATAATGTCCATTCCCCAAACACCTGATATTATATATTTCCCTTGAAAGCTTGCATCTGGAGGGTCTTTGACAGATACAGTTACTTCACTTCAGCACTTACACAAAATGCATTATTTGGTAACCTTGAGATTTGTGCAAAAAATAAACAACAATCAGCAAAATCACCAGTCTCTGATTTCAGTTTTATTTCTTTAGAACCACCAACTACTGCACAGACACAGTTCACCCTCTCTATACTGAACCCTTTAGTGACCAAGTTCATCATTGCTGGAGACCAATCAAAACTGCTAGAATATTATAACTTGATCTTGTATCCATTAGCCAAATTAAACCATTAAGGCTGCAGTAAGATTGGTAATGTCTTTCTGGATTTATTTTATTACAGATTTACTGTTAGGCACAGTAATCCATTTGTATTTGACAACAGTGTGTCTTTATTTTATGTTGTCGTTTAGGACTTGATATGGAAAATTGAGAAATGTTTTATGGACTGTGATATTGTCAAGCGCAGTTTTGACATTTTGAGACATTTTTTTCAACTTGGTAAAAGTGCAAATAAAGGTGGAAAAAGTCTAATTTAATATGTTTTAATTTCAGGCTGTAAGGCAACACAAAGGGTGAGGTGTAGACTTTAAAGGGGAGCTGTATATCTACTCAATTGTTTTTGAATTTATTAGGCTGATTACTTTAAGAATTACAGTTCATTTTGTGAACTGCACCAGCATTTAGACCTACATATTAAAGATTTTGCCATAAGTATCTTTGATGGTAGAAAATAATATATTTTGTTTATTCTAAGAGCAAGTTTGATTGAATCCTCAGCAGCCTGCCCAGTTATGAGTACATTGTTTGAAGTAGACTGACATAGTGACAGTACTGTAGCAGGTACTAAGGTATTGTGTGTTGGAAGATTTATCAGTACATAGATCAATTAAACTAATGATTGTGGTGCTCATGTGAATTTCCTGTCTTATTTGGCTTTTGCCAACCATTATTTCTCACGTATGTTACGAACCCATAAAAACTGCCCTCACTTCAATAGCCAGATGGTGAACCAAGATGGGACGCAACAACAAATATTCCTTCCAGTCATGAGATTTTTACGTGAATGTATTACTTGTGCAGATGTTGTTTGATTGTACAGTATTATAATTGTATATGCTTTATGAATATTATTATTGCAGATGTTGTATGAAGGTCTTATTGTAATTGTATATGATATACATATTGATGCAGAATATATTATACATACCGATTTGGTTGGTCACAAGTTAATAAAAAATATATAAAAATATATATTATTAGTCACAAGAAACACAGTCCTACTAGAATAAAATGTGTCCTTTGTTTTTACATGATCGTTGCTAATCATACGTTTTATTAGGGATTTATGTGAAGTTCAGTCTGAAAAGCATAGTATTTAATAAAGGAGCGTGGTTATCGGAGCAGGTTCATTCACTGGTGAACTTACATGTCAAATTGTATTTATTTATTTGTCAGGGACATGGCAAAAGCACTCTACAATATTTAAAAAACAAGCATCAGATGCATTCCATTAAGTGCTTATAGTCAACAGCTAATTTCCAATGCCTGTCCCCAATAAACTGCAGGAAAAAAAGTATCAAAAAATAAAAACAAAAAACAAAACAAAGTATCTGCATGAACACATTAGAAAAGGTACATCCACTCATATTTGCTTTGTTGAGTGGATGTACCTTTTCTAATGTATATACTGTATATATATATAAATAGTTCAATCACTTTCAACATTCAATCACTGGATGTACCTTTTCTAATGTATATATTGCTGGCATCCCAAGGGGCAGGACAAGGAAATAGTGGCCTGCCTCTTTAACCCTCTGAGGTCCGTGCTTAGCTCAGAGAGGCTTTGTGATTTTGGTGTGGTCTGATATTTATCTCAATTTAATCAATCAACAAAGTGTTTGATATTTTTATTTGAAGGACAATCACAGCTACATTTATATGCCATCAATACCGTCACAAAAGTTGTAAAAGCAACACACTAAACTATCACAAAAGTTGTGAAAGCACACACTATAGTTTTGCCAATATGCGTTTGTTCATCAAGGTCTTGGTTATGTAAGGATGTCAAAATAGTTTAGCACATCTGAGATCTAAATAGCTAAAAACCTGTTTTTATCAGAACTGGTCAAATTTATGTCAGGCTGTGGGAGGGTTATATGATATTTTCCTGAATATTCATGATCTACACCTGAGGGTTGTCCACACCTGTAAGTTCTGTCAGATGGGCCATCTCTCTCTCAAAGGCCATCAGACAAAGACAAAAGCCATCAGAGTAAGCATTTCTTGTGACCAACATCCAAGTCTGTTTGCCAACATCCAGAGCCCATTTTCTGTTTAAGATATTTATCAGTGGGCAGCAAAATCCATCCATTATCTCAAAAGTAGCCTGTTTTCTGGGTTTAAGATATTTATCTTTAAACATCTGTCTTTGGAGGAAAACGAAAGCAAAATCAAAGACATAAACAAAACAAAACAAAATAACCTATCCACTGCATCAGGAACAAAGCAAAAAACGTAAACAAAACCAAAACTCGGAATAAACTAAACACTGGGAATCTAAACAACAATAAGCACACGAACAAACAAGTTCTCGAGAGGCAAGAAACATTCATCACAATAGGTATTATCAAGCTAAGCTAGATAATGTCCAAAAGTGCGAAACAGAATGCCAGCTGGTTAAATATCCTCCTGTTAATTCTTTGCAGCAGTCTGCAATGATTCTGATTGTTTCCGTATAGCGTCACAAGACGCGGAATTCATATATTTTCACGAGTATTTGAAAACATGGGAAATAAAATAAATATCAGCATACAGTCTGTTGCTGACAGATTGCAACCATAAACACAGACAAGATGCTAGGCTATATAATGTCGGGACATTGTATTTGTTTACACGGCGATTTCACACATGGCCCCACGCCCCTCCCTGAAACTAGCACCTAGTTACCATGTCAATAGAAGGGGGACGGTACTTCCAGGTAAAACAGAGAGTGAAAGGCAAGGTTTACTTTTGGTCTAATTAACCTAATCTTAAAAATCTCAAATCGGAAAGTCACGATTCTAAGGTTTCTGTCAATGTTTTTGCCGCGTGTGAATGATAAAATCTTGCGACGTTAGAAATAGTAATATACTTATATTGCTGCTCTGATCGTCGGCGATCCAGTCGACCTCAGGGGGTTAATTCTTGGGAGCCACTGGAAAGGACACAATTTCATTTCCCAGCAGCCCGCAGTCCCACACCTGAACAAAGTCAAGTGATTGGGACTAAGAACAGCTGAAGGCCATTCAGGGGCCTATTTAAGGGACTGACTCCTATCACACTGGGAAGGAGTAGATTAGTGGCGGTGGAGAGTGTGTTGGAGAGTGTGAGAAGGAAAGTATTGTTTGGATTGCTGTTTGGAGAGAATTGTTTGGATTTGAATTGGATTGTTTGAGGACCCCGCCTTGTGTACTGACTTTTGGACTGGATTAAGGAACTGGATTGGACTTTGACTACGGATTATGGATAACGATGATGAATAAGGATTGTGGATTTACCCGAATACCCCACCCTTTGTTTTGTGTTTTGTCAAGATTTTGTTTAATATAGTGTTGATTTGTTTGTGATACTGCCTCCTCCGGGTTATTTAACTGCCTACGCCCTCTGCCAAGGTCCATATGTGTCACCCAACCCCAAGGGACACCACAATATGGTGGAGAATGCGGGCACAGGGCATCACCTATAGGCATGAGGAGGTAGTACAACTTAAAAATTTAAAATGGGGCTTTTGAACCCGGGATGGATGTCAGATCCGAAAATCTTCTCTTAGCTAGAGAAAAAGGGGAAGAAGCACTTGTCTCTGGAGCAGAGAGAGGTGAGAACACCCGCATTTTTCCAGTTTTTACAGAAATTTAAGCAGTTCAAGTCCAGTGAATAACCTGAAATGGTACAAAGGTAAGCAGAGGTTTTTTTTTAAAGTTTAGGTTACCAAAAACTGAAAAATAACGTCAATTTCAGAGTTATAAAAAAAGGCCCTTTTCAGGGAACAAGTAATGGGTTAACTTGGGTTAATAGTCACTCTGTGCAAGTCGCTGACTCTGGATCCAGCAAAAGAGCCCCAGAACATCAGGCTTCCTTCTCCATGTTTGACAGTTGGTGTCATACACTGAGGAACCATCCTTTCGCCTACTTGACGGCCTATAAAAACCCTGCGTGATGAACCAAAGATTTCAAATTTTCATAAGACCTTCTTCCAGTCCAGTCCACTGGCGGTGCTTCATGGCCCAGGCAAGCCTCTTTTTCTTATTTTTTCCATCTTAGCAATGGCTTTCTTACTGCCACTCGACCTGTCAAACCTGCAGCTTGAAATCTTCTCTTCACAGTTGAAACTGAGACTTCCTAACTTCGCCCAGTGTTAAGCTGTGCTTGAAGCTGTTGTCCTGTGAGCCACCTATCACGCAAGCTGTTGACTTTCAGAAACTTGTTTTCTGATTTTGTTGTGGCTTTAGGTCTGCCAGAC
Organism: Aldrovandia affinis; assembly: GCA_029706075.1. Classification (NCBI taxonomy): domain Eukaryota; kingdom Metazoa; phylum Chordata; class Actinopteri; order Notacanthiformes; family Halosauridae; genus Aldrovandia; species Aldrovandia affinis. Next base: position 678,926 of record JAINUG010000070.1, read on the forward strand.
CTCTTCCTGTCAGTTTCCCTTCAGTTTCCAAGTGCCTTTTGATGGTGTAGGAAACTACTCACTGCCAATTTTTTAAAATTATATTTCAGTTTTTGGTTACCTAAACTTTTTTTTTTTTTTAACCTCTGGCAGTTTACTGCTTACCTTTGTACCATTTAAGGTTATTCACTGGACTTGAACTGCTTAAATTTCAGGAGAAACTGAAAAATGGGGGTGTTCTAAAACTTTTGACCGGTAGTGTATTTGCTGTATGGAATATGGGCACCAACCCAGTGAGTGTTCCAGGAGGGAAGAAGTTGGTTGGGAGGACCCAAAGGATGGACAAGTCCAGAAGGAAAATACCACTGGTTCCCCCTAGGGAAAAGGGCTACAAGAACCCAATTAAGCCACAAATGCAGCAAAGGGAATCCAAAATAGCTGAGAAATGTGTGGGTTTAGAGGCAGAGTTGGGAGAGGCCATAGCCATGATCAAGGACAAAGAGGAAGTGATCCACAAACTGGAAAAATCTTGTGTTGACCAGAAGGAAGAAATAGTGAAGAACCAGAGACGGGCGGCTATGGTTGAGGATCGATGGCGAGTCACCGTCCGGGAGGTCCAACAGCTGAAGAGTGCCCAGACTGAGCTGAACAGTGCAAAGGTGGAGTTGAGGACCTAGGAGGAGCGCCACCTGGTGGCCGTGGGCAAATTGCAGGAGGAAAACATTGACTCCCTGAGGAAGCTGGGGAACATGGCTGTGCAGCTGGAGAACGAAAAGGCTTCTCTTGAAATTGAGGTGAGACGTGTGGAGACCCACAGCCTGGAGATGGAATAAGAGGTGAGGAACCTAACCCAGAAACTAGAGGAAGAGCATCTACAATGTTTGGACATTCAGAAATCCCAGGACAAGGCCAAAGGGTAATATGTCAGGGCCTTGTGGGATGTACAGACCAAGCTAGCTCAGAAGGAGGTGGAGCTGAGGAAAGCAGTGGAGACACATGCATCTGAGACAGAGCAACTCTGGAGCCGAGCAGAGCAAGAGCGTGAGGGAAGGCGGGAGCTAGAGGTGCAGCTGGACGAGGTGAGGATCCAACTAAGGGAACAAGCACAGCAGCTTGGACAGTTGGAGGGAGTCGAAAGTTTTTTTTTGAATCTGCAGAACCTGTCTGTAAAGCAAGAAGAAAAGATTCTGGCTTTGCAGGAATTCACCAAACCACCTCTGCAGCACTCCTGACCAAACAAAAGAAAAAGGAAGAGCTCCCTCTACTGAGAGAGAAACTACATGACTTGAGTGAGAGACTGGACCAAAAAGAAGCTCAGCACCAGACCACAGAAACCTCCTTTGTTGGAACCTTGCAAATACAAACCGAAATGCTGATTTACCTACAGGATCAAATGGAAGGTGTGAGTTAGGAATTGGAATGTGTGATCTGTATGCCCAATGTAAAAGATTCTAGCACCCAGGTGGAGATCTCGCAGCCAGTGGAGCTGACAGGAGATGATGATCAGATGGGGGAAACAAAGTGGGAGCAATGGTCCTCAGTCCCACTCAGCCGGCCGGACCTAGGAGGTGAACTGGAGGAAAAGCATGCTGGGCATGAGCTATGATGGGACCATAGTGTGGAGGAAAGCCTCTTGGCGATGGCTGAGGTCAGGTGGAACACCTGACCGTCTCCTGATGTGGTGAGTCCATCCCCATTCCTAAAGTTGAAAAGACTGCAAAGGAGACTAGAGGTTCTCAACTCAAGAGAAGCCAGAAAAAGAGCAGGCATAAATTTAAAGGGAATGACCGCATAAAACTTTTATGGAGAAGAAATTCAAATGTGGAAAAGAAATCAAAGGATAAAGCTAACTGTCATTTGAAGAGAGTATTTTCCCCAGTGGCTGAACCTAACCACCTGGAAGCAAAGTGGCAGTGGCGGAAAAGGTCAACAAGAGGATCACGGATTCTTAAACGGCACCAAGTTTGCTGGCGGAACCATGGAAAGTGGGTGAAGGCCCAAACCCGAGTCCTGATCATTCTGTCCGTGGAGGCCAGATCCAGTGTCCGCCTGTGGCCGTTTGGTAGCGGACGAGGTGAGCAACTTGTGCCATTCACTAATGACTTTCAGATGCTTGTACAGGAGGTGAATGGAGACAAAGGAGGCCAGACATTTGGTCCTGGCAGAAAACTTCCTGAGGGGACCTGGTGGCTCTCCTAGTCACCGCTGGATATGTGCCGCTCAGCCCTCCCTAGGTCAGGCATCCCAAGGGGAAGGATGAGGAAATGGGGGCCTGCTTCTTTAATTTTTCGGAGCCACTGGAGAGGAAACCACTTCATTTCCCAGCAGCCCGCAATCCCACACCTGAACGAAGTCAAGTGATTGGGACTACAGACAGCTGAAGGCCATTCAGAGGCCTATTGAAGGGACTGACTCCTATCACACTGGTAAGGAATAGGTTGATGGCTGTGGAGAGTGTTGGAGAGAGTGTAAAGGAAAGTATTGTTTAGATTGCTGTTTGGATTGAATTGTTTGGATTTGAATTGGACGTTTGGACAGGATTAAGGAACTGGATTTGACTTTGACTCCGGATTATGAATAACGATGACGGGTAAGGATTGTGGACTTTGTGTTTTGGATTCCACGAATACCCCGCCCTTTCTTTTGTGTTTTGTCAAGATTTTGTTTAATAAAGTATTGTTTTGTTTGTGATTCTGCCTCCTCCGGGTTATTTAACTGCTTATGCCCTCTGCAAACGTCCGTGCATGTCGCCCAACCCCAAGGGACGCCACAATATATATACATAGTTCAATCACTTTCAAAATATGTTTAAAACCCGTGCTCTCAACAACGGAGTATGGTCGCAGATCCACTGCTATAAAAACACCTACAGCATTTGTTATTGCTTTAGCCAGTCTGAATTACCAGCGAGAGGCTGCTTAAATGCCATGGCGAACTGGATTTGCACTCCTCTCTGTTGTTTACTTGTACCAGCGATATTCACATTCGGGTGATGCCGTCTCAAATGAGTAATTAAGTTCGACTTTCTGCAGTGACATACTCGATCTCAGTTGAACAATGCCAGCATGGGGGACTCAGAAAAGGTTCAGCATGTGCGTTAGTGCTTAACCCCCTGAGGTCGACTGGATCGCCGACGATCTGAGCAGCAATAAAAGTATATTACTACTTTATAACGTCGCAAGATTTTATCATATACACGCGGCAAAAACATTGACAGAAACCTTAGAGTCGCGACTTTCCAATTTGAGCACTGGCAAATAATATGAGATTTTTTAAATTAGGTTAATTAGACCAAAAGTAAACCTTGCCTTTCACTCTGTTTTACCTGGAAGTACCGTCCCCCTTCTATTGACATGGTAACTAGGTGCTAGTTTCAGGGAGGGACGTGGGGCCATGTGTGAAATTGCCGTGTAAACAACATACAATGTCCCGAAATTATATAGCCTAGCATCTTGTCTGTGTTTACGGTTGCGATCTGCCAGCAAGAGACTGTGTATGCTGATATTTATTTTATTATGAATTCCGCGTCTTGTGGCGCTATACGGAAACAATCAGAATCATTGCAAAATGCTGCGAATAATTAACGGGAGGATATTTAACCAGCTGGCATTCTCTCTTTCGGCGCTTGGACATTATCTAGCTTAGCTTGATAGTACCTATTGTGATTAATGTTTCTTGCCTCTCGAGGACTTGTTTGTTCGTGTGCTTATTGTTGTTTAGATTCCCAGCGTTTAGTTTATTCCGTGTTTTTGGATACGTTTTGGATTTTCTGTTTTACTTGCTTTTTTTGTTCCTGATTGTTGGTTATTTTGGTTTGTTTTGTTTATGTTTTTCCGTGTCTTCACAGAACGGATTTTGCTTTCATTTTCCTACAGATGTTTAACGATAAATAAATATCTTAAACCCAGAAAACGGGCTACTTTTGATCATGTGCCTGTGCCCACTGCCAAACAGACTCTGGATGTTGACAAACTGGCTTCTGTTGGTCGCAAGAAATGCGTACACTGCAAGATGTCAGGAAACAACAGTGCACTCCATGGGAGTGCAAGGTTTGTGATGTTCCCTTGTGTCTACAGTTGACCAGAAACTGTTTTGAGAAGTGGCACCAAAGACTGAAAGAACAGATTGTCTCACCATGTTTTAATTTTGACTATTGCTTACTCTGATGGCTTTTGTCTTTGTCTGATGACCTTTGAGAGAGAGATGGCCCATCTGACAGATCTTACAGGTGTGGACAACCCTCAGGTGTGGATCATGAATATTCAGAAATTATCATATAGCCCTCCCACAGCCTGAAATAAATTTGACCAGTTCTGATAAAAACAGGTTTTTAGCTATTTAGATCTCAGATGTGCTAAACTATTTTGACATCCTTACATAACCAAGACCTTGATGAACAAACGCATATTGGCAAAACAATTCGTCACTATAGTTTAGTGTGTGCTTTCACAACTTTTGTGACGGCAGAAAAATTTACTCTTTATAACTTGTGTGTTTGTAGATCTATTTACAAGCTGCATATGATACTGACCAAACTATTGATGGCATATAAATGTAGCTGTGATTGTCCTTCAAATAAAAATATCAAACACTTTGGAGTAAGTGTGTGTTAAGTTGATGAAATTGAGATAAATATCAGACCACGCCAAAATCACAAAGCTTCTGAGCTAAGCACGGACCTCAGGGGGTTAAAGCAAGATTGCATTCATTCAGTTCACAGCCGTGCCAAATGGAAAGTCCTGTACTAAGATGGCAAAATAAGAAAAAGAGGCTTACCTGGGCCATGAAGCACCGCCAGTGGACTACTGAAGACTGGAAGAAGGTCTTATGGACCGATGAATCAAAATTTGAAATCTTGAAATTTTGAAAGGTTTTTGTAGGCCGCAGAGTAGGCAACTGTCAAACATGGAGGAGGAAGCGTGATGGTTTGGGCTCTTTTGCTGGATCCAGAGTCGGCGACTTGTACAGAATGACTGTTAAAACACGTTAACCCATTACTTGTTTTTTTCACCTCTGGCAGTTTACCGCTTACCTTTGTACCATTTCAGGTTATTCAGTGGACTTGAACTGCTTAAATTTCAATAAAATTTTTGAAAATGGGGGTGTTCTAAAACTTTTGACCGGTAGTGTTTATATAGCCATCACAAGAGGAAGCCCAGGCAAATGCTGCCTCTAGCCCTTGTGATCCTTTAGAGCCATAGAGACTATAGCTCTCATCAGGCTACAGTCCCACACCTGGCCACCAGCTGCATTGAATGAAGCAATTGGGACTGCTGCCAACTGACAGCAGTGGAGAGTATAACAGAACTGATTGTGCTGCATTGAGGAGAGGTTGGAGGGAAGCAAGCCATGATGCAGGCCTCATACCCTTGGTTTTCTATGTTTACGTTATGGTTGGTTTTGACAAGATTCTTAAGTTGTAAAATTATTGATGGAAGACTTTATTTTGTGTTTGAGAACTCATTCATTAAATGAGTGTTCATCTAGTGGCTAGATGGAAGCCACTCCTGAGTAAAAGACATATGAGAGCCCACCTGGAGTTTGCCAAATGGCAGGACTCTAAGATCATCAGGAAAAAGATTCTCTGGTCTGATGAGACACAAATTGAACTTTTTGGCCTGAATGCCAAGCGCTACCATAAAGGTCTGATTGATGGAGTGCTGCAGAGATGGTTGTCCTTCTGCCAGGTTGTCCCATCACTGCAGAGGAACTCTGAAGCTCTCTTAGAGTGGCCATTGGGTTCTTGGTCACCTCCCTGACTAAGGCCCTTCTTGCCCGGTTACTGAGTTTGGCCGCACGGCCAGCTCTAAGAAGAATTGTGGTGGTTCCAAACCTCTTCCATTTTACACTGAGCTCCTGTGACTTTCAATGCTCAACACAATTTTATCTTGGAGGTCTATGGAGAGTTCCTAGGACTTCATGGCTTGGTTTTTGCTTTGACATGCACTGTGAACTGTGGGACCTTATATAGACAGGTGTGTCTTTCTAAAGCATGTGCAATCAATTGAATTTTGCCACAGGTGAACTACAATCAAGTTCTAGAGACATCTCAAGGATGATCAAAGGGAACATCTGAGCTCAATTTCAAGTGTCATAGCAAAGGGTCTGAATACTTATGTAAATGTAATATTTCAGTTTTTTTTTTTTTTTTTTTCAGTTCAGTTGAAGACTCTTGAATGTATTAATCAATCCTGTCCTTCTATATTTAAACCTGGGATGTATCTTAATTGCACATTTATGTTTAACCATTATAATTATAGCACTGCTGTTGTTATTGTTATTATTATTGCATAATTATTATTTATACCATTAATCATATTATATAAGGATTATTAAAATGATAGAAATGGGGGCGGAAAATGGCTGTCTGTCTGCCCCCAGGGGGGAAGCCGGCATGCTCATTGTGTGCAAAAGTGGCTCTGTGTGTGTCGGCGGCTTGGCAAGTTCCGTCTCGGAGGAGGCGGTTCAGCGTCTTTTTCACTGCTGGTCCCAGAGTTGCATTGGCAAGCTCATAGTACAAGGTGTCGGAACAGTGAAGTTAGAATAAAAATGGTCTATTCCCTGAATCCAGTAGCCTTAACAGTCAAATGCCCTTGTTTAAAAGTTGAATACTGAACTGAATACTGAAGTGGTATTACATGTTAAAAACCCCTCACTTATCCTACATGTAAACTATATTTATTTGATTTAATATAATAATTACTACACAGGATAGCAATTATGAATTAAATCACCAAATTCGTTGATAGGTAGAGCAATCTGGTGGATCAACCTTCATCAAAATATACAACTCCCAATTCAATTAAAATTAACAGCTGGTTTATTCAGTTACAACAGTTAGACAAAACATTCAACGTCCAATCTACAGACATAGGTTCAACTACCTTAACAAATACTAAATCGGAACCTCCAATATGTAGGGTTTAGTTCTGTCTCCTCAGATATTGAACATTATCGCTACCATTTCGTATCACGTCAAGCTCCGCTCTCATCTGGCCGTGACCTGAAAGACTGGATAGCCCCAACAATTATTACCCACATGGAAATAAACATTCAATTGGATATTCCGGCTTAACAAATACTAAATTCTAGACATAAAATTGACATGTAACAATCACAAAAGAGATGAAATGGAAGAAAATGATATCAAACCAAGCTTGTCTCTCTCCAAATACAAACACACGCAGCCGAGGTGTTAGCTGGAACCATCTCTTCCAAGAGAAACAGGAAAGAGAAACTATAGGAAAGGAACTCCACCAAAATCTATACATCGTGTCACCAACAGGTCAGACTTTAAGTGTTGAGGGGGTTAGCTCACTCCCTTCTTAGCCCATAATTTAATTTACGATTTGGAATTTGCAGAATTTACGAATCCTGAATTGCAGCGCAAGCCAGGTTCAGACCTTCTTTTTATATTTTTGTTTTGGATCACTTACAACCACAAGATATCTTTTCAAGGTTGCCATTGATATGCTCCTCTCATGTTGAGAATCGTGGCAATATCAAACATCACTAGGGCCTGGGGAAGTCAGCTTCGTTTATACCGAGATGCTGGTTGAGTTGATATTTGGAGAGGCATAATATGCTCATAATATGCTACGAAGTGACAAAGCCAATCATACCATGTTGACCTCCGCTTTAATCTGGCAGGCCTGTAATAATTATGTTCTCCATGATCCATAATTCCCAGCTCATAGGTAGAAGTTGTGGGCAGCTACATACCCAACTGCCCTGGCTTCACTCACAGAGTCATAAACCCGCCAAAGATGGCCTGCCTGTGCAGGATGACTAAAATGCACCTCCCCGACAAAGGGGGGAATAATTGAATTAGAAGAGGGTACAATTGGCCACAAAATTGGGAGAATGGAAAGAAATCTGAAATAAATGATTTGTAAAAAATAGTTTACTCTGTAATGACTAGATGTCATTATAGCATTATTATTATACATCAGTGTTATGGTCAGGGCATTGTCATATGAGCCAGGTTCATATTAAAACTTACAGTACCTAGCCAGACAGCTAGCAAGCATACTTGATTTCACACTAACAAGCTCATGGGGAAGTTCATTGGCTAGCTACCTAGAAGATGAAGTGCAAGTTTAACAGATTTCTTCCTTAATTTTTTTTACTGTGAGAATATTTTATTTTCTGCATGAATAATGTTGTTCTTCCTCAGGAATCAGCTACAGTAGCTAGAGGGTTGGCATGTAAGTTCTCTGGTCAATGGAAAAGTGAACCCTCTAATGACCTTCTGGTCAATTAGGTACAAGTAAGGAAGAACAAAATTAATTATTCGTGGCATGGATTCAACAAGGTGCTGGTGAACCCTGACACGATAGCCCCAGATTTTGGAGGGTTCAGCCACATCCCAAAGGTGCTCTATTGGACTGAGATCTGGTGACAGGCCATTGGAGTACACTGAACTCATTGATGTTTGTGGAACCAGCTTGAGATGACGTGTGCTTTGTGACATGGCGCATTATCCTGCTGGAAGTAGCCATTAAAAGATGGGCAGACTGTGGGCATAAAGGGATGCATGGTCAGCAACATAATTCAGGTAGGCTGTGGCATTTAAACGATGCTCAATTGGTAATAAGGAGCCTAATGTGTGCCAATAAAACATTCCTCACACCATTACACCACCACCAGCAGCTTGAACCATTGACACAAGGCAGGATGGATGCATGGATTCATGTTGTTTACGCCAACTTATGACCCTACCATCTGCATGTCGCAGCAGAAATCGAGATTTGTCAGACCAGGCAAAGTTTTTCCAATCTTCAACTTTCCAGTTTTGGCAAGCCTGTGCCCACTGTAGCCTCACTTTCCTGTTCTTAGCTGACAGGAGTAGAACCCGGTGTGGACTTCTGCTGCTGTAGCCCATCTACTTCAAGGTTCAACGTGTTGTGTGTTCAGATATGCTCTTCTGCATACCATTGTTGTAACGTGTGGTTATTTGAGTTACTGTCTGTCACAACTCGGTCAGCTAACAGGCATTTCCCCCAAGCGCCAATCAGGAGAAGTGGAAGGCACGCCAGGAATTCACAGAAACAATCAGGATCATTGCTGACAGCTGCAAATGATTACCGGGAGGATATTTAACCAGCTGGCATTCTTTGTTTCGTGGCTTGGACATTATCTAGCTTAGCTTTGTAGTACCCACTGTTGCTTAGTGTTGCTTGCCTCTCGCAAAATTGTTTGTACATGTTCTTGTTTGTTTATTAGATTCCCAGCGTTTAGTTTATTCCGTATTTTTTGGAATACGTTTTGGATTTACCGTTTTACTTGTTTTGTTTGTTCCTGATCGCTGGTTATTTTGGTTTGTTTTGTTAGTTCCTATACATGTTTTCGTAGACACGGTTTTGCTTTTGTTTCCTGCCAGCGTTATAGATAATAAATATCTTAAACGCCTCTACGCATTCTGGGTCTCTCTCTCCAACCTGCACTTGGTTCCACACCTACCACATCCCTGACACTATCGCCTTCCTGTCAGCTTGAACCAGACCATTCTCCTCTGACCTCTATCATTAACAAGGCGTTTTCTCCCACATAACTGCCGCTCACCAGATGTTTTTTGTTTTTTGTACCATTCTCTACAAACTCTAGAGACTTGTGCATGAAAATCCCATGAGATTAAAAGTTTCTGAGATACTCACACTACCCCATCTGGCACCAACAATCATTCCACAATCAAAGTCACTTAGATCACATTTCTTCCCCATTCAGATATTTGATCTGAACAACAACTGAACCTCTTGACCACATCTGCATGCTTTTATGCATTGAGTTGCTCCCACATGATTGGCTGATTAGATAATTGCATTAAGGAGCAGGTGTACAGGTGTACCTAATAAAGTGGCCATTGAGTGTATTTATACAGTACCAGTCAAAAGTTTGAGTACACCTGCTGGAAACTAGGTTTATCTCATAATTGACAATGCTTTACACCGTATACGTTTCTGTAAATACTTTAAAATAACAAAAAACACATGTAACAATGAACAAAATGAACATCAAAGAAATGTTCAAGAAAATTATATTGAAAATTGAATCTTGGATTCCTCAAAATAGCCACCCTTTTCCGTGATAACAGCCTCACAAACACGGGCCATTCAATTAATACGTTTCAGCAGGAAATCACCCGATATGTCTTCCCAGCTCTCCTGCAGCAATTCCCAGAGGAACTTGTGGGTTGCTTTGCTTTGACTCTTCTGTCCAGTTTGTCCCATACAATTTCTATGGGATTGAGGTCTGGACACTGGGCAGGCCAGGTCATCAGTTTGAGTTGTCCTTCACGTGCTTCCTTTACCAGGTAGTTCTTGTACAACTTCAAGGTGTGTTTTGGGTCATTATGGCTTTAATAAAGACAAGCGCATGAATATTAAATTAGGTCCTTTTTACATTGAATTAATAAGGATACTATTAGCTGGAGTGCTCTCTATCAAATCAATAGGGCCCAAACTTTGAGAATATGCACTTCTGGGGAGATACTGCCAAAATCATTGTGTTTACAATCCCTCTCTCCATATCATCATAAGAATATGCACTGTCATAAAGGTGTTTGACGTATACATAAATAATGCCATTTGAAAATATTTTAAATAGACAATCGATGAAAGTATAATAAATGATGAAGCACCATACTGATGTTAAAAAATATATTTTAAAACTATTTAAATGTTTAAAAAAGCTATTTAACTCTGATACAAAGGAGTGAATGTAATTAATAAATGCTGAATATGCTGTGAAAATGATGTGTTCCTTGTTTCCACACTCCTGTGATTTCAAAGACATATAGTTTAGCAGGATATTTCATTTGTGTAAGTGTCTGGTGTTTGTGGCTAGCTTGCATGATATTAAATCCATGGCTTGGAACATTTTTTAGTTAATTAGAGTCAATCAATCCAAACTCTGCTTACTTACTGGTGTGAAACAGGACTATAATGAGCAGGAATCAGCAAGATGATTGGAAAACACAAATTACTACAGTTAAAAAAAGAGAAACTATATTATTACACAGACTGGTTTGGATACTGATGCCCGTTGAATGGAAAAGTGGACTCAAATAATACAGTGTTTGATTGTGATGAATAAAATATGTATGTACACTACCGGTCAAAAGTTTTAGAACACAACTTGTGTTCTAAAATTGTGCCCTTTTTTTCACTTGAATGTTGTAAGGCAAAATATGTAAATAAAGCTGGAAAAAGATGGATTTTATGTACTTTCATTTCAGGCTGTAAGACAAAAAAAGTGACTATTTCAAAAGGGTATGATGACTTTCTATAGGCACTGTACATTCTCTAATGTGACATGAAGAAAGATTTTGCTACAGTATGAGACAAAATTAAGATAACTTAAAATTAATTAAGATTAACACAATTAATTATGATTACTCACCAATGAAATATTCAATGAATTAGCAGGCTTGTTAATTAAGCAAAATAAATATAAAATGGTCAGTTTAAAGGTTAGATTTCAGCCTCCTCTATTCTCAGCTCACCAGCCACCACTGCTTTTGACTCATTTTGAATGTTTCCAAAAATCTCAATTTGAATAAAATCCGTGCCACATGAAACTCAGATTTGATGTCAGTGCACTGGCCCTAAAAGTCTGACGTGTTCTAATTTGGTGAGAACCTGTATAATACTGAAAAAATATTGTAGAAGAGTTCAAGAGTTCAATCTTATAACAAAAACTAGTAAACAGATGAACTAAAGTACTTGCAAACTAATTGCAATGATTAGTTTGAATAGTATTTGTCCTTTGGCAAAAAAATATCATCTACATTGGTACTGGAATGGCATAAGGAGACTGGTGATTTTCAGATTTTTAATGTAAACACCGTGCAACCAACCACGGTGACTGCGCAGTGTTTAATTAATCAATTTTGACCCCTATAAATGTATATATCAGTGGCAGCTGGTGCCCCAAAAGTTTGAGGAGGATGGGAATGCGTTGCATCATTGGGTGTGGCACTGCCACTGGTTGTGTGTGGGAGGGAGTGTCTATGAATTTTATTTTTTATAGTTAAAAGAAAATAGTTTAAAAATAGTTATGACTGACTGAAGTCAGGTAACAACATTTACAGCTCCCCGTGTAAGGTAGTCAAAAGGCTGACAGCTGTGCTTTGGATTGATGTTGTGGTGTGGGAAACAGGGACCCCATCCCCTCCCACGTATGCAGGGAGGAAACCTGCACTGTCACCCTCCCCATCCTGAAGCACCCGCAGCATCATGGACAGCACTGGCATCTTCACCATCCACTCCAAAATGGACAGGGCCAATTATTAGATAATGAAGCGGGCCTAATTCCCAAAGTGTGGCCAGCTGCAGCGGGTCAGGATAACAGGATAACAAGATAACAACTATCTACTTATAAAGGCACCTTCCTTCAGGTTGTTGAACCACTCCAAAAACGAACTGTGCTATTTCTTCCAGATTCAGATTAAGAACGAAACTCCCAAGACCACACAATGGACCCTGTTGAGACACTTTCCTAAGCCCCATCCCATGCAGTCCATAGATTACGTTTCCTTAATTTTGTTCTGCAATATAGGAAGCACACATTTGTTTTGATACTCACTGAATTTTGCCAGAAATATTGTTGACAGAATTTATAGAGTCCTAAGTTACAATAGCTACACAGATAGCAACGAACATTGAATTAAAGACTATGATCCAAATGAGTTAATGAGACAAGATCGTTTTCAGAACTGGCTTCCAACATTGCAATCAGTTCATTCATCACAGATCAGAGACTGAAGCGGCAGTGTTCCCATTATACGGACCAGCATAATCGCATAGTCTCTTCCGTCTGCTAAACAGTGGCTTCACTCTATGGAGATTTCTGTAACCGTGTATACGTAGGTCAAAATCGCATTGGTAGATAGTTAAACAGTATGCATTGCTGCTGCTCTCCTACCATAAATGGCGAGAGAGGACAAGTTAACTGCCTATGACAATTTGCAATGTCTTTGCTTGCAATCCAAACACAAAGCTGAGTAATTAGTTTTAGGGAGAAGATGAAGGCTAGTGACAGCTTGGTAGACACCAGAACTGAATTGATTTCATGTTGTAAGGGTTCCTACTCACTGCCAGAGGGCGGCATTGGACTTTTGTGTTCCCTGGTTGTGTCATTGTATAATTGGTTAATTGTTTTGAGTGATTCCACCAGTGCCTTGTTTCCTGCCATTGTTTAAGATGCCTGTTTTCTTTGTTCTGTCTTCAATGGTTATTCCCTGTTTGCTAATCAGGGTTACCGTTTGATCCTTTGTTGTACAATTCGTGTTTGTTTTGTGTTAGTGTTTTATTATTTATACTCATGTTTATTTTCTTCCCGTTTGAGTTTTGTTCTCGTGTTTTCATTAGTTCCGTCATATTAAATGCATTTTCAGTTTATTGTATTGCTACTTCTGGCTTCGTCTCTGCGCCTGGGTCACATGTCTGCATCATTTCATATGTGGCTTTCAGCCTCAGGCCTTCACCACCCCTGGCTTGCCATAGCATTATATACTTGTATACGCACAGGATACAGTGGATTATATTTTATATATAACGTTACAGTATTTTCTTTATATCTAGATAGCCAGTTGATTAGTTAGCTAGTTTTTATGTCTAATTTGCTCTTTATATTTCAAATGGTTAGATATAGAGTACAAGCCATGCATATTTTTTGGAGCACCATTGTGTTCTATAACTGACTTGTTAGGTTTATTAACACCAGTTACTTATGTAACTCAGTAATTTGTCTAAATCCAAAATGAGCGGTGTCATAAAAGCAAAGACTCATAAGAGGACCCAGTAACCTGAAATAACTTCTCTGGATTGTGCCTGTCTCATCTCAGACCACTACCTGTGCAGTGGTGGCTATCTAGCAAGTAAAACTAAGCTGGTTTATTTTCTTATTAACTAGGTAAGTTAGGTAAGTTGGAGATAAAACACTGTTTAAATGTATGTTCAGTCCATCTCTACTGATGTATACATAAAAGGCCACTTGTTAAAAAATGGCAAAGTAAATATCCATCTTGGTTCACCTTTTAATAAAAAATAACAGAGTAACAGCAATGGCAAGACAAGCAGGAAATTATAACACGTTAGTAAGTGGCCTGATGGCTAAACCCAAGTGAGGACACAGCATACAGGAAACATAATACTAACTAATTCTAACATGATTGTTGAACAAATAATTTTTCTTTATTTCATTAAAATATCCCAATATGTATTTTATATCAGAAAAAGACTAGTTGGAGGCTAAAAATAATAATAGATGGCTAGCTAGCATACATTTGTCAGCCAGTTTTTCATTGTAAGTATTTTATTGAATGTACATGAACTCAAGCTATGACCATTAAATGGCAAGCCATATACTTTTACTATGTTGAAAACCATTGCATGTGGGAAAGCACTGTCATAACATGGCACTCTTACTTGCAATTCCCTAATTTTCAGAATTGTTAACTCTTATGGTCATTTAAACATATTTTCTTCTCTTGAACATATGAAAGTTTATAGCAATGTGATGTGTATTGCTCGCATTTTACCTCCTTGTTCACTTCTGTCAAACTAACTGCACACACCTTTATGTTCTGCATGAACCCTTTATCATTTATATATATTTGTTTTAATCCAATGCCTCCTGTCGAATAGACATTAGACATTACCAAATATAGACAACCTTGCACCTGGTGAATTCTAAGGCACATAAGTTAAAAATGTGCTGTGGATATTAATAATCATGACTCAATAAACATAACCACCTGGCATGCACTCATGCTCTTGCAGTCGGGATGAAAATGTAATTGTTGGTGGTGTTGCCATTTTTTCAGACTGTGCTGATTTCAAGGTGCATTGCTGCTAAAAACTGCATTGCCAATGGAAGTTTTTTATGCAACATAACATAACATGGGGGCACATTGTGTGCATTGCATTTACATATGAACAACCTCCTTCCATTCACATCTATGTACAAATCAATTTCTTGATGGTTAAAGTGTTATTAAGTAAAGCAAGTAAAATAAAATATAACTTTCACTTTGTAAAATAAATTGAATAGTAGAAACCTGCACTATGAAATGGTAGTCATCACTGAAAGGTATTTCAGCAAAACTTAAAGGCAATGACAATTACATGACACTGAATTTACATGTGGCCACAAAAAATGCTAACATTCAAAATTGTACATTTTCTGGGGGCTTCTGCTGCTCCTCTGTGCCTGCAGACGCCACACACAACTTCATTCTTTTTACCTGTTATGTGCCGGCAGACACTACCCACAACATTCATCCTGTTGTATGCCTACTATTTACCTCAGGCTCGCTGGAGGCTAATGTCTCAATAATTTTCACTCCTTTCAGGTCCTTACCACAAAGGACTTGACTAATGATCCATGGACAAAATGAAGCATTTAAATTTCTTCATTAATCATTCATCTCCAGCTCATTGAAAATGTTAAACTTCCACCAAATTAAGATAGAATATTGAAAAGTGATTGAGGGAGACAGTTATTTGAAAAGAAAAATAAATAAATATATAAATAAAAGTGCACAGAGAAAAGTGCCTAGCAGAATGACACAGGCATATAGGTATACAAAGGTATCGAAGATTACTAAGGTTTTAGTAGGCTAATAATATATCGAAATCTGTGGAAGCTACTGTCAACACCTCCAGTAATTATTCTCTCTTCCAATTAATGGTGACATAGATTAATTATCAGATGAGGCAAAGCCAATTGCGATCATTCACCCAGAGCTAAAATTAGATCATTCCTGACAACAGCATGAAAGTCACCTGCTTCATTGTTATGGATTTGATGCAAGTAGAAAGGATGGCAAAGCTTGCTGGGAGGTGAGTGAATTGTCTGTCACAGGTGAATGTCCAATTACAGTTTTTATCTGAATTGTACACTTCTTTATGTTCTAAACCAGCATCCAAAGCGGGCTGCTTGTTTGCTATGGCCTCATCTGTGGTAGTTGAGTTGTCTATCAAGGAGTGCAGGAATGCAGAGATGAGATGAATAGTTTCTGACAACTTCTCCTATTTAAATGAGCAAACAGAATCAATGAATTCTGACGAATTAAGAAACAAAGCGTTATTCCTGAGCCAAACATGGATGACATTGGTATCAAAACAATGGGGTGATTTTTCCTCTACTTCTCACTCTCGTTTACAATATAGTAGATTGCAGAGTATGTCTTTTTTATTTTAGAAGAGAATGAACAAAAAAGAGCCTGGTGAACAGAGTGCAGGTTCAGTGCACAACTGTTTTAAAAAGCCTCTGCAACCAGTCTTTCTATTAAACTGCCTGGCACTGTCAACCAGCATGGGAATCTGAACCAACCCAGCCATGCAGAAATTCTCTGACTTACAATTATATCAGGAACCAGATCTAGGATTACTGTCCTCTGGGAGCAGGGCAGTGGGCGTCTGCTCCAATCATGACTGGCCATTCACACTCACTACACAGCCCTCTCCTGCTAGCCATTGTCAATTATGCTATCCCTAGTGTAAACTCACTAAACATAAAATGAACAAGACAGAGTCTGGTAGTGTTGTTTCATACTGACAGCCTGACCCACCACCCTACCCCCCATCCCATGAAGTCACTTTGAAGAAAAGTAACACTCACCCCAGTGAAGATTAAAGAACAAGCTTAATAGACAATAACAAATGAAGGAAAGTGCTGTAGCTCCAATGGCCAATCTATTCATCCATAAAGAAGATTTATTCTGACATGATGAAAGCGTGCTTTGTTTTTACCCTGTGCATATCACAATGTGTGAGCAGAGGCTATTGTTAAAAACATCTGACAGTGTCGATTATTACTCCAGTGTGAAAAGGAAGATATGCATGCCATGTGAGTCTTTCTACTGACAGCCACATTTTAGTCATTTGCATTATTATATAGCCAAAATTCAATCTACAATGTTCAAGTGGTACACCAGCATTAATCGAATCTTGGACCAAGCTTTCTTCAAGTTTTCACCAAGATACAGGAGAGGCAGAGGTTTGGCAGGCATACAAGGAACACAACAGAGAAATAAATCATAGAAATACAATCAGAGATTCGGCAAAGCCACAACCCCACCTGCTGACATTTCACTTTTTCATGTGTGGTCCCTTTCTTTTCCATAAGTATTTGGAGATTCTGGTATGTACACTTTCCCAGTAGCCTAATGGAGTTGACAGTTAAGGGGTTAATAGGGCATTGGGCCAGCACGAGACACCAGAACAGCTTCAGTGCGCTTTGGTATAGATTCTACAAGTGTCTGGAATTCCATTGTAGGGTGTGGTGCTCTGCACAGGGCGTGTATGATGCGTCAGTGCAGTAGTACTGGGGTAGTAGTGCTTGTAGTTAGTGCATGCTGCATGCTGCTCTCTGCTTGCTACTTTCTGCTTTCAGCTACTGTCGCCGGCTAGCCCTCTTTGCAGGGGGTGAAAAGAGGAGCCGAGTGCGTAAGTCTCCTCCTGCCGGTACACAGCCTCTCCACCGCCAAGACTCCTACAGTGCCTCCTCGTGGCCACACACGGTAACTGGTACCTCGCGGTTCCAGGCTAAACTGTAAAGGGGATCTCGGAGCAGCAGTGGGCCCCAGAGACAAGGTGTGCAGGCCCGCCGGCGTGCGGACACGCCCTGGCACCTGTCAACCACTGTCCCAGCTATGGGTAAATAGCGGGCAGATGGGGCTCTGCCATGGTAGGCCACCCATCTAGGAGAAGGTCACTCCGAACAAAAACCACAGGCGCTGCTCGCGCCTGGCTCCGCACCGTATACCACCTGAAGGTGTGCAGCAAGGGCGGACGAGGGCTTTAAGCCTGAAACGGCCAGAGTAGGGCTGTGAGGAGTTGCGCCCCACAGTCCTTAATAAGCAATGTATAGCTTTCATGGAGACACAAGACATCGGAAATCCTATACTTCCAGCGGCGGGAGTCCGCAGGAGCCACGCAGCGGACGGTGGTGCTGGTCCTCCTCCGGGAGGACACTATGACGACTGGACCCCAAACCCTCTCCAACGGAGAGGAAGGGTTCAGTCTGACCACAGCCCACTGACCAATGCACTCTTGCGCTGTAGGAGGCCATTTATTATGGCAACCTACAACGCAAACACAGTGAGGGAGGAGGCGAGGTTGGAGGAGCTAGCGCACTGTGCCGAGGAAAGGGGAGTGGAGATCCTGGCAGTCCAGGAGCACAGGAGAGTGCACACTGACCAGCCAATCAACTATCGCAGAGTGGGGGGGTGCACGTTCATCACCTCATCTGCATGGCGGAATGATGCCCAGGCAGCAACAGGTGGCGTGGGACTCATGGTGAGCCCCCGAGCACGAAAGGCCCTCCGTAGGGTGCACCCGCACACCAACAGGATCCTTAGTGCCGATTTCGAGGGGAGCCCAGTAACAACGGTCATGAGTGTGTACTCTCCCACCAACGTAGCACTGATCGAGGAATTGGAAAGGTTCTACGATGACCTAAGAACAGCGATACACCATGTGCCAGCTCACAACTTTCTGATAATCCTGGGGACTTCAACGCGAGACTCGGACCAGAGGACGCACCCTTCACGTACCACACCAATACCAACCGCAACGGAGAACATCTAGCTGCTCTTCTTACGGAACATGAGCTACTGGCTGCCAACACCCTGTTCCGTAAGAGAATGGGCAAGAGATGGACGTTCCAGGACCGAGCCACCAGTATGCGGCGTCAACTGGACTACATACTGGTAAGGAGGAAGTGGAGGAAGTCCATCCTGAACGCAGAGTCCTACAGCACGTTCGACTCTGTAGGCTCCGATCACCGTGTGGTTGCTGCGAGGCTGCGCCTGAGCCTGAGGGTCCCCAAGAGCGCCCCGAGGGCCCGGCCCGACTGGGAAGCCTTCGCGGGAAGCCCTGAACTCCAGGCCAACTACACAGCGGAGGTGAGAGGCCGCCTACATCTGCTGGCCGAGGAGGGGGAGCCAACGACCTACGAGCGGTTCCTCTCCGCCAGCGAAGAGGCAACCAGGAAATGGGTACCGACGAAGGGGAGACATAGAGCCTCCCTAGGTCCAAACACCCAGAGGTTGTGCGAGCGCGGACACGGGTGGAAGAGGCACGCAGAAGCTTTGTGAGAGAGGGGACCGCGGAGAGTCAGGAGGAGCTGAACGGCGCCAAACAGCAGCTGTTCAGCACCTATGACAGGATCAAAGGGGAGGAATTGATGGAGAAGGTGAAGAAGGTGGAGACAGTACATGGCGAACGGAGATACAAGGAGTCATGGAAGGTCATAAACGAGATGAGTGGGCGCAAGAGGTCGAGGGAGGGACAGCTGGCAGGCTGCAGCCCAGAGGAGAGGGTGACCTCCTGGTTCACCCACTTCCGGGATCTCCTAGGCACCCACCCAACAGTGGACGGAGCTGAGGAAGAGATACCTGCAGTCCTCACAAGTCTTGAAATTGACGATGGCCCCTTCACAGCTACGGAGTTTGCCACAGTGAAGTCCACCCTGAAGGAAGGAAAAAGTGCTGGACCGGACGGTATCCCCCCAGAGGTCCCTAAAAACTGCGATCTCGATGACATCATACTGGAGATTTGCAACCAGGCTCTGATAGAAAACATCAAGCCCGATATATGGTCCCTCTCCAACATCATCCCGGTGCCCAAGTCTGGAGATCTGGCTAAGCCTGACAATTATCGTGGCATTAGCCTGACCTGTGTCATAGCGAAAATGTACAACCGCATGATACTAAACCGGATTAGGGACGCCATTGACCCACACCTGAGGGATAACCAAAATGGCTTCAGAAAGGGAAGGACCACCGTAGGCCAAATCCTGGCCTTAAGGAGAATCATTGAGGAGGTGAAGAAGAACAACTTGACAGCGGTGCTGTGTTTTATTGATTTCAGAAAGGCATTTGACTCAATAGACAGAAGCACACTGCTGAAAATCCTTAAGGCTTACGGGGTCCCCCCGAATCTACTCCGGGCCATAGAGGCCATGTACAAGGGCACAAGAGCCAAGGTTGTAACCCCAGATGGCATCAGCGAGGAGTTCAACATCCTAGCAGGGGTGCAGCAGGGGGACACTCTTGCCCCCTTCCTCTTTATCGTAGCCCTGGACTACGCGCTTAGGAAAGCCATCAACGGGCGGGAGCAGGAGCTTGGCTTCACAATTACACCGAGGAAGTCCAGTAGAAGCCCTGGCATAGCCCTGGCAGACCTAGGCTACGCAGATGACATCTGCCTGGTGTCTGAACGCGTGGAGCAGGCACAGGAACTCCTGAACAGAGTGGAGGTGGAATGTGCTAGGGTTGGCCTCAGACTGAATGCAAAGAAGACTGAGGTAATCACCTATAACATCCACATGGACCATCCGCCGATTACAACATCAGAAGGCAACACTCTGCAAGAGGTCAATGACTTCAAATACCTGGGTTCCTGGGTGAACTCCACAGAGCAGGACCTTAAGGTCAGGAAGGCTCTGGCGTGGAGGGCCCTGAACGGTATGTCAAGAGTGTGGTGCTCAAATCTCCCCCGACACATAAAGCTGAGCCTATTCCATGCCACTGTGGAGTCTATCCTCCTGTATGGCTGCGAAAGCTGGACCCTGACGCCCACCCTGCAGAAGTCCCTGGATGGGTGCTACACCAGAATGCTACGAGCAGTTCTGAACGTAGACCAGAACATCCACATTAACAACAAGGACCTGTACGGGCGGCTGCCGAGGCTCAGCAGGAAAGTAGCATCCAGGAGGATGAAGCTGGCCGGCCACTGCCACAGACATCAGGAGCTCCCAGTCAGCAGGCTGGTCCTGTGGGAGCCAACACACGGGCATCGGTCGCGGGGACGTCCCGTGCTAACGTACGTGGACGTGCTGAAGACAGATGTGGGAGCTGAAAGATCTTCGGAGCTGGCCGGGTGTATGGAGAACCGAGAAGATTGGAGACTCCGATGGAAGCTCGTCTGAGGACGACCTAGAGAGATGCAACACCATTCTTCCACAAGAAATTCCATAATTTGGTGTTTTATTGATGGTGGTGGAAAACGCTGTCCAGAAGCCACTCTAGAATCTCTCATGTGTTCAGTTGGGTGCATCTGGTGACTGAGACAGCCAGGAAATATGGTTCACATCGTTTCATGCTCATCAAACCATTCAGTGACCAGTTGTGCCCTGTGGATGGGGGCGTTATCACCCTGGAAGAGACTACTCATCAGGATAGAAATGCTTCACCATAGGATGTATTGTCAATTACCTTTCCCTCTAAGGGGTTGACTGGGCCTAAATCACCCCAGAAAAATGCACCCCACACCATACCAGAGCCGCCAGAAGCCTTCACCATGGGAAACAAGCACTCCAGCCTGTAGGTTTCTTTTGGCGTGCATCCCACAAGCACTCGTCCACTTGTTGAAAACAGGGTGAAGGATGGCTCATCTGACCATACAACTTATTTCCCACTGCTCAGTAGACCAGTGCCTGCATTCTTTGCACCACTTTACTCACAAACATGCATTTTTAGGTGTAATAAGTGTAACAGGTATGACCTGTGACGGTGCTCGGCCACACCCCTACCTGGAGATAGGTCGACCCTTTAAATATGCACTTCCCTTTTGAATCAAGGAGCCCGTGAATGCATTGTTTGGTGTCCTCTCGCTGCGTTTCTTTGTCCTCGCTGGAAGAGTTGTGCTGGTTATCCCTCGCTGGAAAAACTCATTCCGGTATGGCTTAACTCATTCTTTGGCAGCAATTCTGGTTAGTATAGCGATATACATGCCCTGCCGAAAACTGTACGTTGTAGGGTGCAATCGTTTCTCTCGTAGCAGTTGCCTGGGTTGGCTTTCATACCGCTCAGTGGGCACACTCAGCGCCTTACAAAACAGTATGTTGCATTTGGATGAGGTAATGTCTTAACGGCAGTGTTAGCATAATGGTTAGGGAACTGGGTTTGCAACTGAGAGGTTGCTGGTTCGATTCCCAGGTGGAGCACTCCCTTTGTACCCTTGAGCAAGGTACTTAACCCTGAATTGCTTCAGTAAAATATCCAGCTGTATAAATGGATTGAATGTAAAGAAAATGTAAACTGTGTACGTTGCTCTGGATAAGAGCGTCTGCTAAATGCCTAAAATGTAAAAATGTAAACTAAATACTAGCCGTGGTTTGGAAGTGGACGCTAAAGGGTACAACATATCCTAGCATTATAGCAGCTGCATTGTGTGGAGGGGAGATCAGTTTGCAACTTCATTTTTAACATGCTTGCTAGGTATGTATCACTCTGCTACTATACCCTTTATGCTTCGCATAACCCTAATTAGCTAACGGCAGTGATAAGTTGAATACCGATGGTCCCTGACGATACATAGCCTTTGTAATGTGACTGTGCGTTTGTAAACAGCGCACCGGTGCTATTCCTCATAGGCCTCGCTGGCCACTGCCAAGGGTTCAGGCCTGCAACAAGCTAATCTCAGGTGCGTCCATGCCCATGGTTGTTTTAAGATATGTTTGGGTTTGAAGGTGTATCCATGCATACTATTGTGTGTTTTATTGTATTAAATCATCCTCCTATTTCACTGTAGACGCGGCGGCAGTATCTGGTGCACTACGTAGCCTATGCCCTCTGTAGCTACATTAAGACAAGGTATGCGCTATCATTTAAAATAAAAACGCAGTGACTTATGCTTTATAACCATAGGGAAACTAGTGCTGTGTGGTCCACACTAGTGAAATGTTTGGGTGTTTCATGCTGTATCATTGTCATGTATTCCTTTATTGTGGTATATTTTATGATGCTTATGAAATCAGTCATGTGTTGTGTCAATGCCATTTTTGTATGTTTTGATAACAGTTATCGAGATCAGTCAGAGTATTTTAAGGGGATGGTGTATTCCACCCTAATGCTGTGGCTTAACTTATTTTAAGATGAATAATTAAAGTGTGTGTAATGTAATTGTGATGTTCTGAGTATGGCCAGAGGCGGCACTGAGCTAGCTTTGCTTGTCTGTTTTAGGACTTGCCTATTCGTGTTACCACTTTCGACTTTGACCACTGTTTTCCCACTGCTAAAATAGTGTTAACACCAATGTAAGGCAAAGCACAATTATGTGGATTATTTTGGTTGACCGTTTTGTTAGTTGTTTTGCCTAAGCCAGCTTCCCCCCCTTTGCCTACCTCTTGTCCCCTTTGCCCCCATTCTTTGCGCCCCTGTACGACACTAGAGTTCCAGCCCTTGGCTTTTTCCTCCACTCCTGGTTTCGGTTGCCCATTAGAGGGTGTTGCAGTGCAGCAAGATAATCACAACCCCTAAAGAGTGCCTATAGTGGGGTGGGTGTATCAAGATAATCATCCATAAAGAGTGCCCATAGTGGGGTGTATTCTATTTTTGCTGAGTACTAAGATAATCACAACCCCTAAAGAGTGCCCATAACAGGGTGTAACCCACGTTGCTGTGCATTGACACCCTAGCGCCATCCCTTGAACTGCCCCCTTAGTGCTTTTTATGGCTCAGACCATGTAGACTCCTGCGGGTGAGCGTGCTCCTGGGCCTTGCTCCTTTCTCCCCCCGTTCTTGCCTGTTCTAGTAAGGG
Organism: Aldrovandia affinis; assembly: GCA_029706075.1. Classification (NCBI taxonomy): domain Eukaryota; kingdom Metazoa; phylum Chordata; class Actinopteri; order Notacanthiformes; family Halosauridae; genus Aldrovandia; species Aldrovandia affinis. The sequence continues at coordinate 702,457 of JAINUG010000070.1, forward strand.
AAGTAGTACCTCTTCTTTTCATTTGGTCCCTTTTCAGTTAATTAGTTTTTGTGCCTGCCAATCTATGGTGTCTTTGTATCCCAACGCTCTGTCCCCAGTGAGCCTCTAAAAAAATATGACAACCAAGCCAAGAGACAAATAAAGATATTTTGTATTTTTGTATTACAGCCTCTGTGTAAGTTCATTTAATTGAACCTCCTTGTGCAGGGAAGTACTTACCAGGTCAGGATCTCTCACCTGTTAAATGAGAGTGGCGTAGTCACTAACTTCATTGGTTAACTGCCAGGCTCAACGGCCTCAGCAGGTTACATAAGGAATTTATGCACTGCAACCCGACCATAGTATCCCTCTCTGTGAAGTTCTCAACAGACTGTTCTTGATGAAACTGCCTGCTCACACTATAAATTAATATTAGCAGTCAATGGATTCAGAGTTTGTCTGTGCCTTCCTTTTTTTTACATTTATTTCTGAATTTTTTCCCCCATATTCTTCCAATTTGGTAACCAATTGTACCCTCTTCTAGTTCAGCTATCCCCCCTCATACTGTGAGTTCATTGCCACAAATCTGGGACCGGCAGTGACAAAGACAAATTGAATTGCCTCCTCCGAGATTGTATTCGCCAAGCCATTGACCGTTACTCCAACAAACACAGATTTCAGTCGCTTTAATGCAACAAATTCATGGCAGTTTTCCTCCCCCCTACCCCTGGGGGCAGGCTGTTAATCGTTGCCCCTGAATGGGACCCTTGGCCAGAGCTGGGCTGGTGTATATAGGTTGTATTTGAGCTTTAACTTAGAGAAACCTCTCTACGGATGTCACCGTCACTGGCAGCGTAAAATTCTTAGACCTTTCTAAAACAGTTTTTAAGACTTAACATATTGAATCTGTTGATACACCAACTAAAATGTTTTAGTTCACACCAATAAAACTTTCTCCTAAAATGTTTTAAAACCGCCTTGTCTCGTCTCGCATCTTTGATCCGAACTGGGCCACGGCTAGCTAAGTCAACTAGCTAAAACCAAGTGTTGTAACTAATACTACTATTACAAGTAAAAAACCTAGGTGCTACTCTAGATGCTGATTTGAGCTTTCAGCTCTCATATAAAGAACATAACCAAAGTTCCATTGTATCATCTTAGAAACAATGTACAGCCTTTTCTTGCACAGGTGGACACAGAGAGGTTAATACATGCTTTAGTTAAGAGTAGACTTCATTACTGCAATGCTCTTTTTTCCCCAAAAAATCTATTGTCCATCTGCAACTTGTTAAACTGTCAAACACGGAGAAGGAAGCGTGATGGTCCGGGACTCTTTTGCTGGATCCAGAGTCGGTGACGGCGACTTGCACAGAGTGACCCACGTTAACCCATTACTTGTTCTCTGAAAAGGGCCTTTTTTTATAACTCAGAAATGTACATAATTTTTCAGTTTTTGGTAACCTAAACTTTTTTTAACCCCTTTTTAACCTTAAGCGTTTACCACTTACCTTTGTACCATTTCAGGTTATTCAGTGGACTTGAACTGCTTATATTTCAGTAAAAACTGGAAAATTAGGGTGTTCTAAAACTTTTGACCGGTAGTGTACCTTTGACCTGTTCCTCTCTATCATCCTCATTTTTTCTCTTCCTTTACTTCTCAGCATCAGATGCATATGTTGTTTTGTTGCTATTGCACTTAACATGGCAGACACCAGCAGACATTACCATAATAGCATAATTGGTGAGCATGATGAGGGGGAGGGGGGAAATTCAGCTCAGATTCAAAATTATTCATCCATCCATCCATCCATCCATCTTCTACCGCTGATCCGGGTCGGGTCGCAGGGGCAGCAGCCTAAGCAGGGAGACCCAGACTTCCCTCTCCCCGACCACCTCGTCCAGCTCTTCCGGGGGAATCCCGAGGCGTTCCCAGGCCAGCCGAGAGACATAGTCTCTCCAGCGTGTCCTGGGTCTTCCCCGAGGCCTCCTCCCGGTGGGACGTGCCCGGAACACCTCACCAGGGAGGCGTCCAGGAGGCATCCTAACCAGGTGCCCGAGCCACCTCATCTGGCTCCTCTTGACGCGGAGGAGCAGCGGCTCTACTCTGAGCCCCTCCCGGATGACCGAGCTCCTCACCCTATCTCTAAGGGAGAGCCCAGACACCCTGCGGAGGAAACTCATTTCGGCCGCTTGTATTCGCGATCTCGTTCTTTCGGTCACTACCCACAACTCGTGACCATAGGTGAGGGTAGGAACATAGATCGACCGGTAAATTGAGAGCTTTGCCTTTAGGCTCAGCTCCCTCTTCACCACGACAGACCGATGCAGCGTCCGCATCACTGCCAACGCCGCACCAATCCGCCTGTCAATCTCCCTCTCCATCCTTCCATCACTCGTGAACAAGACCCCGAGATATTCGAACTCCTCCACTTGGGGCAGGATCTCCTCTCCGACCCGAAGAGTGCACTCCACCCTTTTCCGGCTGAGAACCATGGTCTCGGATTTGGAGGTGCTGATTCTCATCCCAGCTGCTTCACACTCGGCTGCGAACCGCTCCAGCGAGAGTTGAAGGTCACGGCCCGATGAAGCCAACAGGACCACATCATCTGCAAAGAGCAGTGACCCAATCCTCAGGCCACCGAACCGGACCCCCTCAACGCCCCGGCTGCGCCTAGATATTCTGTCCATAAAGGTTATGAACAGAACCGGTGACAAAGGGCAGCCCTGGCGGAGTCCAACCCTCACCGGGAACAAGTCCGACTTACTGCCGGCAATGTGGACCAAGCTCTGGCACCGGTCGTACAGGGACCGAATGGCCCGTATCAAGGGGCCCAGTGCCCCATTGGGACACCCCATACTCCCAGAGCACCCCCCACAGGACTCCCCGAGGGACACGGTCGAAAGCCTTCTCCAAGTCCACAAAGCATGTGTAGACTGGTTGGGCAAACTCCCATGCACCCTCCAGGACCCCGCGGAGGGTGTAGAGCTGGTCCACAGTTCCATGACCAGGACGAAAACCACATTGCTCCTCCTGAATCCGAGGTTCAACCATCTGACGGACCCTCCTCTCCAGAACCCCTGAATAGACCTTACCAGGGAGGCTAAGGAGCGTGATCCCCCTGTAGTTGGAACACACCTTCCGGTCCCCCTTCTTGAAGAGGGGGACCACCACCCCGGTCTGCCAGTCCAGAGGCACTGCCCCCGATGTCCACGCAATGCTGCAGAGTCGTGTAAACCAAGACAGCCCCACAACATCCAGAGCCTTGAGGGACTCCGGGCGGATCTCATCCACCCCCGAGGCCCTGCCACCACGGAGCTTTTTAACCACCGCGGCGACCTCAGCCCCAGAGATAGGAGAGCCCACCCCCGAGTCCCCAGACCCTACTTCCTCACTGGAAGGCGTGTCGGTGGGATTGAGGAGGTCTTCAAAGTATTCCCTCCACCGACCCACAACGTCCCGAGTCGAGGTCAGCAGCGCCCCATCCCCACTGTACACAGTGTTGACAGTGTACTGCTTCCCCCTCCTGAGACGCCGGATGGTGGCCCAGAACCTCCTCGAAGCCGTTCAGAAGTCGTTCTCCATGGCCTCACCGAGCTCCTCCCATGCCCGAGTTTTTGCCTCAGCGACCGCCGAAGCCGCGCTCCGCTTGGCCCACTGATACCTATCAGCTGCCTCCGGAGTCCCACAGGCCAAAAAGGTCCGATAGGACTCCTTCTTCAGCTTCACGGCATCTGTCACCGCCGGTGTCCACCAGCGGGTTCGGGGATTACCGCCGCGACAGGCACCGACGACCTTGCGGCCACAGCTCCGGTCAGCCGCCTCGACAATGGAGGCACGGAACATGGCCCACTCGGACTCAATGTCCCCCGCCTCCCCCGGGACATGGTTGAAGCTCTCCCGGAGGTGGGAGTTAAAGCTCCTTCTGACAGGAGACTCTGCCAGACGTTCCCAGCAGACCCTCACAATACGTTTGGGCCTGCCAGACCTGACCGGCATCCTCCCCCACCATCGGAGCCAACTCACCACCAGGTGGTGATCAGTTGACAGCTCCACCCCTCTCTTCACCCGAGTGTCCAAGACATGCGGCCGCAAGTCCGACAACACGACCACAAAGTCGATCATCGAACTGCGGCCCAGGGTGTCCTGGTGCCAAGTGCACATATGGACACCCTTATGCCTGAACATGGTGTTCGTTATGGACAATCCGTGACAAGCACAGAAGTCCAACAACAAAGCACCACTCTGGTTCAGATTGGGGGGGCCATTCCTCCCAATCACGCCCCTCCAGGTCTCACTATTGTTGCCCACGTGAGCATTGAAGTCCCCCAGCAAAACGAGGGAGTCCCCAGAAGGAGTGCTCTCAAACACCCCCTCCAAGGACTCCAAAAAGGGTGGGTATTCTGAGCTGCTGTTTGGAGCATAAGCACAAACAACAGTCAGGACCCGTCCCCCCACCCGAAGGCGGAGGGAGGCTACCCTCTCGTCTACCGGGGTGAACCCCTGCTCGGCGCCTCCCACCAGGGGCAACTCCAGAGTGGAAGAGAGTCCAACCCCTCTCAAGGAGACTGGTTCCGGAGCCCATGCTGTGCGTCGAGGCGAGGCCGACTATATCTAGCCGGAACCTCTCGACCTCCCGCACCAGCTCAGGCTCCTTCCCCGCCAGAGAGGTGACATTCCACGTCCCTAGAGGTAGCTTCTGCAGCCGAGGATCGGACCGCCAAGGTCCCTGCCTTCGGCCGCCGCCCATCTCACACTGCACCCGACCCCCTTGGCCCCTCCCACGGGTGGTGAGCCCATGGGAAGGAGGTCCTACGTCGCCTCTTCGGGCTGTGCCCGGCCGAGCCCCATAGGTGTAGGCCCGGCCACCAGGCGCTCGCCCTCGAGCCCTACCCCCGGGCCTGGCTCCAGGAGGGGGCCCCGGTGACCCACGTCCGGGCGAGGGAAATGTAGTTCCATTTTTGTTCGTCATCATAGGGGGTCTTGTGAGCCATGCTTTGTCTGGTCCCTCACCAAGGACCTGTTTGCCTTGGGTGACCCTACCAGGGGCATGAAGCCCCCAACAACTTAGCTCCTGGGATCATTGGGACACACAAACCCCTCCACCACGGTAAGGTGGCGGCTCAAGGAGGAATTATTCATTCATTCATTATCTAACCTGCTTATTCCTGGTCAGGGTCACGGGGGGGCTGGAGCCTATCCCAGCATGCAATGGGCGAGAGGCAGGAATACATCCTGGACAGGACTGGACAATTTGGACTTTCCAATTAGCCTAACATGCATGTCTTTGGACTGTGGGAGGAAACCAGAGTACCCGGAGGAAACCCACGCAGACACGGGAAGAACATGAAAACTTCCCACAGGGATTCCCACACTTTGGCACCACTGAGTGACAAGTGAAGACGAGGAGGCGTGCTGAGTGATGTGTGCAGCTTTATAAATGCTTTCATCTGGCTGGCTACAAGGCATTTCCACTGGTAAGGTTGCTTTCACAGATTTCATTTTTGTGTCTGGCAATTATCATTTGTAATTTGCTAAAAAATAATTAGGTCACTTATTAGTTTATGCAGTCATACTGTCAGTGTGCAATTTGGACATGACAGATATGTAAATCAAACCAATAGTTTTTCGTAAATTATTTAAACTAATGTGTGAGTAGTTGTAGCTAGTGATTTTTAAAATTGACGAACACGACAGCGACAAAGACACCGAATTGCCTCCTCCGGAATTTGTCAAGTGGTTGAACGTGACTCTGTTGCGTTTGCAAGCGGCAAACTGATTATGACTTCCCTCTACCATCCCCCTGGGGCTGGACAGCCAATAGCCACCCTCGAATGAGCTGCATTGGGCAACTTAAACTTGGACCAAGTGCGATAAAGTACATTTTATTGCATGTTTGGTCAACTTCAATCAGACCAATCATTTTACATAGATCCCTGACATAATCTCATCAAAAGGTACACTACTATCTCGATTCTCATGCAAGTAGACGGCCAAGCATGCGGCGATATCAAATTCTATGGCCGACAGGTGGATTTTTTAACACAATAGCGGTTTGACTTTGATTGGACAGTTTTTTTTAAATTCGCATCTGTTGTCACAAGGATGTATTAGAAAACACGTTAATTTACAGAAATGTAATTACAAATTACTTACTGGATTAAGCTGTTTTTCATTATCTTTGAAATGCTCAGCTATTTTTTCTGCTCAGACTACAGATTTTTCCAAAAATAGTCGTATGATGGTCTTAAAATTGTGCAATGTTGTAATGATGTTTGTCATTTCCATCTAGTCTGCAGACCCATATTTATAATAGTGTGCTTTCCTGTGCTCTGTCTTCAATGGTTTTTCCCCTGTGTTTGCTAGTCAGTCTTTCAGTGTTACCATTCTGAGGTTTTGTCGTACAACTTGTGTTTATTTGTGTTAATGTTTTATCATTTATACTTGTGTTTATTTTCTCCCAGTTCGTGGGTTTGTTCTCGTGTTTTCATTAGTCCATCATTTACAATAAATCTTCACTTTATTGAATACCTGCCTCTTGGTTAATCTCTGCACATGGGTCCCATTTCTCTGCCTAGTCAGTCACACTATGGATCCAGCAGAGGCGGAGCATTTTTGTACAGCTCTGGCTAACCAAGGCCCCCTGGTAGGGGAGCATCAACAACTGCTGCGGAACATCTCTGAGGCTCTGCAGTCCCTGTCCATGGCGATCCAGTGGCTCCAACCCCCACAGCTACCACACAACCCTGCTCCTCCTACTCCTCCAGCTCCCATTAGCTCTGGCACCAGGGAGCCACGCTTTCCAGCATCGTACCATTAGCCATCCAGGCAAGTGTCAGGGGTTCCTGACCCAGTGCTTCCTGATTTTCTAGCTCCAGCCCTCTATGTTCCTGACAGACCGCTCCAGGGTGACCTACATCATCACCGTGCTCTCAGATAAGACCCTGGCCTGGGCTACAGCTGTCTGGGAGCAGCAGACCCCTAGCTGCCGGCATCTCCAGTCTTTCACCAGTGAAATGAGGAGAGATTTTGACCATCCTGTGAGTGGCCGGGAGGTGGCAAAGAGACTCCTTAACCTTCGCCAGGGCTCTCGCAGCGTGGTGGAATGTGCCACGAAGTTCCGCATTGAGAGCATGTGGAATAGCGAAGCCCTCATCTCCACCTTCCACCATGAGCTATCAGAGGTCATTAAGGATGAGCTGGCGTCCAGAGAACTTGAGACAACCTGGAGGCCCTCATTACCCTGTCTGTCTGATTCGATAACCAGCTAAGGGAGTGGCACAGAGAACAGAGTCCAGACCCAGCTCCTTCTCTACCAACCCCTGCCACCTCAAGCCATCCTGAGCTGTCCCAGGTCACCCCAAGTCTCCCAGCTGCCATGAGTGAGGAGCCCATGCAGTTAGGCAGGACCCACCTCTCCCAGTGGGAGCGCAACTGGAGGATGCGAGAGAGGTTCTGCCTTTATTGTAGGGTTTCCGGTCACTTCTGGGTAGTCTGCCCAGAGCTGGCGGGAAAGGCTGTGGTTCGTTAGAAGATGGGAGGATCCTGACAAGCTAAATCACCACGTCCCTTCCCCCCATCTCCTGAGTACTGCTGCCCTCTACCCTCTTCTGGACTTACGCAATGGCTACAACCTGGTCTGTGGAAGACTTCAACACCCCTAATGACCACTATGAGTACCTTGTTATGCCTTTTGGTCTCACGAAAACTCCTGCTGTGTTCCAGTCTCTGATAAATGATGCTCTCCAGCACCTGCTTAACTGTTTAATCTTTTTCTACCTGAACGACATCCTCATCTTTTCGAGATCTCCACAAGATCATGTCCTGCATGTCAGGCAGGTGCTGCAGCGTCTTCTCCAGAACCACCTCTTTGTGAAGAGTTCCACATCACCAGGGTGTCCTTCTTGGGCTACATCATTGCTCAGGGCTACATCCAGATGGATCCGTGCAAGACCCAGGCTATCACGGATTAGCCTCAGCCCACCTCCACCAAGCAAGTCCAATGGTTCCTCTGCTTTGCTAACTTATACCGGCGGTTCATCCACAACTTCAGTTCCCTTGCTGCGCCTCTCACTGCCCTGACTAGGGGGATAACTACCCAATTCTGCTGAACTCCGGAGGCGGGAGGGCATTCCAGGACCTCAAGCAGTGATTTACCTCTGCCCCTGTTCTGGTCCACCCTGGTCTCTCCTTGCCCTTTATTGTGGAGGTGGATGCCTCTGATGTCAGAGTAGGAGCCATCCTGTCCCAGTCATCCATTCGGGACAAAGCTTCACCCTTGTGCCTTCTTCTTCCATCATCTTTCCCCTGCTGAGAGAAACTATGACATCGGCGACCGGGAACTCTTTTAGCTGGCTCTTAAGGAGTGCAGACACTGGCTTGAGGGTGCCGAACATCCTATGTGGTTTGGACCGACCACAAGAATTTAGTTTATATTCAGGATGCCAAGCACCTCAATTCTTGCTAGGTCTGGTGGGCCCTCTTTTTCAACTGCTTCACCTTCACCCTGTCTTATGGCCCAGGTTCTAAGAACCCAAAGCCTGATGCTCTCTCACGTCAATTTGAAGTTTACGAGTGAGAGGAGACTCTGTAACCTATCATCTCATGTTCCCGAGTTGTGGCACTAGTAAGTTGGGGAATTGAGGCCACAGTGAGGACAGTGCAACACCAAGAGCCCAAACCAGGGAATGGACCTCCTAGCCGCCTGTTCATTCCCCTTAGCCTACTTCACCCATTTCCCATACCCACACGCCCATAGTCTCACCTCTCCGTGGACTTCGTCACCGGCTTGCCCTCATCCAATGGTTTCACAGCCATCTTCGTCATTGTCAATTGTTTCTCAACCTAAACTACCCACAGCACAAGAAACCACAGAGCTTATGCTTCAGCATGTCTTCCATTGTGTCAGACTACAGTCCTCAATTTGTCTCCCGTTTCTGGAAAGATTTTTGTGCCCTTATCAGTGCCTCTGTCAGCCTCTCCTCTGGTTTCCATCCCCAGTTCAATGGTCAAACAGAAAGGGTTAACCAGGACTTGGAGACTACCCTGCCCTGCCTTGCCTCCACCAATCCTACCACCTGGAACAAATACCTAATCTGGGCTGAGTACACTCATAACACCCTACAAAGTTCCTCCATGGACCTTTCCTCTTTCGAGTGCCAGCTCAGATACCAACCACCCTTATTCCCAGAGCAAGACTCTGAGGTGTGAGTTCCTTCAGTGGAGGCCTTCATCGCCCGCTGTCATAAGACCTGGAGGCAAGCACGGTCATCCCTGCAGCTTGCCTCCGCCCCAACATCAGCTCCAGGCTAATCAACAACGTAGACCTCTTCGCTCGTTACGGCCGGGGCAGATTGTTTGGCTCTCCAACCAAGACCTCCCTCTTTGAGTCGAGTCTCACAAGTAGGCCCCCACTTCATTGGTTCATTCAGGGTTTTGCAGAGGTTCAATCCTGTTGCCTACCGCCTTCTGTTGCCTTGTTCCATGCAGATCCACCCGATGTTCCATGTTTCCTGTCTCAAGCTTCTGACCACCAGCCCTCTGTCTCCAACCACCAGTCCGCCTCCTCTGCACCATATGATCGATAAGCAGCCAGCTTACACTGTCTGCCTTATTCTGAACTCCCAACGGGTGCAGAGGAGTGTCCAGTATCTTGTGGACTGGGAGGGCTATGGCCTTGAGAAGCGCTCCTGGGTCCCGGCCTGGGACAGTCTTGACCCAGGGTTGATTCAGGATTTCCGCTGCCACCTTCCAGTACCTCCTAGAGGAACAGTTGAACCCATTCATAGAGGAGGGGGTACTGTAACTGTTCCTGCTTGCCCGCTGCCAGGGTAGCATTGGACTCTTAGTATTCCCTGATTTTCATTGTCTAATTGTTTGTGTCTTGAGTGATTCCACCTGTCTTGTTTCACCTGATTGTCTGAGTGTATTTTCTTAGTGATTTCACTTGTGCCTTGTTTTGTACCCTTATTTAAGTGGTCTGTTTTGATTTGTTCTGTATTCTGTCTTCAGTGGTTTTTCCTTGTGTTTGCTAGTCAGTGTTTCAGTGTTACCATTCCGAGTTTTTGTCGTACAACGCATGTTTGTTTGTGTTAGTGTTTTATTATTTATAAATAGTGTTTATTTTTTCCCAGTTTGTTCTCATGTTTTCATTAGTCTGTCATTTACAATAAACCTTCAGTTTATTGAATATCTGCATCTTGCTTCATCTCTGCACTTGGTACCATCTCTCTGCCTCGTCACAGTGTTGGCATCTTGCTGTTGGAGGACTGAATTAAATAACTTTTTGAAATCTGATGGGATAAAACTAAAGACCCTAACAATAACAAATACAATTTGTTTGATTGATTGATCTGCAGCATTGATTGACTAAAATGAAATGTGTTCACCAGTCTCATAAAAAATGCAGATGTATTTTTGTTGGAATTTATTTCAAATGATTATTTTTATTATTATTGATTAATAATTAATAATTTACATTTTTTACAAATATACATTACTTGTTGAATAAATTATTTTTCCCTGAACAATTGTATTAGTATAAAAGTCTATAATTTTACTATTTTTAGCATAAAATATAGCTCATAACCTGTATTTTTATTTTAACCATTTTAACCATTTTTATATAGACCCCAGATCTTTATCAAGGGTCTCAATAATATTGGACCTGACGGTAAATATTTGATCAAATGTAATTTGCATACTACAATCTAACAGTTATTGTCACTGTTGTTTACCAACAAGGCGGCACGGTGGTGCAGTGGATAGCGCTGTCGCCTCACAGCAAGAAGGTCTCGGGTTCGAATCCAGGCCGGGGGCCTTTCTGTGCGGAGTTTGCATGTTCTCCCCGTGTCCGCGTGGGTTTCCTCTGGGTACTCCGGTTTCCTCCCACAGTCCAAAGACATGCACGTTAGGCTAATTGGAGAGTCTAAATTGCCCGTAGGTATGAGTGTGTGAGTGAATGGTGTGTGTGCCCTGCGATGGATTGGCGACCTGTCCAGGGTGTATTCCTGCCTCTCGCCCGGAACGCATGCTGGGATAGGCTCCAGCCCCCCGCGACCCTGACCAGGAATAAGCGGCTTAGATAATGGATGGATGGATGGATGGATGGATGTTTACCAACATAAGAAGTTATAGTTATAGAAAATATAAATGATTAAGAACATTTAAAACAGTTCTTACAACCCCCCTCAGTAGGAACTTCCGCACTCGGTCAGGACCGCTGACTCACTGGCCATCTTCCGCAAGAGACTGAAAACTTCAGGGGCTCCATTACCACTAATTGTCATCACCAGTGATTTCATGTTCAATACTGCATTTTGTAATATGTATCTATGTTGATGTCTGCCCCCCAAAAAAAAACAACAACACCTAACCTGTGTAACTTGTGGTACAGGTACGGTTTGCAGCTGCCAACGATTATGTCTATTACTATATCACGGCACTGATCTTTGGCACGGACTATGATTAATCTTACCATGTATTAATGCACATTTTGTAAGTCGCTCTGGATAAGAGCTTCTGCTAAATGCCTAAAATGTAAAATGTAAAATGAAGTATTATTTACTTCTTAACACACTTCTACATAATTGTACACTACCGGTCAAAAGTTTTAGAACACCCCCATTTTCACATTTTTACTGAAATTTAAGCAGTTCAAGTCCAGTGAATAACCTGAAATGGTACAAAGGTAAGCGGTAAACTGCCAATGGTTAAAGTTTAGGTTACATTTTTTGCCAGTGAGTAGTTTCCAGCATCAAAATACACAGGGTTTTATTTTAAAAACACTTAATAAAATGACTTACACAAATCAGAAGCAAAAATAAAACAATGCAGACTACCTAAACCTAGCACTAGAAAGAAAACACACTAAACCTTCGCCCGTGGCAAAACAAAACAGGTCTTCCGCATTCTAACGAATCCCTACTCTAATTGTTCCCCTACCTAAAAAGTGCACAAAACAAAGAAGGGTAGTGAAGACAGAAACAAAACCCAGGGACATTTACAAACTTTACAAAAATACACAAAAGGGCAGCTGGTTGGCACAAAGTAAAAAAAAGAAGGGCCTCTTCAGAATGTCTCCATTCCTTATATTCCCCACCCAGACAAGGTCGAGGAGAATGCCCCTGGAAACGGTCCAATCACAGATACCTGTTCACGCGTTCCCAGCATGGCTTCAATTAACAATCAGGCACCTGCCATTTAACAGTCTCACAGGGGTCAAATTTTGGCCAGCCCTAACAGTAAATGCACCCTGGACCCTGATATTGAGAATACCATCCATCAATCACTAATAACTTTTTTCATGCTTTTACCCCCTTCTTACTCCCAATTCAGAATTCCCAATCATATTCTAAGCCACGCGCACTGCAAATTCTGCTGTCAATTTGTGAGAGTGTAGACAAGCATGTGCTCTCCTCTGAAACATGTGATGTCAACCACTTGTTTTCACAGTGCAGTCTACAAATTAGGTTTGAACAGATGAGGCGGAGGAAGACACTTCATCTGTGTGTGTCTGGGTAACCACCAGGGGTCGCTGGTGTGTGATGAGTCACAGAAAACTTTGCCAACTGAACCCCTCCCTCTCTGGGCGACGCTACCGCCAATTATACGTTGCCCTTCAGGGCTGTTGGCCACAGACAGCACTGGCACAGTCTGGATTGGATACCAAACCGCAGGGCTCATCCAACACTAGAAAACTGCCTTAACAGGATGCAGACCATGGGGCTCATCCACACACTAGAAAACTGCCTTAACAGGATGCAGACCGTGGGGCTCATCTACACACTATAACAGTCCCTTAACAGGATGAGCCTGTTAACAACAGCCCCTAACAACTTCCACTGTATCATGCCATTGTTAGTCCTATAAATATTGTTAGAGAAAATGTTAGATGTTTCCAGTTGTCATAAAGGGCAAATGATAGGTACTGAAAAGGGGCAAAGATTCTAACAAATCATTTAGGCAGCTGCATTACTCTGTCCTAAAATCCTTCTTTTATTTATGCTGATAAATGAAGTATCTCTTTAGGTAATAAATGAAGTATCTCCCTTAGTTATCTTTTGTCAGCAACATTCATTTTAATGGAAAGTGAGTTTACTGGGTTACGTGATTGAAGCACTGAGCCAAGACTGTGATGGTAGATGATGGGCTGAATTATTGATGTTCCACACTAATGCACTCTGATGAAAAATAAAACATATACATTATATTTCAACTGGTTTGTAATGATTTTGTACTTTAAAAGCAAATTTATTTTTCCTCTTACTATACAAGTTCTCCCCAAAAGGAGTCAATGCCAAGACTTTTAATTCATTAGTGTTCATGTTTCTCCTCTTGTGTAAAATGTTACACTCTACTGGGTTTATGCTTAAGAAGTATGAAATGTCTTTGGTGTAATTCCAATTTCAATTCAGCCTTAAATACTGTATTTTCATTCAAGTAGCCAGGGTCGGTGATTTCTCTGGGCATTGTCAACCTTTGAATGAAATGAAATCTTAATTTCCAGGAGAAATAAACACAACTGTCTCCAAGCTACAATACATTTAAAGCTCTTGAAAAAGTCAGTACGGTACAGGCAGTCCCCGGGTTATGAACAAGATCCGTTCTTAAGTCTGTCTTTAAGTCACATTTGTATGTAAGTTGGAACAGGTACATACAGTTCTTATTAATCGTCACTTAGTCAAAAACTTCCAAATACAATAAAACATCTTAAACATAACATTCAGTACATAATAATACTGTAATAATAATACTGTAATATTATTAATAATAATAATACAGTAATAATAAAAGTAACTATGTACATACAGTACTGTATAAAAAAACTTTAAAGAAAGGCTTCGAGCCTTTTCTTGCACTAAAGAATGGCTAATAGGCATATTACACAGATTTTGGTCAAAATTATCAATAGCCTTTCCAGCTCAATAATTAAACCACTGCATTGCTTGGTAATAATCGTGGCATTCATCGGGGCATGGCCTTTCACATGCTCCATTATTCTCCCTTTGTCTTTTAAAATTAGTTTTTTTTAAACCGATCGTTGACCGGCTGTAGCCTAATGCTTTCCCAATGGCTGATGGCGTTTCACTTCTCTTCAACCTCTTTATTATTTCAACTTTGCTTTCCATGGTGATTGTTTTCCTTTTCTTTGATGCATCACCAGCACTTGCATCGGATTTACACTTTGGAGGCATCGTTGTAAGGGTAAGAGAAAGAGAAAAACGGGACTGTGATCTGACTTAAATTAACAGACGGTGATCTCTGTTTCTTGAGCCGACGAACCGCTGAAACCACACAATGTTTTCATGAGCATCATAAAGTAGTGCGTGCGTTCGTTATTACGAACCATTGTATTTAACTCAATTTTTTTTACATAATAGGCCTTATGGCAGTCCGTTCGTAAGTACGAGTTGTCCGTAAATCAGACATTCTTAACCCGGAGACTGCCTGTAAAGTAAAAATTAACTTATTGTAATAGTGTTACTGTTACAAATATTACTGTTATAGTAATAGTGTAATGTATTACTACAATATAGTACTGTTCTTTACAGTTTTGTTGTAGTTCTTTACTGTTCTTTACAATACTTTACAGTGGCAGCTAGTGACATTTCAGTTGGGTGGAGTTATACCCCATGTAACCCCCCCACACACACACCTACCCACCCACCATGGTAGAGGCTAGATACCCCCCATGCAGAGGACAGAGATGCAAAGTGCGCGTTAGGATTAGGGTTAGGTTCAGGGTTAGGGTGCACTATAAAATCAGCAGGCCAATCATAGCTCGAATCGCATCTCATCCTCTGCATGGGTGGCATCTAGCCTCTACCCACTCACCACCACGTATGCCCACCAATGTAGTTGTTTCAATCTGTAACCAGATACATACCAAAGGCCAATTTAAAAACTTACATTTGATTTAAATCAATCAATAAAAAATAAAAAAAAGTTATTATTTTGCTGTAAATATTCCAGCTGAATCAAAATTCTGGTGCTACCAACACTGTATCACCGTCAGCTTTTAAACCAAACTTTGTGTAAAAGGGTTTTGCCCCAAATGACTCAACTCTGCTCAGCTAAAGCAGCATCGTCAGCTTGAGTCTCAGATTAAGACGCCATTGTTGACTTCAGTTAAATCTATCAACTTCTTTACACTCTGCTTGCTCACACAGGCTTGTCTGCGTCAAACACATGCCATTTACATATGCCATTTGGCAGACTCTTTTATCCAAACCACTCGTCTATTTTTTATTCAAAATTCACATGCCCTAACTGAATTTTTATAAAGAAGAAATGTGTTATTTCAGCAAATATTTTTTTGAAAAATTTAAACTTAAATATGCTGCGTGCATAATTATTCAGACCCCTCGCATTGATATTTGGGGAAGCACCTTTCTCTGCAGTAACAGCTTGATGTATTTTTGTGCAAAGTTTCTACCAACTTTGCACACTGGGTGGAAGAGATTTTCATCCTTTCTTCCTGGCAGGATTGCTCCAGTTTTTTCAAATTGCTTGGACATTGCTTATGGACAGCAATTTTCAAGTTGTCCCACAGATTCTTGATGGGGTTCAGGTCAAGACTTTGACTGGGCCACTTAAGGATATTCACCTTTTTATTCTTGAGCCACTCCAATGTAGCTTTGGTCCTCTGCTCTTCATTCATTGTCCTGCTGAAAGGTACATTTTTGCCCCAGCTTTTGGGAGACAGGTTTTCTTGCAGTATCTGCCTGTACTTTGCTCCATCCATTATTCCTTCTACTCTGGTTCCCAGTCCATGCTGAAAAGAAGCATCCCCATAGCATGATACTGCCACCACCATACTTCACTGTGGGGATTGTGTTACGTGGGGCATAGCCAGTGTTAGGTTTGCGCCATATCATAATGCTTTGCATTTTGGCCAAAAAGCTCTATTTTAGTCTCATCTGACCACAAAATCTTTTCCCACATCTTAGCTGGATCACTTCTGCACTCAAGCAAACTCCAGGTGGGTTTTGAGATGTTTTGTTTTAAATAATGGCTTCTTTCTTGCCACCCTGTCATGCAGGCCAGTATTATGCAGTGCTCTTTTTTGTGCAAAGATCTGAGTGATTTTGCAAGACACTGTATATAATGTGGCAGCTGCCTGGAGGCAGCCCGAGGGAGAGTGATTGACAGGAGGTACGTGGTGGGATGCTGGCTCCACCCCTTTTCCTTATATGGCCGGTAGCATGGTCACACTGGTGCGATCGGAGTTTGCCCTTCCTCAACGTGTTCAGGGCTCACAAGAAACACTATCCATCACCTGCATACATGGCGAAACAAAAGCATACCCCACCACCCCGTTGGACTTACAGACTACAAAAGGACGACACAAGGGGAGGGCTGGAATTGTCCCAAACTTACCCGTACCTGTATTAATCGAAAGGGATTCCCCGGTGTTCTAAACTGTGATCCAGAATGCGGGAGAAAGTCAAGGAGCACAGAAAACCCTGCCACAGCATAACCACAAAGCTGTCCGGAGAGGTAAGAGTGTGTGGCTTGCATGAGGTTGTGGACAACGCCTCCACGGTACCCCTGTCAGAATCTGGAAGTGCGGAAGAAAACGGAGAATGAGGACGAGAGTCTCAGTTAATTATTCTCCATGGATCCCGCGGCGATTCTAGAACCCGCATCCCTGAGGGGGCAGTTCGGCACTGCTCAGTTGGAGGATCCGAACCTAACAAGTGCCCTACAACAGGTGATGGTGGTGGATGGGAGACCCATAGCGGGAGTGAACCAGGTAAACTACCCACATTTCGACATAAAAAAGACCCAAAACTACCCACATTTCGCCATCAGATGGTCAGAAAACATGATGAAACATTAGAATTGCTATTAGTATGCAAGCAAATGTCGGTTAGGTCTGCAAGAAGCTGAGTATCTGGGGTACAGTATCGGTTTCAGGGCTGTCAAACTACAGACACGAAAAGTAGAGGTAATAAGGAATAAGGAATTTGCATGTTCATTGGGCTCACTAGTTATTATCGGCGGTTCATCCTGAACTTTGCCACCCCTTTAACAGATCTGACTAGGAGCCGGGTGCCGATGCAAGTGAAGTGCACTGAAGAGGTGTTCCAAAACCTAAGGTCAGCGCTCTGTTCTGGACCCGTTCTCGTAACTCCGGATTTTACTAAATGCTTCCTGGTCCAGATGGATGCCTCCGAAACCGGGGTAAGAGCGGTCTTGTCACAGCTACAAGAAGGTGAACCCATCACCCACATCCCATCACCCACATGGAACTATTGCTGAGGGAACAAAGGTACTCGACCATGGATAAAGAGTGCTTGGCGATTAAATGGGCATTACAGACTTTGAAATATTATTTATTGGGACAGCATTTCACCCTCATCACCGACCACGCTCCACTGGTGTGGATGTTGCAAAATCGGGAAATGAATGCCTGAATAACGAGATGCTTTTTGTCCCTACAACCTTTTGCATATTCTCTACTTCACAGGTCAGGGGCTGCCAATGGGAACACCGATGCCCTATCCAGAAGGGATACCTTGTGATGTCAGGCCGCCCCTCCCTCCCGGTCAGAACTGAGGGGGAAGGTGTGTGGCAGCCGCCTGTAGGCAGCCTGAGGGAGAGTGATTGACGGGAGGTACGTGGTGGGACGCTGGCTCCACCCCTTTTCCTTATATGGCCGGACAGGAAGTGTGGGAACGCACCTGCAGCCCATCCAGTTTTACAGCTGAAGGACGTTCAGAGGCCTATTTAAAGGGCTGATTCTGATCACATGGGGAAGGAGTAAGGTGGTGATTGTGGAGAGTGTTGAGAAGTGTTTTTGGATTGTTTATCGTGTTTGACCCGGATTGTTTGAGGACCCCTCTTTGTGTACGGACTATTGGACTGGATTGCAGAACTGAACTGGACTTGGATATAGGATTGTGGACTTTCCATTTTTCCCTTCCCTTTCCCCTTTAAAAGAATAAACAGAATTGGTTGGCATTATACTGTGTTTATTGCTTTTATTATTGATCACTGGCAGAGTTTCAACTCAACACCCCGGGTTCTAATATATATATATATCAGTGGCGGGCCGTGCATTTCACACCTAGGCCTTCAGTAGTGCTCCGTCTGAATCAATACACCCCTCAATAACAATTTTATGGCTATAAAAGCCATCTTATTGTTATGTTTTGAGTGTCTGTTCGGTTTGTTTTTGCACTTTGTTTATTTATCTTTCTTCAGTCATGTTTCATTCTCGTTCTGTCATGCACTTCGGGAAATTCTATGTTTCGGTTTTTCCGTCTTCGTTTCTAATCTCGTTTTACTTCCTTCTTACTTTCTAATTACACTTTGTATATATTAGTTAGATGTATATAGGCTAGTACTAACCAACTAATCTACTAACATTAGGGATTTAGATTAAGTTACTAACACTACTAATCACTAATTATCTCACGCTTCTAACTATCGCTGTCATTCTCTCTCGTCTCTATCGCTGTCATTCTCTCTCATGAAACATGACTGAAGAAAGATAAATAAACAAAGTGCAAAAACAAACCGAACAAACACCCGTTGCCGTTGCATCGCAGATAGATAACTCGTGTATCCAGAATAAATGCCTTTACTGAAGAAACAAACCCGGGTGCTACAGCTGCGACACACATAAAAAAGCATAAATAATAATAACCTCATAAAATTGCAATATTATTTAGGAAAATAGCAACATTTTACTCACCAAAAATCCTTATTATTTGTACACAAAATCCATCCTCCTTTCTTTCCTCAAAAAGAGTTCAATTACTCTGTCGTACAGATTATCCGTGTGTTTCAGTTCCATCAGTTTCTATCGCCATGAAGCTAATGCTGAAAGTCGAGCCTGCCCTGTCGTATTTCTGGCATAAGTTTTAATTCGCTTTAGGGCTGAAAATGTCCGCTCAAATGTCTGAATCACAGACTGATGTTAATGATATTTTGTCCATGAATACTTATTAAATAATTCCAAATGGTCTGTTCGCTTCCTTTCATAGCTGTTCCCTGGTTGCGCTGCATCCAGGCGTGTATTTTCATATTAAAGCATTTAACCAATCACATTACATCATAGTCAGACACTCTCTGACTATCCAATCAAAAAGGGTGTGAATACGCTGACGTTACCTAGGCCTTCTAGAAGGCCTTCGTGTCCCCAACTCAAAATCTGATTGGTTGAAGCAACAGTTTGATCAACACTTATTTTATGCTACAGGGCCTGCAGAACTGATTGTGAAGGCCTCCGGGCAGATTTATTTGACCCTGGCAACAAATGATGGCTGAAATGTGATTGGTTAAATGCTTTAATATGAAAAAACACGTCTGGATGCAGCGCAACCAGGGGAACAGCTATGAAAGGAAGCAAACAGACCGTTTGGAATTATTTAATAAGTATTCATGGACAAAATATAATTAACATCAGTCTGTGATTCAGATATTTTTTAGGCCAGCAGAGAAGGCCTTGCAGGCCCTGACGGCCCACCACTGATATATATATATATTGTGGTGTCCCCAAGGGTTGGGCGACACGCACGGACCTTGCAGAGGGTGTAGGCAAGTTTAAGAACACGGAGGAGGCAATAATATAAGCAAAATGATTATTTAATAAATTATCTCTTGACAAACACAAAACAAAGGGTGGGGTCTTCAGGGGAATACAAACACCCAAGTCCAAAATCCTACTTGTTGTCAGTATCCAAAATCCAGTTCCGTAATCCAGGTCAATTCCGTAATCCAGTCCGTAGTCAATCCAAAGGGGGGTCCTCAAACAATCCAGTTTCATACACAAAAACGCTCCAAAAACACTTTTCCTCTCTCTAAATCCCGGATGGTCAAAAGACTTCACAGTTCTCTCTCCACATTCACAAGCTCTTTCCTACTCCTTCCAAAGTGTGATGGGAATCAGCCCTTTAAATAGGCCTTGAAATGGCCTTCAGCTGGTCATTAGTCCCATTGCCTTGACTCGACTCAGGTATGACTGTGGCCTGCTGGGAAATGTAGTGTTTTGGCTCCCATTTGTTGGAGGCCAGGCAGCCATTTCCTTGTGCAGCCACATATATATATATATATATATATATATATATATACACAGTATATATATATATAAGGATTTCTAATGTTCTGTCTCACACAGTTCTAAAATAATAATTTCTGGGGTAGAAAACAACCATAGCAAATACTGTTCAATGATCAGATACGTACTAATGGCATCCTGCTGAAAGCTCCACACTCTCAGTCTGAACTGACGCCCTATGCTCAGTGTTAACTGAAACTGTATGTTCAGTGTGAATTGAAACTGTATGCTCAGTGTAAACTGAAACTGTATGTTCAGTGTAAAAAACTGTATGCTCAGTGTGAACTGAAACTGTATGCTCAGTGTAAACTGAGCCTGTATACTCAGTGTGAACTGAAACTGTATGCTCAGTGTAAACTGAAACTGTATACTCAGTGTGAACTGAATCTGTATGCTCAGTGTGAATTGAAACTGCATGCTCAGTGTGAACTGAAACTATATCCTCAGTGTGAACTGAAACCTCAAGCTCACTTCTGTTGACGGAGGTAGACATTTTGTCATGCTGTGTTTCCTGTTCTTCCCAGTCACTGTAAAGCACCATAGCTCTTTTGTCCTTCACACTCTGCCACTCCCTCATAGCTCCTCCCTGCCCCTGCTCATCCACAGCTACACTGTACTCCTCCCGCTCATCCCTCGTTCCACACAGTTCCTCCGGTCTGGGTCAGCTGGTCCACTGGCCAACTCACTGCTGCTACTAGCTCAACACCTCAGAGACTGCCTCCAAAGGGACAATTAGGTTTCATAATTTTTTAGATCCCCCAGTCTAGTCTAGATTCATTATTATAAATATAATATAGGGGTGTATCCATAACACTACAGAGTAAAGTTAAAACTGAAAGAAACACAGACGATTGCTTAGCAATGTGAGAGAATATATGCCAGGAGGTGCATTAAAGGGTATTAGCATTAATGTTTTACTCCTGGCCACGTCTGGTCTTATGTGAGTGAGGCGTGTTCCGCAATGAGAGAACAGCATGTCTAAATATGGTGTGTGTTACAGATTGTAGATTTTACAGATTTTGAAATTGCACTACATGAACATGTTATCAATAAAGTAAAATAAAAATATCTGTACATTTTCACAAAATGGTTGCCTGCTGTAGCAGAACATTGGGCACCTGCGGCCCTTTATACAATATAACAATTTAGTAGTCCATTGACTTCCCTTCATTCTGGTGTTGTTAGTTAGGTATATGTAATTTATAGTCGACTGTGTCATTTACATCTCAACAAAAATGTTTTCAACATCAGAAATGGCAAGTTAATCACATATATTTATTTAATATAAAGCTTATCAAATATTACTGCAATTGTATACTACATTGCAATACTGAAGTACTGTACAGGTGTTGGAAATTAGCCTTTGGCTATAAACACTTAATGCAATGCATCTGATGTTTGTTTTGGTTGCTATGTACCCGACAAATACACAAACAAATAAAATATAACATGCAGTCAATTGTACCATAAAAATCCACTACCAGTAGCAATGCATGTCCCTAGCTAGCTAAGTATAACTATAGTTATGTTATTGGGAAGCTAGCTAGTTTTCTGTTGTTAATTAAACACCTGAAGCATAGCTGGCTAGGTAAGTAGGCAGCTAGATGGCCATCCGGTGAATCTTAATGATGAAATATGTCAAAAGCTAGCCAGCTGGTTGTTTTAATGAAACGCTGTGTAACTAGGTAGCTAGACAGTTGTATGAGTGAAACAGGCCAGATGTGGCTTTCTAGCTGGCAACACCAACATATTTTTGGGTGAAGACTATACATTTAGTCCAGGGTTTTATGGCTACCTTGTAGTCATGCTGGCTATCTGATGCAAGCAATATGATCCAAGCTTTACATGTGAAATGATGTGAAATACATTTTATCATTTTTGTTATTTATTAATTAAATTGTATTGTGTTTTTGTCTGTGTGTCCTGAAATTGGCTACAATGAACAGATGTTGTTATTGGTTGAAGCAGATCTGAACAGATGTTGTTATTGGTTGAAGTAGATATTGGCCAAAGGGGAGAATTAATAATTGGGGGACTGGAACATTCTGCAGGAAAAATTTTAAGAGAGACACAGAAGAAACAGAAGGAAGACATGCTAAAAAAAAACAAGTTTGTGGTTTTAATGTGTGGATGTATGAAGTTGTATGTGAATTCTGTCAGTCTGGGTTTGTGGCCATTATAGTAATATCTGTGGGAAACCCTGAAAATGCCTCAGTGCTGGTTATGGAGGTATAGTTAGGTATGGAGTATGCCCCTGTGTCCTGCAACTTGGCGGATGGCATACCTGCCAATACAAAATGTAATTGGATGGCCATGGCCAGATTGAGGATATATGTATTTTATTAATAAATGTATTCATGAGATGATGGCAAATCTAGATACAGAAAACAGGACACTGGACCATGTGATGTATATACTCCATAGAGATATATACAAGTAATGAGCAAAAATCTGAAGATACCATTGTAAAGTCACTTAATAGGGTGTTGGGCCACCACTGTTTTTCATTAAAATGGTCTCTCCCCAAGTTGAAATTTGCAGTCAACTGATCTGTGGCTGCTTGCCTGTTTTGCCTTTCACTAGGAATAAATGCATGGATATCATTGTACTGGAGTATACCCATTCTGCCTTTCCCATCACCATGCTAATGTCTCCTTTTGGAGTCATATTAGCTACATAGTTGTAAGCAACCAACACCTGCCCAGCATTCTTATACTGTACATTACTACCTCTAGCAGTCCATATTGAGTGTATTAACTTTTGTGCACAATGCCATCATACCCTGCACTCTGCAAAGGAAAACATACTGGGATCATATTTAATGGACGAGCCACACCTGTGTGGTCACCTCTGCTTTGCCCCTCATTTACCCCCTTCATGTGTCATGAGTGCAATTTCATTTCTGATGCACACAGAACACACTGACGAGAAGTGTTTCAACTTCCACTCACCAGGAAAGCAAAATTTGGGCGCTATGTGTTCCACACCATTACAGAACCACCAGAACCCTTCACTGTTAGAACACTGTGTTTCCTTTTTTTTATCACTATCTGTAGCAGTACTTATTGAGTGTATTAACTTTTGTGCACAATGCCATCATACCCTACACTCTGCAAAGGAACAGCTCAGTGGCCATCAAAGGAGATTTTTGTGAAGTTAGAATATGATATTATAGTAAAATATGTACTCTAAAATCAAAAGGTATTCCTGAGGGTTTTCAGTGTGTTGTGTATACAGGCAAAATAGGCAGAAATTATTTTTGAACAAAAATGTATAATTGAAGCTGTGAATGTTCTTTGAATTTTTTCTTGAGCTTGATACAATACAATCTTGCATGCATGGCTATTATTTTCTGATTAAATAGGGCCTGGAACTTGGCCATTCCAGCTTGGCTATATGGGCCACAGTGTTTCAGATGTATTTCACTAGAGCTATGTGCCTCCTCTTCTGCAATAAAGCAAGCTGAGGGGGAAAAGAGAAGGAGAGGGGAAAAAAGGAGTCGGAAGGGCAGGAGAGGAAATTAATGGCAGTGTTCAAGAAGAATGATAGAGGGAAATAGAGAAAGCAGTCAATAGCCCATTCTGCAGTGCACGGACCTGACAGGAATTTCACAGTCTCTTGGTTTTTCCGCCCACTCATGTGCATTCATCAGAATCCAGGCACATCTGGCTGCCAGGATGGGGGGTTAATTTTCTCTAAATGCTTCAGTAGTTTTGTTCTAGCTGAGGCAAACTCTGTGACTGCAAAGCTGATGAGTAAAATATTTCTACTTCACCCAGTTTAACTTTATACCAATCGCCTCAGGACATATTGCACTTCTCGCTCTCTGTTTTACACATACACAAAGAGTTGTGATCCCCCACTGCAACGAGAAATGATTCCTAGTCCATCAGAATGACATGCGGCTAACTTCATTATCTGAACATGGTTTCAAGCAAAAGGTTTAATCTCTTTAGTAGACACCCTTATTTCTGTCTCTGATCTCCCTTTACGGAGCTTATCACAGCCTGGAAACATGCACTCCAGAACATGAGAAACGGCCATCATCAATAGGGAAACTGTTACAGAACACCCTGATAAAGCATTTAAAAGGGATACTAAATGCACTTAAAATGTAAAGGTTACTGTAATGTAAGTGATAGTAATTCAAGGCAGACAACGTACAGCATATGTAATGAACAATAAAAACAGGCTGTGATAGAGGAATAATATATTTTCAGATATTTCTGTCCATAAATATAAAACTTAGTACACAGGTGTGGAACGTGATATTCATGATTATAATACTTATTCAGTGGCACAGTATTTCTGACTAATTATCCCAGTCCAGCAGACCCCTAAAGTTAGAGGATGGGTGTTGGTACAGCAGCTCCTGTGGCCCTGTTTCAGACATTCAGGGCCCTATTTTAATGATGCAAAAAGCCAGTGGGTGAAACAGCAGGATCAGGTGTTTGAGGGTGCAAGTTGGATTAAATGCACAGTTGTATTTTAACAGGTTTAAGGGGTCTGAAAAATCCACCACAACAAACACAATTGTGCACCAGCAACACTAGATCAGTTGATAGGGGGTGATTATGAGATACAGTATGTGATTATGAGATTATGAGAAAAATAAAGATTTTCTGAACATGCTGCAGAAGCATTCACACCCTAATACTACTACAATAACAATATGATATTGAAGTCCCTCAAAGCGAAAATAAATCATCGTTATATATTTGTCCTAAAACCATTTTTTCATGTTAAAGCCTATTAGCAAAGATTAAAAATGGAACACATGACCAACACAAAATGAACAATACATAAAGCGTATGTTATTGTCATTGGAGAATGAATTCTCATCCCTCAAATGTGTGTTTAAACCAATCCATACCCTCAAATGTCTGATCCCGCCCCGTTTCACCCTCATAGATCAACACAGGCCTGCAGGTCATGCAAGCAAAGTAGCCAATGCTCTACAGGCAATATTTGTAAAACATGATTTTAATCTATCCCATGCCACAGAGAGGGGAATTTCTCAGTATTTTAAATAAAGATTAAAGATTATTTTCGCACATGATTGACACCTTGATCATCCAAGGTTATACTTGATCATGGCCAAAAAAAATCCTTTACGTGATTGGTCCGTAATAATCCGAATTTAATGCACTAGACAATAAAAATGTAAGGACCATGGTAACAAAAGGTAGTGTGTCTTGTTGTACAGCCAATTCTATCACCTCCATAATAATAAAATTATGGCATCAATTGATGCAAATTTCCCCAATTGTACAATACCCTGTGAGGTTCCGGATAAGGACCCAGACGCAGATCAGGATTAGGCAAAGAATCATTTAATATCAGGCAAGGATCAAAACCAGTAGTCAGGGTAGCGGAAGTACAAAATCAAGAATCAAAGAGAAGTCACAAAACAATCCAAAAGTCAAAACCAGTAAAACAGAGAAGGCAAACAAACAAAATTGGCAGGCAAACTCGAAGTGAAAACAGAAGGGGTGTCTAAGGAAAATGCTACAGACTCTGGCTTACTAGAAATCGGCACAGGGAATGAAGATCAACATTCTGACAGGGAATGAACATAAACAGGGAACTTATATACAAGCAGGGAAGGGAAACACAATAGGAATCAGGTGTGACTGGGAGGAGAGAGAGGTAGGAACACAGGTGAAAACAATGGGATTCGTTAATCCAATAACGAGGGGAAACGAAAGACACGGACTGGGAATAACACAAACACATAGACAATAAACGACCTGGAAGAGCAGGCAGACACGTGCATAGTTAGAAGGGGAGGAACGCATATATAGAAATCTGCGTGCAAATGAAGTGAAACGTGATAAGCGTACAGGGATAGAAAAACAAGAGAGAGAATGATAGCGATAGTTAGAAGCGTGAGATAATTAGTGATTAGTAGTGTTAGTAACTTAATCTAAATCCCTAATGTTAGTAGTTAAATTGGTTAGTACTATATACATCTAACTAATATATACAAAGTGTAATTAGAAAGTAAGAAGGAAGTAAAACGAGATAATAAGCTAAGACAGAAAAACCGAAATATAGAATTTCCCGAAGTGCATGACAAGACAAGGAGTGGATCTCGAAATAAACAGGAACGATAACAGACGGGGAACAGAACGTGACAGAATCGAGAATGATGAATAATGAAAAATAAACAAAGTACAAAAACAACTGAACAGACATGCAGAAACATAACATACCCCTTTTACACCAACATATTAACACGGGTCCAACTTTTATGTAAATGCTTGGCCGCGGTTATCAGCAGTTCTACCATGGTGAAGAGCTGGGTCCGACACAGTTCATTGCCCTCTCAGCTTTGGTATAAAAGCGCAACCCAGTACTTCCCAGTGATATCATCGTTATCAATAAATGTACTCTTCTTTGCTCCAAGGATGCTCAAATGTTGTAAACCAGGAGTAGTTGCACAAAGTAATGATTTGCTGACTGAGTAAAGACAACAAACCCAAACAAATCTAGAAGCAACGGGCTAAATGGTGATTTGTCCAGCATCTTGAACAGTATACAACAAGCTTTCTATTCATGTAACAAAGTTGAAATTTTTTACGATGCAAATTGGCGACGGCGTAGGAATAAATGTTTTTACCTATGCCCCAAACCCATCAAACTTGTTGACAGTTGTTTGAGCCAGTTAACAAACAATTGACAATATAGCCACAACAAGGTCATTTATCCAATTGAATGATTATGGTATCATGTGCTGAATAATGTTAATCTCCACACTCAATCCATGTTCTTAAATGATAGCTAACTTGATATTAAATGCGACTAGCTAACATTAAATGTGCAGGATCAATTATATTGTGGAAATAATGTGCCAATATTAATGACTTAATTACAAAATTAAATGTCAACATAAATAATTAAATGTAAAATATACCATAAATATACTATAATAAATGTAAAACATATTGAACTTTGCTTGATTGCTTTTGCCTACTGAGGTGTTTTGAGTATGATGCCACCCACGTTGGATGTCTATGAGAGTTTTCATGCCGTTGTGGGAGAAATGTTGGTACTAGTGGACCTAATCAAAACAGATGTTGTGACACCTGCCAATGTTGCTGCTGGTTTCTTTTTTTGTCCGCGGGTTGAATTTTTAATAAATGAATCATTAAAAACATAACTTCATTATACGACAGTCAGCGTTTCACATTTTGACCTCCTGTGTGAATGTGGCTGAATATATGATCTAATGAATAGGTGACAGTGTATATAACTGTGATGCAATACATCACATGATTTTCATAAAGAGATTAGCTACAAAAATTACAGTATTTGATTTTGTAACGGTGCTCAGTTACTGTAGTTCTGAAAAGGGAAAGTCTGTTTAGATGGCCCATGTGATGTATTGAGAGCATGGACTTTTGTTTTGGTACAATTGAGAAACTGTAAATATATGTTTTTAAAACATGTTCAACTTTTTGCAGGTGAAATGTATTGTTTTGCTGATCATATTATTCCAGTGTGGGGTTTGCAAGAGAGCAAGAGATGGCTATCATCAATTTGTTGAAACAAAACAATGCCATTTGACTAAGGGAAATTCAAAGTTGAATTGTTGATGACAACATATTTCAAGGCATCAACCACTTGGCCTGGTCAACAATTGACCATATCCTGTGAAGACAGGCTATGGATGAAACATTTGTACCACTTGAAAGAAACTCTGAAAGAGTTAAAGAACCGCTGTACCAATATGCGCAAGTAAGTGTACTTGACTGTAATTGACAGTATCCTTTCCGTGCTGTAGAGACTCGTAAAAGAAATTGACAATAGTTATTGCCTTTTGGCTTTTTTGGAGGTTCTGTACAATAAACCTTGGATGTGTTCACGAGAATGAGCAAGTAAGACATATGTTTAAATCATTTATTTGTAATACATGTATTCTCCTTCAGCAGCATTAGTACAGTGTAGCACGGTGGCAGGGGTGGCCACCATGCCAGGTGGTGAGTGGATGAAAGACCAAAAAAAAGAACTACAGTTCGATAGGCCAACGGCTAATTTATTATCCTTTTTCCAAATAATACCAACAAAACACAAAAATAAAGCAGTTAACTCCAAAACTATGCAATTAGAGGGAAACAGCAACAAAAACTAGCACTTCTGCCTCCATGCCCCCAAAAAAACTCCCTTCAGGCATGGCAGGCTGTGCTTTTATAATGGCCTAACGAAGGAAATGGCTCACAGCTGAGTTGATTGCTCATTAGCCTCAGGTGAGCCTGCCTGTAAGTGAGGCCACTGCTGTCCAAGGCCCTGTAGTCCTCTCCAGGCTGTGGGAGGGAACAGGAACACCTGACAGCAGCCAAAAGGGAGGCATAGCCCTCTCTACTCCACCCTCCACCTCTCCCAGTGTTACATACAGCATTGTTCAGTTTTGTTATACAGTACTGTTTAATATCTTTACCAGGAGGGGGCAGTGCAAAGAAAATAGAAATGTATGGAGGTGAATTAGTTATAGAAGAAGACACATGGAGAGTTGAGTTGAATAAACAAGTTTGCTGATGAAACGTAACATGACTGATAGAGACAATGTAAACTCTACAAAGACTGTTTCTAATGAAAATAAGGAATAAAGGTGAACAGATTGTCCTCAAAAAACCCTCTCTGAATCCTGCTGTCATTTCAAACTGCCTGTCTCTCTCCTCCCATTCCTCTCCAAAAAACTAGAGTGGGCTGTCTATAACCAACTGTCTGCTCATCTCCTACAGAATGACCTGCTTGATCCTAACCAATCAAGGCAGACCACTCCACAGAGACTGCTCTGCTTGCGGTCACTGAGGCTCTACGAATGGCTAAGTCCCAATCTCTTAGCTCTGTCCTCCTCCTCCTCGACCTGTCAGCTGCATTTCATACCGTGGACCACCAGATCCTGCTCTCATCTCTCGTCGCGATGGGAATCCCTGTGCTAGGCCCCGTCCTATTCTCCCTGTACACTAAGTCACTTGGTTCTGTCATCTCTGCTTATGGTTTTTCTTATCATTGTTATACTTACGACACTCAACTCTTTCTCTCCTTTTCTCTTTCTGAGACCCAGGTCCCGGCGCAGATCTCTGCATGCCTGGCTGACATCTCTGCCTGGATGTCCACCCACCACCTGAAGCTGAACCTGGGGAAGACTGAGCTGCTCTTCCTCCCAATGAAGGGCTCCCCGATGATTGATGCTTCAATCACCATGGAAGGCTCCATAGTATCTCCCAGTTTGCCAGGAGTCTTGGAGTGACCCTGGACAACGAGCTGTGATTCTCGGGTCACATCGCAGCGATCACCCGGACCTGCCGATTGGAGGATCCGACCGTTCCTTACCCAAGAAGCCACACAACTCCTGGTCCAAGCCCTGGTGATGTCACGTCTGGACTACTGCAATTCCACTGCAACTAGTCCAGAATGCTGCCGCATGTCTGGTGTTCAATCAACCTAAGTTCCCCCACGTCACCCCTCTACTCTACTCTTTGCACTGGCTCCCTATCATAGCACGCATCAGATTCAAATCACTGCTGCTTGCTTTTCAAGTGGCTAGAGGAACTGCTCCCCCTTACCTCCAGACACTCATCACACCCTACACCCCAACCAGACCCCTCCACTCCGCCTCCTCTGGAAAACTGAGTGTCCGATCCCTCCAGGTACCCGGCAGCTGCTCCTCACGGTCTCGCCTCTTCTCTGTCCTGACCCCTTGGTGGTGGAATGACCTTCCGCAATCGGTCAGGTAACGGTCTGTACATCTAGCCAATTGTCATTACCACTGCCTACTTGTTCAATACTTTGAGTATACGTATCCCTGCTTACTCCTCATTTAAAAAAATTACTAACCTTTTCCTTCCCAGTGTTACAGGTATGGTGTCACGTCTCGTGTTCGTGTTTCCCCTAACTAAGCATTTGTAGTTTGTTCCATGTTTTCCTAGTTGTCTGGTCTGTGTTTTTATTTTCGCTTACCTGTTCCAGTCCCAGTTTTCCCATGTTCGTAGCCAGATTGTCTTGTGCTTTGTGTATGCTTACACTACTCTCCAGCATTTTCCCTGTTTCCCTGCGTTTTGTTTCATCGTGTTTGTGTTCGTGTTTGTGCTCCAGTGTTCGTCTTGTCTCAGTCTCGTTCCCGCTCCTCCCTGTGTTCCCTGGACTGCTTTCTCGTTTTCGACCTTCGCCTGCCCACTGACTATGCCTTGCCTGCCCCTGATACCCCTGAAGCCCGGAACAAACTCTGCCTGTCCCCGACCATTCTTTGGATCCCTGCATTGCCCTGATTACTCCTGCCTGACCATCACCTGTTTACAAAATAAAAGAAGTTTTTGCATTTCTGGGTCCGCGCCTGGTTTTCTGGTACCATTCCTGACAGAACAATCTGGCCAAGATGGAACCAGCGGACCGACCCGATCCCACCGACGTTGCCCGTTACCATGGAATTCGCCTTGGACATCACGAGGCGGAGTTGCGGATGTTGCAGCAGACCGTCCAAGCTCTGGCGGAGCAGCTTTCGTCCATGGTCCAAATCACCCAAGAGTCGGCAGAAACGGCCCGTTCTGCACAGAATGCAGCAATCCAAGTGCAGACGCAAGCCGGTTATCAGAGGGGGTCCGAACCACGATTACCCCCTCCGGAACGCTACCTGGGCGACCCCAACTCATGTCGCGCTTTCTTGAGTCAATGCTCGCTTGTGTTCGAACTCCAACCCTCCTCATTTCTTACGGAACGAGCGAGGGTCGCATATGTAATCACACTCCTTGGGGGAAAAGCTTGACTGTGGGGAACCTCTCTCTGGGAGTCTGGACACCCTGCTCTCACGACCTTCTCATCCTTCGCGGAGGAGATGAGAAGGGTTTTCGACTGGTCCTCGCTCGGACGGGCGGCGGCGCGCCAACTGCTTCAGCTTCGCCAGGGAGGACAATCCGTCTCGGACTACTCCATTGAGTTCCGGACCCTGGCGACCTCAGCAGGATGGAATGCCGTGGCCACCTACGATGCCTTCATGCACGGCCTCTCCGAGAGGGTTCTGGACGAACTAACCGTGTGCGATCTACCCCCGGACCTGGACAGACTCGTGGACCTGGCTATCCCCATCGACACTCGTCTGCAGGAAAGAGGAAAGAGGCGTCAGGAATCTCCTGCTTCCCCCCGTTTCCGGCCGGCGACACGACCCGACTTCCCCGCTCAACCCACGGTGACTGCGGAGCCCATGCAGGTGAATCGGACTCATCTATCCGAGACCAAACGCCAGCGCCGCCGGGAAGGAGGACTTTGCCTTTACTGCGGAGGCAAGGGACATTTCCGGTTGTCTTGTCCGGTAAAAGACAGCACCCGTCAGTGAAGAGGGAGGTTCTGATGGGCGTCTCTCAGTTTTCTACCTCCCGACCCCAACGTCCCATGCTCCACGTCCTTCTCTCCTGGCAAGGAGAACTGTTCCCAGTGCAGGCTCTGATTGACTCGGGGTCCGATGCTAACCTCATCTGCCCTACCCTGGTTCGTCGCATGGGAGTCCCAGTATCTCGTTTAGCGACCCCCCTCCAAACCAAGACCCTGATGGGCACGCCCCTAGCCGAGATCCAGGAGATCACCCAGCCACTGGATCTGCTCATTTCTGGGAATCATAGAGAAAGACTGGCGTTCTACCTCATGGAATCCCCTCTTGCTCCTGTAGTGCTTGGCGGACCCTGGCTGGCAACCCACAACCCCAGCATTGACTGGACGACTGGAAACATCCGGGAGTGGAGCGCTTTCTGCCAAAAATCATGCCTGCGTTCCACTACTACCCCTGGGGATCCCACGTCCATGGCTAAGGAGAGACCAGTTGACCTGTCACTAGTGCCCCCCGAATATCACGATCTCGGCCAAGCTTTCAGTAAGTCCCGTGCCTGCACATTACCACCTCATCGTGCCTATGATTGTCCTATTAACCTTCTTCCTGGTTCTACTCTACCCAGAGGCCACCTGTATTCATTGTCCGCCCCAGAGAACAAAGCTATGGAGGAGTACATCTCCACATCTCTAACCTCAGGAATCATCCGCCCTTCGTCATCCCGTGCTGGCGCAGGATTATTTTTTTTTTAAAGAAAGATGGAACCCTGCGTCCTTGTATTGACTACAGGGGGCTCAATGCTATCACCATTAAAAACCGCTACCCACTCCCATTAACCCTCTGAGGTCCGTGCTAAGCTTTGAGATGGTTTGTAATTTTGGCATGGTCTGATATTTATCTCAATTTCATCAATTTAACACACACTTACTCCAAAGTGTTTGATATTTTTATTTGAAGGACAATCACAGCTACATTTGTATGCCATCAATAGTTTGGTCAGTATCATATGCAGCTTGTAAATAGATCTACAAACACACAAGTTAAAAATAGTAAATTTTTCTGCTGTCACAAAAGTTGTGAAAGCACACACTAAACTATAGTGACGAATTGTTTTGCCAATGTGCGTTTGTTCATCAAGGTCTTGGTTATGTAAGGGTGTGAAAACAGTTTAGCACATCTGAGATCTAAATAGCTAAAAACCTGTTTTTATCAGAACTGGTCACATTTATTTCAGGCTGTGGGAGGGCTAAATGCTAAATACCTGAATATTCATTATTCATTGTCCACACCTCTAAGATCTGTCAGATGGGCCATCTCTCTCTCAAAGGCCATCAGAGTAAGCAAGTCAGTGAGCCATGCAGAAGAATATATGCTTTTTTCATTTTGGAAGATTTATTGAAAACAGCACACAAACTACTATACAGTATATACAGGGAATGCCACATATTACAAGTCATACAGCCTAACAATAATGCACATAATATCCTCCTGAGACCCAAGGAAAAAAAGGGTCTTCCAATTAAACTTTTTTTGTGATTTCATGCCTCTTTAGACTTAAAACAACAACTCACAATTTAGATTTTAAATGGCTAAGCAATATTTGAGTTACCATTTCTCCTTTGACGACAAGCGCTTCTTGTGGCAGCAGCCATTTTGGCTCTTATTTTATTATCCACAAACGTAGGCAAAACAATGTCGGAGGCGACACGCAAATAACTCACAAAACAAACCAAAATGATAAACGAACTGGAACAAACAAAGCTAGCTAAACAGCAAATCCAAAACGTAATCCCAAACACGGATTTAACTAAACAGAAGCACTAACATAATAAACAAAAACAATAATCGATTTTACAAGGACGTGAGATCATGAAACCGATCATGCTACATACGATTTTTTATAACATTTTAGGCTGTTTGAAAAGTATTCTTCCATAGATCTTGTGTGCCTATTGAAATTTGTTACGTTGCAACACGCGGAATATGTAGTCACAAGACGCGGAATTCATATATTGAATATATATATACGAGTATTTGATAACATGGCAAATCAAATATAGTTACTTACTCTTCGTCAGTTGTTGTCCTCGTCGCTTTCCATCAATGCTCTCAAACACTGCAGCGCAGAAAATCTTTCCATCTTGAATAAAATTGTATGTCTGTATAAAATCTTGCTTCAAATTGTCGACAGTTTGTGTTGTTTACGCCGGCGTTTTTCACACATGGCCCCACGCCCTCCCCACACACCTCCCGAAACTAGCACCTAGTTACCATGTCAATAGAACGGGGCGTTACTACCAGGTAAAAAGAGAGTAAAAGGCAAGGTTTACTTTTGGTCTAATTAACCTAATTTAAAAAATCCCATTTGATTTGCCAGTGCTCAAATCGGAAAGTCGCGATTCTAAGGTTTCTGTCAATGTTTTTGTCGCATGTGTATGATAAAATATCGCGAAGTTAGAAATAGTAATATACTTTTATTGCTGCTGGGAGCGGCGCCGCTCCCGGCGACCTCAGGGGGTTAATGTCATCGGCGTTCGACAACCTTCAGGAGGGTCAATTCTTCACCAAATTGGATCTCCGCAACGCCTACCACTTGGTCCGGATTCGGGAGGGGGACGAGTGGAAGACGGCCTTCAACACCCACACAGGTCATTATGAATACCTGGCCATGCAATTTGGTCAAACCAATGCCCCTGCCGTCTTTCAGGGATTGGTGAACGACGTACTCCGGGACATGTTGTCCCGCTTCGCGTATGTTTACCTGGATGACATCCTGATCTTTTCAAAAACTATGGAGGAACATGTACAGCATGTGCGTCAAGTCATCCAGAGACTTCTCGAGAACCAACTATTTATCAAGGCCGAGAAGTGTGAGTTCCATAAAACCTCTGTTCAGTTTCTAGGTTTTATCATCTCCCGAGGCCATCTGGAGATGGACCCCACCAAGGTGCAGGCGGTACAGGAATGGCCCGTGCCCACCGACCGTAAACAACTCCAACGCTTTTTAGGATTCGCCAACTTTTACAGACGGTTTGTACGGAATTACAGCACGGTCGCCACACCATTAATCTCTCTCACTTCCACCAAGGTTTCTTTTCGATGGAACCCCGATGCCCAGGAGGCCTTCGAGAGACTCAAGTCCCAGTTTACATCTGCCCCTATCCTCGCACTCCCGGATCCCACACGTCAGTTCATTGTGGAGGTGGATGCCTCCGATTCAGGAACTGGGGCGATCCTTTCACAACGAACCAAGGACAATAAGGTACACCCGTGCGCATTCTTTTCACACCGCCTTTCCACGACGGAAAGAAACTATACTATTGGTGATCGAGAACTCCTAGCCATTAAATTAGCTTTCGAGGAGTGGAGACACTGGTTAGAGGGAGCTACTGTGCCGTTCCTGGTTTGGACGGATCATCGTAACCTGGAGTATCTCCACTCAGCTCAACGGCTTAACCCTCATCAAGCTAGATGGTCTCTATTTTTTGCCTGTTTTGTTTTTACTCTGTCTTTTCGCCCAGGTTCGAAGAATATCAAACCCGACGCCTTATCCCGGATCTACGACTCTCCAGAAGAGGAGAGTAACCCTGAACCTATCCTGCCACCTAGCTGCGTGTTAGCAGCAGCCAAGTTTGACATTGTTCGGACGGTGGAAGAGGCGCTTCACACTACACGGTCTCACAGCGATACGCCAGCCAACCGCCTATTTGTTCCTGAGACCGTCCGGTCTCAAGTGCTGGAGTGGGCCCATTCCTCCCCGATGGCCTGTCACCCGGGGGTTTCACGCACCCTACCCTTTCTATCTCGTAGGTTTTGGTGGCCCACTATGAAGGACGACACGATCGAATTTGTGACAGCCTGTGTGCCCTGTGCCCGGTCCAAGTCCTCCAACGCTCGCCCCAGCGACCTCCTTCAGCCCTTGGCGGTTCCACAACGCCCATGGTCCCACGTCGCCCTAGACTTCGTGACTGGTCTACCACCATCAGAAGGTAACACAGTCGTCCTTACGGTGGTAGACCGGTTTTCTAAAAGTGTACATTTCATTCCCCTGCCCAAACTCCCCTCTGCTAAGGAGACCACAGAACTCATGGTCAAACATGTTTTTCGCCTCCACGGATTGCCGCAGGAGATGACCTCGGATCGGGGGCCCCAGTTTTCCAGCGGGTTCTGGAGGGCGTTCTGCTCTCTCATCAGCGCCAAACCTAACCTCTCTTCCAGTTTCCACCCAGAGACCAATAGCCAGACGGAACATTACAACCAGGAGTTGGGGAAGGGACTGCGCTGTCTGGCCGAACAAACCCCTACCACTTGGTCACGCTCCCTGCCCTGGGTGGAGTATGCACACAATTCCCTCCCCGTTTCCTCCACTGGTATGTCTCCTTTTCACTGCAGTCTAGGGTAGCAACCTCCTCTATTTCCGGAGGAGGAGAGAGAGGTGGAGGTGCCGTCTGCCAAAGCTTTTGTTATTAGAGCCCGGAATACTTGGAGGAGAGCACATGCCACCCTGCTTCGTCATGTCTCGGCTATGAAAAGCCAGGCCGACCGCCGCCGCCGCCCTGCTCCTCGCTACAGAGTCGGTCAGAAGGTTTGGCTATCTGCTAAAGACATTCCCCTGCGAAGTTTGTGTAAAAAATTATTTATTGGTCCCTACTCCATTATTCGTGTTATCACCCCCTCAACCATACAGTTGCGCCTCCCTCCTCCCCTACGCCGCATCGATCCTGTGTTTCACGTGTCTCGTCTAAAACCCTATGTTGTCTCCCGTTTTAGCCCTCCTGTCCGCACCCCACCTCCCCCCCGGCTCATCGAATCGGGCCCAGTCTACACTGTTCGCCGCCTGCTGGATGTCCGACGCAGGGGCCGTGGTCGCCAATTTCTGGTGGATTGGGAGGGGTATGGCCCCGAGGAACGCAGTTGGGTACCTGAAAGACATATCGTCGACCCCTCCCTAATCCAGGAATTCCTGTGTCGGCATCCAGTACAGGTTGGTGATCCGCCAGGTGGCGTCCCTAGGGGGGGGTACTGTCACGTCTCGTGTTTGTGTTTCCCCTAACTAAGCATTTGTAGTTTGTTCCATGTTTTCCTAGTTGTCTGGTCCGTGTTTTTACTTTCGCTTACCTGTTCCAGTCTCGTCAGTGTATTATCTGTTTCACCTGTTTCTCATTATGTCTGATGTGGTTAGCTGTTCGTTTCCCATGTTCATTTCCTGATTGTCTCGTTATTGTATTATCGTTTCCACTTAATTCCTCATGTGTCTGATTGCAGTCAGCTGCATTCATGTTTATTCCTGATTGTTTCTTGTTAGGTCTAAATGTATTTAAGCTGTGTGTTTTCCCATGTTCGTTGCCAGATTGTCTTGTGCTTTGCGTATGCTTACACTACTCTCCAGCGTTTTCTCTGTTTCCCCGCGTTTTGTTTCATCGTGTTTGTGTTCGTGCTTGTGCTCCAGTGTTCGTCTTGGTCTCAGTCTCGTTCCCGCTCCTCCCTGTGTTCCCTGGACTGCTTTCTCGTTTTCGACCTTCGCCTGCCCACTGACTACGCCTTGCCTGCCCCTGATACCCCTGAAGCCCGGAACGAACTCTGCCTGTCCCCGACCATTCTTTGGATCCCTGCATTGCCCTGATTACTCCTGCCTGACCATCGCCTGTTTACAAAATAAAAGAAGGTTTTGCATTTCTGGGTCCGCGCCTGGTTTTCTGATACCATTCCTGACAGTATGATATGCAGCTGCCTACAACGTTGTCTATCGCTGTATTACTGCACTGATCTCTTGCGCAAACTATGATTGTTCCTACTATGTATTAATGCAAAGTTGCTCTGGATAAGAGCATCTCCTAAATGCTTAAAATGTAAAATGTAAATGTATGATTATGTCTGCCAAATGTCCAAGTACTTTGGTTGAGGGGAAAGTGGAAGAGCAGTTAGTTAGTTAGCCAAGCACAAAGTTAGCTAAGCTTTTGTCTGGAAAAGCCATTTTATTTTCATCCGTGTTAGTTTTGAGATTGAGGCAAAATGTTGGAGCCAGCAGATGACTGTTGAATGAATTTGAGCAATTGGAGGCATTGCATGTGTAAGCATTGTAAAACACCTGGCTGGGACATTGGGGACATAATGGGGAAAACTTGTGCGTTAGTGAAAAATAATGCAGTATTGCAAGTGCAAGGATTTAATGAGCATGGAGGATGAGAGCATGTCAGGGTTTTTGGAATTTGATTATGCAGTGAAAGCTCTACATGTGGATGGTGCAACGACATTTGCTACGGAAGAATGGAGGTGAGTGCAATGGCATGTATGAATCCTTCCGCACCTGAGGGTTGCTGTGCATCTTCACATGGCTAGCGGAAGGACTTCGTAGCCTTGAGCATCAAATAAAAAATTGAGTAAGGAAGGGGTATCCTGAGCTGGAAAAAGTGGAGGTTGTAACTCTTGTTGTGAGTCCAGTTGTGAAATTCAGAGGCCATTTAGAGGAGGAAACAGACCTCAGCTTGCACACCCTCAGACAGATATTGAGAGCTCACTATGCATAAATAGATGTGAGGTAGAAACAAGGAAGAGGTGGGCTATATTTAAAACCTTAAGATGGTCATTAAGCTATCAGACAATGTTCCAGTGGACAAACCATACAATGCAGCACATACAATGTACCATGGCTCTTCTACAAAGAAGTGAATTCAGGACCTAACAAGCAGAAAATCCACCTCTTAATTTTCATCTCCAGTTGTGTGTGTCAGAAAGAGAGATGGAGGCCTAAGACTATGTGTAGACTATAGGGACTTATCCCAGATAGACACCATATGCAGGAGATGCAGGAGATTCTTGATGGGTTCAGAGGAAGGCCTGGTTCACAGTTTTAGACCAAGGCAAGGTGTATTACTGAGGTAACATCAGTGAGGATTCAATAAAATTCACAGCCTTCACAAGGAATGGAACAGAATCCCATTCGGATTAATGAATGGCTCTTCAGCTTTTCAGTGCAGCGTGGAAGAAAGCCTGAAAGGGCTGAGAGACAGAAATTGTATTCCCTACCTAGATGACGGCTCCAGCGAAATATTCACACAACATGTTGATGATGTAAGAAGCATCCTTAAACGTCAGCAAGAGTGTGGTATCAGATTAAGACCTGACTAGTGTGACCTGTTTAAAAAATAAGTTATTTCAGCTGAATGGATGACAAAGAAATTGTATCTGTACAAGCTTTGAAGAGCTAGACACTAGCAAACGTAAAAGAGTTGAAAAAACTCCTAGGTTTTATGGGATACCACAGAAGCTATGTGCATGATTTCTGTCACCTGTATGACCTACTTACCAAGGAGTCAGCATCTAATGCTGATGGTAGAAGAAGAAAATCCCAACAACAAAAAGAGCAAGACGAGGAAGGAAGGATTTTGCTTTATAATGATAAGGATATTGCTAACACACTAAACAGTTACTTTTGTTATGAACTTTACCAGAGAAGAGGTTTTAAATATGCCTAAAAGTATAGCCAATCTACAGATTCTTTTGAGGACCTTCAGATCAGGGACATAGAAGTACTACAAACACTGAAGACAAATAAGGGAGCAGGCCCTGATGTCAAATATCCTGGAATAATCAAGGAACTTGGGGAGATTATTTATAAACCACTAGATATTTTTATGCAAACACTAAACACTGGAGAAATGTGAGATAACTGGAAGCAAGGTGGTATAATTCCAATATATAAGAAAGGGAACCATACTGACCCAGTGGACTATTAGCCTGTCAGTTTAACCTGCATCTCATGTAACATACTGCAAATGCATTTGTCACAGTCGCCGGGGAGGAGCATGTGACGTTTAACCATCTCCAAGACAAACCAGCTGAGAAAAGAACGGTTAAAAAAATCTGTTTTATTTCAACAGAACTCTTAAAAGAAAATGTTGCATGCATCTTCTGGCACTCCTTTGTTTTAACAATAAAGAAATGTTATAAATAAACATTTGTGGCAGTTCAGTCTTTCCTGCGCTTCTCAGTTCTCTTCTCTGCAATTCTATAAGGTTCTGTCTGTTTCCTGGGTACTTTGTTGGCTTCAGCAGTTTGGGAAGCAGGCCGTCGGAAATCTGGAAGCCAAGTTTCCAAGTCCAGGCTGGTGTAGGAGCAGACACTGCTGTCGGAATCTGCAGGGAGAGAAGACAAAGAGTAACGTGCGAGAAGCCACGATGTACTCCTTTCATCTCGTCCTGGTCTTTTTCTCCTTTGGCTTGGTCCCTCTCCCTTTTTGTGTAGCCACTCCTGGTTACAAAACAAGAGATGGCTATGTGATTGGATCTCGGATCCAGCACCGGACAGCTGGCCCGATTCCTCATGAAACATTTCCTTCCTGTGACGTCGCTTCTTCTGGGGAGCTGTCCTTCATCCTGGAGGGCCGCCCACTCCCGTGCCACAGCAGTAATATGGGCAAGTTAGAATCGTTCCTGAAAAATATTTGTATTTTAAGGTACAAAAAAATATTAGTATTTTAAGGGAGAGCTAACATGGTTTTCTTAGGGGGAGGTCATGCCTAACAAACCTCACGTCTTGGGACAAATCTGCTTTCTTGCACTTTAATAAAGGGGAGACAGATGCACTTAGGACCTCCAATGTCCTGGCATTCAAATATTTAGGCTTGGAAATCTTTTCTGTAGCCTTGACAGCACTAGGGAATTATAATAAGGAGAGAGGATCTTCAAAATAATTTGCGAAGAAATAAGCTATATCACCACTTCGCTCAATCAAAACAAAACTGGGCACACTTGGTCTGAACTCATGCATGGAACACTTTGGAAGCATTTGCCCAAAAGCCTGCCCACTACCTCCCAAAACCACGCCTTTTTTGCAGGCGTTTTCAGTGAAACACACCTCCCGGAGCCAACTTGGCAGAACATTGTAATTAGGTTGTCATTGTCACTTACTAAGTGTAGTATCTAAATTGGCAAGAAATAAGCGATCGCACACATGCTTTGGCAGCCACGCCCCCTAATGTTCCTGCACCACCCAAAAAGTGTTTTGTAGGATGCGCAAGCCATTTCATGCATGAATATACTAGACCTATTGGCCCACTTATATTGTGAAGCATTAGATTGTATCTTAAACAGTCTTCGTGCCACGCCCCATGTTGTGTGCCATTTTCCTTACAACATGTTTTTTCACCTTTTTTTTAAAAGGCAGTCTCCCACAGGAAACATCTCAGAGATTTGTAAGTACATCCCAGTACATAGTCCTTAGGTATGGTAGCGGGGTACTAATAATTATTATCACATATGCTTCGCTGGCCACACCCCCTAATGTTTGCCATCCACTAAAATGACTATTTTCCCTTGATTATTCTGTGATCCTCTCTATCCAAAAGATTAATTTGCACAAGCTTTACACTGTTTGTGCATGTCGCCTATAATGGCCTACTGGATTACAGTTTTATGGCCATGCCCCAAAATGTTTTCCAGAGCTTAAAAAAATAAGTTTTTCCACACATCATGCCACACATGTAAGCCTCCCACAGCACACCTTGCAGGGACTTGCAGGAAACGATATGTGCTTCGAGAAAACATAGAAGACTAGACTAATTGTGTATGAATAATCGGTGGCGCATAAGATCTGGTGGCCACATTCGCCATTTGGCATTTTGCACAATATTTTGACATTCTGCTTGATGCAATGCTTGTATAAAGGTTCAAAATATTACTCCCTTTCCATACATAACACAAAA
The DNA here is from genome assembly GCA_029706075.1 of Aldrovandia affinis. Lineage (NCBI taxonomy): Eukaryota > Metazoa > Chordata > Actinopteri > Notacanthiformes > Halosauridae > Aldrovandia > Aldrovandia affinis. Next base: position 743,528 of record JAINUG010000070.1, read on the forward strand.
CATGGCTGGTTACATGACTCGGCGGCCATCTTGGGGGGTAGTTGTTACACTTAGAGAACTTAGAGCTTAGAGCTTTATATCTGATTTTACTTTTAGATATGAATGAATAAAGAATTGCATCTAGGCTTGGTTCTCTTCAGCCTCAACATGCCACTGTTTGAAATGTCGAACATAATTTTCAATTATGTACAGTAATTATACTACTGCAGTTTTCCCCATATGTTTTGGGGCCACATTTTTGGGATTTGCACTTTTAGTACCCACAGAAATGACTCTTCACAATTGATAATGATAGCAGCATCCTGTGGAATAATACTGTGTAGGATAAAATAATAGCCTACGCTACTGTCCTTTATTCCTGTGATCTTAAAACAAACTGTGCACTACATTTGCATTTCTTCAGATTTGTCTCAGATTGATGTGTCATGCAGATACCAGACTGCCGGTGCGTATCCCGTGAGTTGATGCCGATGCATATTTTTTGTTGCAGTGTGCACACACCACTGTGATTGTATGTAAATATGTTCCCTCAAATTTTCATACGATGGCAATTTTTGATTAGTGTATTTAAGTAGTAGCTCTGGATCTTAGTTCACAGCCTTAAATGGTGAAAGTGGCATTATCACTTGGAGTGAAGTCAGCTAAAAATAACTAATGATGATTAGTTATTGTGATATGTGATTGTGATAATGATAATTACATCATGATGTATCTTTTTAATTTAAATACAACAATAGTGTTATGAGTGCTGTTCCACTGCACCTCTGAGATTAATAATTACCCACAGTGTTTTATGCAAATATGTATTTCCATACTTCCGTTTCCACTACACTGTGTGTGTGCATATAATTCAGTGAAGTCTAATATCAGAATTTCTTCAATCAGGATAATTTGACCACTGTTTAAAAAAGAGAATTTTGGCCCATTGGATCTTTTGTTCAACCGTGCATGTTTGTGCTGTTGCAGTGATGGTATGGGCCTACAAACACAACTGGATATGCCATATAAAGTGAAAATGTACATGAAACATCTTTACAGAAAGCCCAACAAGCCAGATGCAATATGAAAACATATTTGTGAATAATCATTTTAAGAAGCTTTAAGCATGGAATGCCACAGCACCCCATCCAAATTAAATAGGTGTAAACTGGAAAGATATTGACAGATATTTGCATGAATTTGTTTAGTAATCCATTGTTCCAGGTCATCCTGTCAACTGAATTACAATTAAACATGCTTTATTTTACAATCGATTCTAACAGCGATTTGTGTCTTTCTGAACTGTTTTAGACTGGCTTTCAGACAATTAAATCTTTCAAGTTCACATTTGGATTAAACTCACTGGCTCATACTGCAGCAGTGTACTTCCTAAATGTTATAACAGTCTGATACAGTTTTCATACTAACATTAAAGCCATTTTAATGTCACTTTAGTTGAACAGAAACACTGTTTTACACTAGCATTTAAACATGGTTACAGCACTCTATCTGCTGTACAGTATCAGTGAACTATCAATTTATAACAAAAGTAGTGAATTCAGTTGCCATCTGGTGGATGATGCAAGAATGACCTCCCAGAGTCAATAGAGATAGCAAATATACACATTTGTGTGTAACATAATTATATTTAATATATTTTCATTTTCTTTTGAAATATAATTCAACTGTGCGAATGTACATCTATAAACATAAACATGTACAATAACTGAACAGTAACATATATATTTTGTAAAGACAGGTACAGCTATCTTTTTCTTGAAATCAATAAATATACACATAAGGGATTGAGTCTGTAGTTTTAGACTGTAGTTTTCAATGACAAGCACCTCCGACAGCAAGGGGGCATTTTATCCAATAACATTTTTTATTGCCCTTTGTAGTCTTTCATGGATTAATCAGTGAACAATTATCAAATTAATGTCACTGTGAAATTCAATCCACCTTCAAAGGTAACGGCTGAGGGCTACTTGGTGGCTCATCTTGTTAAGGAACTGTAGTGTGTGGATGAATCCCATGGTCTGGTATCGAATCCAGTAGGCACTTTGCCAGTGCCTACTGGCCAGAAGCCCTGCAGGGCAGCACGCGTGACCGGTGGAATCAAACCCTGGTCGCCGTGGCTAGCGTCGAACACTCTTACCGCTAGACCACATGGGAGGCAATTTGCTGAGTTTTGATGCAAAGCTGATATTAACTTTGCAATTAATCTATCACGGATGGACGTATTTCCAATTGCAACATTAGGTACAGTCATCTGGTGAAGTATTGTCTTGTAGGTCCAACAGAGAGTGCTATGCAAGCCTTCGGCTTAACAATGTCTGTGACTCCGTTACAGGCCTCTGATAATGGCTCGCTGATGTGATGGGCATTCGTCTTTTACTTTTCTCTGTGACGATGTCTCATCGGCTGTGCAAGCTTCCACATCATTCTGCTTCTGAGATCGATGAGGAGAAGTGGTTGAAACCTTTCCAAAATGTATAAAAACATGATATATCACTTACAATGCACAGATAAATGTCAGAAAATACATCAAGCAACTATATTCATTGCAAAAATAAAGTTGGCTTAGTTTTCTTGCTTGCTAGCTCATTGCCTGCATGAATTAGACTCTTTGAAGGCTAAAGTCACTTGCCAAAAAAATGCAACCTGACCTTTTTGACATTTGAAATTCCAACATAGGGCTGGTCCTGTTAGGGGTTGTAAGTTCCCTCACACTAACCCATCTACCTTTTCCCCTTTTTATGTGCAGGTAACCCACCACTCTCCAAACAGCACACCGACACGTAAGTAAAAGGATAGAATACAATGTCTTTATTTTAACAATTCATTATAAAAATTACACTGCACAAAAGGACTAATTCAGGGCTTTTTTCTTCCTCCCCCTCCCGCTGAACAACCTTACGGGACCCGCCAGGCAGTACAGAAGCCCCCCCAGGTAAGCGTGCCCGTACTCACCACACACAACACGCTACACACTGTGACACACACACCTGAAGAGATTCAATTTCACACAGAAGGAGGCACTCTGCACACAGTTCCACACAGCACACCCAATTAATAGCCTCCCGGGGTGATCTATCACCCGGACCACTTTGTCACTCAAAGAGGAAGAGCTAAGTCCTTATTAGGCACATTCACACCCTATACAACACCCATCCGACGCCACAGACACACAACATGGAATAACAAAAAAACGATACGGTGGAGCCCGCAGCCACGCCACAATGCCGGTGGGGGACTGCCAAAGAAAATAATATAAAAGAAAAAAGCTCACACAACACACACAGGAAAGGGTTGCCACCACTCCATGCTGGTCTGCAAAGAGGTATGGCGCCACCTCCACTCGAGTTGTCCCCAGCTCACAGTCCCTTCACTGCTCTGCCACAGCTCTCGTCACATTCGTCCTGGTCAGATCTGCAAAACACTGTTTGGATTAGGGTAAATCCCCTAAATTAGCTCCAATGCCAACCTCGGGTCCTTGCTTCCTGTCTGCTTGTCCCGCAGTCTCCACTTCCATTCCGCCGCAGAAATGAAAGCAACATTGCCTTCATTCTCTTTGTCAGTCCCAGGTCCCCGAACTCTGCCACGAACCCGCTGTCACACAAACCACACAGACATTTTCACGCTTCCACTAATAAAACAAAACAAAAAAATACTTCCCCAAAGAAAACAAAATGAAAGAAATCGCTTATCACAAAAGCTAATTTAAGTTTAAACATAATAAAGTATGTTCTTCGCTTAATTTTATAAAACAGAAAGTATAGAAGACAATACATCTAGACACATGGAAGTGTGAGGACCCAAAATGCTGTACATTAGTGGCTGAAAAAAGAGGCCAGTCACTGAAGCATTACAGATTAAAACATGGTGGCTGCTCAAGAACATCTCCAATACTATCCTTTAACAAGGAGTGATTGTGCACTTTCAAGTTCTTTAATGCACTTAAAGTGCGAGATCACCTTCAAATGGATTTTCAACAATCAAATAGGCCTAATACTGCAAAGGGTGTGTTCCACTGCCAGCATTGTGACTTTAAAGAGCCCTGAATTGAACAAATTGAATTGAACACCTGAAGGTGCAGTCCGGAGCCCATAGTAAGAGTGAGACAAATGTTTATTCTACTTTTCTACTAATTGCAAAGAGCACAATCAAACAGGATATTTTTTTGTGAACCCCCCCCCCCTCCATGAAAGTGGACAAACTGAATAGGATTTTAAGCTCTTTAGATGAGACCAATGAAGAAGAAGAGTTTGAGAAAGACCAGAACCATATACATGACTTGGAGGATCAGCTGGAACACAACCTGGGTGGCCTATTCCTTAAAATGCAAACCATTCTTAATGCACCTGAAAGTGGTGTGCAAGAGGTTAGTCAGCAGGTAAATCAGATTGAATTTATGTCACAGCCATTATTGCATTGTGAAGTTCAGAGGGTACTAAGCCAGTATTGCTCAGATCTAGACAACTCTGCTGTGAAAGAGATAGTGAGTACAGCCACTAAAAATAATGTCGTTTTGAGATACACAGATACAGCGGGCTCTTTGTCAACTACAAACAGGAGAGCATCATTCAGATTGAGAGATTTTAGAATTGATCATTTACAATTTAGTTATTTGGTAAACACATTTTTTTTCTGACCGAGTGGGGAAGGTCATTCCACCACTTAGGGTAAAGAAGGAACAACTACCAGGTGTGCAGAGAGACCAGAGCTGGCCAGCGGAGGCCGATTGGAGAGATCTGGAAGGGTTTTAGGGTGTGATCATTGACTGAAGGTAGAAGGAAGTAGTATGCCTCATGGCCCGATATGCCAGCATTAATCACTTTAGTTGAATGCAACCTGAAACAGCGAGCCAGTGAAGGGTGATGAGGAATGGAGTGGTGTGAGAATTTTGGAAAGTTGAACACCATTTGTATGGCCTTACTCTGAATGAGTTGTAGCGCCGTGATGGCACAGGCTGGAAGGCCAGCCAGTAAGGCATTGCAGTAGTCCAAGCGTGTGATGACCATGACCTGGACAAGAAGTTGTGTTGCCTCTTGGATGAGGAAGGGACAGATCCTCCTGATGTTGTGGAGGGAGAATATGTAGGTCTGGGTGATCGCCACTATTTATCCTGAGAAGCTGTTTTTTCTTGGTCTTTACATGAATGATTTTGAGGTTGTTAACCCAGTAGGGACATGAAACATGAAAGAATAAACATCTGTGCTGTGTACTGGGTTCTTGCTAATCTGCAGCCAAAATATCACTCCTCTCTTCATGCAATTCAGCTTGCCCTTCTATGCAAGGTCAACACTGTCAAAGAGTACTCTAAAATCCTCCATTTCTCAGGACTTGATATTGCTTGAGAACCATTGTGATGAAAGAGGTTCCAACTGAGAACAAAAGAGAGTCATGATAGGCAGGTCTAGGAGATGGAGCAGGACCCAAGTTTGACCAAAGAATATGATGTGAAAGTTGTGTGTTGAGGAACAACTTGGAACATTTCCATTTTGTGGATGGTTACCCCCCTGATATTTTGCACAATCTTTTAGAGGGTGTAGTTCCCTTTGAGTTATCATTGTGCCCCACAGATCTCATTGCAAAAACATATTTATCACTTGACTCCTTGAATAAGGCCATTAAACATTTCCCATACAAGTTATCAGACAAAGATTAGAGTCTAGAAGTATTTTCATTACTCACTTTTAGGAGAGACACTTATGATTTTCAAGTGCCCACCAAAAATCCCCTTGGGTTTCAATTTGGGGTCCCACAGGATCTTAGCATGGTTAACTATTTGAAAGGTTTTTAAGGCTCGCTGTTTCTAAACTGCTGAGCTGCAACAGTTATTTCTTATATTGTCTGAACTAAACATTTTTGATTTTGATTTAAGTAATTCTCTTTTTTTTCAACCTTAAATTCTCTATTCTTCGATAGGATAAGTGAAAGATTTTCTTAGTTTTTGAATAAATAAAGAACTCCTATCAATGCATTAATTTACTACAAATTATATTCAGTAGATTCTTTATCTGGGTTGGTTCAGATGCTGCCTGGTTCTCTGGCTTGCATGCTATGGCTGCATAGCTGTCCGGTTGGGCTACTGGCCCTGACTGAGTGGAGTGTGCTGGACTCTTGCTGTGGGCTCTGTCACTGTGCTCCCAGGTAGGCCCAGTATGTGTTGTTGGTAGCTGTGTTTTCAAAGTTTGGTAGTCCCTGTGAGTTGTAAGGCATCTGATGTAGTTTCTCTTATTCTGGTGGTGGTTGTTTCGTCCCAAAGCAGTGTCCTTGATTATCTTTGCAAATATGTTTGCGCCCTGTTTAGTAAGATGTATATGGTGGTACATGAGGTTGGGGCAGAGGTTATGGTGGCATACACCAGATATGCAGTATGCATAAGGGCACAACCTCTGGACAGCTCTGCATTGTTGCTCGGCATGATGTGGAAGGGAACCCCTCCACATGGCAATAGGGTGCCATGGTTTGGCAGCCACCTGCTGCATTGCAGGAACCACATTTCCTCTCATTGCTTTTAGGTCATTTGTTCCTGTATGAATTATTATATGCTTGGCCTCCAGGGCACTTGTTGTGTTTGGACCCCTTTCTCAATGACATGCCAGGGAGTATCAATCTCTCTTTGAGAAATATACCATTGGAGTCACACATAATGACTGCGTCAATTTAACTTTTACGTGGCTCTGATATTTTGGGAGCTATAGCCGGACCATGTATATTTCTCTTCTGACGACCTCAGCTTGTCCTTCTGAGAAGTGTCATTGTAGGAATGATTAGGCAGTCCTTCCTGGTGAAGATATGGAGTTGTGCCTGATCTGGCTGCATAGCTAGCTAGGATTATGTAGCTATCTACTTTGCGTTACCTAGCTAGGAATATTTTCCCTAAATATTCAAGCTCACTTTTTGACATTATACAATACCAATGTCATGACTGAGGTGTTTTAAACATAAAAGTTTAATATGTATCATTATTACCTTCGAATTTGATGCTCAGTTGGGAGGAGTTCTGAGAGGAAGTCTCACAGTAGTCCACTTCTGGGTTTTTCTTCACCTAAGTGTTTCTATTGAATGCACTGCCATCTAGCGGACATTGCAGGCGGACATTGCAGGCTTAATTTCTAATTTCAGTGAGTGTATTCGGCAGGTACAATCAAATTGTTTTAAATCGTTTTTTAATCGTAATTTTAACATTAGCAAAAGATCGACCACTTTGTCAAGATGCTTGATAAAGGGTTAACAGATACTTTTAGGGCAGTTCCAATTGCCTGAACCATTATGGTATCATTGTCTTATTGGTGTGGATACAGTTTTTCATATTTAGACCTAGATACAGTATACGAACATCCTTAACTCTGAAATTGGGTGGAGTGCCATAAAAAATGTCATTAATAATTTCCAAATACCTGCCTTCTGATGGCTAACTATTACATTTCAGAGAGTTTTGTTTCAATGGTGTTTTTTCCATTCAAGAGGTTCAATTAATCCCTTTAAAGAAAGGGCCTTTAATTAAAAAAATTCTGGGCAGACTTTTACTAAATTAATGTTTTTACATTATTTCATGAAAATAGTTGAAAACTGTCACGGTTGTTCCCCAGATTCACCACCAGATGGCGGTGTTGCGCCTTCCCTTTGGAATGTGCACAGGTGAAACGAGGGTTCAATTATCTCATCCCTATAAATACTCGCACCTTACTTCTGATCGGGGCGAAATCGTAAGCCATCTTTACGATTTGTAGCCGGTAAGGTAGAATGTCTTTTTCAAGACGTTCACAAAGACTTCCTTTAGAAAATGACCATCTCCATTCAATCCCTTTTAAAACGAAATAACTTATTTAGTTGTACCTTTTGTGGAAACCATTCTCTCTAATGGGGGTTTTCGTTTGGTTTTCGTTTGTCAGTCTGTTCGACTGCTTTGAGGTTACTAACTTGTTCTTTTGGCTCTCCTAGCCGTTTACGTTTTTGGGGAAAACTCTGTGTCTACCAAATAACTTATTTAGTTTACCTTCATTAGGACCCTTGCTGATTACGAGAGCTTTTAGTGGGGTTTCTGTGTTTTCAGTCAGCTTGACTGTTCGGGTTACTAACTGGTTCTTTTGGCTAACTGCCTTTCTTGTTTTGGACAATCAGAGTTTTGGTTTAAGGTCGTTTCATAACCTTTTGTTCCTACATTAGAAACTTCGCTCGTGGTTAGGAGCGTTTCTTAAGTTTCTTTTGTTCAGTCGTCTAGGCTGTTTACGGGTTCAATTTCATAACCTTTTGTTCCTACATTAGAAACTTCGCTCGTGGTTAGGAGCGTTTCATAAGTTTATTTTGTTCAGTCGTCTAGGCTGTTTACGGGTTCAATTTCATAACCTTTTGTTCCTACATTTGAAACTTCGCTCGTGGTTAGGAGCGTTTCATAAGTTTCTTTTGTTCAGTCGTCTAGGCTGTTTACGGGTTCAATTTCATAACCATTTTTATTGTACCTACTTTAGAAACTTTGCTCGTGGTTAGGAGTGTTTTCGTAAGTTTCTTTTGTTCAGTCACCAAGGCTGTTTACGGGTTACAATTTGGTTCTGGTGGCTCCCCTAGCCCCCCTGCGTTTTCGTACGCTCAGAACTTTTCATAACCTTTTTTCATTGTACCTTCATTAGAAACTTTGCTCGTGGTTAGGAGTGTTTTCGTAAGTTTCTTTTGTTCAGTCTGATAGGCTGTTTACGGGTTACAATATGGTTCTGGTGGCTCTCCTAGCTCCCTGCGTTTTCACACGCTCAGAACTTTTCATAACCATTTACTTTGTTTCTACATTAGAAACTTTTGCTCGTGGTTAGGAGCGTTTCGTTAAGTTTCTTTTATTCTGTCGCTTAGACTGGTTACAAGTTCTATGTGGTTCTGGTGGCTCTCCAAGCTCCTCCGCGTTTCCGGACGCTCAGATCTCTTGGTATAGGTTTTACTCTGTGGTTCTGTCGGTCCCCCTTAACCGTTTCGAGTTTTTGCGGATGTCAGATGTGGGTCAAGTTGAGCCCTGCTGTCTGCCGATCCCCCCTAACTGTTTCAAGTTTTTGCGGATGTCAGATGTGGGTCAAGTTGTGCCCTGCTGTCTGCCGATCCCCCCTAACTGTTTCAAGTTTTTGCGGATGTTAGATGTGGGTCAAGTTGTGCCCTGCTGTTCTGCCGGTCCCCCCTAACCGTTTCGAGTTTTCGGACGTTCAGAACTTGTGGGTCAGGTCTTACCATGTTATTCTGTGGGCTCTCCCAGCTATTCCGCGTTCTCGGACGCTCAGAACTTTTGGTTATGTCCGGTCATAATAAATTATTTACTTGTCACTTACTAATAAAAACCTTTGCTCGCTATTAAGCGCTTTTCATTTGGTTTTCGTTTGTTCAGTCGTTTAGACTGTTTTTCGGGTGACAACCTTGTTCTGTTGGCTCTCCTAGCCTTTCACGTTTTCGGAAGTTCAGAACTATTGGTTCAGGTATTTACATAATACTTATTTAAATTGTACCTTCATTTGAATCCTTGCTCGTTTGTTATGGGCTTTTGTTGGGTTTCGTTTGTTCAGTCACTTCGACTGTTTCGGGTTGCAATGTGGTTCTGTGGCTCTCCTAGCTTTTCGCGTTTTCGGACGTTCAGAACTTTTTGGTGTATGTAAACAAAGGAACATGTGTAATTGTACCTACTTTAAGAACCCTTCTCGCTATTAAGCGCTTTTCGTTCGGGTTCCTGTTGTTCAGTCTGTTAGACTGTTTCCGGGTTACATCATGTTCTCTCGGCTCTCCTAGCCTTTATTGTTTTGGGAAACTCGTGTCTTAATTTACGAACTTATTTAGTTTGTACCTATTAAAAAGAACCTTGCCCGCTGGCCGGTGCTTTGACTCAGGTTGCTTTTGTTCAGTTCGGTTCGACTGGCTCAGGTTACAATCTGGTTCGTTTGGCTATCATAGCCTTTGTGTTTACAGACACTTGGAGTAACCACCCGTTGGGTGTGATTTTCCGTTCCTCCCTGGTTATTATCTTCCCTATTTCTCTGTTTTGCAGAGCTAGTGGTTAGACTGGTTCAGTCTAACTTTTTGATCCCCTAGGGTTTCTGCGAGTGGCGCCTATCACCACCAACCCTTACAGAAAACTATAAGCATTGGCATGTATAGATAGATAGATAGATACTTTATTGATCCCCAGGGGGAATATGTATATATATAGGATGTATATCCATTTTCCCAATGTATTTTGTGGAGTGTTTGTTAAGGTTACATTTATTACACTATTGTCTGCACTGACATGCGCAGGTAATTTTAAAGTTCTTTTTGTTTTTATATTGTTTTTTGTTTTGATGTCCAACTGCACAATCAAAATGGCTAATACCTAATGTCCAACTCCAAAATGGCAATTACCTGATATTAAAGTTATACTCACTGTGTTAGTAACATCAGGCTCCCTTTTTTCCTTCTGTATACATGTACTGTATGTCTGTATATTTATGTCTAATAGGTATATATATACAGTAGACTCCGTTTTTATTCACACCCTTGATAAAGATAAACAAAATAGATTGTATAAAATAAACTATATAAGTAATGAGGTATATTTTATGCTAAAAAGTTCAGAACATTCCAAACCTACAATACAAAAAAAAAACATATTTTGTGTTATTAATAAATATAAATTTTGGATCACAATTATTCACACCCCTAACTATTCTTTTAAATTTAATCCAACAAAAACAAATCTTCATAAATATACAACTTATTTGAAGTTCATTGGAAGGTTACGGAACTATACAGTGGCCTACAATGGTTTCCTGTTTCCCTAGGGTATAAAAAAGAGGGAACACATGTTTGGTCAGCCATCATCATGGTGGAAGGCAAAGAACTTCCTGAAAGCATCAGAGAAAATGTTATTGACCTCTACAGATCAGGAGATGGCTTAGATGGAGGGAAGAGGCGTGGAGTAATGAGAAAATATTCTATGTGAGCAAATACAGTGGCTAAATAGTAGTGATCTGGAATGTCTTGGACTAAATGTAATTTCATCACCTCAAATGTCTTTTCTCCTTATCATGATATACCGTCCTCCTTCTGCAAAAAATGGGCTTTATGAACAGCTACGAAACTTACTTAACCCCCTGAGGTCGGCTGGATCGGCGCCGATCCAAGCAGCAATACAAGTATATTACTATTTCTAACTTCGCGATATTTTATCATACACACGCGACAAAAACATTGACAGAAACCTTAGAATCGCGACTTTCCGATTTGAGCACTGGCAAATCAAATGGGATTTTTTAAATTAGGTTAATTAGACCAAAAGTAAACCTTGCCTTTTACTCTCTTTTTTACCTGGTAGTAACGTCCCCCTTCTATTGACATGGTAACTAGGTGCGAGTTTCGGGGAGGTGTGGGGAGGGGCGTGGGGCCATGTGTGAAAACGCCGGCGTAAACACATAAACTGTCCCGACAATTTGAAGCAAGATTTTATACAGACATACAATTTTATTCAAGATGGAAAGATTTTCTGCGCTGCAGTGTTTGAGAGTATTGATGAAAAGCGACGAAGACAATAACTGACGAACAGTAAGTAACTATATTTGATTTGCCATGTTATCAAATACTCGTATATATATTCAATATATGAATTCCGCGTCTTGTGACTACATATTCCGCGTGTTGCAACGTAACAAATTGCAATATGCACACAAGATCTATGGAAGAATACTTTTCTAAAGAAGAACAGCCTAAAATGTTATTTATTTCGCTTGTTTTCAAATACTCGTGAAAATATATGAATTCCGCGTCTTGTGACGCCAAACATATTCCGCGTGTTAGTAACTTAATCTAAACCCTAACGTTAGTAGATTAGTTGGTTAGTACTATACACATCTACCTAATATATACAAAGTGCAATCTAGAAAGTAAGAAGGAAGAAAACGAGATAATAAGCGAAGGCGGAAAAAACCCCGAAAAGTATAAACTCCCGAAGTGCATGACACGACAAGGAGTGGATCTCGAAATAAACGGAACAAGGACAGACAGGGAGCAGAACGTGACAGAACAGGGAAAATGCAATACTGGATAAAGAATAATGAATAAGGACTGAATGAAAAATAAACAAAGACCAAAAAACAACAGAACAGGAACTCAGAATATAACACTGATGGCCCAGTGAGATGGCCCATCTGACAGATCTTAGAGGTGTGGACAATGAATAATGAATATTCAGGTATTTAGCATTTAGCCCTCCCACAGCCTGAAATAAATGTGACCAGTTCTGATAAAAACAGGTTTTTAGCTATTTAGATCTCAGATGTGCTAAACTGTTTTCACACCCTTACATAACCAAGACCTTGATGAACAAACGTACATTGGCAAAACAATTCGTCACTATAGTTTAGTGTGTGCTTTCACAACTTTTGTGACAGCAGAAAAATTTACTATTTTTAACTTGTGTGTTTGTAGATCTATTTACAAGCTGCATATGATACTGACCAAACTATTGATGGCATACAAATGTAGCTGTGATTGTCCTTCAAATAAAAATATCAAACACTTTGGAGTAAGTGTGTGTTAAATTGATGAAATTGAGATAAATATCAGACCATGCCAAAATCAAAAAACATCTAAAAGCTTAGCACGGACCTCAGAGGGTTAAGGGATGTTATTTTAAGAAATAAGTTCTTCTGATGGGAGACTTTAACATCAACTGGGAGGATAAATCAAGTAGGAAAAGCCTAAAGCAGATTTCAAGTAATCTAGACCTATCCCAACTAGTTAAAGGTCAGAATAACCAACCAGAATAACCAGCTCCTCAAAAACCAAGATTGATTTGATATTCAGTAATAAACCTGAAAGAGTGATTAAGACCTTTAACATGATAACATGACAAAACAAACTGTTTAATCTCTCAACCTCCAAACAGCCTGAACAGTTTAGGATCCCAAGAAGGGAGTTGCATTAAGGGAAACTGATTGGAATACATTGTTGTCTGGGGTTGATATAGAAGCTGACAGCAATGTATTACTAACCACAATCAAGGACACAATTAAAAGATTTACTAGGAAAGTCAGGAGTAAGAAAGGACAAAAGAACAGCCTGCCATGGCTAAACTCAAATATATGGAAACGAATGAAGGAACGTGACCATGCACTAAAACTGTCTCTGAAATCTAAATTAATACATGACAAACACAAGTTCACCATGTTAATAAACAAGGTAATGAAGGACTTGAGAAAGGCTAAGGTTAACTTCTTCATTGACATCATTGGTGAGGCTAGAGGTGACACTATATTGATCTGGGAACAGATTAAAAAACTAACAGGGAAAGACCATAAGGCATGAAAGCAATTAGAGGCCTTTAACAGCTACTTTATTGACTCTGTTGCTATGCTAGCACATAGTTTATCTGATAGCCACCTAGTTCCTGTCCCAGCAAATGCCAGTGAGAAGATTTTCAGTATTAAGGAAGTCTCTGAAACCAAAGTGCTCCAGATCATTAGTTTACTTAAGATCTCCAGAGCGAAGGATATGTATGGGATGGACTCTTCCATGCTCAAAACTCTTAAAGAGTCTCTGGCACCAATCATCTGCAAAGTTATCAACCTATCTACTTCCTGGAAAGCGGCTATAGTGACATAGTGACCATTTTCAGCTGGTGATCCTAAAGCTATTTGTAATTATAGGTCATCAGTATCTTGCCCACAGTATCTAAGGTAGCTGAGAAATTGGTAGCAGAGCAGCTCATCTGCCATCTTAACAACAGTCCCTTCTCCCTCACCCCACACAGTTTGGCTTTAGAGCTAAACAGTCAACAGAGACAGCCAACTGCTATTTTGTGGAAAATGTTAAAGCCATGAAGGGCGATGTTGTTGGGGCTGTATTTTTTACTTACGAAAAGCCTTTGATATGGTCAATCATAAGGTCCTCATAGCCAAGCTGTCTAAATTCTACTTTTCTCCTAATGCTCTCAAATGGAATAAATCATACCTGGCAGACAGAACCCAGTGTGTCAGGGTAAACGACTAACATGTGACTGCTATCAAGTCCCCTACCGGTATTCCGCAGGGGTCCATTCTTGGACCACTCTTGTTCAGCCTGTACATAAATGATCTACCGTCAGTCTGCTCTGACGTTAGTGTCCAGATATATGCTGATAATACAGTGCTCTATGTGCATGGCAAAAACAAAGAAAAGGCTGCATCAAAACTCTTTGCTGCAATGGTTCATGTTACTGCTTGACTAAACCATCTTGCCTTCAGATAAATATAACAAAAACTGTAAGCATGTTCTTCACAAAAAGACCAAGCCCTACACCAGATCCTGATATTACAGTCTCTGGGCAAAAGTGACAGGCAGTCTCTGAGTTTAAATACCTCAGTATCATGGTTGACTCAAACCTATCCTTCACATCCCAGATAAAAAAGTTAAAAGAAAAGTCAAATTCAATCTGGCCAATTCCAGATCCACAGGGAACTGCATCTCGTCTGATGCAGACAAAATATTCATGAATGCAATGACCTTCTCCCATATTACATACTGTCTGACTGGGGGCAAGCTAATAAAACCACACTAAAGCCACTAGAATCTCTCTACAAGCAAACAATAAAGACCCTAGACAGGAAGCTACACAGATACCACCACAGTATTCTGAGAAAGCACAACCTCCTTTGCTGAAAAAACATGGTCAAGTACGGCCTATGTCTTGTACTTGTGTCTTGTTTTTAAGATTTTAAATAACATGGCCCTTCCACCACTGAACACTTTTATTAAACTGAGAACCAGTCGAAGTTTTGGTCAGTCTGCATTTCTCAGAGCCTCTCAGGAATGGAACAACACACCTGAATATATAAGAAACTGTGCCACCTACTGTTCATTCTCCACACAGCTAAGAGCTTAGCTCATTAGCAACCAGTCCTGCAAACACTAGAATAGGGTTTTATGTTATGTGTTGCCATGTTGTTGTTGGGTTTTTATCCTGCTATGAGTTGCTATGCATTGTCAGTTTCTTGTTTGTATGCAGTGTTGTCCTTGTGTTTGTATATAGTGCAGGTACTGTCTGTCTCTCTGCATACTATATGTAGATTGTATTTTCAATTATTGTAATGGTTGTATGTACATGTATTTGTTTTTGGTAACTAGCAGCCTGCCCAGGGACTACAGATGAAAATTAGCCTCCTTGGCTAACTCTGGCACATTTGCAGAAATGTTATCAATGTGCACTGTCCCTGTCCAACAAATCAATAAATAAATAAAGATACCACTTTCTACTGTTGTGCCAATTATTAGGAAGTTTAAGGCCACTGGAACAGTGGCTAACCTTCCAGGTAGAGGACGCAAGTCTATCTTGCCTCCACGTGCAGTGAGACTGATGGTTCAAGCGACAAAAATAAGTCCAAGGGGCACAGTTCAAGATCTCCAAAACGACCTAGCATCTTGGTATTACAAGGTGTCTAAAATTACCATTTGATGATGCCTACATGACAATGGCCTTTATGGCACAGTTGCAAGTATAAAGCCTCTTTTGAAGACAATTCACCAAAAAATGTGTCTTGAATTCACCAAACTACATCTGAACTACAATTGGAACCGTGTCTTGTGGTTAAATGAAACAAAAATGTAGCTTGTTGGACAAGAACATCATATCAGCATTATGTTTGGCGTCCAAATAATGCAAATAATGTTGAAAAGCACCTCATGCCTATGGTGAAATATGGTGGTGGATCTTTAATGCTTTGGGGTTGTTTTGCATCCACAGACTCTGAGACCCTTATTAAAATAGATGGAACCATGAACTCCAGCAAGACATTTTATCTAAAAACGTTGTTCCCTCTGCCAGGAAGTTACACCTTAGTATGGACCTTCCAACAAGACAACAATCCCAAACCTATGTCCAAAGCAACTAAGAAATAGTTTACAGAGCACAAGAACAATGTCCTAATATGGCAATCTCAGTCTCCAGACCTGAACTGAATTGAATCCAATTGAACATTTGTGGTTTGAACTCAAAAAACAGTCCACAAACATCAACCCAAGAATATGAAGGAACTAGAACAATTCTGCATGGAGGAATGGTTGAGGATCCCCCCTAAGAAGTTCCATAACGTCGTACGACACTACAGAAGGTGACTACTTTGTACCACAAAGTACTGATAACAGGGGTGTGAATATTTGTGATTCTTGACTTTTCTGGGAAAAAAAGTATAATTTGTGAACCGTTCGATTATGGTTGCCAATGCATTATTATTAAAGCATATAATATATAATATATTGTAGCGAGAACAGGGGTGTGGGGTTTCCACTCAACCAAATTAGATAATTAAACAACACACAAGACAGTAAATGAAAGTATTAGGTTTATTGGGGGGGTAAACGCACAAAAAAAGGGAAGGGGAAATAAGGCACAGTCCAAATCCGTAATCCGTTTCCGTTGTCATTGTTCGTTTCCAAGTTCGTTATCCAGTTGTCGTTCTCAGGCAGCCCAGTCGATATCAATTCCGTTAGTCAAACAATTCCAGGTCATACACAAATCTAATAATTATAAATCTCTTTCTCTCAACAATTCCATCCTCTCGCTTTTCCCAACGCCCACTCTTTTATCCCCGAGAAATCAGCTGTCAGGGGTTCCCTGGTGTGTCTCCTTTCCTCTGGACCTCCATATGAGGTTTGGGGGTGGAGCCAGCGTGTCGTCACATATCTCCCCTCTATCACCATTCCCCGCACCTCCCCTGGCCGTCTACCACACACCCTCTTCCTCAGCTCCGACCAGGAGGGAGGGGCGGTCTGACACTAGAGGGTGTCCCTCCAGGAGAGGGTATCAGCATTCCCATGGACTGCACCAGATCTGTGTAGGACAGAGAATGCAAATGGTTGCAAAGACAAAAACCATCGAGTGACATGAACATTACTCCCTATTCCTGGCCATCCACACTAATGGCACATGGTCCATCACCAGTGTGAAATGCGGTCCCAGCAGATAGTATTTAAATGTTTCGAGAGCCCTCTTTATTGCCAAGCACTCTTTTTCTACCGTGGAATACTTTTGTTCTCTCTGTAACAGTTTTTGACTAATATACAGAATGGGGTGTTCTTCTCCCTCTTGTACTTGCGACAGGACAGCTCCCACCCTGGTTTCTGATGCATCCGTCTGTACCAGTAGCAGTTTTGTGAAATCAGGAGTTACCAGTACAGGTCCTGAACAAAGCATCCGCTTTAATTCCTGCAAAGCTTTTTCTGTCTTTTTGGTCCACTCAACTCGGTCCGGCAGACAGCTTTTGGTGAGGTCTGTTAGAGGGCTGGCTAAAGAGGCAGAGTTAGGGATAAAGCGGCGATAGTAACTGGTTAATCCTACAAACGTGTATACTTGCTTTTTTGTGAGGGGGCAGGGCCAGTCCCGAATCGCCTCCAGTTTCATTTCCTGTGGCTTGATACAACCCCTCCCGATCGTATACCCCAAGTATTCGGCTTCCTGTAGACCCAGCCGACATTTCTTGGGATTTGCCGTGAGCCCCGCCCCCTGTAATGTCTGCAACACGGCCTGGACCTGGTTGAGGTGGGACTGTCACTCGTTCCCATGTATAACGATGTCGTCTAGGTACACAGCTAGTTGCGTACTGCCTATGGGGCCGGAGAATTCAGTCCATCAAAAGTTGAAACGTTGCCGGGGATCCATGCAGACCGAACGGCCAGGTTCGGTATTGGAATAGACCATCCGGTGTGGCAAAAGCAGTCTTTTCTCGAGCCTCGGGAGCTAGTGATACCTGTCAGTGACCTTTAGTAAGATCTAGGGTGCTAATGAACCTGGCGGTTCCGAGTCTGTCAATTAATTAATCAATCCGAGGAATTGGATACGCATCAAATTTCGATATTTCATTCAATTTCCTGAAATCATTGCAAAACCGTAGTGTGCCATCTGGTTTTGGCACCAATACAATCGGGCTACACCAATCACTATGTGATATCTCTTCTGGCTTCTGGTATGTGGTAGGGATGTAGTTTTACCTTTTCACCCGACGCGGTGATAATGTGGTGTGATAATGTGCGTCCCGGCTCCTTGGAAAACACGTTCTGGTGTCCATCCACCAGTTCGCGCAGGTCCTGCCGCTGAGCTGGGCTCAACTGTTCCCCCAGTTGCACCTCCATAGGGGTGTTTTCTGTAACAGACAGCTGAGGAGACACAGTGTACAGTACCTCACAGGCGTTCCACCATTTAAACAGGTTAATGTGGTATATTTGCATAACATTTCAGTGGCCAGGCTGTCAAACTCAATAGTTTACTTCCCCTACCTTTCAATAACCTCATAGGGTACGTACCATCTAGCCAAAAATTTACATTCCGACATGGGGACTAACACCAACACTTTGGGCCCTATTTTCGTGCCGGCGCTAGGTGGCATTATGCCCTAGCGCAGGCGAATTGCCAGTTTCGTCTGTCGCACCCTGAATATTTCCCACCTCTGCCGAGTTTGGCAATTTCGCGGTGCGCAATGAAGGTGTTTGTGCAACTATGGGTTGGGCAGCACAATAGGGGGTGTGACAATGAAAATAGTCGGCGCTATGCAAGTTTGGTGTCAAATAATGAGTTTGCGTTAACGTCCAACTAGACCACCTTTTAACGCAAACGCTGGTGCTCTGTGCAATTTGGTGACTTTGTTCATGCGCACATACGAACATAGGGTTATCTGAAATCACATGAGAATGTTTTGTGAATATTGTGAATTTCCCCCCATTTTGAGGCAAATCATCCAATCCATGGGTAACTTGCAAGCTGTAATCAATTAAGCTAAAAACTAATAACTATAAGCTAAAAGCTTGTGGTTATTCAATGCACGGACATGAAAGACTGAAGCCAGCAGGCTATCCATTGCTACCGTTCAGTAAGATACACCTGTTAAATAAATATATGTTTGTATGCACATTGTTTTTCTTATGTGAAAGGGTTTTATTCTTTCCATTTGCACTACAGAAAATGGAGTACATAATTGGATGCCGAAGGCGATACCGTGAGCGCATATACCGCCAATGGGTATCATTTATCAACCTGTCTGAGGAGAAGTGCAGGCAGAAGCTGCACCTCTCCCAACAGGTTGTCGCTCGGATCTGCCGGCTCGTGTCTCCGGACATCGAGGGAAACCCACCTGGTCCCTGTGCACTCTTTGTCGCTGTTAAAGTGACAGCAGCCCTCGCCTTCTTCGCCACCGGCTCCTTCCAACACACCCTGGGTTTGGTAGCCGGTGTTGGCCAGACGGCTATCAGTTCGGCTGTACATGGAGTTTCTTCCAGTCTTGTCCAACATGCAAATGAGTTTATTACTTTTCCTACACCCGACAGTCAGCAGAGAACTAAACAGGATTTTTATACGCAATGTGGATTCCCTGGGGTCTTAGGTGCCATTGACTGCACACATGTGCAGTTTCGCGCACCATCTGATCACGGTATCATTTATGTGAATCGGAAGGGGGTCCAATCCATTAATATCCAGGTGGTTTGTGATGCACACTCCAGGGTGACGCATGTGTTTGCCAATTATCCTGGGTCTACTCATGACTCTTTTATCTTTTATCTTTTATCTTAGCCAACTCCGTCATTCCTACAGCCTTTCAGGGGGATGTTACTAGGGGACAACGCTATCCAACACTATCCATTAAAACCATGGCTGATTACGCCATACATTGTGCCCACAACACCTACACAACGTGCTTTTAACCGTCTTTTTTCTAGGGCCAGATCAATGATCGAGAGAACCTTTCGAATGTTAAAAATGCGTTTCAGATGTTTGGACAGGTCGGGTGGTACATAACAATACAGCCCTCAGAAAGTCTTTCTTTGTGGCATGTTGTGTCCTACACAACATTGCCCTGCACCATGGATGTCACATTGGCCTCGCAGAGGACGCATTACAGGACTTAAGATGGAGAGAGGCAGAGCTGAAGGGGTTGGAGAGGCTCAGGGCGCACGGGAGATCAGGGACCGGTTGGCTGCGGAGCTGGTTCCCTAGTGAGTAGGCCTACTGCATGATGAACATAAATGAAACAGGCCTTTCCATTTCCAAATGCTTTGCATTTAACAATTACATTAAGTTAGAAGAAAATAAACTTTGTTTTTTAAGTTGGAAAGCCTACAAATAAGGAAAAAAAGAGAAGGTACAATAAAATACTTTCTTTAAAAAATGTAGGTCTCAAAATATAAACTCAAATCATGAAAATAACAAATTAATGTGCACCTTGTTTTCCCCCTCTGATTCGCGCGCCAACTTTTCCGCACCTCCCGCACAAGCAAATCGCTCTCCTCTTTTGAGAAGCACAAAACTGTCATCCATGTCAGGAAATTCCCAATTTACTATAGCATTAGCGCACTGGTATTTAAAGGGATAGAAAATAGTGTTCTGATTGGCCATTATGAAACCAAACCCCCACCACACCCACATGTATTTTTTTAAAGTTAATCCAACCTCTTTTACAACTGCACCGGAGGTGTGCTATCGTCCTAAGTCACGAAATTACCAAAATTGCGTTAGACACGCCCTAAAGCGCCACCGTCCTCACTTTGTGTCTGCGTTACCGACACCGTCCTGATTCACCAAATTAGGGCCCTTTGTCTCCTGTCTGGAATTCCCTTGGCTGTGCTCCTCTGTTGTACACCCAGACTTCTGCATTCTGTGCATTTTCCATGTGCTCCCATACAATGGGCCAGAGGGTGGCCATTCTATCCCTCATTTCACTGACGTGTTCCCCCAGGGTGCAATGAGGGGACGGTTGCTGTTCCCATGCTTCTTTGGCGATGTCCAGCAGCCCTCAGGGTCATCTCCCATACAGTAGTTCAAAGGGGGAGAACCTGGTGGAAGCTTGTGGTACTTCCCGGATTGAGACAGATTGAACATCTGTTTTAAACGTTCAATTGAACCTTTCCAACAATCCATCTGTCTGAGGGTGATACACGGAAGTGCACAGTTGAGTTATTCTGAGCATTTTGCATAAATCCATATTGATTCGGGACATGAACAGCGTTTCTTGATCAGTTAATATCTGGTCAGGTATGCCCATTCAGGAGAACAACAACATTAACTCACGTGCAATTCCCCTGGTGGCCATAGTGCATAGTGGAATTGCCTCCAGGTACCTGGTGGCGTAGTTCACAATGACCAGGATGTACTGATGCCCCCGACTGCTGCGGGGGAGGGGCCCAATCAAATCAATCGCAATACGGCTAAACAGGACTGATATAATGGGGAGGGGATCAAAAGGCTGCAAAAGTGTGGTTTTAGTCGCACCAGCTGGCATTCGGGGCAACTGCGACAAAAGTCCCCCACTGCTCTTTTTACCCCAGGAGTGGAACCGACCCTTGATCCTATCCAAGGTCTTTTCGACCCCTAGATGCACCCGTAAAAGATGTGCATGTGCCAATTGTAACACAAACTGCACGTATTAACCTGGCACCAACAGTAACTCTACACATTCGTTATTGTTTCCTTTCACTACCTGATACAATAATTTATTCTTTATCGCAAAGTGCGGGTAATTATGTTGACTCACCCCTTCAATGGGTTTCCTTTCGATGACCGTCACCTGCTGGAGGGCACTGGCCAGGTTCAGATCTTCAAGCCGCACAGTCCCAAAGCGGCCTAACAAGGGGGTGGACTCAGGCTCCCCTTCCGGTTCCATTGGAAATATATCTGTCATTTGTGAAAAAAAGATATGGAAATAAAACAGTATATTGACTTCTAAAGCCACCTTTTGTAATGTCTATTCAATGCTTTACTCGTCTGCCACAATAATGTAATGTCTTTGAATTTAAATATCTTAATTTGGGGCAAATATTTTTAATACTTTTCCCAGCAAATATTGATATATGCAAATATTTGTGATTAATTTGATTAATTAATTAAGTGATGGTTTGGCCCCCACAGAGCCCTGATCTCAACATCATCGAGTCTGTCTGGGATTACATGAAGAGACAGAAGGATTTGAGGCAGCCTACATCCACAGAAGATCTGTGGTTAGTTCTCCAAGATGTTTGGAACAACCTACCTGCCGAGTTCCTGTACTCCGGACAGCTCCCCAGAAGACGCGAGGGAAGAGGAACCAACATTCCACAGTGGGGCAGCTGTAGCCACTCTCTCAATCAGCCAGCTGTCTCCCATTTCGTAATCAGAAGGCACTGCATAAAGGGAGAGTCAAACACAGCCTAGAAGAGAAGCGTCGGAAGGAAAGCAAACAAAATGACGCTTCTCCCGGGTTGTCTCTCTCTTGCTCTCTCTCTCTCTGTATTTCAGATACCGACGTCTCCTCCAATCGCCTTGCTGGTGCCGACTGGGACTCCTGGCCCGAGGACAGTGCAGCCTCACTCCCCAACCCAATCCAGCCCACACGGCTTAACCTTGGAGAGGGACCTGACCTCTCCCCCCTTCTCCAGAGCCAGTTCGGCCGAGCACAGTGGGAGGACGCCAACCTCACCCAGCCCAGGAGGGACGTAAAGGAGCATGATGGGGTGTACCAGGGTGCAGCACATCCATCCCTGCCTTATTTTGCGGAGGGGCCTCATGTACCGGATCGCTCTGCACCGGGGAGAGGAGTACTCGCAGCTGCTCGTGCCCCGGTCCCACATACCCGCTGTGCTCGAGCTGGCCCATAGCCACATCCTGGGAGCACACCTGGGCGCTGATAAAACCCGGGACCGGATCCTGCAATGATACTTCTGGCCGGGAGACTACACCACTGTGATCGCTTACTGCCGGGACTGCCGCACCTGTCAGAAAACCTCTCCAGTACAGCCCCCACCAGCACCGCTTATTCCCTTGCCAATCATCGACGTTCCCTTCGCGAGAATTGGCATGGATTTAGTGGCCCTGCCACAGTCATGGAAGGGACATCAGTATCTCCTGGTGGTGGTGGACTATGCCACCAGGTACCCAGAAGCGGTACCGCTCCGCACCATGACTGCCAAAGCCATTGCCCGAGAACTGGTGTTGCTCTTCTCCCGAGTCGGCTTCCCTATGGAAATACTGATGGACCAGGGGACCCCCTTCATGTCCCGGTTGATGCATGAGCTCACACTACCTCCACACTACCGTTTACCATCCTCAGACTGATGGGCTGGTGGAGCACTTTAATCAGACTTTAAAGCGCATGCTCAAATGGGTGGCCGGAGCAGATCCGCAGAACTGGGACCAGCCGCTGCCCTATGTACTGTAAGCCATCCGGGAGGTACCCCAGGCCTCTACCGGGTTTTCCCCGTTTGAGCTGCTGTATGCCCGCCAGCCCCCGGGTCTCCTGGATATCGCCCAGGAAGCCTGGGAGGAGCAACCCTCACAGCACCGAACCCTGGTCGAACACATGGTTGGGATGAGGGAGAAAATTGCCGCTGTGATGCCGATTGTGATGCCGGCCAGTGAATTACGGCCTTCAAATGCCTGAGCATCGGAGAGAACAGATTATGCATATTAACCTGTTGAAGAGATGGGTCCTGAGGGAAGCCTTGTATTCCTTTGTCTCTCCAGATGTCCCCGGCGAAGCAGCGTTTAACCTGGTGCAGTATGGACCTGACCTGACCCCCCATCAACACCAGGCAGTGCGGGAACTCATTGACCAAAGCCAGGATGTGTTCTCCCAACTTCCAGGTTGCACGCAGCTGATCCACCATCACATCCAGACAGCGCCCGGGACGAAGGTGAACATTCGCCCCTACCGCATTCCTGAGGCCCGCCGTGAAGCCATCCGGTCCGAAGTCAGACAGATGCTGGACCTCGGAGTGATTGAGCCTTCACACAGCGCCTGGTCGAGCCCGGTGGTGTTGGTACCCAAGCCAGATGGTATGGTACGTTTTTGCAACGACTTTAGGAAGCTAAACCTATTGTTTGACTTTGACAGTTACCCCATGCCCCGGGCCGACGAACTGATTGACCACCTCGGGAATGTGAGATTCGTAATGACCCTGGACCTGACAAAGGGATACTGGCAAGTACCCCTCGCCCCTGGCTCCAGAGAGAAGACCACATTGTCAACTCCCGACGGCAGCTTCCAGTACAAGGTTCTACCTTTCGGGCTGCATGGGGCTCCGGCGACGTTCCAGAGGCTCATGGATCACGTGCTGAGACCCCACCAGGAGTACGCCGCCGCATATTTCAATCCATGGCTGCTCCTGGGATGGAGCGGGTACGCCGGGTCATTCAGGCTCTCCGGCAAGCGGGCCTCACAGCCAACCCCTCGAAGTGTCATGTGGGCCTGAGCGAAGCCAACTACCTGGGCTACACCATAGGCCAGGGCCTCCTGCAGTCCCAGCACAAGAAGGTAGAGGTGGTGAAACACTGGCCCCGTCCCAGCAGTAAAAAGCAGGTGAGAGCATTCCTGGGCTTGGCGGGGTATTACAGAAGTTTTATACCCCACTTTTCCTCTGTAGCTCTCCCCCTCACAGAACTCAATCGCAAGAACGCCCCTGATCCTCTGGTGTGGACTGCCGAGACCGAGGCTGCTTTCAGGGGCCTCAAAGCGGCGCTCTGTTCCCAGCCAGTGCTGAAGACCCCGGACTTGTAGTGCTTGGAGAGGAAGTGAGAAAGAGAGAGAAAGATAGTATTGTTGGATTTATTGGATACCGGGACTGACTGATTACCCTGATTGATATTGAACTGTGTATGAGAACCTGGATGTGTATAGAAACTTAGACAATGGACATAGAGTATGGATTTTGGATTTGAATTGTTTGCTTTATTCTTCCCTCTTTTCCCCCTCTCCCGCATTGTGATTTTCGCAAATAAACTTCTGTTATTTCCAGTTGAGCCTCTGGTGTTGTGTTATATATATATATATATCAGTAGCAGCTGGTGAGTTCAAAAATTGGGGAGGACGGGAGAGATACAAAAATTAAGTCCTAAGTCCGAACTTTAGGCTTTCTTTAACTGCATGAGGCATTTATTAATCATAAAATGCATGTTTATTCAACAAATAGTATAAATCCTTGATGATCCCAGGATGTCACCTGTAAAAGACAAAAAAAACACACAAAAAACAATAAAACATAGGAAGCACTACGTTTTGAGGTGGATTGTACTCTTGCAAACTATTCCTCTCCAAACAAAAGCTACTCACACTGCTCTGGTGGCTTGGTGATGGACTAGAGACTCTGGGTGACTCTTTTCAGCTGGATAGTTGAGGGAGGGAAGGACACAGTGGGCTGTTTCTTCTCCAAAATCTCACAAATTCCATTTACAAGTTAAATGGCTTCGTCTAGTAGGCCAATAATCTGGACGCGCTAAAACAGAATCTGTGGTCTGGACACATTGAGACACTGAATCTAAGGGCAGCATACAGTGAAATGAACAGTATATAAAACTTGCCAAACACATGTATGTGATGTCCTTTTGAGGCATCAAATGTTTTTTCCGGTGTTTTGGGAAGTTTTCTTTTGCTGCCTGCAGCCTCTATTTAAAAAAAAATATTTTTTTTTTTCTTGTCTTTTTTCTCCTTAGTTTAATTTATTTGTGTTCAGTTTTTTTTATTTCCCCTTGGGGGTTTGGGCTGGAGTGGGGTGGGGGGTTAGTTGAATTGGTATGGCAGGGCTGTTGTTTGGTTAGAGTAGTGCAGTGATGCTGGGGAGAGGAGGAATATTGTAATTTAATTGTTTAATTGTGAAAATGAAATGTAATAATTTAGTAAAAATAATTTAATCCCAAAAAATTATAAATACAGTATTTGCATAAACATGCTATTATTCACACACATGCGCCTAAAAGATGTACCGCATGTTTGAATCTGTGTTCTTTGAGCATGCTGAGAATGTTCTAGCTGAGATGGTTTTCATGCAATAATGGTTCTGATACACTTGAGTAATGCAGTTATTTGCAATGAGGTTGGCACAATGCCCAAAGCAGTGCGCCAGGAAACAGAGCATGACTGCTGTTTATCACCTTCCATTACCACCACTGCATCCATTCACTTCCTTTTTAGGGCCACTGTCCACCACTCTCTTTATTGGAACCATTATTCATCTCAGCAACATGAACTGACCCGGAATGATCATCCTTAATACTATATTTCACAAATGATGCTTGTTTTCTCAAATGGGCATGAACTCTGCTTACATTTTCCAAAAATGTTTCTGTTTAGGTAGGTGCTTGGGTATGTAGATGTTTATTAATGCATTAGTAGGTTTTGTTGCTTTATTATTTGCAAGGTAGCAAGAGGAAATGTTACCAGGATTAAGCAATTTTACGTAGTTTTTCCTTTTGCTAAATAATTTGTTTTATGCATTTAGATGCAATGTTTCACTACACTTGGATGAGTGTTTCATCACTGTCATAGTCAGTGACTAGGAACAGAATAAACTGAGTAGGATTATTCTCAAATGAAATGTTTATCCCCACATGAAGCTAAAGCCAACTGCATCTCATTCACTGGGCCCATGCTGATTCTGGGAGAAAGGTAGGATAGACTACAGTCATTCTTTTCATAGTTATTACAAAGTGACAGTCAAATTGTATTATAATTCGATTACAAAATGAATCCTCAATCTGACTGAAATACTGAAGAAAGAAACATTTTCTGTATTATATAACAGAGACATTTCATACTAGAAGTCCTGGTTTTGGTACATCAGGTTGTAAAACTTGTTTTAATAAGTGTTAGGAAAAATAATTAAACAGTGGGTCTCCAAGTTGGAATATCAAGTTAAAGCAGTAGCCCGTGGTACCATTGTGCATCCCACAGAGTAATACAAATTCTGGATATGTGAAAGAGAACTCACACTCGGGCAGTGGAGAGTGTTTCTGGGCAACAGCCCGAGAACTCTCACTGGAACAGTGGAGAGTGTCTCGGGGCTGGTTGCCGGAAAACTCTCACTGTGGGGAGTGGCGAGTGTCTCTGTATGCATGGGTTGGAGAACTCAGACTGCAAAGTTTGAGTGTCTCTGTATGCATGGGTTGGAGAACTGAAAGGTCACTGGAAATTTGAGTGCCTCAGTTCCAGGGGAACTGGGTGGGAAGCACGGTGAAAGGTCACTGGATATTATTTTGCCTGGTTATTTCAGTTCGTCGTTTTTACCCAAAAGTCGTTTTTACCCAAAAGATTTTGTGTTTGTGTTTGTGTTTGTGTTTGTGTTTGTGTTTGTGTTTGTGTTTGTGTTTGTGTTTGTGTTTGTGTTTGTTAACCTGCTACTCCCACTGTCTTTTCCCCATGTCTGGGGGAGACAGAAAAAAATAAAATAAATCCGGTCCACAGACCGACAAAACTCCGTCTCCAGACTGCTCTGTTCCCATCCAGGGATTGTCATGTGGCGTGTGAGGTCCAATAGGCCAATGTCCATGTTTATTATTTTAATTTATTATAAAACAATCAAATAAACCAAAACACAAACCCCGAAGTTAAACCAAACGCTTCTGGAGGGTTACAGCAACAAAAACCAGCACCTCTTCCACCAAAACTCTCCCCCAGACATGGTAGGCTGTGCTTTTATACTGGCTTAATGAAGGCAAAGGCTAGCACCCGAGTTGATTGCTCATTAGCCTCAGGTGAGCCTGCCTGTAGGTGAGGCTGCTGCTGTCCAAGGTCCTGTAGTACTCTCCAGGCTGTGGGAGGGAACAGCAGCCAAAAGGAGCCACAGCCCTCTCCACTCCTCCCTCCACCTCTCCCAGTGTCACATACCCTTCCCCTCAACTCTGACTAAGGGGAGGAGGCGGAAATCCCCAGATGCCGGCAGCAGCGGGGGACGAGGGCCCTCTGGGAGGCCGGCAGCAGTGGGCGACAAGGGGCCCTCTGGGAGGCTGGCAGAAGTGGGCGGTGCCAGGTAATGAGAGGATCCCTGGCAGTCTCTCAATGGTGGCTGATTGGGTAGCCTTTGAAGTTGTGGTTGCTTGGGAAGCCTGGTCTGGTTGTGGCCTTGATGTGGTGGAGGTCTGTGGGAGTCCCTGGCCTGGCCTTAGGGCCTTCCTCTTCTCCTCAGTCAGGGGGAAGAGAAGCTGGTGGACACGCACATCAATTGGTGCTGGGCAGTGGTGCCAATGATGACCATCGTTTCCACAGCTTCTGCACCAGGTGGTTTCCTGTACTGGGCACACAAACCAATGATGGTCTGGCTCCCCACACCACTCACACCAGGGAAAAATTATCATCAGCTTCTCCCAGGGGTCCCCGTCTCTGGATTCCTCAGACGGATGGTCCACCGAATCGTCAAAGGCTAGGCAGTGCTCAGGCTAGACAAAGGATTTCCAGTAACTCCTTCCTATTTATAGGCTCTTCTGCCTGGACAAACCCCGCTGCAAGACAAAGCAGATCTGCCACCCACTCAGGTGGGCAGGCTTCTAGGTCCTCCCAGGTAATGGCTTGGTTTTCCTGCTTTTATTTTATTTTTTTTAATTTTTTTTTAATTTAGAAAAATGTCTCCTCCACCATATATATGTATATATTATTAATTAATATCATCTCTGCAGCGATTCAAGCCAACTCAACCACTGGCCTATCACTAGAACCAATCATATATCAGGACACCAATGTTACAATTTTTTCCTTTCCTTTCCAGACACTATACCTGTTCAAATAACCATCTACCATCTACCATACACAATCACCATCTAGTCATACAATTTCAAAAACAAACTTTATTTAAATGTAACTTCACCCAAAAAAACTCAGTCAGTCCGTGAAATTATCTTTTATTTGGTTGCATGGAGAAGCATCAGTACAAACAAAACAGACAGAGATGAACACCCATCTCTTTTATATTTACTCCCCCCAACAATACTCAACCTCCTCCCTCCTGCTGAATCAATACCATTCTCTCTGCTCCTCCTTGAATGTCCTTGACTGACAAGAAAAAAAAAAAATATATATATATATTATTGGGGCAGCCCAAGGGGCTGCACAAGGAAATGGCTGCCTGGCCTACAACACATGGGAGCCAGGAAACACTACATTTCCCAGCAGGCCACAGTTACACCTGAGCCGAGTCAAGCAATGGAGCTAACGACCAGCTGAAGGCCATTTCAAGGCCTATTTAAAGGGCTGAATCCCATCACACTGAGAGAGGAGTAGGAATGTGTTTGGGAAGGACTTGAGTGTGTTGAAGGAGAGAGAAAGAGAAGCCTGTGAAGTCGTTGACCAGCCAGGATTTGGAGAGCGTGTTGGAGTGTTTTGTGTTTGACCGGATTGTTTGAGGACCCCCCTTTGGATTTTGACTACGGACTGGATTGCGGAACTGACTTGGATTTTGGAATTGGACTGGACATTGACAACGAGATAAGGATTGCGGACTTTGTGTGTTTGTATTCCCCTGAAGACCCCACCCTTTGTTTTATGTTTGTCAGTATTAGTTTAATAAATCATTGTTTTGTTTTGTTTTTGAATACTGCCTCCTCCTTGTTCTTTAACTTGCCTACGCCCTCTGCAAGGTCCGTGCATGTCGCCCAACCCCTGGGGACACCACAATATATATATATACATTTGAAATAAAAATAAAATAAATATTTATTAATGGTGTTAGGAGTTTATAATAATAAAAAAGTGTATTTTATATTATATATCAGTATGTGCAGGGCCACACACTTTTGGGAGGCAGGGGCTATGGCTAAAAAGGGCACTGTGTTGTTTTACGGTGGGGATTTGGATTTCCCCAAATGATTTATTTAGTTCTGTTTTCCCTTGTGTTTCCATTTCCCTCTTTCTTGTGATTTCTGATACACATGAAATGCCTCACCCACATTCCTACCTGCGATAGAATGATTGGAAGATTGCCTAATTGTGTCCCTTGTTTGTATGTGAACATTCCACATTGTGATCGATGAGCTGCAACAGACACCTTTCGTTAAAATTGGAATTTGGCAGTGGGGGGCCTTTGGAGCACAGGCACTGGGGGAGTACACAGCTGGGTTCTGTACCTGAAAGTGAAAGGACTTTCTGATCAATTGCTGTGTCATGTAATACATTGTTTCGACTACTGGATGAAATAAAACAGAGCAGTGGAAGTGAGCTTTTTATTGGTAGAAAGATTAAGTGGAATGTCTCCAACCCCATGTGGATGGGGGCTACCCCTGGAGAAAGAAGATCCAGAGAGAGACCCAAGCTTCAGCTAAGGTAAGCAGTAAAATTGTGTTGTCTTGCTGTGTGGCATTTGGGTGTGGCTTATTTCTACCACTAGTACAGAGTCAGCATGGAGCAGCAGTGAGAAGGGGTTCTGGTCTCGGGTCTAAGGGTCCTGTAGAGGTGGTACTCACCTGGGTAGTCCTGTTAGCATGTGATGTGGGGCCCTCATCTTGGTGTACACCTAGAAGAAGAAAGAAAGGCATAGTTAATGCGGTGCCCTTTGGAATAAACAGATAGGAATAATCAGTAGGCTACTGATTATTCCTATGTGAAGCATCACTTGGAGGCTTGTCTCTCTCTCATAGCGGTGTGGTGGGAAGAGCGACAGGATCACTGCTGCATTCCTGCTAGCTCACTGGCTGTTGGCCTTTTTATTAATCTTTTGGGTAGAATTGTGTTTGTGGGTGGGCTGTACTCTAGGGACAGTAAGCTGCTTCACTGCCTTTAAGTTGGGGGATGTGTTGGGGTATCTTTGTTTTTGTTTTTGCCTTTTAAAACATTTTGTAATAAAGATATACATTTGAACTGAACTTTGTTGTTGCATGGATGCTGGTTCCCAGGATGTTCCTTGTGTTGGTGTCTCATGAGGTCAATGTTATGCCAGGGTGTGCACCTTGGACTACTGTGATCCAGTAGGTCAGTACCTGTCACAGGTAGCCTCATCCCACCGGCAGTACAAATGTGCAAATAAATATGGATTCTACATATTGCCCCAAAGTCATTCAAAGTGTGGTGTTACCCTTCCTGTTAGCTAACATTCAGCTCACAACCATATGCTTAGCCACAAATAAAGGCCAGGTCTCCTAAAAAATAAAACCTACTCCATCACTTCACATGGAGCCAAAATTGTTTTGACTGACATTCAGCTTCCAATCACTCCCATACATATACTGTCTGGAAATATACATACATACTTCACTTTGAAACTGGCAGTTTTGGTATAATAAATGAAATGACCTTTAACGATATCGGTTAATGGCCTTAGGTCATGTTTTCCCCCAATATTATATACGACCAGCACAAGGTGTCATTGTGTAATTCCACAACTGTCCTCCACATCCCTGGAACTGGGGAGAAGACAACATGGCTTCTCGTAAGAAGAAACCAAGTTTTCCATCCCAGAAAATGTTTTTGAAAGAATGATACAGAATGCAACCTGTAGGACTGTATTCTGATCATTAAAGCTCAAGCTTAGATTCCACAGCCAAGGATCAATTTTGTGAAGGATTAGACTGTGTTTAGACTAGTAAATTCTTTTTCATGGCTTTCTTCAAATAAAAGCCTATACAGTGTTTGTTTTATTATAATTGTGCTTGGTCGTCAAACCCATATTCACAGCTGGTTCTTTAGAAACATTAGCCTCCTTGTGCTAGCTTTACGGCATCGTACAATAGATTCCATTGCACCCATCGTGTGTTTATTTGCCTTTACTCACATTATCTGTGTTCTATGAGATCAGGGCCCGTATTCACAAATAATTGTATCTTACCACTAGGAGTACTTCTAAATCGCACTAAAACCTTTTAGTTAGGAGTCCCACCTTAAAACCTATTCACAAAGCTGCAAAGACAAACTCATACTAAGGAATTCCTAGAATTTTCAAGCTAAGAGTGAGGGCGGGGTTGACATCGTTGCTAAGGATGACGTTGTTTCTCATGAACGAGCTTACTCAGAATGCCCAGAGCAATTGGCTGATATAGGGGATGGGTCTCTGCCCGCGTACGGATCAACCCCCACAGTTCGGCACGCATATGATCCACGGATTAATAGCTAAATTGAACCATCATAGAGAAATACAAATACAGCCACTGTTATATAAACCATATATGTTTTGGTTTGCTTTGTTTTTCATACTAAATGCCTTTCTGGGAGGCATGTTTTTAGAAACGCGACCGAATTAAATAGAATTTAAACATTAGCGATCTTTTAATTTTTTATTAAATTAATTCAGGCATAAGACCACCCTAGTTAAATCGCCTAAGGCGTACTGAATCTAAAAATGTATTTTGTGAAATTTTCAAATAAAGATTTAGTGAAATAACTTAAATTGAAAAACTGAAATTATCATTCATTCAATTCCTTGAGAATAGTTCCTGGCCATTTTTGGTGGAAACGCGCCTTTGGTCCCGTTATTATTATTTTTTGCTGATCCTAAAAATGATCCGATGCACCCCTATTATATTCTAATAAAGATTCTAAAATACAAATGTAGGCTACGTGTCACTGATTTAACATGAAACCAAGAATACTGACTAGTCAATTGGTTACATGTCTGCATCTCGTAAACAATCAGCGGGTATCTATATATAATATATATCATATTATATATATAATACCCTCGCGATTGAGGCGGTACCTTTTTATGAGCTCTGTATCATTCAATATCTCCAGTGTTGACGCGATTGCGACAGCAGCAGATTTTCGGATCGCTGTCCGTAGGTCTTCCTCTTGGCTGCTTCTAACTTCTCCTGGAATTAGGAGCTGTTTTCAGCTCTCAAACCCTTTGTGAAATACTCTTATCCCAAAAATTTAGGAGTCCTACATTTATGAGTGACACGCCCATTATTTTTCAGAGTTGCTCCTAAATTGCGGAGTTACGACCAACTTTTACCCTTAAAATGCTTTGTGAATACGGGCCCAGATCTATGCAGATCTATGAAGTCTGCATTTCAAATAAAATCATGAAAACTAACAGTATGTTTACTCACGTTTATTCACATGATCTTTTAGTGTTTGTGGTTTTAATTTAAATGCTTTATGGTTGTGAAATGCATGGAGGCTTGTAAAATTCATACTAAACACATTTCATAACCATTCCATTCTGTGTTTAGAAACACTTTTGTGAAATGACTGTTGGCACAAATCATTACTTTGTCTTTTTTATGTTCTCTGTGATGACTGAGGTGCCACAGGTTCAGTAAAGAGAATATACTTGAGCTATTTAGCTATTTACCTCACAAGCAAAATCTGAATCTTGGATGTTTTCAGGCATGCAAGAGCTAGACCTGAATGCTGGTACACTCCTGGAATTTGGACTGTCCAGGACTGTCATTGACTGGGAGAGAAATGTCTGATACATTGGTTCTGTCAAGGCTCCCCTCCCTCACCGGCTACAGACCTCTCCACTCACACTTTTCACCTACTCGTTGTTGCAGCATTATTCCTTCCTCCCTTCTTTTACTGATTTGTGGTTATGACCTTGACATTAATGTTTATAATTATACAATAATTATGATGCATGTCTATATTGTTTTGGTTTGAAGAGGGCTATCTTGATTGGGGGCTGGTGGGAGGGAGGTAACGAGGTTTGCTTTGGCTGGTGGGAGCTAGGTGGAATGGCTGGAGGAGTAGAATGGTATTGATTCAGCAGGAGGGAGGAGGTTGAGTGTTGTTGGGGGGGGAGAAAATATGAAAGAAGTGGCTGTTGATCTCTGTGTTTTGTTTGTACTGATGCTTCTCCATGCAACCAAATAAAATAATTTCACTGACTGATTAAGCTATAGGAACACTGCCATGTGTTTTATTATGTTTTAATATTTATATATTAAATGTATGTCACACGCCACGTGACAAATCCCTGGATGTGAGTCGAGCAGCAGATGGTAAGAAGTGGCAGAGGAGTGGAGTTTGCTGGTCTCTGGACCGGATCGCTATTTCTGTCTCTCCCAGACCCAGAAGAGAGAAACAGTGGCAGACCAGGTTAAATAAAAAAAACAAAAAGCAAAGTCTTCACCCTACTCACCGCAAAGATTTCAGGTGAAAATAATGAACTAAAATAACAAACTAAATGAACAAAACTAAATTAAAACCCGCCTCCTCCGAGGTGGGAATCCCCTTCCGGGGAACAAACAACCAACACAATCCGCAGCTTTCCACCCCGCTTCTGCACATCGACATCCAACAGGACACCATGCCTCTTCAGTCCAGAGTTCCACTATAACACACATTCGGTAAGTTTTCAAGTGCATCCCAAACCCATGCACACAGACACTCAAACTTTTCAATCTGTGTGCATGGGTTCTCTTCACACACACGGACCCTCGCCACTCTTCCAGTGAGAGTTCTCTGGAAATTGCCCAGAGACAGTCTCCACTGCTAGAGTTCTCTTCCACAAGCAGAGAAATAGAGAGACTCCCCACTCGTGTGAGCCCTCTTTCTCTCTTCACAATCAAAACCGAGAGAGAGAGGCAGACAGTTTCTCAGTGCGCTCTCTTTCCCATCCACACAGGAAGCACTCTACTCAGTCACTGTTTAACAAATGCACACAGAACTCAACACAGACTCCCCGTCCACCAACGTGGAAACCCCCTTCCGGGGAACACACACAAAACAGTATGTCACACCTGGCATTAGACACAGACACACCCATGAATGACTAGACCAACCCACTCACTCACTCACTCACTCAGTCAGTCAGTCAGTCAGTCAGTCAGTCAGTCACTCACTCACTCACTCACTCACTCACTCACTCACTCACTCACTCACTCAACCACTCAATCACAAGACTAACAACCACCACTCACTCACCACACATGAATCACAACCACAAGAATGATCCCACTCGCCCACCTGCTCTTAAATAAACGTACTTTCTCCCTGGCTCAGGTGGGACCCGTGAGGCAATCACCTCACACACCTAATCACAAAACACCAAACAATTCACATACACCACACCCACTCACATTCTCACACACAATCAGTCAAGTGAATTCCTCACTTGACATCCACACCAATTACACTAATTAACCAATGAACAATTAAGGCTTTTGGAACAACCTTCCGGGCACCAGTTCACACTCTCGCAGTCTCATACCCTGCAAGAGTGCCAAACCTGCCCCCAGAAAGTTACACTGCTCCAAAGGACTCCACAGCCATGCTGTGGCAAAACAAAGGCAACCCTGCCACTCCCCTGTTGCCAAGACCGACGCCCTCCACAATATATTATACTAATTCAATTTTGATTGAATGAGTTACCTATATGATGGGGGAGGGGTCTCATTCTCTTAGGTCTTTCTTTCCTTTTAGTCATAATAATGCAGCATTGAAACCAAATCCAAAAGTATATAATAATCCCCTTCCCATTTAGCTGGACAGAGATTATAAACAGTGACAGACTAATAAACAAGTAGTGGCAGTCACTTATTAAAGTCTAGCATGGGTCTTTGTTTATGTTGCTAATGAAGTTGAACAAGAGGTAAGAGGTTTCATTTGAGGTAACCTTAGGAAGCCATGAGTTTGAAAATCGTTTAGCTTGCTAGCAATGTGGACAGTGAGTTAAGCCAACTAGCTAACTACCAGTCTAGCAAGCTAAATAGATAACATTGCCTGTTTGCCAATTTTGCCTGTTCTGCTTGCTAGCTTATAAGGATGCAAATCGATTTATCAAACTACCTAACTAGTAATATTGATGATGCTTTTAACTGGCTAACTTGCTCAGATTATTTATTTTCCGTTTGCTAGCTAATATGGATGAAAATAGGTTTAGCTGATTTGATGATTTTGTAACAGTTAGCTAAATTATGTTGAAATTATAATTAACTTGCAGCTGTATAAATTAAGCTGTATTCGACATCTTTCATATAGAATAACACCAAGCCAAATTGGCCAGTGAGTGAATGTGTCCCCTTGATACAAAATGCATTCATCATTTTAAAAGATGTTAAAATACAGATTACAAATACCTAAAGTACAAATTCAAATACACAAAAGTAATTGAAATACATGTTTCAAATATATTTAATTGCAATACTTCCTATCCCATTAAAAATATATATCCTCTGTTGTATAACATATTCATCCCAGAAATCCAAAGGTCTGTATACCTGTAAATTAATTGAGAATTAAGCCAGTTATGAGCATTCATGCACATTGTCCACCTCTTTTTGGAAATATTAACTACAAATAGCCTAATCAGTTAGTAAATCTACTCCTGAGTGTTAGTTTGATGTGCAAATCCTGTTTTATTTTATTTAGTTTAACTTATGAGATTGTGTATATGTTTTTCGTAGCAAAGGGGACACGGACAGACACTGCAGATAAAGTTCAAGAGAGCAAGTAAATAAATTACAATAAATTACTGTTCAGCCTGCCTGCCCTTTTTCATCTCAGTACAATTTTCTAACTATTGGACATGCTACTCAATATCTCAACAGTACCTGAAGAAATAATGGAGCGTGTCTTTGCAGTGAAACAGAACGGCAATAAACTGATGAGTTTAACCCGGCAGAAAGACTGGCTGTAAACATGACAAATGCCTGCTATTGACTTCAGGTTTAATTACTCTGTGCAGCACTGACAAAGCCCATCTGATGTCGTTGTGAAGAGTAAGTGGAACAAAGTACACTCCACTACCCATAAGAAACTGATAGTGTCGGCACTTTGTTGTTTACTTTATGCTCTCAGCTTTCAGCCATGATCAAATTTACAAATGCTGGTTACCTTCAAGTCATCCACTGCAAGGCAGACAGTCTGGTAACTAACTATTCATATTTTAAAAAACAAATTGACGGTAATATTGATTTATGATTGAAAACATATTATTTATCTTTATTGACCAACACTATGGTATACACTCTGTGCCCATTATTCTGTTTGGAAGTTAAATATTTACTTTCTGATTTTCAAATAAAATTAACATTCCTTGTCCATATTTGCATCTCTAGAGGAGAAGTCTTTTCTCTCACTGCATCTGGGTAAAGAGAGCTTTTCTTTGTTAAAACAGGTTTTACGTGTAATCTCAACTGAAACGTTCATCAAATAGTTATAGGAATTAAAGTAGTTGACTACAACCTTGTAGTTAGGTTTATGTCAAGGTCTAGGCAGGGGAATTTCGGTGATTAATGGCCAGGCCTACTGGCCGGGCAGCTAGGGCACACAGATGTGCGGCATTATCTAATTGTACTTAAAACTGCCCTGTTGTCTTAGTAGGTGGCTGAAACATGGGAGATGAATGCATGTCGAGAGAGAACCGAGCCAACATTAGCAAAAGTCGCCAACATCTGTGTGTAGTATTTGTTATAGTGTTTTACCGAAAGGTGTTTTTTATTTAGTTTGTTATTTTGATGTAATATTTTTAGCTGTTCAGGACCCTCACTGTATGAAGCACCGTATCTCTTGCTTCAGGACCTGTATGTAGCATCATGACCTGTATGAAGTGTCAGGACCTGTATGAAGCGTCAGGACCTGTACTCAGTCAGCTGGCACTCTTACCAGATGATGGTCATGATCAATGTGATGGTAGAGATGGTAGAGTGAGGTTTCACAAACCCCATCACTGGCTTATTTGAACCAATCATATTCTTTCTCTCCACAGCAAAACACAACGAATGGTTCAGATCATTGAGTGATTGATAGCATATGTTGCTCTGTCCACTTTTGGTTTCATGAAACCTCCACTCTCCCATAACTAGTTTGGAGCATGGAGTTTGAAGCATACATGGCAGATACAGGCTGCCCTAGCTGTGGCATCTTCCCAAGGCACAAGTATCACCTCTTGACTGGGACTGACCTCCTCAGACAGAAGGCCATGTACAGCCGTGGCCAAAATAATTGGCACCCTTGCATTTCATTTAGATGATGTTCAATATCTTCTGAAATAATTGGAAATTGAAACAGCTTTCGGTCTTCAGACGTTCATCTGTTTGATTTACAACAGCACACGATCAATCAATAATAATACAAATTTAAAAATATATTTTATGGCTTCAAGATTGAAAATTGGCCATGACACAATTATTGGCACCCTTTAGAAGAATTTAAATAAATTTGGTTGGAAGAAATAGACTCTCGTTTGCAGTGTAATTCAACTCACCTGTGATAGGTTGCTGATGCCCACATGGTATACAGTTTTTATACATACCCTTGATAAAGATTAACCAAAGAGATCATATAAAATAACCTATATAAGTAATGCGCTTTATTTTGTGCTCACAAAATTCGGAAAATTATATTAATTAATAATAATGCATTGGCATGAACCACAATCGAACGGTTCACAAATTATATTTTTTTCCCCAGAAAAATCAAGAATCACAAATATTCATACCCTTGTTATCAGTACTTTGTGGTTCCTCCCTTGGCCATTATAACAGCAATTAGTCGCCTTCTGTAGTGTCGTACGAGGTTATGGAACTTCTTGGGGGGGATCCTCAACCATTCCTCCATGCAGAATTGTTCTAGTTCCTTCAGATTCTTGGGTTGACGTTTGTGGACTGCTTTTTTTAGTTCAAACCACAAATGGTCAATTGGACTCAGGTCTGGAGACTGAGATGGCCACGTCAGGACATTGATCTTGTGCTCTGTCAATCATTTCTTAGTTCCTTTGGACATATGTTTGGGATCGTTGTCTTGTTGGAAGGTCCATCTGCTGCCAAGGTGTAGCTTCCTGGCAGAGGGAACAAGGTTTTTGGAAGAAATGTCTTGGTACTTGCTGGAGTTCATGGTTCCATCTATTTTAACAAGGGCCCCAGGGCCTGTGGATGCAAAACAACCCCAGAGCATTAAAGATCCACCATCATGTTTCACCGTAGGCATGAGGTGCTTTTCAACATTACTTCCATTCTTTGGACGCCAAACATATGTGCATATGATGTGCTTGTCCAACAAGCAACATTTTTGTTTCATTTGACCACAAGACACGGATCCAATTGTAGTTCAGATGTAGTTTAGCGAATCGAGATGTCTTTTTGGTGAATTGTCTTCAAAAGAGGCCTTCTTGCAACTCTGCCATAAAGGTTATTGTCATGTAGGTTTAATTGAATAGTAGCTTTAGACACCTTGTAACCCCAAGATGCCAGGTTGTTTTGGAGATCTTGAACTGTGCCCCTTGGATTTATTTTTGCCTCTCAAACCATCCGTCTCAATACATGTGAGGGCAAGATAGACTTGTGTCCTCTACCTGGCAGGTTAGCCACTGTTCCAGTGGCCTTAAACTTCCTAATAATTGACACAACAGTGGAAAATGGTATCTTTACATTTTTAGTGATTTATTGTAGCCATCTCCTGATCTGTAGAGATCAATAACCTTTTCTCTGATGCTTTCAGGGAGTTCTTTGCCTTTCACCATGATGATGGCTGACCACAGTATTTCGAAAAACGTGTGTTCCTTCCTTTTTATACCCTAGGGAAACAGGAAACCATTGTAGGCCACTGTATAGTTCCATAACCTTCCAATGATCCAACGTTTTCTGAGAGAAAAAAATACAAAAAGTTGTAGTTGTATTTATTGAAGATTTTTTTTTAGCATAAAAACCTCATTACTTACGTATATATTGTTTATTTCATATGATCTCTTTTCTTCATCTTTATCAAGGGTATGAATAAAAACAGAGTCTACTGTAAATTATCCAATTATCCATTTAAAAGTGAGAAAACAGTCTGTTCTGCTACCCTGTTCCTCTGTGACAATGGTGAAAAGAAAATAGCTGTCTGAGAATGCCAGAAAAACTATTATCAAAAAAGCATTAACAAGGCTTTAAGGCCATCTCTAGAGACCTTGGCATTCCTGTTTCCACAGTTCGCAATATTATCAAGAATTTTGCTGCTCATGGTATCTCCCAGGACGTGATGGTAAGAGGAAAATTGATCTCAGATGTCAGCGAAGGTTGGTGCGAGCCATTGAAATAACACCTTGTATGACATCCAAAGATATCATTGGTGATCTGGAGAGGTCTGGGGTAATGGTTTCAACCCGTACCAAACGCCAGACACTGAACAAGAAGGGCTTTATGGTCAGAGGCCAAGGAAGACCCCACTGCTGAAAGAGAAACACAAGAAGGCCCAATTTAATCTTTGCCAAGACACC
Source organism: Aldrovandia affinis (assembly GCA_029706075.1). Lineage (NCBI taxonomy): Eukaryota > Metazoa > Chordata > Actinopteri > Notacanthiformes > Halosauridae > Aldrovandia > Aldrovandia affinis. Next base: position 783,344 of record JAINUG010000070.1, read on the forward strand.
AGGCTAAGTCCTTCTGGGAAAATGTTCTGTGGACCGATGAAACCAAATTAGAGCTCTTTGGCAATGCAGATCAGCGCTTTGTTTACAGACGACAAACTTAACCTTTTAAAGAAAAGAACACCCTACCTGCAGTCAAATATGGTGGAGGTTCCATAATGCTGTGCTATTTTGCTTCACTATTTTGCAGTTATGTTCTCCAAAAGCTATGCTACCAAATATTAAATCTAGGGTGTCAATCATTTTGTCAATGCCATTTCTGTTTATTTTATGATTTAATGGGATATGTTAAGTTCTGAATCAAAAACAGATCATCTGTACTATTAACAGTGAAATAAAGAATTGTGGAGACCAAATACTTTTGTACATTTCAACTTATTTTAAAGAAAATTGTCAGTTTTTTGAAAAACGTGAAAGATGGCAATATTTTTTCCCATGACTGTGTGAGGGGTGGAAGTCACAAAAATGTATTAATTATTTTTAATCAAATAAAATGCAATTGAATCAAATAATGAATTGATTAATTAACAAAATATTTGTCTAATTTCACAGCAATTAAGTCATATCCTGTCAATTAGATAAAAGAACAGAACCATTTAATTAAATAACTTAAATACAATGTTTATTTACCATAATTTTATATTAATGTGATGTACTGCAATTTTGTGCCATCACCTTATCTAATCAAGAGCACTTCCATTTAAGGTTACTCATGTGCCATAGAACCATAAAACCACGCCCATTGGCATACATCAAAGTTATCTTCACTTGACTGTACTTGCCTGTGAGACTAGCCAGACAATCATAATTGTGTATATGCTCAAATGAATTGACACAGCTTTAGAGAGGGCTGCTACTAGCGTATAGGCTAGGCAATCAAGATTAGGATCTGCTGCAGAAATAATAGCGGGCCTGACATCACTGTAGGAGTCCAGTACGTAAAATTGTTAAACACTGTTCTTTTCTTACTCAATTTCCTGCTGCTGGGAATTGTTTAATAGTGATTAATGAGTCAGTTATATGCTGTTGAAAACATTCTGTACAATCATCGAGGAAAAGCATGTTAGTGATGCCTAAAATTTAAATGAAGTTCATTATTATTTCAACAAATTATTGCCATGAATCTTTCATTAGAGTGGGCAGCTACTGTAAAATTGAAATGTTTTAATGAAGAAATAGATAAGGGGGTTCTCTTATAATGAAATGTAGTTTTCCAGAAATATTTTTGGTGATGTGTTTTAGGAAAACAGATATGGTTTTTAGAGCCCAAATGCACATTTAATGTTCATAATGCAACTCTCAACTTGGCTGAGAGGCTGTAAAATAAGACAGGACCTGTAAAGCAACACTATGTAGTAACAGCCTTTAACAGCTATGTCTTAGTTCACAGCAACAGCAGACAAGACATTTGGTACGTACCCTCCAAAACATAGCCAGACACATTTTTATCTCTTGCTTCAACTGTAAAGCCCTTTGAGCTGCAAGCGTTGAACAAATTGTGCATGCTATATAAATACAATGTATTATTATTATTATTATTATTATTATAGTTGGTACTTACCATCCAAAAAAAACATGTTTGAATAATAATGTTGAATGAAAGAATGATGCCACCAAATCATTTGAAATCAATTTGGTTAAAAAGCTTCCATTCATTGCCATATTTTATGCCTTTTTATGCCTTGCCTCAGAATGATTACATGAGTCCATGTACAATAATTGTTGTTTATTGTTTATTTATTTGCTAGACACTCATATCTAGGGAGATTTATGTATTCTGCATGGCATGGTGCATATCATAAGAGCTGAAAATAACAACACCAAACAAAACAGCAACACATCAGTGAAGTTCCAGTCAAAAAAGCAGCAATGTAAATGTACAACTGATGGGATATAGGCTTTGAGTTGATGGTGGATCGTGAGCAATTCTGTAGTTCTGACTGCAGGGATTTTATTCCACCACCGGATGGCCAGTTAGGAAAAGAGCCATGTTCAGGATATATGGCCTATGGAGGTAAGAGTAGGTTTGCTGGTATGTAGAGTCTGATGGTGACTGTATGTAGGATTGGATACCTAGTTTTTATATTACTGAATTTGAGAAAGAGACTGTTTTGATGTTGGGTTATTTGTTTTTGATCCATACCATACTCCATTGTTACAACGTGACCTGTTTTCCGCCTGATCATGATCTTGTGTCCGATTCCCTCTCTCCCTCCCCTTCCCAAACATCAAAGGGAACTCCTTGGGCAATTAAAGACACACTGTGTTCCTCGTCGTTAACAAACATTCTGGTTCCTCCCTATCACTGAAAGGTTTTATTATTTCTCTGAAGGAACACCAGAGCACAAAAGTACAAGCCAGCTCATACTGAGGGGGGTGGGGGGCTAACACTATTGCCTATTTGGAATTCCCTAAGGTTTGAATGCCCTGAGCTCAAAATAATCAAATAAAAGGAGAAATCTTATATCAGTATCGTGTGAATGTCTAATATACATTTATATCAAGTGATAGTCTTACAACAACTGGCTGGAGACACGATACAAATACAGTGGCGCCTCTTGTTAGTTTATATGACATCTCACTGTTTTTGATAATGAGCTATTAAACTGGTGTACTAATGCAGGCCATGTTAATACTGTTCAGTTCATTTCCACATAAGAGTTAACATATTGACTTTATTGGCTCATTCAATTAACTGAGCGAATGTTAGTTGTGAATGGATGTTAATCTAGCTAGCACTAGCCAGCTGGCTAGTTGGTGCACAGTAACAGGTTAACTATCAGTTATATAACATTATAACTCATACAATAAACGACAGTGAGAAATGTTTTGCTAACATAGTTGCAGAGACACGCATTGCTTCTGCCACAATTTACTCAATTTGGGGTCATTGGGAAATGAAAAACATACCAACTTTCCCCGTTGCAGTTGGTTCATAGTGAGGCAAAATATATCTGTCCGTGTGACTCCAGTGATATTCTGATTCCAACAGTGACACTTTCATGCCATATTCCCACATAAGTAAATGTAAGTACACTTCACTGGCTGCCGGTAGCAGTCTACATTCAATTCAAGTCATTGGTCCCTCCTAGATTCAGTCAAAAATCACATCCTACACCCCATCCTACACCTCCGATCGGCCTACTCTGGAAAGCTGACTGTCCCGTCTCTCCACGCTGTCTCTTCTCTCCCCTTGGTGGAATTATCTTCCCTACTCAGTCAGGACAGCAGGATCTCTAACATCTCCCACAAAAGACTGAGGTGAAGTCATAAAAGGTGAGTTTTAAATCTGTTGGCGTAACAATGATATAGCATAACAATGACTCAATAACACCTTTTAAGCCGTTTGCCTCGTCGCCTCGCCGCTTGTGCCTCGCTAGATCGTTTATATATCTATGCGCCAGATAGCCAGACAGTTTATGATGTGAGAGATCTGTGGAGCAAAGTCGTCCCAAGTGTCACTGTGTCATCTTTGCTGAGCAAAGATTTTGTAGTAATGATGAGATCCGCCTGCTCGGGACAGGTCCACTTCACCACCACACACAGACGGAAGTAATGACAATGACGGTGATCAGGCGAGCAAGCAGTTATCTTGGCTTTGTACAAAATCTTTGCTATAGCGAAGTGAAGTCATTTTATGTACAATAGTTCACCACTTTTATTCAGTAGTACACTGAATCAGTATGTAAAAAAAAAAATACAACTCAACCAACAAAAATGGGTCATGACCTTGGTGTCCTCAATGGTAGATACGGCTATGTATATAATCTCTTCCTGTCATCCCCCTAGCGGTATGGTGCCAACGCCATGACAATTTGCATAATTCACAAATTCACATAATTCACAAATAATAAATATTATTAATTGTAATTATTATTTTTTGCCTTAGGGAATACAGTATGATATAGGCTTAGGCTTATAAAGATTGGTTGATTTATTGACCGTTTTCTTTTATTGATTAATTGATAAACTCCTACACACCAGCAACCCATTTCAATTGCGTATATTTCACCTGACCTCCGTATATTAGACTATTTGAATTTGACTTGAGCACGTTTCCTTACCAAGCCTTTTAAGCAACTCGAATAAGAAATAATTTGAATGAGGGTTAAACGTTATAGGGTGCTCCCAATGTCCCAATCGATATAGGCTACTTAAGGTTCGTTGTGAATGCAGCTGTGAATAAGCTTGCTAGCCAGCTAACGGTAGCTAAGGTTACCTGCAGTTACATTAAGTTCATCATTGTGAATGCAGCTGAGAATAAGTTAACTAAGGTTACTTGCAGCTACGTTAAGTTTGTCATAGAAATTCACAAGATAAACTATAATTTTAGTGGAATGATCTTGCGATGACAACAGCAGCAATATAAAATCTTCAAAGTGTCAAAAAGAACAACAAAATAAATCATTTTTCAAGAGACCAGAGCAAGGCTAATTGCCGTGTTTCGTAGTGCTAGTGGGTGTAAGAGTTGGGGAAAATAGGGGGAAATAAGGTTACTATCTAGCCACTACCGACCCAAAGGACCCAAATCACTACACATGATGGGTTTGGAATGCTTTGAATTAAGGGCAACACATTTTGTTTATTGCTATCAAAGAGGCAGCAAAATGATTCATGGGTTAACTTGGAGCAGCGATGAGGTACAATGCCTTATTGAAATTTGGGCAGACGATCATATATGTGGGCAGCTTAAGAAAACACACAAAAACGAAAAATGTTTAGCGAATGACTTAAGGAGAGCCACCGCCAGTCATTCTCCTGATGTTGACTCGGATGGAAATGGTGAGTTTCCCCACTTGGTATTGGTAATGCTAACCACACAATTTTGTAATGGAAATGATCTTGTACGTTACCAAATTTAGCTGGAATTCTTATAGCATTGCAAATCTTTGTTTACCTTGACCAGGAACATCATAACAACTTTTTGTTTATATTCGCGCTCCACACAAATTTGTAGACTACTAGACATAGGCATGGCTGTAACTACATAGCGATGAGAACAGGGAGGTCCAGACCTTACTATGTTTTTGCATATAAAAAAACAACATATAGAGTTTAACAGGTTATTCGGCTAACTTTGGTCTTATACAGACAGTTAGGGTTTTCTGTGAATGAAGCTATCTCTAAATCACTTTAATTTATGCAATACACACAACTATTAGACTGTTTGTCCATTAAATAAAATAGCCCCTTAAGCATTTTTACTTCACAATGTTTAGTCCTTAAAAACAGATCAAATCATACTGGCTCTCGTTATAGCCTACTGATTCTGAAGAAACATTTTGCTCGCACATGGCGTTTGTTAACACATTTTGGTCCGCTTAGAAATATTGCAGTGTGAAAAGAAACCGATCCAAGGGGTAAATGCAACATTGTAACAAATTAGTCCCTGATTTGGAACAAATCAAACAACAGGTGTGAAAACAGGAGAGACATTTCTCGTGAGGAACCCCCCTAGATGGGTTAGGTCTCATGACCTCGGTAATTCTCGACTCCTGGATATGGCGCTGGTTATAGACTGTAAGTGTCAATATTGTATGTCATGTTTTCTATGACTCTCTGGTTATAATATCAAATATGAATCAAGATCATAGGAAGGGTATACATAAGCTTTATGAAGTGTGCTTTTTTTAAACACAGGATATGAATACAGTAATAATAACATCAAACAATGATTGATCATACCATGTATTAACGCACATCTTGTAAGTCGCTCTGGATAAGAGCGTCTGCTAACTGCTTAAAATGTAATGTAGTGTAAATGAATATGAAATAAATTATTTCATATACACTTTTTGGGATGTGACATTAGAATAAATCTAATGAGAGATGAGACGGCAAGATGAAGACTGTTACTGAAAAACATGGGAAGCAATGCTTTGGAAGAGTGCTGTGAAATACACTACCGGTCAAATATTTTAGAACACCCCCATTTTCCAGTTTTTACAGAAATTTAAGCAGTTCAAGTCCAGTGAATAACCTGAAATGGTACAAAGGTAAGCGGTAAACTGCCAGAGGTTAAAAAAAAAGTTTAGGTTACCAAAAACTGAAAAATAATGTAAATTTGAGTAGTTTCCTACACCATCAAAAGGCACTTGGAAACTGGAGGAAACTCTGACAGGAAGAGGTCTGGCAGACCAGACCCAAAGCCACAACAAAATCAGAAGACAAGTTTCTGAGAGTCAACAGCTAGCGTGATAGGCGGCTCACAGGACAACAACTTCAAGCACAGCTTAACACTGGTCGAAGTAAGGAAGTCTCAATTTCAACTCTGAAGAGAAGACTTTGAGCTGCAGGATTGACAGGTCGAGTGGCAGTAAGAAAGTAATTGCTAAGATGGCAAAATAAGAAAAAGGCTTGCCTGGGCCATGAAGCACCGCCAGTGGACTACTGAAGACTGTAAGAAGATGTTATGATGAATTGAAATCTTGAAAGGTTTTTGTAGGCCGTCGAGTAGGCGAAAGGATAGTTTCTCAGTGTGTGACACCAACTATCAAACATGGAGGAGGAAGCGTGATGGTCTGGGGCTCTTTTGCTGGATCGGCAACTTGCACAGAGTGACTGTTAACCCATGTTAACCCATTACTTGTTCCCTGAAAAGGGTCTTTTTTATAACTCTGAAATGTACATTCTTTTTCAGTTTTTGGTAACCTAAACTTTTTTTTTTTTTTTTTTTTACCTCTGGCAGTTTACCGCTTACCTTTGTACCATTTCATGTTATTCACTGGAAAATGGGGGGTCAGTTCGGGGACTTGCAACCCCTGATATGTTTAAACACAAACTTTCTAATATTGCTCAGCTGGTCAAATTAAATATAAAATTAAACAATTGATTGCATATGTTTCACAGACCAAACTTTGTGTTTCTTACAATAGTTCATGTAACTTGGTCCTGTGTTTTTTTATCTTGCTTTAAGAAAATGTACCAGATGAAAGTGATTTGTTGAAATGCTTTAGCATTTAGAACAGTAATGATATTACATTATCATTAATATTTTGTGGTAGTAATGAACCAGAGGAAGGCTGCTTCCTTTCCTGTGCAAACATGCTAATGCTAGTTTCTAGTGTGCCATATGAGATACCTCCCTGGGCTGTAACTTGTACTCTTTAGAGACTAGTTATTTTTTAATATCTATTTTGGTCAATTTATTTGCAGTTTTGCAGTTTACTACTTTTTGTAAAGGGCTGCTGTTCTACCATGCAAATGTTTATTGCAATAGGGTTTCATTTAAATTGGAAAACCAGCTTAGTTTGAAATTTCCATCTAAAGGATTACTATCCCAACCAAAGTGTCTTATGCGATAAGGGTTTCACGTGGCTTATCTAATGTGAAATCTCCATGTGGTATATACTTTCATTAAACGGTGATCAAGAATACATTAGCTCAAAACAAGAGGAGCCAATGGAGCTTAAACACTTGGTATCCTGGCGCAACAACTTTAAAGAAGTTATTGAAGTGGGACAATTTAAAAATTAAGTCTTCCATATTGACAGAATGTCCATCAGTATAACAACGTCCTAGTTTCTGCATGTTTTTCACCATTATTCTGAAAAAAACAAAAAACATATTCAAAAACAAAATCAGGATAACAGAATGTTTCTTTTTTTTTGAGAATCAACTGCATGCTATCTTGTGATAACTGAATACAAATGCAACCTTTATTTCGCCCCATGACACATTATGAATTAAAATATGTTATGTGCTATTTGGATCATTGTTTAAGTGGATACACTAGATGAAAATAATTTGTTGTGGAGATCAGTCTATGACATATAGTAAGATGTAGAGGTTACTGTATATTGCAGAACTCAATACAAGAAATTTACTTGTAACCTGACATTCACAGATTACAATGAGAAACGATTCCTGTTACATATTCCACATACATGTTATAAATTATATAACCATTGTGGTTGACTTACTTGAAGTGGGTGTGGAAGACTATACTTATTTTTTCTGTCTTTGGAAGGCTACTAGTCGTTACCTTCACTAATATATATATATATATATATATATATATATACACACAGAAAATGCCAAAGAAATGTGCTGCTTATGTGCAATGTGTGACATGTGCTTTCATAAAACTCGCACGGCCTCAGATTTCCTGGTTTCAGTATTTTGTCTTCAAAGAGTAGTCTTTACCACCAGGTGGTGTGTGTGTGAGCATGAGCGAGTACTCTAGCAGTCGCTTGGAAGCACGCTTTTAAATATGCTGAGTAATATATCCAAAGTAATGAATCTGTGCAGTAAATCATAATTAATTCTCAGCACAAATAGGGTTTCTACACACATGTCCCACACATTTACTGCAGTCGGTGTCAGTAGCTCTAAAATTAACAGGCTAAATCAATAGGCTAATATATCAGTTACTTATAACCAGTTTATGTTAGTTTCTGTCATATTAACAATTATTTGTGCTATTTTATATATATATATATATATATATTGAAACATACAGAAATATTGCACAAATTAACCAATTTTGTTCTTTTTTCCCTAACCAAAAATGAGAGTCTATTAGAACTCAAATCCACTCAAATTTAAGGAGCACGTAATGACACAAAATCCTACATATTGGCAGAACTGCAACAGAAAGAAGCTAACTTGCAGAAAATGGTACAAAATAAATCTATTGAGAGATAAGACAACAAACTGAAGACACACAGTTTTTAGAAAAATATGGGAAGCATTGCTTTGGAACAGTGCTTCTTTAGTTTCTGTGAAATATGTTCATGAAAGTTTAGTTGTTGTTTAAATACATACTTTCTAAAATCAGTCAGATGGCCAAATTAATTATATTAAAAATGATGCCAAGTTACAACAAACAATTGTTTTGCTAACCAAAAATTGCCTATGAATGAAAGAAGTAGCACGTAATGACACAATCTCCTACATATTGGCATAACAATAGTAAAAAATGATGTGCATGAAACATTCTAATTATAATCAAACATCAAATCTCTTTGTCATGCAACTAGGAAAAGAGTTCTTGAAGCAAATCGAATCATTAAGAATCCTTCAGAATTGACATGGGTCAATTTGCAAGAACTAGATTAGAAACAAACTTTAGTTTGGTTGCCTCCTGCAAATTTCCAAGCTTAGAAATGGTAGTATGGAGAGAGTTGCATTTATTGTCATAATAATTTTAGTTTTACTACAATAATTGGTAATTTAATTAATTGAATTCAGACAATTATAATAGACTTGCAGTGGTATGTTATAAATTACATCAGTTTGGATGGAGGGATGACAGACGGATGGACAGATAAAGAGAGGGTTTGATTCCCATTGGTACCACATATACTGAAAGATGTATGCATTCACTACTGTAACTCGCTTTGGATAAAAGCGTTTTGCTAAATTGTATATATTATATTATAGGTGACTAAGTGCATTTGATTGAATCTAGCCCCTGATCATAATAGAAATATACTGTGAAAATCTTTAATTATTATTATATATTATATAATTAAATATACATCATATATCATACATCATATATAACTATAAATAATATTTTATTGGGCAGAGGGGAACGTTTACTTTGATAAGTACTTCTACATAACAGATTAATCTAGCCAATATTTCCTTGATTTATTTTTTGAAAACCTCAAAAGGTTAAAGCAAAAACTTTACCATCTGGAATTGTTCTGAGCCTCAGATGCATGCCCATGTAATTTATAGTTCCATTCTGGAACAACAGGTGGCAGCAATGCATCACATGTACCGAATACCATCGCTCAAGATCAACTGCTCAACCACATCACAGCAGGCAGCTGTGGAAGGATTGTTCTTTTAGGGATATGTCAGGGTCAGCAAGAAAACCACAAGGATTTTTTTGTTTGTTTGTTTCAGATATTTTCCTGTTTTTCTCCCAATTTAGTGGCCAATTATACCCTAATTTATTTTTATTTGCCCTCCCTACATGAACTAGCCACCCGTCAAGGCAAGCTAATTCTCTGAGGGCAGCGAACTCCACTTCCTTCAAGATGGAAATCGCCCACCCGTGTTCTGGAGACACCCTTACGCGCTTCTCAGCAAGTTCATGCCAGATCACCCTCCACCCCCCGGGGGGACAGCCAATAAAGATATCCCTTCCAGAGCGCTGATCTAAAGTGAATTGGGGAAGAGCACTTGCCCACACGCAATAGAATTTAATCAAGAGATGGCTGATAAATATAAGTCACAAACCCATGGTAATTGCACCAACAATTTGTATAACAACTGCTGCATTAGCACTTCCTGATGAAAGGGAACCATATAACCAGATATTACCATGAATTTTGAAACCAGGTCTAAGCTATCATAATCGCACATTAAAACCTGATGTCAATTTGTACAACATATCAGGTGTTACTATGAACATCTACCCAGTCATAACGCTAAATAACACCAATGTGGGATATAGCAAGCCATGCAGTGACAATAAAATGTCACCATGTTGCCAAATCCAACTGACATTCCAACCAGACCCACCAGGGGGAGACCAGGAACAAACCAGGTGTCTCACAGATGCAAAAACCCTCCGACACAGAGGAAATTGTGACATCCAAACAGTAAATGTGAGTGAACATATGGACCAGCAGCATTACACATTTTTCCGGGAGCCACTGAAGCTCCCAGAAAAAGAGCCCTTGAGGTACACATACCCTGTGCAGAGTCGGTGTGCAGCTCCCCCAGAGGAGCATGGCTCTGACAAATGGATTTCATCAGCAATCCAGTGAGAGAGACATTGCTTTAGTAAAGTATGTCCCCAGCCACTGTACTAAAACACACAAACACATTGAAGCAGGTGTTTTGTGTGCTCAGCACAAATTTTCAGAACCGGAACCAGGCACAGAACGTGGAATCCCTCCTTGCATTAAAGAGCAGTTTAAAAAAAGTGATTATGGAAAGATGTAGTAGGAACCTTTAGCAGGTATGTGGTATTAAGGCACAAGGTCACTGTCCTGTCCCCTTCAGTAAATGACAGACAAGAGGGGTGCATTGACTAGTACAAGCAAAAGGAGTGCAACCAACACAGCAGTGGACAGTGGTTCAAACGGAGAGCCTGCTAAGTTCTGCAGTAGTCTACAGTCAAAAAATACACCGACTTACACCCGTTACAAAGTGAGGTGCAAGTTCAAATATTTGAAAAACAATTTTACCTGCAGAAACTCCATAAATTTTAATGTGACAAGCCAAAATTTCCACCAGATACACTTTTAGCCTGAACAGAGTGAGGGCTCGGTCCAAAATAAAGAAAGATAAACTCACACCAGTATAACAATTGATGGGATCCTTGCCTCTATCAGCACACCATTGTTCAAGCAATCGCCACTTGATGTGTTCTTGTAGAGGGGGCTCTCGCACTCTGTATAATCTCAATGACAGAAGTACCTACAGCATGTAATCTCTCCCACTCAGGGTTCAAACATGCAGACACAACTCCTTAAGGCCTCTACATGCTCGAGCGACTGCAACACGACTGCGACGCGACATCCTCTGCAACACGTCGCAGAGGTTGTGTTGATGTTGCAGAGGGTGTTGCAGAGGATGTCGCGTACCGAGCACAAAAATCTACCATCGCAACCGCAGCGCAACATGTTGCGTAGATGTTGCACAGCATTGATTGGTTGGTTAGTGGAGCTGTCATAGTCATAGTTCATCGAGCTAGTACATCATTTTTTTACATTTTACATTTTAAGCATTTAGCAGACACTTTTATCCAGAGCGACATCCAGATGAGGGGAGAAAGATAAAAGCAGCAATTTTTTTAATTCTGTGAAAAGACAGAAAAAGACCATTCTTCATTTCCCTTAATACATTAACATTCTTTTCAAGAGTCGTCTGCTGGTTCCTTTGTTCCACGTGAATTTACTCTATTATTTTAATGCTATAAAGGTTTTGTCTATTGTACAGACAGTACATTAAACTCAGAGATTCTGCAAACAACGAAGGATCGACTGTGGTCTTCACGTTATTCTAAATTATATATTTAAGGTTGCAAATATCCAGATGTTTTGTGTTGTGCTTTAGATTACATATAAATGTAATATGTCACTACAATACCTAGGGTGCATATACATTTTTTTAAGCATATAGCAGACGCTCTTATCCAGAGCGATTTACTAGATGTGCATTAATACATGGTAAGAACAATCATAGTTCGCACAAGAGATCAGTGAAGTAATACAGTGATAGACATCGTTGTTGGCAGCTGCATGCCATACCTGTATATATCTATGTCAATGTTAGTTAAGCAAAACTATCGATATCTATCTAGCAAGCTAGCTAGCAACCTGGTATCACGGCCAAATAAAGCTTGCTAACAGTAGCCAACAATATACTGTAGATAGCTAGCATAATTTGTTCGACACGGTATAAAATGAACCAGCTTCAGGAAAGATTGGCTGAAGAAGTTCGAAGGTACAGGAGTTTCCCTGCTTTCATGAAAACTTTACCGACCTTGTTCAATACATTGACGCCTACTAGTGTACAGAAGTCTAAGGACACCATGTTGCATAGGTTGCGCAGAAGTATAAATTGCAGAGTGCTTGCGACATGTTGCATAGCGCGAACAGCGAAGATGTCGCACAAGTTACGCAGAAGCATGTAGAGGCCTTTAGGCTAACGATGCCAAATTGTTCTGTTCACCTGAGAAAGCAAGTCGGGGGCAGCGGACTGTGTCGAGTACCGCAGGGAGGAGAGCAATTGGGGGAAAAGCATAGAGACTTGCTGGTAGCTACGGGTGCGCAAATGCGTCTACCCCTGAGGATCACCAAAGGCGATGGGCTAATTTGTTAGATGCAAAGAGATTCACTTCTGCTCTGCTGCACACGACCCAGATGCGCTCGACCACCTGTGGGTGGAGATGCCAGTCTAAAGAATGGAGATTACCCCTGGAAAGGAGATCTGCACCACAATTGAGGAAAGATGCATCGCTCTGAGAGATGACAGTCTCGTCTTCAACTGGGGGAGAATGCGTCTTGCTAGTCTGAACAAAAACAGCGAACGTATACCGCCATGTCTTTTAATAAAGGAGACTGTCAGAGTGTTGTCCATCCTGATCAGAACATGACAGCCCTGAATTCTCAGAAGGAAACAATTCAATGCCAAAATACAGTGAGCAGTTCCAGAGCATTGATATGCATCGTGGTCTGATGTGGGGACCACAAACCATTCACGGCATCACCCTCGTACACCACCCCCCCAGCCTGAGAGGGACGTATCTGTTGTTATGACAAACCAGCGGAGAACCTGACCTATGGGTGCCCAGTTCATCAGAAAGCTCAGGTCTCTCCAAAGTGAGAGAGCTTTCCAACACACCTTGGGCACATGTGACATGCTGAGTGTTGAACCACATTCGAAATGGTCTCATATGGAACAAGCTATGAGGTGAAGCAACCCAGTCTGACTATCAAAACACAATGGTACAGGGACTGGACTCGCATTGACCGTGAAGCTAACTTAATTCCCAGGAAAACACACCGCTACCTTGGGCTCAGTAATAGTGGGAGTAAAACCCATCCATCGCATCTGGTGGTAAGACCCAGTGTACTGCCCTTTTTGGTAACAGTGTATCTATTTCTAGCTGCAGCACAAGAGCCTGGGGTGCTGGCATTTCTGTGTGTACTACTCCTGAGAACCTAGGTGGTCACGTTGCGAATTGAATCGCGTAACCCCATGAAACTGTGCGTAGCACCCAGGGAGGAACTGTGCCTGCATGCTAAGCTGCCAGGCGGGCAGTGAGGGAGGAACTGTGCCTGCTTGCTAAACTGCCGGGCGGGCAGCGAGGGGAAGAACTGTGCCTGTATGCTAAACTGCCAGGTGGGCAGCGAGGGGATTGCTCAGAGAATAATTTAACTGTGAGCCTGGTCTTTGGCTTTTTAAAACCCTTTATGAAACTTGATAATTTAGTGCCCTTTTTTTGTTTACGGAATTTAATTTCGAGCGAACAAAATTTTACACAAAATGTGCTAATAGTATTACACGTCTGTCTCTGTCAGCCATTTCACTCACGCATTCAGCACGAGCACAGAGCAAAACTACCATCTAGTGGATTAATTAGGAATAGTTCATCCCTAATCTGCCAAAATGAGTAAGAGGAAGCCATCTCTTTAAAATGGATATCATAAATCAGTATCAAAGATGGGAACATCTACCTGTAAATGACATACGTACTGTAGGCTACAGGCTATTTACAATGTGATATATTTATGGATTTCTCATTGAAATGAAATAATCATTTAATTTTATAAATATGTTGTTAGAGATTTACAATGCAAAAAGTGCAAAAAATAGATTTTTACATCGCTGCTGCCAATACTTTGTCTGCCTGGAACATATCACGATTGAACCAATAATACAAGCTATAATAAAAAGTTATATTTACAAAATGTTGTTTCTCAGGAACATAACCCCTTTGTATATCAATGTATACATGTATGGGGCATTGAAGTCTCGCCACTTTGAAGATTTTGTAGGGAGGAAAAGGGGGATGTACTCCACTCCTTACCCAATAACCAATATTCTTATCAGTTAACAAATATGATATTAGATAACATAAAAAATAAAAATACCTTGCAGCACTTATTTTTGAGTGATGTGGAGTGCCTTTTCGTTGAGTGCACCTTGAATGCAACTGTTTGCTAGCAAGCTAATGTTAGCTAACGCAAGCTACTTATCTGACATTGTCTGAGGAGGATTTTTCTACATTTCTGATTCACTACAAAAATCTATTCATATTCTTGAAATATGTCGATGACATTAATAAAGTTAAAGAATAAAAAAATATATTATAATTTTCACCTCAGGGAAAAGCTAGGTCTGGCTTTATCTTCAAATCTCATTATCTCAGCTTGCTCCACAGGCCTCAGAATTTCATCTCACAGATGTTTTATCAAAACAATAAAATTATCCTAAAGGTAAATAATATATTACCAGCATTAAAAAAGTATTGTATACAGTTCCTTACCCTAATATGTCTGTCCAAAGCTGTCAGAAACCTGATGGATTGCACGGAGCAGAGGCGCCTGCCTCTGGTGCCAGCTTCAATGGTTAAGATAGGTGTCAATCATGTCGCCAACGATTGCGCATCATTCAAAAGACTAGATGAAGCAGTGCTTCACTGGGTGGGCTTTAAAATTTGTTTTAGAACCGGAGAAGGGACGGAGACACCTGGGGCCACTGTGGCAATGGAAACCGGGGGCAAGGAGGATGATTGACATGACAGCGCATCTGCGTTCCTGTTCACCTTCCCTGGTCTGTACTTAAGGACGAAGTCGAAGAGTGCGAGTTGGGAAGCCCATTGCTGCTGGACCACGGCCACCTTAGCGGTGTTGAGATAGCTGAGAGGATTGTTGTCCCTGTAGACAGTGAACTTTGCTCCCAGCAGATATTCGCAGAACTTCTCGGTGATCGCCCACTTCAAGGCAAGGAATTCCAATTTCATGGAACTGTAGTTAGACATTGTGACAGTGGGAGAGGTGGAGGGAGGAGTAGAGAGGGCTGTGCCTTCCTTTTGGCTGCTGTCAGGTGTTCCTGTTCCCTCCCACAGCCTGGAGAGGACTACAGGGCCTTGGACAGCAGCGGCCACGCTTACAGGCAGGCTCACCTGAGGCTAATGAGCAATCAACTCAGCTAATGAGCAATCAACTCAGCTGTTTCCCTCTATTGCTACAGACATGTTCTGCTCTGTAGGGCGCAGCCCCCTACTGGCAAACACAATGGGTTTCCTAAGCCTCTACTGATCCTGTGACAAGACAGCTCCCAGCCCCAGGTGACTTGCATCAATCTCCAGAATAAATGGCTGAGAGAAATTAGCATATCCTAAGATGGGGGCACTCAGCAGTTTGTCCTTTAAAGTGAGGAAGGCATTTTCGCATTCTTCATTCCAATGCTTGTCCAGGGGGCCATTCACCTATGGTCCAGGTCTTTTATGCTTCCCCTGTAGCTCTCCCAGCAGCTTGTGTAGGGGTGCAGCATGCTGGGCAAAACCCTCCACAAAACACTGATAGTATGAGGCAAAACCTATAAAGGAGCAGAGTTTGGTGACCTCTTCCATCCAGACACTGCGCTGATCTTTTTGAGGTCGGTGGCAACGGTATATGACCTCTTGTTGAAAGAAATAGTACTTCCGAAGCTTCAATTCATCTCAAGTTTTTCCAGGTGTTGTTAGAAGAACACAGAAAATGACAATGTCATCCAGGTAAAGCAGAAGGATATGGAAGCTTTGATACCCAAAGATTCTCTCCATTAGGAGCTGGAAGGTGCTGGCGGAGTTGCACATCCCAAATGGCATTCAGTTGAATTCAAAGACCCCAAAAGGGGTGCAGAACGCTGTTTTGTCCTTGTCTTTCTCTGCCACCGGCATCTGATTGTACCCCCTCAGGTCTAGCATCGAGAACCATTTAGTCCCCATTAATGCATCCAAAGACTCCTCAATTTGAGGCAATGGGTAAGCATCTTTAGGTGTTCTAGAGTTGAGTTTCCAATCATCGACAGAGGCGGATGTTCTCATCCTTTTTCTGAACGATCACAATGGGGGAGGAATAAAGGCTGTAGCTCGGCCAAACTATGTTACGCTCAAGCAGCTCTTGTATATGCACCTTCACTAATTTGTATTGGGAGGGTGGCGAGCGACAATATAATTGGCATATCGGGGCTTTGTCCAGCATGTGAATCTCATGTTGGATGAGAGTAATACACACTAAGTCTCCCTCACTCTGACTGAAGGTCCCCCTATATTTCTCCAAGAGGGCCCTTGCCTCCTGTTCTTCCTGCTTGGACAGGGTTGGCCAGGTCAAGGCCGAAAGGTCTAAAGAGGATTCCCCACCTACCCCCACTAACTGGACAAGGGCCATGTGTTCAGATTCCTCTTCATGCTCAGAGAAGTGGACAGTACATGCTGTTGGCTGTAGGTGAGAGCCAGGTGCAGTTCCCCTAATACAGTCTTCGGCTGCAGCCACTGGACACATTGACCACTGTTAATCTTTAACATTAACCACATTAACCATGAATCTACTGTTCCCCGAGTCACTGGAAGTAATGCAGGCAAGATCAACAGATTTGGAGGTAGATGGCCCTCTCTATGAGCAAAGGTTCAAGGAGGCCGGAGGACAGAGTGGATCCAAATCTCTGATGGCAGACAGGTGGAACAAACTTTATGCTGCTGGCAGGGTCCAGTATAGCGGGGCTACGTCTAACAGTGATCCATGCTACCCAGCCAGTCTCCGAGGTGCAGTCAAAAGATTGATACTCTGAAAGGGCACATTTCCATCATTTGCCTGCTGTCTGGACGACGTATGAATGAAACCAATCTGTACAGTGCTGCCCAAACAACACTTGATATGAGATGATTCAATGACTAATGATGTTCATTCTAAGGAGACCTGGAACATCCCATTTCATGAGCTTTGTATTAGGGTCCAGGGAATATTTTTACCACAAGAATACCCATATTTGGGAGAACCCTACCAAGAACCTCAACCTCCACTTCTAAATAGCCATGATAAGGGATTTCCAATCCATTAGCAGATTTTAATTGGAGCCAACTGCAAGGTTGTAGTTGCGCCGGTATATGGGGGCAGGCACTGTTAGAACGCTTCTGTTAAAGTGGTCACCATGGACTCAGTGTTCAACAAGCAAGAACAGCTAACCCCCCCCACCCCAATCCCGGCATAGATTTCCACTACAGGACACATCCCGGTGAGATGTGGTGGGGAAGATGAAGATGGTCTTTCTTGAGTCCAACCAACTGGTTCCCCACGCCAGAAGGTGCTAGTTTTCCGATGTTGTGGATGCAGTAGGAGCCACCCAGGTTACCTGACCCTGGCTGGCAGGACCATCCCAGCCCCTGGTGCTTGAAGGTGACTTAGCTCCATTCGACAAAACCTAGCGAAGTGGCTCAGCTTATTGCAGCACATGCAAATGAGCTTACCATCGGTTTGAAAACGGCACTGTGACTGTCCAGAAGTAGTAGCATTTCCAAAGCCTGCAGATGAGTGTGATGTGCCCAAATGTTTCAGAATGGCATTTAGCTGCACTTGTTGTTTGTGAAGACACTCTTTGAATGCAACTAGCTTGTTATTGAGCTTAGTGGCAATGGCATTCACTTCAGCATCACCCTCCCCAATCACTTGGATGTGGCTACCACATGAGTACGTGGAGAATAACGGGTTATCAGGGTATTCTCCCTCCAATGAATGGCTTCCTTGCAGATTTCAAGAAAGGGAATGTTCGAGTTAAGGCGAACTAACTGCTTCAGCTCTCTGCACAGCATGTAATCTTTCATGTGTTTAATTAATTGATCATGTAAGATAGAGTCACAATTTGCTAAACATTAGGGCCCCTACTTTTCATCCCCTCCATCAATGATATAAGTGCATGGGAATACTCTTGAATTGACTTACCGCCAAGCTGCCTTCGCTGGAAGAATTGTTTCTGCAACCTTATACAGGACTGTGAACAACCATACATTTCTTTCAGTATCAAACTAATTTTGTCAGGGTCATTTCTGTCTAAGGCAGGGCAAAACTTAATTTCAGCCTTCGCCTCTCCATCATACAAAAACAAGGCTTGTTCTGACCGAGACTTAAGTCAAATGGCTAGGGAGCGTTGGGCTTCCTCTACCAAATCCTCAATAAGTAGAGCGTCTTGTGAAGTTTTACCCGAGAACCTAGAACACTTCTTCTCTCTCAAGGAACATAAACATGCAAGTGACACAATGGGATTAGGAGAGCTGGCTGTTCATTCACAGTTTGGGAGCTGGGCCTGTTATTTACCTCTGTGCTTCATTGTCTGCTTGTAACTTTTGTACTAACTCATTCAAAGTCTTAAGCTGCTCATGTTTACCTGTGACATTGACCGCTCAAAATGAAAAAAACGACAAGAACCCCCCCCCCCCCACCCCCCAGAAACAGAGCAGTAAGTGTGCAATCTGCAAACAGCTAATGTTGCTGGAGTTGAGACCTGCTGATGGTCCCGATGTCTTCAATTGGAGTCGCGGGCTTCTGTTTTTCCCAACAGACTAAGTAGCTGCCCTTATCACTTAAATTGAACCACTGCCTAACTATTGAGCCTCCTAGCTATCCACACAAAAAATGGAAAAGAAACCTCTTAAATCCTGCCAACTACGCCAAATGTACTAGGTGGAAGCAGTAAGCTTAGGATGATAAGACATACTACGCCACTCTATAATAAGGAAAGAGAGACCCCAGAATTGTGGTCTAATGGGTTCCCCACAAAGGGGTTCAACTAAATGAACCAAGCCAGAAGTTTTACTTTACGTATATATATTTACTTAAATTACGTTACATATACGTAAGCCAAAGGAGAGAGGCCAGAGTATGGGCAGCTTGCCCCACTCTAAAGGAGAAGGTACAGAAGTGTGACTGTCCCTCCCCTTCCCCTACCTGCGAGGGAGCAGAGGCTATGGGAAGGAGGGGAAAAACTAGAGGCCCTCTAGTATCATCGCACTTCACACCAAAATTGCACTGCACTCCAGGACGTGCTAATAGAGGTAGGAAAAGGGCGAAGGGCGCACCACCCCTAGTAACTTCACTAATTGCTACGCAGATACACCAAGACCAAGAAATCTGACAGATTGACAGGTCCAAATCTAGCTGTATATATTCTAGGAAATAGCAATAACTTGGGTGTAAATGCCAGAAGAATAGAATAATGTTCGCTCGCACAGAATAGCAATGCTAACAATTAGATTGGAAAAACAGTGGTCACTTGTAGTTGAGCTGCTGCCTTAACAAAATGCCATTTTTAAGTCTCCTGCTCGCTTCAGCTCGTAGTACATGCAAACATGATATTAAGTTCAGACATAAGACATTGATATATTTGACACGGATACTATAAAATTAGCATACCTTCCCCTTCTTTTACTATTGCCAGTAAGTAGCCATTAGTTAGTCTGACCCAACGAGGATGACAAAACAAGATACTGTAGTGTTATAACAGAGAAATAGTTCAAACTATGTATGTTCTCCTATTTATGCATATACCCAAATATATGCCCATATAATATACTACCCTAAAGCTGAAGAATAATTTAAACACAATGACTGCATATTTTAGCCTTGTATGCCTATACAATGAGAAAAACTGATAAACTTTTCTGAATCAAAACAAGCAGCACCTGATGTCTGCTGCCGTAACAATGCACACAAATGCTAGATTAGTTTAGCGAGGGATTGTGTATTACAGACACGGTTATATTAGACACCGGTAATAATTAAGACATGTATCCTGCCTCACTTAGTGAACAGGGTAGCTTACTGTTTGGGTATGTTGGGAAGGTTGAGACTCAGCTACTACGCTGTAGTAGCGAGGCATTTCAATGTGTTAACTCAACACTGCAGCAAAGTGCTAAATACAAGCCAATCAATAATTTTTTGACTTTTCTCTTAGTTTATTTGGATTTATTAATTGGTGTTACAATGCTAAATGCCCCAAAGAAGACCTGGTTCACTGAAGGTGAATAGCCACCACTCAGTTGGTAGGTGGAAGTGCCAGCTCTGCCACCAGAAGACACCTATCAAGTGCAAATCCTGTGACGTGCCCTTGTGCTTTGTAGCAAAGTGGGACTGCTTCAGTGACTGGCACAACCAAAATAACTTATAGCTTTTTCTGTGTTTCCTGACTAAAGAACACTAACAGAAACTAAATAGTTTTGTTCAATGAGAGCACACAATTGCCAGAAGTGAAATTTGTCTTGGCTACAAAATGCTTATTTAATTATATTATATATATTAATTAATTATAATATGTATATATTATTATTTATTTTGATATATTTTATTTATTTTGCTAATGTTGACAGCTCTTTGTTGTTACTTTTTACCACTAGAAAAAAACTTCTGTTCTTGCTGTACAATTCTTGGGTTTGACTTTGGTGTGTCATAGGCAACAACATGCTGTACTGTGATTCTCAGTATCACAGAAGTGAATTGGGAGACATTAGGAGACACTAGCCATCACATTAGAATCTGTTTTGTAAGAAAAATAATGATCCATAATGGTTTGGGTGGTATAATGTTTTGTATAGTCAGCAAAATGTTTTGGTATGTTTTCCAGTGTCACAGAAGTGAAAAGAAATCATTGGGACAATTTGGCCACCGTGAAAAGGTTTTGGGACACGTGGAGCTGCCTGTGACACCACTCAATAAAAGCACCACTCATTTTGGGGGTTTTGAGTGACTGATGCCCTATATTACATAATAAAATCATACTTGCACAAGATATTTATACAAAACACTTAAACAAGCAATTCACTATTAAACAAATTAGAAAACAATATTTTATATCGGAAGGATTAATAGCTAAAAGAAACAATAAAATTAGACAACATCCGAGTCCCTTATTAAAGCAAAGAATTGAAAGATTCCTGAGATCTCTGTCCACATTACTTATTATAACTTAAGGTATGGCCAATGTTTTCGTTTTTTTTCTTCTATATTTTATGTGTCTTTTGTGATTTACAAACTGCAATATATTCCCAAAATGACTGACTTATATACTTGCATATTTACTTTTAATGAAATTATTACTGTCAGGTACATTGCAATAATATGTTATTTTTGTATATGTGTACACGCATATTCAGCCTTCTTCAGTTGTAATAAAATTGTAAAGTTGTATTGAAAAGGTGTTTCAATAATGTATACCATGTCATGAAATGACAGACACTAAAACTGAATAAAAATAAAAAAACACAATAAATCTGTTAGCAAAACTGAACAAAATAATCTGTAAATATATATATATATTTTATGTTATTTACATTAGATGTAGTTTCCTGTCCCGTGTTAACCTTTAACTTATATGAACCATACAAGGCAGAATTCAAATTCACTTTGTTATATTGGTTTTGTAATTGTTCTTGCAATTTCAAAATTATATATATACGTGAAAGCATTACATTTGAGTTATTTAGAATTCAAGATTTTACTTTTTTTGTACTTTCTCTGCACCATGTGAGGCTTCTTTTTTCAAGACCTTATTTCAAAATTCAGTATGGCATCATGTGACCAAATTAACAAATATGGATCTTCATTTATTTGAACCTGTGTGCAAGATTGTCGTATGACTTCGAGTACCCGCTATTAACTGGTAAAAATGTTTAAGATGTTTAAAGGGTGCTTGAAGGACAGGGAAGCAAAAAGAAGAAACCCTTTTCGTGCTGCGTTCGTAGCGTAAAAACATTGCCCTGACATTTTCCTCGCTCTGTCCCAGGGTGCACCGCGCTTCGCAGTGACGACAACAACAAAACACAGCAGCAGATACAGGGTGGTAGCTAGCTCGCTGGCTACTTGACATAAACACTGACGTTACACAATTCCTGTCGAAGAGATCGGGGATAAGAAAACAAACAATACATTGAACAGACATATAACAAGAAGGGTAATATGGATACGGCCTAGAAAACAATACATAACAAAAATCTACTGAATATAATAGCATTAGCACGCATCTAGCGCGCTAGCTTGCTGTCTACATAACGTAGCTATATGCTTTGCGATCCCAGCTGAGCTGTCGAGCGAATCCTGGAGGATATGACAAACAGATATCGAGGTAAGACTATTTCCATTACTAGGACGATCGGGTATACGTTTATGGTAATTGAACTGGCTGGTTAGCTCATCTAGAACAACGTGTGGAAATATAGCTAGTTGGATATCTAGCAGTGCATTGACATTGTATTGTAGTTAACCTTAGCCTGACTGAATTATCTAGGTAACGTTTACTAGCTAAATGACAGCTGATATTTAGCGGACCGTCCAGTATGTCTTGGGCCTGGCAGTGGTGGTTAAGGAAGACAACATGACAAATGAGCACGGTGAGGTTTCGGCGAATAACCTTTTGAAACGAGAGCTTCATTGCCTCTCCTTCCAAGGATGTTGCCATGTTTCGTTCTTTGTCTGGTGCAATCCAATAGGCCTGCGTGCTATGCAGTATTGGTGTAAAATCCAACTCGTTAGCTAACTCGGTAGCTACCAAGCTAATATTATTAAGTGGTAGGAGCTTAAAATATATACATTAGCTACACATTTTTCTACCTGGTCTGTTTTGGAAATATCCTTTACTCACTATATCAAGCTGAAAATTGCTTGTTTGCTTGTTTTATATATTATATTTTTCAAGGTGAAAGAAATCCGATTGCCCCTGACATGACTCAGCCTGAACCGACCTTTAACTGCACCGAGTGTCAAAACTTTCAAGGCGAGATCAGAAAACAAAATATGTTTAGGTAACGTTAAAGGCCTACGTATAGTAAAATGAGCAAACTAGCTAACGTTAGCTTGCAAGTATTTGCAGATGGACTTGGGTAACGCTAGCTAGGTTGCTAATTATTTCAATAAGTTCAGTTGTTCTCCTAGCTAGTTGTAGCCTAACGTTCGTTACTAGTTAGCTAGTTAAGGGAACGTTAGCTAGTTTCTTCTAGTTTACTTGGCAGTAATGTTTCAGCACTTTGCAATTAACTAGCTGTCTGATAGATATCTCGCTAACGTCAGTTGCTTTTATTGTCCATATCAGCTGTATGATTAACAGGAAAATACGCTTTGATGGATGTTTTGTTCCAAAAGCAACGTGCATGCTCATCAATTATCTCACACTTAAACAAGTTAATGTCCGCGCTTGCTATGCAACTCGTAACGTTAGCCACATCAGGAACACATAAGGCGATCGCTGTCAAACAAACTAATGTTAGGAAGCAGAAACTAACTCCAAGACCAAGGACATGGTGAAACGCTTGCACGAAGAGACATGTAGCTCGCTAACTGACAAGTGAATTTTGGATCAAGCCGGCAGGAGTTGCCTCTAACTAAGCGCTGGTTCAGGACCATCTAACCATCAACCAAAATCCTAACCTTAACCATTAGGGATAAAAACGCAAAACTGACCAGACCAGCGTTCACGGGCAGCTTACAACTGCGCCGTTTTTTTTTGTCAGAGCATCTTGGTCTTTCGATCAATCATTATGGAACAGTGTTGGTGTGACATTTTTGGCTCAGGTTAAAAATGCATCACATTCACGATTGCATTGTTCAGTAGCTTGCACATTGACATTGATGATGGTAACTTGTGTTAGTAACGTCTGACATATAATGAGGTGGGAGCATTCCATATGTGTAGTACTTAATTTCACCCTTCAAAATATTGGTATGTCGAGTCCTAAAGTCGATGGATGCCAACATTTACAGCTATGACATTGTGCTGTTTAGTTATGCCATGCAAACGTATCTATTTTTATTTCTACAAAATGTGAAATATGGCGAATATTGGGCTCCCTCTTTCTGAACTGTTTTCTCTGTCTTTTTTCTTTGTGGAAGGAGGTGCTAAATGACTAAATGAACAAGGAGGGGAAGAGTGAAGACTGCCAGAGAATCCAACATGAAGTTGTATGTGTTTCAGGTCAACAACGGAAGCACACTGACTTTTGACACCGAACTCGCCGTCCAAACGTAAGACATTCTCCTCTCTGTCTCTCTCTCGGGACTCTTCTGTGTTTCCATGTGAGGTTCACTAGTCTTATGCGAGTACTGTGTTTCCCCAGGGTTTCAGACCTTAAGCATGCCATCCAGGTTAAATACAAGATTGCAACACAGCACCAGGTTCTCGTTGTCAATGGAGGGGAGTGCATGGTTGCAGACAGGCGTGTCTGCAGTTACAGTGCCGGCACGGTGAGTAAAACATGCAGGCTTGTCTTTTTGATTTGGAAATTAATATTTGAATAAAGAGCCTGCATTTAGGGAAGCATGGCTTGATGGTAAAATACACCAATGGGTTTTCTATTTTATTCTTTTGTGACTATATAGACAGGCAACTAGACAAAAGAATGTGCTCAACCTGATAGTCAGCTCAAAGGAGGTTGCTAACATTAGCTTTCGTGTTTGCTTTTGGAGTGTAAAGGGTTTATTATTCTGTGCTAATACTGATCAAGTTCACTCACATTGATAGCATTTTTTGATGTGACACTTTAGATTGTTTAGATTTAATTTAGTTTAAGAAATGCCAGTTTTGTGAAATGTATTTTTGGTGTAATATTATTTTTCAGCTAAATGTAACTTTGTTTATATATTTTTGCATACCTAGTGATTTCATACATTAGAATGAACACACAAAACGAATTTACAGTAATAAAAAACAATACTAAAACAAATGTTATTTATCATTTTTCAAAAATAGGTTTGTATGGTTCTTTTTTTACTCCCAGGACACCAACCCCATTTTCCTCTTCAACAAAGAGATGATCCTTTGTGACAGAGCTCCAACAATCCCCAAAACCACCTTTTCCATAGAGAACCAGATGGAGCTGAAGGTGGAGGAGTCTCTGATGATGCCAGCAGTCTTTCACACTGTTGCCTCGCGAACACAACTTGCAGTGGTAACTTCTTTTGTGTATTATGTTTTAGATTTTTCTATTCTTAAACAGGATGCATGAATAAGACACTACTTCTTAAGCACACAATGAACCTGTGTGCTTAGGCACACAATTAACTATGTGCATTTAGAAAAATTATGGGGATATATAGGAAACAATACATATTATTAGATTTTTCTAAATGCACATAGTAGAATACAGTATAGTAGAGTGTCATGCAGCTAGGAATACAACTCTTAAGAATATACACTACCGGTCAAAAGTTTTAGAACGCCCCCATTTTCCAGTTTTTACTGAAATTTAAGCAGTTCAAGTCCAGTGAATAACCTGAAATGGCACAAAGGTAAGCGGTAAACTGCCAGAGGTAAAAAAATTGGCAGTGAGTAGTTTCCTACACCATCAAAAGGCACGTTGTTGACCTGAAACACATACAACTTAATGTTGGAAACTGACAGGAAAAGGTCTGGCAGACCCAAAGCCACAACAAAATCAGAATACAAGTTTCTGAGAGTCAACAGCTTGCGTGATAGGCGGCTCACAGGACAACAGCTTCAAGCACAGCTTAACACTGGTTGAAGTAAGGAAGTCTCAGTTTCAACTGTGAAGAGAAGACTTCGAGCTGCAGGTTTGACAGGTCGAGTGGCAGTAAGCAAGCCATTGCTAAGATGGCAAAATAAGAAAAAGGCTTATTTTGAGGCTTTCCTGGGCCATGAAGCACTGCCAGTGGACTACTGAAGACTGGAAGAAGGTGTGCCGATGAATCAAAAAATTATAATCTTGAAATTTTGAAAGGTTTTTGTAGGCCGTTGAGTAGGCGAAAGGATGGTTCCTGGATGGTAGGAAATAGGATCAGCTAAAAGGCGGTTTGAAATGAAAATTTCCCAAGATGCAAAAAGTAATCCTAAGAAGTTTTTTCAATATTGTAGTAAAAAAGGAAAGTTAAGGATGAGGTTAAGCCCATTAAGAATAAGGAAGGAAGTTTGGTTTATAATAATAAGGATATTGCTAACACACTAAACAGTTACTTTGTTGAGAGCTTTACTGGAGAAGAGGTTATAAATATGCCTAAATGTATAGACAAGGTACAGAATATTTTGGAGGACTTTGAGATGAGGGACGTAGAAGTACTACAAAAACTACAAAAACCTAAGACAAATAAGGCAGCAGGCCCGGATGGCATATATCCCAGAGTACTCAAAGAACTTGGGAAATTATATATAAATCATTGACAGATATTTTAATTCAATCCATAATCACTGGAGAAATACCAGATGACTGGAAGCAGGGTAGTATAATTCCAATATATAAGAAGGGGGACCGTACTGACCCAGGGAACTATAGGCCTGTCAGTTTAACTTGCATTGCATGTAAAATGCTGGAATGTATTATTAGGTAATAGGATAAGTTGGAATCATTCTTAAAAAATCATAGTATTTTAAGGGAGAGCCAAGGGAGGTCATGCCTAACAAACCTGGACTTTTTTGAAGAGGCTACAAAGTGTGTTGACCTGAACCAGGCTTATGATATTATATATTTGGACTTTCAGAAGGCATTTGACAAGGTACCACATGAGAGGCTCATTGTTAAAATGAATTCAGTAGGAATTGCAGGAGAAGTTTCAGAGTGGGTTCATAATTGGCTGCAAGGGCGAATACAAAGAGTAACAGTAGGTGGGGCCGTATCTGACCTCGGTGCTGTGGGCAGTGGTGTCCCGCAGGGATCGGTGCTGGGACCTGTGCTCTTCCTTATTTACATAAATGATCTTGATATGGACGTTAGTAGCAAAATAGTTAAATTTGCAGATGATACTAAACTTGGGGGTTTGGCTAAATTGGTCAATATTGCTAAATGTAAAGTTATGCATGTGGGAAATAAAAACATTAGACAGGAGTATTTTATGGGAGGAGAAAAGTTAGTAGGTGTTCCATTTAAATTTTAAATAAATCAAAGGAGGTTATATTAATGTTATATAATGCCTCTGTCAGACCTCACTTAGAATTCTGTGTGCAGTTCTGGGCACCGCACTACAAGAAAGATGTAGAAGCTCTTGAAAAAGTCCAAAGAAGGGCAACTAAACTGATACCTGGTATGAAAGGTAAAAGTTATGAAGATAGACTTAATGCACTCAAATCTATTTAAGCTTAGCGAACGGAGACTTAGGATGGATTTGATTGAGGTTTTTAAATTCCTAAAAGGGATTAACAAAGTGAAATACCAAAGATTTTTTAAGATAAGTGGGGTCAGCAGAACAAGAGGCCACAGGTGGAAATTAGTTAAAGGCAAATTCCGGACAGATATTAGGAAATTTTTCTTTACACAGAGAGTTCTCAATGCCTGGAACAGCTTGCCAGGTCGGGTAGTAGAGGCAGAAACACTTGGGCTATTCAAGTCCAGGCTAGATGCAGTACTAGATACTCTTTAGATAAGGACATGACGGGCCTAGATGGGCTGAATGGCCCATTCTCGTCATTATTCTTATGTTTTTATGTTCCTCAGTGTGTGACACCAACTGTCAAACATGGAGGAGGAAGCATGATGTTCTGGGGCTCTTTTTCTGGATCCAGACTGTGACTTAACCCACGTTAACCCATTGTTCCTGACCCTAACCCTGAAAAGGGAACTCTTAACACTAATAATAACTCTGAAATGTACATAATTTTTCCGTTTTTGGTAACCGAAACTTTTTTTTAAACAACACAATACTAATGTTTTAACTTAGGAAGAGTTCAGAAATCAATATTTGGTGGAATAACCCTGCTTTGCAATCACAGCTTTAATGCGTCTTGGCATGCTCTCCACCAGTCTTTCACATTGCTGTTGGGTGACTTTATGCCACTCCTGGCGCAAAAATTCAAGCAGCTCAGCTTTGTTTGATAGCTTGTGACCATTCATCTTCCTCTTGATCACATTCCAGAGGTTTTCAATGGGGTTCAGGTCTGGAGATTGGCCTGGCCCATGACAGGGTCTTGACCTGGTGGTCCTCCATCCACACCTTGATTGACCTGGCTCTGTGGCATTGTCCTGCTGGAAAAAACTGTCCTCAGAGTTGGGGAACATTGTCAGAGCAGAAGGAAGCAAGTTTTCTTCCAGGATAACCTTGTACGTGGCTTGATTCATGCGTCCTTCACAAAGACAAATCTGCCCGATTCCAGCCTTGGTGAAACACCCCCAGATCATCACCGATCCTCCACCAAATTTCACAGTGGGTGCGAGACACTGTGCCTTGTAGGCCTCTCCAGGTCTCCATCTAACCATTAGACGACCAGGTGTTGGGCAAAGCTGAAAATTTGACTCATCAGAGAAGATGACCTGAAGATCAATCCTGAAGATCAATCCTTGTGGTCTTTTGCAAACCTCAGCCTGGCTCTTCTTTGCTTCTCATTGATGAAGGGCTTTTTTCTAGCTTTGCACGACTTCAGCCCTGCCCCTAGGAGCCTGTTTCGAACAGTCCTCGCCGTGCACTTCACCCCAGCCGTTTGCCATTCTTTTTGTAGGTCACTTGATGTCATCCTATGGTTGTTGAGTGACATTCGAATGAGTTGGCGCTAATCCTGGTCAGTAGAGAGTTTTTTTCACCCTCTGCCGGTCTGTAGCTTTGTTGTCCCGAATGTCTGCTGCTTGACCTTGTTCTTATGAACCACCGTCTTTGAAATTTGAAGGATAGAAGTAACCTTATGCTCACTGTATCCCTCTGCCAGTAAAGCCAGAATTGGACCCCTTTTCCTTACTCAAAACTTTTCTTTTCAACTCTTGGCATGGTCAATAGTTATTTTTTGATTACAATTACTTTTGAGGTACTACTAGCACTACTACTTGCCATCCAGCTGGTCCTATTTCAAGAGGATAGTGATGACCACAGCAGTGTTTTTTTACTTTTCCTCGTTAAATAAGTTTTGGTTCAGGTGATCACCTAATCAGTACTTCATTAAGTAGAATGAGGTGTGCTTGTGTTGGAATTCAACAGACACTGGAATGGAATGGCTGCCATACATGTAGAGATGCTGATTTAAGAAAAATTTGGAGTGGTCTCTTCATTTTTTCTAGAGCTGTATATATATTATTTTTTAAATGTCTATTATTTTCTCCCTATTTGGTGGCCAATTGTATTGTATTCCAATTAGTATGAATGACTTGTACAACTGTTATTGACATTCACTACTCCTGCCTCTCAAGAGCTGAATGTATGTGCAATTTCAAGGCATTCAAAGTGTGTTTAATGCCCTTATTATAGGATGAAACAAAATTGTATTTTGTTGCCGTTAGGGGACAGAGTGGAAATTTTCCACTTTTTTAACTATTTCGTCAAAGGCCATAGCGGTCTAAGGTACCCGTATTGGCTGGCTAAGTGAGCTGCCTATCACGGTCGCGGTTCGAAACCCGACTGTACCAGACAGACCCTGGTGGGGAGCCCCGATCGGGGGCGCCATTTGGCTGCCCGCCCCAGGTGGAGGGGCGAGGGTGAGGCAGCACGAATTCACAGAGAAGCGCGTAAGGGTGACTCCAGAACATGGGTGGGGGAATTCTGTCTCAAAGGAAGCAGATTTTGCTACCTTCTGTGAATTAGCTTGCCTCATCGAGATGAGTGGCGAGTTTGTGTGGGGAGGGCAAATCTAAATAAATGGAGGTTATAATTGGCCACTAAATTGGAGGGTAAATTGAAGGAAATAGAGGGTATAATTGGCTACCAAATTGGGAGATAAACCGGAAAAAATCTGAAAAAAAACTCACCGTTTAACATATTTGGTATTACATTGAGCTGACGAGAGTTTTGCTTTTTCGCTCTCTCTGGAGCAAATCCAAGAGCAGGGAAATATTAGTAACTAGCTAGCTTTCCTTTAACTAACTGAAAGCAAATATTAGAGGTAACCTGATTCGGTTAGCTGCTGCAAGCTTGCATGCTACAAACAGCCGGACCTAGCTAAGTTAGCTATACTAACTCATTTGTTTGTTTCATTTCTGGTTTCTGCACCTGACTGTGTGGAACCACCTCAGTGCGGATTGTAATTGCATTGACTTGCTGTCTTTGTCTCTGCAATTTAATAAAGTAATTTGATCAGGTGCAGGGAGAGCACTATATTTTTATAGTTAGGGGATAAAATGCATTTCTGGAGGGAGACTTCCAGGGGGCTTTCATCTGCAACCGCTATTGGCATGTGGAGCATCTCAAGAGCAAGATTCTTGATCCTGAAGCCCAACTTGCTAGACTCGACTGCCCTGCGGAGTTCAAGGAACTTATCAGTACACCCTATAGAAAGTTAGCAGGCATGACGAAGCTGGATAGGGGGGAGCCTATAGAGTAGGTAGGGAGAGAGAGTTGGGTGACGGTAGGGTGTAAGCGTAGAAAAGGGTGTGCGCATGCAAGGGCGGCATCTCCAGAGTTTCTGGTGTCCAACCGATTAAAGCCCTTGCAGGAAGAGGATCTGGCCCAGCCCTCTGAGAGTGGGAGGATTGATGAGCCCCAGGGCACCCTGGCGACCAGGGAGTTAATCATAGTGGGGGACTCTATTATTAGAGGTGTAGACAGTATAGTCTGTTTGCATGAAAAGGTGTTTCGAATTGCATGTTGCCTGCCTGGTGCCCAGATTGGAGACCTCCTGGAACACATGGACAAATTTATAGAATTAGGAATAAAGATCAGGAGCCGAACCTCCACGGTGGTCTTCTCTGGAATTGTGCCAGTACCATGTGCTAGTAAAGGGAAGCAACATTATATGGAGATTTAACACGTGGCTAGAGACCTGGTGTAGGAAAGAGGGGTCCAGGTTTATGGGGCACTGGGACTCCTTTTGGAACAGGGGTGATGAGTGACGGGATACACCTCAACCGGATGGGTACAGCTGCATTGGGCCACCATATGCTTAGGGTAGCAGAGAAATATTTAAACTAGGGGCTGAGGGGGGATTAGTAGTACTATTAAGGATATGAAGGTACAGACTGCCCAGATGGAAGATACCAGGGTGGAGTATTGTATAACTGTGAGGATATAATTAATAAAGATCTTTTAGAGCATAATATGAATAGATGTGGTTTGACAGTTATGCGTGGGAGTAGAAGAGAATAAAGGTATGAGTAATTCTCAGAATTTCCTTTGTTTAAATGCTAGAATCATAGAAAGAAAAAAATTTGGAACTGGAGGCTGTAATGTTCAGTGCAGGTTACGGCATTGTTGGGATTACAGAGACATAGTTTGGTGCACTGGATGGGGATGAATATAATGTGAAGGGGTACAAATTGTTCAGGAAGCATGGAACAAAAAATAAGTGGTGTGGCCCTTTATGTGAAATAAAATCTTAATGTGCATGAAATTCCAGGAACTAACTCTCATTCCTTGTGAGGACATCTGGATTAGTCTACTGGGAAAACATGAGAAGGGTCTTAACATAGGAGTATGCTATAGGCCACCAGCTTCAGACCGCAATGTAAATATTATGCTCCATGGAAACGTAAAACAAGCCTGTCTGGAAGGAGAGACATTAATAATGGGTTACTTCAATTACCCCTCTATTAATGGGAAGTAGTGTCAGGTCAGGGTAAATGTGGAGAGGAGGTTTTAGTTAGAGTTGCCATAGGCCTCTTGGTGGCCTCCTTAACAAGTGCCCTTCTTGCACAGATGGTCAGTTTTGGAGGATGGCCTGTTATAGGCAAATTCACAGTTGTGCCATATCCTCTCCATTTCTTTATGATGGACCTAACGGTGCTCCGGGGGATATTTTGCAATTGATTGCACAAGGGTTTCTTTTGGTGTGTCTTAGCAGAAGGGGTGAATGCATTGCAGCAGTTCTTTGGCAGCCAGCTCATTAAGATAGCTAGCCAACTAACGTTGTCAACCTGGGGACCAGCAGCAGCCGTCTGACAGGGTTTGTTAGCTAGTATCAGACTAGCATGGGATAATCATGTCTGTGTGTACACATTGATTGGTAGAGCTGCCACAAATAACATGAATCATTACGCAAATCTGAGTTGCATTCTGTGTCAAGCTAATACATTTTGATTAGTTGGTGAAAACCGCTAGCTGGGAAGTATGTGAGCAAGCCAAACTCACTGGAATGCAGTTCTTATGATAAGATCTCTAGAGGTTTTGATATTCAGCATGTTTAGAAAATAAAAAGTTTGTTTTCCACTATATCGCTGTTTGGACCTGGTGAGCAGATCGTGCTAATCACGCTCCTCAGACTCGCTCTCTCCCTGGAATTTGCGGTTTGGATGTTTTGGCATAAAGTCCACAAAGCATCAACAAACATCGCCCATCCCACTAGAAACAGTTAAAAACATGTACAACAGCATTCCAAGAAGGAATGAAGCTTTTCTGAAGGCAAATGGTGGTCCAACTTCTTATTAGTTAATAAATATTCCTTTATTGTTTGGTGTTTCCATTGTTTTGAGTTGTTAACTCACACATTTAGTAATAAACTCACACCTTTGCAGGGGTCCAGGCAGCGTGACAGTGTGTGTCAAAGCACCCATAGTCTGGTCCACCACTGAACTTTGTGAATACATCCACTTAGCTAGATTGTTTGTAGTAAAATGAAGACCCAATGAATAATTATAATAAACTAAATGTCTTCTAATTATTTTAGCATTTGTTTTTCAGAATCATTACTGTAAAGAAACAGTTGTATCTTTTAAATGTACTACGGCAGTGTTTAAATATACCACATGTCAATGGGTCTAAGTTTGCACTCATACCTGTATTCCGTGTATTGACAGTGTGACTGGTGCTTAACTTTGAGATACAAGCTCAGGTTACATTGTTCATTCATTTGATGAAATACTGAACTCTTAACACTGAGTAAGGAGATCAAATAATATAAAAGGGGCATACAACACTTGGTGCAATTACTGAAATAAAAGGACTGAGAGAATTTCAGGACTGATGAGTAGTTATTTTAAACGTGTAACCTCTGGGTTTAGATACAGAGTTGATAGTTCAAATTGTTACTACACCATATCACCAATTTGACAAATGGAATATGCCACATTTTGTGGTATATAAAATAGAATATCATTAAAATTGTGTCATTTTTGTTTTCTGAATTAAACCCTCAAGCAAAACCAAAATGTACATTCGTCACATTGTCATCAACAAACATTGCAAATTATTTTTAGCGAAATATTTGACTGCAGTTAGTTTCCAAGCTGTAAAACAACTAATTATCATTATCTTGTTTGCTCTGAAGGAAATGTTTGAAGTTGCCAAGAAGCTTTGCTCTTTCTGTGAGCGCTTGGTTCATGATGAACATCTTCAGCACCAAGGATGGGCCGCCATAATGGCCAACTTGGACGACTGCACCTTGTCTTACCAGAAGCTGCTCTGGAAATTCGACACTGCCTATTTGAATTATCAACAGGACATTGAGGACATCAAACTAAAACTTACCAAGTAGGTATTATTTTCACTGACATTCACAGTTAACTAAGTTCAGTTTTTTACAAGATCATTAAGTATTTTATTTTATTTTATTTCTTTATTTGTCAAGAACATAAAAAAATGTTCTTACAATAATAAAAAAACAAGTATAGCATCAAGGGCCAGATTTACTACAAGGTCGTAATATCTACGTCAGATTTACTAAAAGGTTGCTATGTGTAGCATATGCTAGGTTGTGAGAGTATGAACCAGCTACATCAGAAGATGCTACATTACGAAGGGAGGAAGAGGGATTACTGGATAATAATAATGAATTAACACACGAGGCAAGGAAGTAAGTTTAAATGTAAGAGCCAGCATTTATGTAAGAATTGTGTATAAAAATAACTAAAACCCGGGATCAAATCAAATATTCTGGTAAGGATCAAATAAAATACTCATGTATTAATATACCATGTCTGATACTGTTTGTACTAGAATTTATATAAACCTCAAAATGGATCCAAAATCAGTTCAGGAGGTAATCAAAATCACAATCACTGTTTACAGGTACCATTTCAATAATCATCAATCATCTGTAACATTCACCAATAGTCAACTAAACAAATGACACAGGGTCAATGTGATGTTGTTTGCCATCCAGCCACACTCTGGCAATGAGAATGGTAAGCTTAGTCCTACCGCACTGGCAAGGTGGGGTGAGTGAATGTGAAATGTGAAAGGTGAAATAGTTATCCTTGTAGACTTGATCTTCTCAATGCAATTAGGTTGAAAGTCTCACTGGATAGCTCGCCATCAAACTGTAGTATTCAACTCAATTAAAAAAACCTGATCTGTATATATAAACAAGGCCAAAACATACACTCATGCATATTCAATGAACTGTGAGGATCGTTAGCAAAATGTAAGTATAATCTGTTCAACAGTATCTCGGTTGTACAACAACAGAAATGTTATAAATCTCTCAAAAGAATATATTCTTAACAAAACATTCCCTTTAACATGTAAGGTTAAAGTACAGTGCAATTGCTCTGTGCAAAATAAAAGTACACACAACAGTGAAAACTGCTGGAACACGTTTCAAACACGTGGATTTATGCTGTGCGCCATATATAATGGTGTCTTATTGGAGCCTGAACAAAAACCTAGTTTTGAGCAGAAAAGTTATATCAAGTAGCATCATGAAAAAGTCCTTTAAACAACCAAAGTGTACATTTGCAATCATCACAATAATGTAGAAACATAAAATACATTGTCCAGAGACAAAATAGTTGAATCAAAACCAAAGAAAATATTATACTGTCTGTTTAAACAACCACTTACATTTTTAGCATTTGTTACATTGACTTAACATAGCAAACAGTAGCATGTAGGCTAGCGGTAAGAGAGTACTTTGCAAGTGCTTTGGCTAACAATTTAACTGCGTCAGAGTTAAGTTTGCTCACCAAATCCACACTTTACAACATTGTATTCATGTTCCCAGTAGTGTTGGATGAAATTCTTATCAAAGACTAGAAATATTAGCTAAAACATAGGTTTTAACTTTTTATTCTAGCTTGTATCAACTTATGCTTCTAGCGAACTTCTTCATAAAATGGCACTCAAGATTTTTGTACATAGCTTCTGAATAGTGGTGTGTCGTTCATGAACGATTCATTATTTTTGAACGAATCCTTTTGCTGAATGAAAGGAAATGACTCACCTCCATGTAGGATTTGTTCCTTTGTTTAATTTCTCAGGAAATACATTTGGGAACTGCCATTCGTTGAAACTGCAGCAACTCCTCTGTTTTAACAATTTTCATCATTGGGCTCTAGTCTGTAGTAGCCATTAGCCAACGACAGCACTGAACCGCTTGACCAAAAGCAACAGTAACTTCAGTTCCTGAACTGAAAGCGGTAAATTTTGTAAATTAGGCCGATTAGGTATTCCGTCTGATTTACTAAAGCATGCCTTAATTGCATGTCTCCTCTTTGCATGAGAATTTTAAGAAAGCAAAGCTTTTTACTTTTTGGAGAAAAAAAATGTATCACAGACAAATATGATCTAGATCAATTAGTCAATGGTCCAATTTTCATTTTTTTCACAATCTGCATTTTGTATTGCGCTCTCCATGGTGCTGGACATAACATAACATATGTAATTTAGCAGACATTATATAAAGTGACTTTTTTTATCTAAATCGTTTTTACAATGTGGATTGTTTCACCTGTTCTATCGATGTTAATATTCTTTTCTCACATAATGCCATCTTTTCTTTACATCATATATTGTTTGTTTTGTTATGTCTAATGGATAATATTTTGTGTGTGATGTCACTTCCTTTTGGTGTTGTATTACTGTGCTGTAATATGACGTTGTGACGCTGTACCTCACTGACCAATACCTCTAGTCACTTTGGATAAAAGCGTCTGCTAAATGGCGTATATTATTATTATATTATTATTTCCTGATCTGTAAATTAAGTTTTCTTTTTCTTGTGGTTCCCTCGCTACTTGTGATCCATATCCATTTCTTGCCGCACTGTGATCTGGATGTGCAAGTGTGCCATATTGTTTCTGACGCTTTTTAATTGGTGTCTCCTAATGCAAAATTGTGAATGAGGGCATTTCATGTCTTTGATTGCGTATTTACAACCTGTTTTAGTAAACTGGTCTTTAATGTGTCAGTATCTGTGACCGCAAAAGAGCCACATTATAGGGACTGATTTTGCGATGCAACCTTTTCCTTAGTTTTCAGACTTTATAAATGTCTATACCAAAAGGCTAATTTCCAACACCTGACAAAATAAAAGAAAAGTATCTAAAACAAACTAAACAAAATACATGAACAAACACATTAGAAAAAGTACATCCACTTAATACAGAAAAATAGCAAATAATAAAGCAAAACACAGGAGGGGAGCCAAGTTATAATTTTAAATACAAGACATACATCAGAGTAAAACCTTAATATAACATTAACAATAACCTTTCCCATGTGTATAAATAACTAAATACACGTTGCACGTGAATACAATACAAGGGGACACACTACACACTAATGAATTGCATTGAAGAGCAGAATGTAAGGGTGAATGACCTCACCGCAAATGGAACAATCCTGTGAATGGGTGTGCGTTGGGTTGTTAGCGCGCCAAATAGGTCATGATTCAATAAAAATGACCAGGATACAGGGACCTGTATTAGCTCACCATTTCTGTGCCTTCTGTGTGTATTTCCCAGTTGAACATTAGAGGTCCCCCTTAGTCCATTATTTGGTTAAGTATATAAGCTGCTCTGACTTCCTGTGTGCTTTTTCTTTCTTTAAATTTTTTTGTGACAGATTTTCCCCCCTATTTTCTCCCAATTATACTATTTATTTCGATTTACCCTCCCCCACGAGACAAGCTAATACCTCGAGGCAATGATCCGCCTCCTTCGAGACTGGACTCGCCCCACTTAGTTTACCAGGTCGCCTCTTCCCTCCTCCCTCCCCTCTCCTTCTGGAGCGGACAGCCAATTGCCGCCCCCTAGCAGCACTCCCGGTCAGGGCTGGACTGATGCAGTTGGGTTTCGAACCGCGGCTGCAGTGGGCAGCTGGCGTCCTAGTTGGAGGCTCTTACTGCTGCACCACCCGGGAGGCCTGATTTTTCTTTCTTATGCATATACAGAATATGAAGCCACCATAATAATAATTATAATAACAATAATGTGTATTAATGCGTTTTTATATCTTAAACCGGGTTTTGTTGCACTGTGGCTGTAGTATTATTTGCCCTATACCTTTCATTGTGCATTTCCATTTAACACAACATTTATCACATCCATATCCATATATTGTATCATATGCTAAATGCCATATTAAACCTGATCTAGTTTGTATATGTTGTTTGAAAATAATATAAATAATATAATTCCATAAATTCTGGGGCTTACAATTAAAGTGAATCTTAATTATGATGTGACCGAATTGCAAACTCCTGTACATGGGTTGCAGAAACCGAGTCAAGTTAGCTTTGAGTGCACACTGTAATTCATCAATTTGTTTTACCATTTATGTTGAAGTGGCTAATTGTAATCGGCAAGGTTTTTTCATGGAATTTCAAAGCATTCCTGCTACATAAGGTAACACAGTGACAAATATTTGCCAATAATACATTAAAAATATTAAGCCACCTAAATTGTAGCAAATTGACTATTGCATTCTACAGTAATTTAGTCAGAAATTCTATTAACATTTTATGATATTAATTGACACTTCATTCAACAGCATTTATGGACCAGTTTATATGCAGATATAAGTATAATTTAGCCACTTTTGTCTTACTCATTTTGTCTTTTTAAAGTTCTAACTGTCTAAAATACTTTTGTATCTCAAAGCCAAAACAGTAGTGAATCCTGTAAAAAATGCAGATTTTTCAACACCGTATCCCCCAATTTGTCTGTGTTGACGATGAAGGAAAGATTTGTCCGCGCCAAATTAATGCATAATGGTTTGATTAAAAAA
This sequence comes from Aldrovandia affinis, assembly GCA_029706075.1. Lineage (NCBI taxonomy): Eukaryota > Metazoa > Chordata > Actinopteri > Notacanthiformes > Halosauridae > Aldrovandia > Aldrovandia affinis. Next base: position 821,575 of record JAINUG010000070.1, read on the forward strand.
AGACTGCCTTTTCACATCCAAAATCAAGATCCAGTTTATTGACATTCAGCCTTGTTACTGCTTTGTTACTGCTCCCAGGAGCCAGAACAGCCCCCCCTGTTGCAGGCATCATCTGTGATTCATGCATTATAAATCACGCATGGTCTATCACTCTTTGTAAGTGTGGCCAGTTAATTGAGTTATTGAGTGCACTGAAGAACAGCTATTGGACAGATATTTCCTTATAAAAAAGGAAGCTTTTTAGGCTTGCGTGTAATAATATAGAGAAATATATGCTTGTATGTTATTATGTTATGTAATTATGTGCTGTGTTTTAACATGCATTTTGATGTAAAACATAATCATATTGTGAATCTAGTCATTTGTTTCAGAAATTATAATACTGACTATTGACGAAAAGGAAAATGTGCTCGCTTGTTAAGCTTACTGTAATGGCAGCCAGGGAAACTGTATGATTGGACCTGCCAAGCATCTTAATTTGTACTTGCCACTTTTGTCAGAATTCTATTTGATTGTCTGATCTTCCAAGCCACCTTCAAAGCATCGTTTGGTAATGCCATCTTCTCGTATTAAATTAATATGTTTTTTGTTTTTTTAAACCGACTTACTAAAATGTACCATAAACACTCCATCACTTAATATTGTGGAGTGGATTGATGTTAACTTTGTTAATTTCGGACCACATTTAACAGAAGTTTAGACAACTAGAGTAGGCTATATCCTTCTTACTGAGAAAATAATGATGCATACGCAGGTTAGTTTTAGGGTGAGCAGGTTCAAGGAGTCCAAATCCAGGACATTAAGGGACAGGAAAGGTGAAATAGTGTTTTTTTTGCTAATGACGTTGAGTTTTGAAACGTATTGCCTCTGATAAGCAGAGGCAGGCTATTCCACAGTCTGGGAGCATGAAAGTAAAAGGAAGCTTCACCTGTTCTCTGCTGATCTGAGGGCATGTTTGCGCTGACATCCTTCCAAAAGGTCAGCAATGTACTCTGTATGCCACTACTATTGATGTCAATCTGTGTTTGGTTAGTGAAACCTTTTTTGAAAGGACAGATTGACAAACCACTGACTCATGCTTCCTTCTTCAGACAGATGGGAAACAGGATCATGTTGTGTTCATTTATAATGACCTAGGATGGAATTTACCATAATACCATTTGGATTTTTGGATTTGGAAATGTTGTATTTATTTCTGAAGTGCTGTAATATGAGTGTTACATTGAGTGTCCACATTAGAGAATTTAAAAGCAATGTTGTCTGGGAGCTAATATTTTGGAGGATTTGTTTGTCTACAGTTAAAGCACATAGGCCAGTCATATGTTCTTTGAATCAGAAGATTATATTGACAGATTTAAATCAGAAATCGATATAGGGTCGTTATATGCCGCCCGCTTCCTCTCCTGTTGTACTATGCGGCCTGTGTGGTGGGAAATAATCACTGGCTTGCGGACAAGTTCAACAAAGGACTGCACGCTTTTCAGCTGCATTGCTCCTTCTGTAGGTGTGGAAGGCACAGCATTGAATCAAGAGGAATTCTGAATGAGGGAATTGGGGAACTAGGGGGGAAAATGGGGGTATAATTGTTCCAGAAAAAAAGGTAAGTCGATATTCACTGCCATCTTTTTTTTTTTAAACACATTTTAAAGAGTAACCGCCATGTTGTTTTTTCTATTTTATTTGAAAGACTAACCATCAACTAGCTGTCTTGTTTTACAAACTTGAAATACCAGATGTAATCTGACTAACCACCATCTTCTTTTACACATTTTAAAGACTGGGTACCGCTGTGTCAGTCATGGCCAAGATCCCCCTGCTGGAGTGCTTGACGCGCCACAGCTACAGAGAGAGCCTGAAGTCCAGCTTGCCGATGGAAGGCGAAGGGATGGAGGGGGAGAAGTCTGTTGATTCCTTGCTGTGTCCCGGGGAGACGCGGAGCAGCAGAAAGTCACCCGTGTCGTTCTCCTCGTCGGGGGAGATGCACACCCAGGACGGCAGGGCGCAGGAGGAGAGTGAGATGACTGACAGCAGCAGCCTGCGGGCGGCGCTACAGGAGACCGACTCCCCGCCCTCTTTCAACGTCACCCTGTTGGACTGGATTAACGTACAGGACAGGCCAAACGATGTGGAATCAGTTGTGCGGAAGTGCTTTGACTCTATCAACAGAGTAAGTCAGCATGCTTTCCCCCAAATATTGCTTCATCATTCATATAATTCATGCATTGTAATTAGGGATGGGCATTTCAGCAAATTGTTTAGATGTTTTACACTTTGGAATGTGGGGTTATATGTTTAAATGACGAATTATATAATAATAATTACTTAAATATAATAGAGTCAATGGCAAATAAGGTTTTTCAAAACAGAAAATAAAAAAATGAAACTAAATGGATTGAAGTCATTTTTAATTCCACAGAAATGTACTCTTAAGTGTTCACATTGCTTTTATAGCTTTTAAGATGAAATTATTTTTAAACAAGATATCTGATTTTACCTCCCAAAAAATGGTAGTGTATCCATGCAAATATATCAAATTTTATATTTTCCCTTCAATGGCTATTATTTATAAGTTTTAATTTGTGGAGGCGGGGGACATGATGTGTCTAAAATCCATATAAAAAAAGAAATTAAATTATTTATGTGACACTGTATATCATTTATCACTAACAACAATTTGTTTTAGTTCGCAAACAATGTACTTTTCATAGGAAGAAATAAACACAAATAGCATAAATGTATTTCTACACATTAAGAAATTTAAATTGTATTTTTGATCCGTTTTTTCCATACCCTTGGAAATGAATGCTTTTTAACTGTAAATTGCTAGTTACACCATCTTATTACGACTGGTTACACCCACACTGCAGTCAATATTAATTGAAATTAAAAAAATATTAATTCATTTTATTGTGGTTACATTTTGCTTTTCATTTGAGAACACTCAAGTGGTGTTTAGTGACGTCAATTTATAATTTAACCAATTCAGCATTTCCCTCCTTAAATTTGTCTTCTCTTGTTGCAATACTTTGCAGCGTTTGTTGCTTTTTCCACTTCTACCTTTCTTTCTGGAGTTGAGGATGCTCATGCTCGCTCCTCATCCTGCATAATGGAATAAGCATGATCAATGAGGTTCGGTTCTCTCTCTCTCACTCTCACTCACACTTGCTTTCTCTCTCTCTCTCTCTCTCTCTCTCTCTCACTCTCTGTCTCTCTGTCTCTCTCTGTCTCTCTCTGTCACTCTCTGTCAGTCACTCTCTGTCGCACTCTCTGTCGCACTCTCTCTGTCACACTCACTCTGTCTCTTTATCACTCGCTCTCTCTCTCACTCTCACTGTTTTAGGATCAGATGGATCATCTGCTAAATTAATGGATTCAGGTGTTAAGTTCATATAGTTTTCTAATGCCCCTTTCTTTTCCCTGTGCTTTTTTTGATGATCCCTCCATTCCTGCCACCAGAGCTGGTTTATCTGTGTTTTTACTATTTCCCCCTAATTCTTCCCTCTTTCATAACTAAAATAATTTACTTGACAGAGATGTTTAAGAATTAAATGTGACACCATATTACTTTTGGTTATAAATTATCCATAAATGCTCAATTCACTCAATACCTTGCTTTTCTTTTGGCAAGGTACACAGCCCTTGCAACTGGGTCACTACACTACTGGTCAAAAGTTTTAGAACACCCCCATTTTCAAGATTTTACTAAAATGTAAGCAGTTCAAGTCCAGTGAATAACCTGAAATAGTACAAAGGTAAGCAGTAAACTGCCAGAGGTTAAAAAAATAGTTTAGGTTACCAAAAACTGAAAAATAATGTACATTTTTTGGCAGTGAGTAGTTTCTTACACCATCAAAAGGCACTTGGAAACTGGAGGAAACTCTGACAGGAAAAGGTCTTGCAGACCCAAAGCCACAACAAAATCAGAATACAAGTTTCTGAGAGTCAACAGCTTGTGTGATAGGTGGCTCACAGGTCAACAGCTTCAAGCACAGCTTAACATTGGTCGAAGTAAGAAAGTCTCACTTTCAACTGTGAAGAGAAGACTTCGAACTGCGGGTTTGACAGGTCGAGTGGCAGTAAGAAAGCCATTGCTAAGATGGCAAAATAAGAAAAAGAGGCTTGCCTGGGCCATGAAGCACTGTCAGTGGACTACTGAAGACTGGAAGAAGGTCTTATGGACCGATGAATAAAAATTTGAAATCTTGAAATTTTGAAAGGTTTTTGTAGGCCGATCGAGTAGGCAAAAGGATGGTTCCTCAGTGTGTGACACCTACACACCAGTGTGTGGAGGAGGAAGCATGATGGTCTGGGGCTCTTTTGCTGGATCCAGAGTCGGTGACTTGCACAGAGTGACTGTTAACCCACGTTAACCCATTACTTGTTCCCTGAAAAGGGCCTTTTCTGAAATGTACATTATTTTTCAGTTTTTGGTAACCTAACTTTTTTTTTTTTAGTTTTTTTACATTTTATTTTATTTATTTATTTATTTATTTACCTCTGGCAGTTTACGGCTTACCTTTGTACCATTTCAGGTTATTCACTGGACTTGAACTGCTTAAATTTCAGTAAAAACTGGAAAATGGGGGTGTTATAAAACTTTTGACCAGTAGAGTATTTACAGAAGCACTGTGTCGAGCTACTTTTTCCTTGGTTGATAATGGCATCTGAAAAAATGAATTAAACTAGATTAATTTAACCAGCGAAATATCTTCAAATAGTCAGCTTCTAATAGTCAAAAGTTATATCCTTAAAAACATGAAATAACATGCATGCAATTGGTGTTAGTGATATCAGTGTGGGTTAACTGGTAAATGTGGTTACACCATTTGAGGTTTATTGCTTACACCACCTTTCCTTGTGGTGTAACAGTGGGGTAACTTGGACACATATAATACAATCTGACTTTGAAGTCAAGGTTGCCCTTGTATTTCTTAAACTAATATACATTTTTACAACAATAACACATTTTCATATTTTTCCAGGGGTCATACCATTTGACAAGGAAAGTTGAACCAATCGTACCATATCTCAAAAATTTCTAATTATTTAACATTTATGGGCGATGTACTGACTTTTTTTCTGCATGTTCTTCTCTGTGAGGTCATATGCTGTCACATGGTTTGCTTGCATTCACACGATATTACACCGCCTGATATTTAGAGAAGGCAATTTTTTGGACATAAGTAATTAAAATAGTAGAAGACTTTTAAAATTAGGAAGGCTACACCACTCATGCTAATTAGGAAGTAATCTAAAGTACAATCATGCCAAACTATTTTATTAAGAATTGTATTGGAAAAAGTGGTTTTACAGCACGTTGTTCTTCATTTGTATTTTTGGATGGTTACACAACCTTGACATTTCTGACTTAAAAATGCAAAAACTGCATTTCAAGAAAATCCTCATAGAGGATATGGAGTTTTATTATTTAATGTACTACATGTGTCAGTTTAATATTTTTTTGAGGAAAATAATAGGACACCAAAAATGCATTGACCCAAAACAAAATACAGATTAGCAATTCAAGTTTACAATAATAAATGTCAAAAAACATGTTTTTTAAATAATAAACATGTTTTTTGAGATAACAAGAACATGCAACTTAAATTTAAGTTTCTTATTTCAGATTTCACAAGTTAAGACTAATGTTAACCTCCCTGTTCCCTTCCCTTGTATGAATTATAAATACACCAACTTTTACAATGTTAAGGTGGCCAAAGATATTGTTAAAAAGATAATAAATATGGGTCTTTATTAAAAAAGGTAAGATATGGATATAGTGTATACAGCATTTTGGTGTTTGATTTTTTTTAAATTATTATTTATTACTCTGCATTGTAATTGTGAAGAGTTGGCAAAATGTTGTGCCCTCCATTAATTACCTGTCTTCTCAAAATTTTCAGCTCGATCCGAGGAACATTCAGCCCTTTTTGGCAGATTGTCGGGACACTATTGCCAAACTGGATAATCAAAACATGAAGGCCATTAAGGGCTTGGAGGACAGACTGTATGCTCTTGACCAGATGATTGCGAGCTGTAAAAAGTTGGTCAACGAACAGAAAGAACTTGCTCAGGTAAGCTCAAGAATTTGGTTATCACAAACCCACTTTGAAATACGGTGAGTTGACAGGATCTTGGTTTTTTTTGCTAGTTTTGAATGAAGCTTTTGTTAACTGGGGAACCTTTCACAATTAGAAATGTGTATACAGTGGGGAAAATAAGTATTTCACCCCCTGCTGATTTTGTGAGTTTGCCCCCTTACAAAGAAAGGAACGGTCTATAATTTTCATGGTAGGTTCATCTTAACAGTGAGAGACAGAATATTTTAAAAAATCCCAGAAAATTACATTATATGAATTTTAAACATTTATTTGTGTTTTATTGAGGAAAATAAGTATTTCACCCCCTAGCAAAACATGACTCAGTACTTGGTGGAGAAACCCTTGTTGGCAAGCACAGCGGTCAGACGTTTCTTGTAGTTGGTCACCAAGTTTGCGCAGATCCCAGGAGGGATTTTGGCCCACTCCTCTTTGCAGATCCTCTCCAAATCCTTAGAAATCCATTTTCAGTGTCCTGGCTGAGGGAAGGAGGTTCTCACCCAAGATTTCCCGGTACATGGCCCCATTCATCCTCCCCTCGATCCGGTGAAGTCGTCCTGTGCCCTTAGCAGAGAAACAGCCCCAAAGCATAATGTTTCCACCGCCATGCTTGACGGTGGGGATGGTGTTCTTGGGGTCCAAGGCAGCTTTTTTCTTCCTCCAAACACGGCGAGTCGAGTTGATGCCAAAGAGCTCGATTTTAGTCTCATCTGACCACAGCACTTTCTCCCAAGCCTCCTCTGAATCATCCAGGTGCTCATTGGCAAACTTCAGACGGGCCTGTACATGTGCCTTCTTGAGCAGGGGGACCTTGCGGGCACTACAGGATTTCAATCCATTACGGCGTAGTGTGTTACCAATGGTCATCTTGGTGACTGTGGTCCCAGCTGCCTTGAGATCATCAACAAGCTCCAGCCGTGTAGTTCTGGGTTGTTCCCTCACCTTTCTCATGATCAGGTTCACTCCACGAGGTGAGATCTTGCGTGGAGCCCCAGACCGAGGGAGATTGATGGTCAATTGGTGTTTCTTCCATTTTCTAATTATCGCACCAACAGTTGACTCCTTCTCACCAAGCTGCTTGCCAATGGTCTTGTAGCCCATTCCAGTCTTGTGCAGGTCTACAATTTTGTCCCTGATGTCCTTAGACAATTCTTTGGTCTTGCCCATTGTGGAGAGGTTGGAATCTGATTAATTGATTGATTCTGTGGACAGTTGTCTTTTATACAGGTAACGAGTACTTAATTAGGAGTACTAATTAAGTAAGAGGACTAATCTGTGTGCCTCCTGGTCACATAACTGGTCTGTGGGAGCCAGAATTCTTGCTGTTTTGCTAGGGGGTGAAATACTTATTTTCCTCAATAAAACACAAATAAATGTTTAAAATTGATATAATGTGATTTTCTGGGATTTAAAAAAAATATTCTGTCTCTCACTGTTAAGATGAACCTACCATGAAATTTATAGACCGACCGTTCCGTTCCTTTCTTTGTAAGGGGGCAAACTCACAAAATCAGCAGGGGGTGAAATACTTATTTTCCCCACTGTATTTAGCGTTAAGACTTTGTGTGCCAAAAATGTTCTAAACATGTTCTAAAAAAAAGTATATACAGTACTGTGCAAAGGTTTTAGGCAGGTGTGAAGAAATGCTGTAAAGTAAGAATGCTTTCAAAAATATACATTTTAATTGTTTATTTTTATCAATTTACAAAATGCAAAGTGAGCGAACAGAAGAAAAATCAAAATCAAATCAATATTTGGTGTGACTACCCTTTGCCTTCAAACCAGCATCAATTCTTATAGGTACACTTGCACAAAGTCAGGGATTTTGTAGGATTATAGTAAGGTGCTAATGATCAGCTGTGTAGGAGGCTTAAAACTGGGTGAGGAACAGCCAAACTCTGCTACTAAGGTGAGGTTGTGGAAGACAGTTTCATGTCACAGGTCATACACCATGGCAAGACTGAGCACAGCAACAAGACACAAGGTAGTTATACTGCATCAGCAAGGTCTCTCCCAGGCAAAGATTTCAAAGCAGACTGAGGTTTCAAAATGTGCTGTTCAAGCTCTTTTGAAGAAGCACAAAGAACTGGGCAACGTTGAGGACCATAGACGCAGTGGTCGGCCAAGGAAACTTAATGCAGCAGATGAAAGACACATGCTTACTTCCCTTCGAAATCGGAAGATGTCCAGCAGTGCCATCAGCTCAGAACTGGCAGAAACCAGTGGGACCCAGGTACACCCATCTACTGTCCGGAGAAGTCTGGCCAGAAGTGGTCTTCATGGAAGAATTGCGGCCAAAAAGCCATACCTCTGACATGGAAACAAGGCTAAGAGACTCAACTATGCACGAAAACATAGGAACTGGGGTGCAGAAAAATGGCAGCAGGTGCTCTGGACTGATGAGTCAAAATGTGAAATATTTGTCTGTAGCAGAAGGCAGTTTGTTCGCCGAAGGGCTAGAGAGGGGTACAATAATGAGTGTCTGCAGGCAACAGTGAAGCATGGTGGAGGTTCCTTGCAAATTTGGGGCTGCATTTCTGCAAATGGAGTTGGGGATTTGGTCAGGATTAATGGTGTCCTCAATGCTGAGAAATACAGGCAGATACTTATCCATCATGCAATAACATCAGGGAGGCGTCTGATTGGCCCCAAATTTATTCTGCAGCAGGACAACGACCCCAAACATACAGCCAATGTCATTAAGAACTATCTTCAGTGTAAAGAAGAACAAGGAGTCCTGGAAGTGATGGTTTGGCCCCCACAGAGCCCCGATCTCAACATCATCGAGTCTGTCTGGGATTACACGAAGAGACAGAAGGATTTGAGGCAGCCTACATCCACAGAATATCTGTGGTTAGTTCTCCAAGATGTTTGGAACAACCTACCTGCCGAGTTCCTTCAAAAACTGTGTGCAAGTGTACCTAGAAGAATTGATGCTGTTTTGAAGGCAAAGGGTGGTCACACCAAATATTGATTTGATTTAGATTTCTCTTCTGTTCATTCACTTTGCATTTTGTTAATTGATAAAAATAAACTATTAACACTTATATTTTTGAAAGCATTCTTACTTTACAGCATTTTTTCACACCTGCCTAAAACTTTTGCACAGTACTGTATATATATATATATATGTATTTATAAATAGTGGTTTTAAATGTCCACAGTTTTAGTTGTCCACTGACTCCACTGTTGTTACGGTAGACATAGTGCATTGACATGAAAGAAAATGTGTAGTGCAAGAGATGGTGAGATGTATCTTCTGTGTACAGTCAGGTTTATGCATTTTTAATGTGGGACTTTACTGGCTTTGAATCAATTTCCCAGCCACAGACAAGCATTGCTGCTGATTCATAATGCTTTTGAAATGGCCTGCGGATTCAGGAACATTTATATCTCACTACATGAATTAATTACAATTAAAAACATGATCAAGTGGTTCCCACTGCTTCTTTCTAATGTGTTGTGCTGGGTTACAACTGCAAGATAACATTCATGAATGTCGGTGTTGATGGCATTCTTAAATACATTGTATTAAATGATTCAGTGGTTGAGTAGCTTAGACCTAGATTCTTGTAGGCACACGGCACTGCTTGCATAGTAAATTACTTTCCTCACTCCCTTTTTATTTCTGTTGTTTATTCAGTTTTCCGTAGTCATCATTTCCCCCCTTTTAAATGGATTGTGTTGTGATTAGCAAACATAATTGAAAATATTCGTGTCTGAATAGCAGCACCTCTGTCCTACGCCATTAGGGTAAGCTTGAAACAACTCCCGCCATTTATCGGCAGTGGCCATATTTATATAGTCCAGTGGGAAATCCCTTTTTCTAAAGACCGAAAAGGTGGAAATTTCCTAACAGCATGAAGTAATGCAGGTTTTCATTGCTAAAAGGATCTAACGGTAAAAGGAAGGGAGTCTCCAGGTGGGTGCCTTCATAATGCCACATTTGCCGGCCTCCATCCTTTTTGACACAATAGCCTTCTGGGGGGTGTGTATTCCCCATAGTCTCTAGCTATTTAAGAAGCAGACAGCCTGTGTGCGGAGAGACAAAATAATACATTCACTGGATCATTTGATTCTAGAGCTGGTAAGTCAAAAGCCCCCATTCTCTGGAAACGTGGGCAAAGGTTAAAGAGAATGAATACATGCTATATACATTTTTGAGATCGATACATGTATTGATTTCAGATTGAATAAACTTGTCAGCAACTGGCAGTGTGGTGGCAAGCTTCAGCCCTGGCCGTTGTAGAAACGTTTGGCTGTCTTTATGGAACAGCTCGCCTTGATATTCACCGACTGGAGGAAGTTGACCAACAGGTGGATGCTCATTATCTGAACTTACATTACATTTGACATTTTAAGCATTTAGCAGACCCTCTTATCCAGAGCGACTTACAAGATGTGCATTAATACATGGTAGGAACAATCATAGTTTGCGCACAAGATCAGTGCAGCAATACAGTGATAGACATCGTTGTAGGCAGCTGCATACCATACCTGTAGCACTGGGAAGTAAAAGGTTAGTAATTTTATTTAATTTTGTTTTATTTAAATTTTTATTAAATGAGAAGACAGGGATACATATACAAGAAGTGTTGAGCAAGTAGGCAGTGGTGATGACAATTGGGTAGATGTACAGAATTCAGACTTCCAGGAGGTTGTGTGAGTATTGTTACTTAAAAGGTCCCCAGTATGCTGTCTTTTGGGGGAGGGGACACTTTGCAGCAATTTATATATATATATTTTTTTTTGTTGTATTTATATTCCTCAATTAGTATCAATTATTTCACAGGAAGTATTTGTGTTTGCTGTGAACATTGCACGTAGCCTGTATAACGATTGCCGTGGTTCCACTGTATGCCTCAAGTGTGAATGATATTAACCATTTTAGTGGAAGGAGTGGCACCAATTCCAACTTGTGTGTCCTCAAGAAGTCTAAGTATCTTTGGACCAAGCAGCTCACTGCAAAGCAGTATTCTGAGCGGTATTCTGAGATATCACATTAATACATTTAATTATATATGCTGTTAACCATTGTCAAGGATTAAAATTCCTCTTTATTTGACATTCCAGGCATTGAATAATAAGCGATATAGGTTGAAATCTTTCAAATCGTTTCTTTACCTGAGGGAAACCATCCATTTTGGACCGGTATGTTTAATCAGTGTCACTGTGTTTTCGTTATTTGTTTACTTCACCTGAAGTTAACTTGTGTGCCATTTCTCCTCCCCCCCCCAGGGATTTCTAGCCAATCAGAAGAGGGCAGAAAACCTGAAGGACACTTCGGTGTTGCCTGACTTGTGCCTCAGTCATGCAAACCAGCTGATGATCATGTTGACCAACCACAGAAAACTCTTAGACATCAAGCAGAAGTGCACCACTGCCAAACAGGAGCTCGCCAACAATCTGCAAGTTCGCCTCAAGTAAGAACCTAATTTCTTCTTTTATTTCATTCATTTATTGAACTTTTGACTGTTAATATTTTTCATGGGTATTGTTATTGTAAATGTTAAATTTGTGAGTAATAATTACATCTGGGAAACAGGGTTGGAAAACATTGTACTGGATAATTTTATAGCTAACTAGTGGAGTACTTCAACAAATGAAAGGCACCCCCACACTTTCATGTGCCCTGAGTAACAAACTGTAGAAATGCAGCGAGATGTTGGAGAGGAAAACCAAATTTCAACCAATTTTGAAATGATACAATAGGATGTTAAAAAATGCCTAACATGTCATATGAAGAAACTAACCTTGAAGGTAGCTGGCGCTTAATTGCTGACTATGGCTGGATGTCCTGCAAAATGATGCACAATTTGAAATAGAGTTGGCGGGGGGGTTCTCCCAATTTGGAATGCCCAATGATATTCTTAAGCCATTCTTGCTGCAACCACCTCCGCTGTCAATTTGGGAGAGCGTAGACGAGCATGCGCTCTTCTCTGAAACAGGTGATATCAGCCACCACATCTTCTCACACAGCAGGTCGCAAGTTAAGTTTTGCACAGACATGAGTCGGAGGAAGACACTTCATCTGCAGCGTTATACAGGCAGTCTGTGGGCGCCATGTCTTGTCGCACACCAGCCTCCCTGCTGACTAAATCCCTCCCTCCCTGGGCGACGCTACTGCCAATTATGCGTTCCACAGGGTTGCTGGCCACAGTCAGCACTGGCATGGTCTGGATTGGATACCAGACTGTGGGGCTCATCCACACAAGAGAACAGTGCCTTAAGCCAGCCAGCAGCCAGGGAAAGAGGGTTTGAGTCCTCAAGCAGGGTAATCCCTGCTGCAACACTGAGTCCTTTGGTTAATCGGGCACCTGCAGTCTGTCTGCCTGCGCCAGCTGTGAAACGTGTGCCGTCCTCCACTGGCGGGTGGCAGGGAGGAGACTGGGCTGTGCACATTTTGAAGGATGCGTGTGCTTGTGTGTCTTTCTGAATGGATGGAGGATTCTGTAGCAACGGGATGGGCTAACAGTCGCGACTGAAGGAAAATGTTGAGAAAAACTGTGAAAGGGTTCTTGTCTTGTCTTGATTTTTTATCATGGATTTAACACTGCATTTCAAATAATGCAGTTTCTTTTTTTTGTACATTTTTGTTTCAAATTACTCAATTGAAGGCCAAAGATTGGAGCAATATAGCATACCGTATCTAAATTATAGGATTATCATAATATCTACTATATAATAATATATAATACAATACAGGGGATAGACAAAATTATGGAAATCATATTTTTGAAGAAACAAAATCTAAATTAAAAAGGAGTCTACACATGTGGTTCATATTAATGTCAATACGAATGACCAATATGTTTCTACTTTAAAATCAACACTTGAAAGAGGGCAAATAATTGGTGCCTGAATTGCACTGACTATTTGTGGTGTCTTGAACACCAGGATGAAGTCAAACACCTTCCATAGCCTCCCCAATCAGCAGATCTAAACATCATTGAACCCTGTGAAGTTCTGGAACATAGTGTGTGTAGTAGATTTCCACTAAAAAAAATGTTTATGGCAAGTAGGCCATACACACATACTTAAAGCATTGCTACTTTATGATGGGTTTTATGAGCTAACAGTCACCTTGCTAAGAAAATACATAAAATGTATGTATTTCCTTTTATATATATCCATTTGGGTTCACTTCATTTGGTTCAGGAGACCCAAGCCTACATATTCCTACCATTATAAACACTAAAAGTGATTTTCAGTTGATAAAAGGACTGAAATGAATCAAAAACGCTTATAGTGATTACATTAAAAAATATATATATTGTCATTTGTCACAGTTCTGGCTAACTGGATCAGCTATGAGACCATTGAAAATCTAATCAAGTTGTTTTTGTTGAGGTAAGGAAAAACATATCCATTTATAGAAATTGGGGAGTGTTCCCCTTTAAATTGCGGTAGACAGAGCTCTACCACAGCTTTAAAAAAACTATTTGAATGAACGCCATCTAATGAATAATAACAGAAATGCAGGACAGAGTTATTTGGACTGATGTCGACATTGTGGTGAATTTTAAATGCGAAGAAGGACTAAGAGATGAGCCGCTTTTACGTGGAGAGTGGGCTAAAAATACTTCATATCAGGGGCCCAGATTAGCAGTCGTCCTATTGTCTCGGACGACTAAAAATTAAGAAGGACGACCTTCGATTTCCAAGTGATCGTCCTGCTGACGACTGTGAATTTAGGATTTTTTTATTTTATTAATTTTTTTATTAGCTAACTGGAACTATTTCTGTTTTACACTCACGTAACAAACACGTCATGCACGGATATTCAAAAATATTTTGGAAGTTTCAAATGGGAAAAGCGGCACATTGTCACTTGCATGCAGTCTGTGGTCACCACGTTTGTTGTTATTGCTATGCCAGACTGCAGCAGTCAAGCAAGTTCGCGGATCGCAGCACAGACACAACAGCGAGAACCAGCTAGTTAGTTAGCTAGCTAAAGTTAGCGTTCACAGACATTGAGTATCGATATCTGTTGTTCCTTGTTGCTTGTTAACACAAGGCTTAGTAAGTGATCATGCATTTATCACTTAGCAAGCCTTGAATTAGCAAGCAATATCTGTGAAAACTAGCTAACTAGTTACTGTCTATATTCAGTTCAGTGAGCCCTCCCGCCAGGCTGAAGAATCGCTGTGATTTTCCTGCAGTGAATTCTCATCTCCGTACTACAGTACTACAAGCACAAATCATTCCCACATCCCTGCTCGGTTAAATCTAGGAATTATTAGCTAGCTATTACGTTAGCTGCCATACCACACTCTAGTTGGGAATGGAAAAATCTTTCGCTCGAGTCCCGACTACAGTGTACGTTATGATATACTGTACAGTCAGAACGCTAGTCGCTAACGCCACCTGCGGGCACCCGTCAGAGCTTCACTGCTACCCAGTCCCATGAACACACGCTGCACAAGTCAAACATAAATATCCGTGTAGAAAATAAATAACGTTGTGTCTTTCTTTGGGCTACATATGACGTAGTGATCGCATTTTCAAAGATGTGGAGATTTATTGAGTGTGCAAGTCCACCCCCCACTAAAAAGACTAAAATCAAAGAAGATCAGCTAAAAACTCAAAATATGATTCAGAGAGCAGAGATCGCACTTTCCAGGAAAATTGGAAGCTGAATAGACCAAGGGCAAGTAACTTTTAGGAAGGACATATATCTTTTCTAAGATACTTGCTCTTTGACAAGTATGACTTTTACACTAATCTGGGCCCCTGCATATTTATAGGGCGAGCTTCTAACATTTTTATCTGTATCTTTAATTCCAACTTAGATCTAGAATTTATGACATGAAATACTGTTTCAGGACAAATTCACAAAGCAAAAAGTGGAAGTTTGCCTGGAGACATGCTGCGAAAAATCGCTTTTAAACGAAAGCACGTTTCCCAAAAATTTTCCTCAAACCCGGTGCCGTCTCCATGGGAAGGCTTTAACTTAGATTAACTTCAGTTATTGTTGTAAAAAATAGGAAGTTGACAGAATTTCACCCTCTTTCCACAGCATTCCATTTGGCCGTCTCTAGTCACAGTGTAACTGTTCCATTGCAGGTAACCTCAGTTTCCCACTCATTAACTCTGTGATTTGCGAGCTACACTTGGAGTCTGGAATTGGTTGGATGCAAATCAATGCTTGGAGTTTGTCAGAATTTGTCGGTTTTTGTTTGTCCACCCGCCACTTGAGGATTGACCACAAGTTCTCAATGGGATTAAGGTCTGGGGAGTTTCCTGGCCATGGACCCACATTTTTTATCTTTTGTTCCCCGAGCCACTTAGTTATCACTTTTGCCTTATGGCAAGGTGCTCCATCATGCTGGAAGAGGCATTGTTCGTCACCAAACTGTTCTTGGATGGTTGGGAGAAGTTGCTCTCGGAGGATGTTTTGGTACCATTCTTTATTCATTTGTTCATCTGTTCTTTGTGAGTGAGCCCACTCCCTTGGCTGAGAAGCAACCCCACACATGAATGGTCTCAGAATGCTTTACTGTTGGCATGACACAGGACTGATGGTAGCGCTCACCTTTTCTTCTCCGGACAAGCTTTTTTCCGAATGCCCCAAATAATCAGAAAGGGGATTCATCAGAGAAAATGACTTTACCCCAGTCCTCAGCAGTCCAATCCCTGTACCTTTTGCAGAATATCAGTCTGTCCCTGATGTTTTTCCTGGAGAGAAGTGGCTTCTTTGCTGCCCTTCTTGACACCAGGCCATCCTCCAAAGGTCTTCGCCTCACTGTGCGTGCAGATGCACTCACACCTGCCTGCTGCCATTCCTGAGCAAGCTCTGCACTGGTGGTGCCCCGATCCCGCAGCTGAATCAACTTTAGGAGACGGTCCTGGCGCTTGCTGGACTTTCTTGGGCGCCCTGAAGCCTTCTTCACAACAATTGAACCTCTCTCCTTGAAGTTCTTGATGATCCGATAAATGGTTGATTTAGGTGCAATCTTACTAGCAGCAATATCCTTGCCTGTGAAGCCCTTTTTGTGCAAAGTAATGATGACTGCACGTGTTTCCTTGCAGGTAACCATAGTTAACAGAGGAAGAACAATGATTTCAAGCACCACCCTCCTTTTAAAGCTTCCAGTCTGTTATTCTAACTCAATCAGCATGACAGAGTGATCTCCAGCCTTGTCCTCATCAACACTCTCACCTGTGTTAACGAGAGAATCACTGACATGATGTCAGCTATTCCTTTTGTGGCAGGGCTGAAATGCAGTGTAAATGTTTTTTTGGGGATTAAGTTCATTTTCATGGCAAAGAGGGACTTTGCAATTAATTGCAATTCATCTGATCACTCTTCATAACATTCTGGAGTATATGAAAATTGCCATCATAAAAACTGAGGCAGCAGACTTTGTGAAAATTAATATTTGTGTCATTCTCAAAACTTTTGGCCATGGGTGTATATACATTGGCTATAGAAAGTATTCACATTTTCTTACTTCATGGAATCAAAATAGATTTAATTGGGTTTTCTTGCCACTGATCAACATGAAAAACACTACTTCAAAGCTTTTTCTTAATTAATTACAAATAAAAAACAGAAAATAATTGATTGCGTAAGTATTCACCCCTTTTGCTAAGACACGCCTAAATAAACTGGTGCAATCAATTATCTTCAGAGGTCACATTGGAGTCCACCTGTGTACAATTAAGGTGTTTCAAATTATTTCAAATTCGATTCACCTGTCTGTAAAAGGTACCACAGTTGGTTACTGCATTTCCAAACAACACCTTCATCATGAAGACCAAAGACCATTCAAGAAAAGCAATTCTGAGAAAAGGTTTTCAAAAGCACTAATCAGGGGAAGGATATAATACGATTTTAAAAACTTTGAATATTGCCTGGAGCACCATTAAGTCCATCATAAAGAAATAAAGAGAATATAGCAGGACAGGTCGTCCTCCGAAACTGAGCATCTGTGCGAGAAGGGCACTTGCTAGGGAAGCCACCAAGAGGGCAGTGGCGACTCTGATGGAGTTAGTCTTCTATGGCAAAGATGGGAGGAACTGTCCATGGGACAACAATAGCTTGAGTGCTTCACAAATCTGCGCTTTGTGGAAGGGTGGGAAAAAGAAAATCATTGTTGAAGAAAACTCATATGAAATCTCACCTCGAGTTTGCCAGAAAGCATCTGGGAAACTCTCAAACCAAGTGGAGGAAAATTTGATGGTCTCATGAGACAAGATTAAACTTTTTGGCTTCAATGTTAGGCGCAAACTTAAGACTGCGCATCATCCCAAGGACACTATCCCTACCGTGAAACATGGTGGCAGGAACTTAATGCTCTGGGGATGGTTCTCTCCTTCAGGGACTGGAAAAATGCTTGTCAAAATAGAGGGAAAAAAGCGAGATATAGACAAATCTTGGAGGAAAAGCTGCTGCAGTCAGCAAGAGACCTGGGACTTGGGAGAAGATTTATATTCCAGCAGGACAATGACCTAAGGCATACAGCGAAAGCCACTTTGGAGTGGTTTAAAAACTTTAAAAAACTGTCCTTGGGTGGCCCAGTCAAAGCCCAGACCCCAATCCCATAGAGAATCTGTGGAAAGATTTGAAAATTACTGTTCACCAATGGTCCCCATTTAACCTCATGGAGTTTGAGCAATTTTGGAAAGATGAATGGGCGAAATTGCGATGTCCAGATGTGCAAAGCTGGTAGAGACCCAAATAGCAGTAATTTCAGCTGAAGGTGCTTCTACCTTATATATCAAGTATGAAGTCAAGGGGGTAAATACTTATGCAATCAATTATTGTCATTTATTGTTTTGTTTTGTTTTTTGCAATTGAGAAAAAGCTTTAGTGGGTTTTTTTGTTTTTGTTTTTTTGACATTATAATCTTTTGTGTTGAAATCCCAAGTAAATCCATTTTGATTCCATGAAGCAGTAAAATACATTTTATAAAGGGGGTGAATACTTTTTATACCCACTGTATATATACAGGTAACTGGCAAAATAAAGGAAACACTTCACTATATGAGGGATAACAAGTATATTGAAAGCAGTTGCTTCCACACAGGTGTGGTTCCTGAGTTATTTAAACAATTAACATCCCATCATGCTTAGGGTCATGTATAAAAACACTGGGCAGGTTCAGTTGCTTATTATTTTGGCTACCATGGCTGGAAGAAGAGATACCAGGGACATTGAAAGGGGTGATTGTTGGGGCATGTTCGGCAAAAGCTGTAGTGATGAAGACTGTTCAACTTGTAGATGTTTCACGCAGTGACTATGGTGATGTTGGCATGGAAGTCTGAGGGAAAGACGTCATCAACTATGGGCAACTGTGGTCAAAACAGCATACTCCTCACCTTTAATATCCCTGCATTGGTTCGACGAGCAACTGACTCAATCAGACTGCAAATGTCAATCTAGGGTGTGAGCAGGCAGTTCATCAAGAACAGTCCTTCGAGAACTTCACAGAGAGGGATACTATAGTCGGGTTGCAGTGTATAAACCCCTTATTGCACCTACAAATACACATTTGTGAGTAAAATGGTTCAAAGTTATATATTATCTAATGAGTCATCCTTCACCCTGTTCTCAACAAGTGGACGAGTGCATGTGTGGCGCACGGCAAAAAAAACTTACAGGCCCGAGTGCTTGTTTCACACGGTAAAGAGGCATGGTTTAGGTCCTCTCTTCCACGATGACAGTGCCCCATCCACAAGGCATGAGTTGTCACTGAATGGTTTGATGAGCATGAAAACGACGTAAACTGTATTCCATGGCCATCTTAGTCACCAGATCTCAACCCAATTGAACACTTATGGGAGACTGCATTTTCCACCACCATTAACAAAACACCAAATGATGGAATTTGTCATGGAAGAATGGTGTTGTATCACTCCAAGCTGTTATGGCGGCTCGTGGTGGCCCAATGCCCCTTATGACACTTTATGACACTTTATGTTGGTGTTTTCTTTATTTTAGCAGTTACCTGTATATTTTAGTGAATGGAAAGTTTTATGTTGTAAATTTCAATTTGCAAACGTTATTAAATTATTACAAGTGTGTGAGTGAATTATTCTCATTCACACAGATTTATTTTTTGGCACGAGTGAAATGCTCACACTGTAGAGCCCTGTTATGGCAGTCTCATTGAAGCAGTGAGTTACCATTTGATGTTTGGTGATCTGCCCTTTAATATGAATGCCGTTTCAGATCCTTGGCCTCTGTGATGTCACAATCAGCACAGGATAATTTAAAACATATTTCCGCTAATCTCATGTGGCATCAGGTGCATCAGTGAAACCAGCTCAAGTACTGTACAGCCCATCCCTTGTTAAATGTAGAATACATTGCACACATTGTTGGGACATCCATGTAATATTAAACCCCAAAACAATGTTTTAAGGCAGAGATAATGATTGTAAAAAACATTCACACAAGGTCCTCAACCATTATTGTGCTTTAATGACTGGCAATTCTTCCAACCCACCATGCTTTGAAACCTGCCCCAGTACTGGTTTAATATAACACCCATTATGTGTTTAGCTTATGTATGGAGGCTAGACTTGTCATTCGATATCTCTGCTGATTTGTGAGTAACCAGCAGTGGAGCCTAGCACTGATAATAAAAAATAAGTATTTGTTTCCCCAGGTGGTGCTGCTACGTGATGCTCCACGCGGACCAGGACGGGGAGAAGCTGCAGGCCCTGCTGCGCCTGCTGACGGAGCTGGTGGAGAGGGTGCGCATCGTGGAGGCCCTCAGCACCGTCCCACAGATGTACTGCCTGGCCGTGGTAGAGGTCGTGAGGAGGAAGATTTTCATACGGCACTACAGAGAGGTCAGGAGCACAGTACAGCACAGTAAAAATGTTGTGTTAGTTTTCGATAAACGATGAAAACAAACAGATCTTGGTAGTGGACTTTTCCACCCCACTATATATATATATATATCCCCCCCCATTTCCTTCCAATTTGGTGGCCAATTGTGCCCTCTTCTAATTCAACTACCCCCCCATATGGTCATACACCATAACTCCAACAAACACAGACCCGCTTGCATGCAGTAATCTCATGCTGGCTTCCCTCCCAGCTCTCCCTGGGGGCGGGCACCCAATAGCCTTAGAACCTTGCACTTCGAGACTTCTGGCCAGAGCCGGACTAGAGCAGCCTGTGTTTGACCCAGGCTACAGTGGGCCCATTCCTTTTGACTTCTGAGTGCTTTATAAGCCATTGGAAGCATTTGCACCTCCTGAATATCAATAAAGGCTCATTTGTTGCAATTTTTTGTTAATTCTCTTTCTTTTCTCAATTATTATTTGCATTTTGGACACATTTTCATTCTTTCCACTATCTGCTTTCTTTGGAAGTGGTACAGATCCTCTTTGACTGTTTTTGTACTTTCAGTGGGCCAGCGCTCTCGTTAAGGACGGGAAACAGCTTTACGAAGCTGAGAAAGCTAAAAGGGAAACCTTTGGGAAGTTGTTCAGTGAGTGTTCTTAAACTTCCTATTTCAACCAATAACTTTAACGGTTTTTCGAACAATCTAAAAAGTGTTCGTCTTATCTCAAGCTATAATAAAAGTAATGTTTTAGCAGTTGTCAAAAGCCTTATTTTATGATGTTCGCAGGGAAATCTTTTCTCAGAAACCGTTTGTTTCGAGGACTGGATTCATGGCCTCCCACATCATTTTGCGTAAGTGTCCTGTTGTATACATTCAAACTGCACTTTTCCTTGATAGCATAAAGTGGTTTCTGGGTGGATTTTGAAAAGATTTCATCCCACAAATAACTTTACCTCATTCACTGGTGGTCTCTTTCCCTGCTGTTAACACACAGACACGCAAGCCTCGAAGGTTTGACTCTGAGCTTCCGGAAATCTCCCTGTGTGACCTGCAGTATTTGAAGTCTTGTTGTCCTACGGAGGTCCAGCCTTTTCTCAGGTATCACGCACAGTTTTTGCCTCCTTTTACAACCAATAAGTAGCACCACTCCTACTTTAATTATCTTCCTGGAATCCAATGGCCTTTTCCATGTCAGTCTCTCTTTTTTGGATTAGAATGTGTACATGGGGGCTGTTGGGTGGCTCAACCTGTTGAGGCACTGTTTTAGTGTGTGGATGAGCGCTACGGTCTGACCAGACTGTGCCAGTGCCGACTGTGACCAGCAGCCCGCAGAGCGACGCTACCACCTGCTGGCCACGGAGGAATTAGGTTGGCCAGATTGTTTGTGTCTTATCGCACATCAACGACCCCCGCTGATCAATTGAGCACCTACCATCTGCCGATATAAAGCTGTGCACTAAGTGCACCTCTGACTTATAGCTTTACCATAGAAGAGGTTATACATATACCCAAAAGTACAGCCAATGTACATAATGTTTTCGAGGACATTAAGATAAGGAATGGAGAAGTACTACAAAAACTACAAAAACTTAAGACAAATAAGGCAGTCGGCCCCAATGGCATGAATGCTAGAGTACTGAAGGAACTTGGGGAGATTATTTATAAACCATTGGCAGATATTTTAATGCAATCCCTAAACACATGAAATACCAAATGACTGGAGGCAAGGTAGTATAATTTAAATTAAAAATATTTTAGAAGTTGTCTTTCTAAATTTCCGTAAGATTCATTGCAGGTCATAATGATGTACCACAGGATTCTCCTCATGTATCTTAACTGTCTTCGCTTGTCTTGTATAAGGAAGAGGTAAAGCGTAGCTGAAACATGTATTATGTATTGTGGATATGGAACTGTCCTTCCTTCAACCATCCTACCCTGGCAAAATGGCAGGAAAAACCCTACTTCACATGGGGATGCGAAACAAATGTAGCTGGTGGATCAGGTGTTTCTTTGGATATGTGGTGTCCAGTATTAAATATCAACTTGGAGGCCTCCCGTGGCCCAGTGGTTACAACGTCCGATGCTGGCCATGGAGACCGGGGTTCAATTCCCTCGCCAGAGTCGGCTCTGGCCGGGAGTGCCACCGGGGGCGGCGATTGGCTGTCTGCCCCAGGGAGGGGGGAGGGAAGCCGACATGAGATTCGCTGCGCATAAGAGTGGCCCTGCAGTATACCGGGTTACGGTTGATACTTGGGCGAGTGCTGTCTTGGAAGAGGCGTCAGGTTGCGTGTCGCTACCGGTTGCAGGACTACGGCAGCGAACTCGCATTACTGGGGGGATTGACTTAAATAGCGGGTCTAATTGGCTACCAAATTGGGAGAAAAATCTGAAACAAAAATAAAAAATATCAACTTGGGGGTTCTAATATGCAAAACTAATAATTACAATGCGAAATGTTCTAATTACATATCAGTTTCCACATTTTCAGTCATGTGTTTAATCTTTTCAGGGTTCCAACATTGTGTGACTTTGAGCCTTTGCACCAGCATGTTCAAATACTTCATCAACTCGTTCAAGCTGCCCAGAGTGTGGATGAAATGTCTCAAACCATCACTGACTTGCTGACTCAACAAAAGGTACTATGTTACTGTGTGCCACAAATATAGCACTATTGTTATCACCCATATCAACATACCTACCGTAGTTTGTTGCTAGTGCTTTTAATAAAAGTAAAGTAAGTCTGGGTTTTTGTAGTGAAATAAAGAAACCTTTTGCATTGGAGAACCGGGTAATTCCCATGTCAAATTATCTTGTTTGGGATGTTAGTAGCAAAATAGTTACATTTGTAGATGATACAAAACCTTTGGAATCTACAAATGCAATCCAAAATGATTTCAACAATATCCAGAAGTGGACAAAAACATGGCAGACGGCATTCAATACTGCTAAATGTTAAGTTATGCAGGCGGGAAATAAAAATGTAAGAACATAGTATTTTATTGGAGGAGAGAAATTAGAATGTGTTAAATTTGAAAATGACTTGGGAGTAGTAGTTTATTAAAGTCCATCAGGATCTGTGCATTGTGCTGTAGCATTGTGCTGTAGCAGTGAAAACGTTTGAAGTAAAGAATGCTGGGATATATAACAAAAATGATTGAGTATAAATCAAAGGAGGTTATATTGATGTTATGTAATGCCAAACCTCACAAACGTCAAACAAACCTCACTTAGAGTACTGGCAGTTTTGGGCACCACACTATAGATAGTTATAGAAGCTCTTGAAAAAGTACAAAGAAGGGTAACTTAATTGGTACCTGATATGTAAGATAAAAGTTACTAGGAAAGACAATTCACCTATTCAAGCTTAGCAAAAGGAGACTAAGGGGTTGAGATCAGTTAGCAGAACAAGAGGACACAGGTGAAAATTAGTTCAAGGTAAATTCTGCACAGATATCAGGATGTATTTTTTTACACAGAGAATTGTCAATGCATGGAACAACTTGCCAGGCCATGTAGTACAGGCAGACACAGGGTATTCAAGACCAGGCTTGATGCAGTACTGGATATTATCTAGGCTAATAAAAAGATAAGTCTAGATGGGCTCAATGACCTTTTCTCATCATTATTTATTCTTGTGTTTTTGTGTTCTTAATTTCCCAGAATAATTTGAGATAATTCATATTAATTTCATAATCATGTCTACTTTAGTACACTTACCATTTTTGTTGATTAATGTTCCACCAGGCATCCAGCAGCCAAACAGCTCAAAGATCCACTGCAGTCCCAAGGTCTGAAAGCACAGAAGGAACCACTTCTCCTTCCTCCAAAATTCCCTCCTCATTAAGTCTTCAAGGGCCCCTATGTCAGCCAATGACTGTTCCTGGCCAATTAGAAGAGCTGTCTCCAGACAGCATTGATGCCCACACGTTTGATTTTGAAACGATCGGGCATCCAAACATGGACCCAGTGCTACAGCAAGGATCCCTGGACCTTGACTCCTTAGCCGAGAGTCCCGAGTCAGATTTCATGTCCGCGGTGAACGAGTTTGTGATCGAGGAGAACTTGACCTCCCCAAATCCAATCAGTGACCCAACAAGCCCTGAGATGATGGTAGAATCCCTGTACTCCTCGGTCATCAATGCCATCGACAGCAAGCGCATTCAGGACACGACTACCTTGGAGAGGGAGAACTCCAAAGTGGCAGTCCTCAAGCTGTCTATAGAGAGATACAGGTCAGCTGCCGAGGAGTCCCAGAGCAATTTCAGGAGCGTCAAAGAGGATCTGTACCACTTTCGGGGCCTTGTGCTGAAAGAACAGCGGGATTTTTGCTTTGCTTTGAAAGCTATGTCAATGGAAGTGCGTAGCATTGTCGACAACATTAAGCACACCAATGAAGGGGACTTGAAGGAAAGGCATCAGAGTGAGCTGCACACTCTCAAAAGAGACCACGGAAAAGAAATCCTAACTCTCAAAGAAGAATTTCAGGTGAACCAGAATATTGTCAAGGATCTGCAAAGGGCCATCCTGGAGCTTGAAGGCATTGTGGAGCGGAAGGAAAAGGAGATCTCTCAGTTAGAGAGTGAAAGAGACAGGACTGCAGAATTGGAGAGCGGCCAGAAACAGCAGCTGCATGAGCTGGAGCAAAAGATCACCGAGCAGAGCAAGGAAATGAAGACCATTGCACTGTCCAGAGACACCCTGGCAGACCAGCTGGAGCACCTGCACTTTGAGATCGAACGCAGCCAGCAGAAGATCAGGATAGAGATGGAGGGCCTGGAAAAGTCTCGTCTCCAGGATCTGGAGCTGCGGCTACAGCAGCAGCACATCAGTGAACTGGAAGCCGCCAAATGGGAGAACAAAGTGGCCCTTGATCGACTGGCTGAAGAGAATGTGGCTAAGTTGAAAGAATTAGTCAACCTCCATGCAGTGGAGCTGATGGAGCGGGAGGGTCGCATGAAGGACCTTGAACTTCATGTCTCCGAGCTGTCCGACATGCGGTGCAAGCTGGAGGTGGAGATGGCACTGAAAGAGGCGGAGATGGAGGAAGTCCGACTACTGTACCAAGAAGCCAGGTACCAACAGCAGGAGACCTTGAACTCCAGAGTGGAGGCAGAAACGGACTCTTTACAAAAACAGATTGGTGACCTTAAACAGCAGCTCCAGGTTAAGAATGAAGAGTACGAGTTGGGACTGGCTGAACTTCGGACCCTGATGAGGATCGAGAAGGACCACTGCATCTCTGAGCTGGTGGACAGGCACGAGGAGGAGAGCACTTTACTCCGCAACGAATTTGCAGCTTTGCAAGAGAAAGCTCGACAGATTGAGAAAAGCCTTACCGACCAGGTACAAGCACTTAAGAATGATCTAGAAGATCGGACTGTGGCCCTGAAAAAGGAGAAAGAGGATCAGGAAAGGGCCTTTCAGGAGGAGCAGCAGCAAATACAGAAATCTATCGGTGACTTGGAGACTGAAAATGAACTTCTTTCTAAAAGGTTGGTACAGGAGAAGCAGACAGCCCAGGATCTATATGAGCAGAAAGAGGAAGCAGTGAACGCTGCATTATCAGATGCCTTAAAAGACTTTGAGCAACAAAAGGAGGAAATCGAGGAAAGACTCTTAATAAAAGTTAAACAACTTGAAAATGAGCTCAAGGAGAGAAGGTCCTCGGAAAGGTGAGAGGTGGAATATAGAGGCACTCTTTTGGAAAACTGTACATAAGCAAAAGGCATGCTCATTTTTTCCTTAATTTCTGCATGTAACCACTTGAGCAATTGTGTCCTCACTTTACCCACAAAATGAGTTTATTTTAAATCTTACAAGACAGGCCCTCTGACATCATGTTCTATATCATCATAAATCAGATGAGTGATTTATGAGTGATAATTGCTTCAGTAGAAAGTTTCTGAGAAATATAGCCAAAAATAATCATTCCCTGCTCATTCCAGAAGTACCATAGTATAACAACCATCACAGGTCGACAGAAATAGGTGTCTCTGCTGGAGATGGTTACATTAATACTATAAGAGCCAGGTTTTATACATACCTTATACTTTATACATTAAAAAAAGTTTACATTTAAACTATTCAGGCAAAATATTGATTTTAAATGGGTATTGATTTATTTAAATATCGATTTTAATATTGTTAAAACACAATTTAAAATGCCTTAAAAGATGTAAATGAACAAGATGCCTAATGCAGTAAAGCTATAGATTAAGTATGATATTTCCAAAACAGATCATATCTATTATCAAAAGATGAAAAAAATGAAAGAAATGAAAACGCATAGAAATTATACTATTTTTTAATCATTTGACTCAGCTGCATAGAATAATAATAATAATGAATTAAATCACCCAGTGCCATAATTATCAGAAATATGCCAGTGAAAAGCTGCTGTACTTTGGCTATACATTTACCACAAATGTGTCTTAAACATTTAGTGCACACATCTGCCATTCTGTTAGTTACACTACCTGACTGTTGTTTGTTTCTACTGTATCCAATCTTAGTTAAGTTCTGTATGCATTTTTAGCACTTCTCTCTTTTTTGTCACCGAGTGCATCACTTTATATTATAATTAATACAATTCTGGGGGAAATGACAGATGTTTTCCAAAGTTGGTCAAGGGCAGTTTATGTCAGTGTTTTAGAATGCAAAAAAATCTGAGAACTATGTAAACAAAAAGTTCAGATGTGCGTGATTACCATAATTATTCAAAACAATTTTTTTTACATCTGCCAGGCAGGTCCTTTCTGCTGATAAACTGCCAATTTAGAGCTTTTTTTTGTTACACATGTAAAGTCAATTAACAATGTTTTGAATAATATAACGTCACAGCGGACGTATGGTCCATCCTGTTGTAGGCTAATGGGCTGTTATAATGAGCTTTGCTATATCAAATAAAACATTCTAAAAATAACCATGAACATGTTAAAATATAATTTGTATTTCTTAATTTGGTGTGTATTTCTATAGTCTATTTCTATATATCTACATTTTCAGAACATCAGTGAAAACAGGTATGCTATTTAACTTTGCTACCTGCTTTGTTAAGATATTGCCTTGTCACATTTTTGTATTGTAAAGAGTTTCATCAGAGACAATAGACTATATTATCCTCTCTGGCTTCGTTGAAGTTTTCTGGGGCTCTGGTTGGTGTATTGAGCTGCTACCTGCAGTGCTAATGTTACCTTTGTTTGGCTCGTCACTTGTTTCTTGTGAGTGCTCTGGTGCTGTCCTATGAACATTCTTGCTCTACATGACAAAAGTTTGCATTTAATTTGTTTGTCATAAAAAGCCAGATGGGACTTATTTTTCTTTGTCTCCTGTCGAGACATTTTGTAAAGGCATTTAATCAGATTTAAAGTAAACCACACATTGCTTCACCCCAATTTATTCACACCACGTTCTTAAAGGAATAGTTTTTCATTTCTGTAATTTTACTTATTGTTTTCCATGTGTTGTCGTTTTCATTTAAACTAAAAAAATCACATCCCTAATTGACCAATAGTGAAAATGTAGTATTTTATGGGCTGCATGACAGGGACTCAGAAGGTCGTTGATCTTGAGTTCCATCCCCTTGTTCTGTTACAGAGCGGCCTCAGAGGTGGAGCAAGCTGGGGACCAAGCTGAGATATTGCTGGGCCTTAGAGCTGGTCTCCAGGATCGTCTGCAGGAGGAGCGGGCCTCCCTGCTGGCGCAGCTCGAGCTCCTGGAGAAGAGGAAAAATGATGAGATGCAGAACCTGAAGACCTCTCTTATCGCCGAACAGCAGGTAGTGCTCTCCTCCTCATGTACGCGTGGCGGCCCCCTTACAAAAACGCTCCCCCGGTGCAGATCAGCCCCAACTCAACCATTGAGAGAAGCAGGAGATGTGGCGGGCGGTTTGTCCTTCCACAACTGCAGTGACAGGCATCTTGGCGTGGACTGTCCTTCCACAACTGCAGTGACAGGCATCATCTTGTGCATGATTATTATATGGTTAAATAATAACTGTCCTTGGTTGTGATTTGGAAAGTTTCAAACCTCAAAATAAATGTTTTGTTTAAATGTATTAATTCCTGAAGGAGAGGCCGCTCAGGGACAATTATGTCACAATGTCAATGCGGCATCTTGTAAAAAGCAAAAAATTGTCTCCAGAAATAATAATATTATGAATAATTGGCATGTTGTTTTAGTCAAACCGTGGAAGAGACATCTGAATTACATGTGCATGATTATTATATGTGTTAAATAATAATCATTTCACAGAATGAAATTTAGCTTGCTTCTAAGGAGTTAAGTGGACCTAAACCAGCTAGGAAAATTGGTGGAACCCTTAATTTTGCAAGTGTTTCCTTTATTTCGTCAGTTATCTGTATATTGCAGTTTTGTTTTGAGGCATTTAAAAAAAAAAAAAAAAATTAGATGGCCACCGTTCCTTTATTTCTCACACTGAACTCTCAAATGTCCGAAAACTTGTTTAGTCAGTCTCATTCTACAACCCCTGACTGAGTTGTCACTGAAGACCTATGTACAGGCTGAAAGGTAAATATGGTATGCATATTGGTACGCAGAAGGTCAAGGATAAACCAATGACGAACCAGCAAAACAAGTACAAAATTGTCATGGTGCCATGATTTTCAGGTCTAGAGTATTTACACCAAATATAAATCTGAGGGAACTAGTGGGGGCCATAAATTATCTGCTAAATGTAGCATATTTGTATTTTTCAAGTATTTGTTGCTTATCTCCTGTTCAGTCTCTTCTACGAGTCTCTCGTTTTTTAAAATTTATTTATTTATTTTTTAAGAATTTGTTTCAGATTTTCTCCCATTTTCTCCCAATTTAGTAGCCAGTTACACCCTCTCTTTTTCATGTCAATCGACCGGCGTGACAAAGGTGAAGTATCGTCTCCTCCAAGACGGCACTCACCAAGCCGTCGACCATAACTCTGGTACTCCAGAGCCACTCCTATACGCAACAAACTCATATCGGCTTCCCTCCCCCCTCCCCGCGCGGACAGCCAATAGCCGCCCCCTAGTGGCACTCCCGGCCAGAGCCGACCCGAGTCTCACTTTTGTACTTTTGTAAGTCTCTGTACTTTTGCAGTCTTATATATTCATCCATAGTTTCAGGGGATTAAAAAACATATTCCTCTATAAATATGACATAGTACAGGTCATCTTTGTACTGTATATTCAGTGGACATCGCACTGTTTCATTTAAATGCATTACTCTTTTGCCATTTGGTCAACTTTCATTGATTGTTTGAAAGACACCCACAAATTTGCTGGAAAAATCTGGGCACAGCAACACACTTCACACTTCATAGCATTTTGCTAAAAAAAAAGTAAAACCCGGATTCAAATCTCAGTAGCAAATACTGGAAGTGCACAAAAATCTGTTGATAAGACATTTTGCAACATCTACTTTAGTAAATATGTAATGCAATTGTATTGTGTAAAACATAACACACTAACACTTATAACATAACATCCGGGCTGTCCGTGTCTCGTCGCACAACAATGGCCCCCACTGGTCAATAGGGTTACTGGAGGTAGATATTCGATATTTGATATTTTTTGGCAAGTTAAGACGGCCTCCTCTAACTTTAGAATTTTTCACATCAGACAAGCTGACTTTAATAAAATGAGAGAGAATTTAAGTAAAAAAGATTGGATAAAACGTCTTGATTCCAGAACTGTGAATGAAAAATGTTCAAAATTTAATAGGATTAAATGTAGATGGACTGTAGATATACAGTGTAAATTCATCTCCACAGTGGATGACTACATCTTTACGAGAGATTTTGAGGCAAAAGAAGCGAGTATATAAAATGGTGTGTTCTAATGTTCTTATATGCTGGAAGTAGACATTATATACACATACATACTGGAGGTAGATGTTATATACACAGATATACTGGATGTAGACATTATATACACAGATATACTGGAGGTAGACATTATATACACAGATATACTGGAGGTAGACATTATATACACAGATATACTGGATGTAGACATTATATACACAGATATACTGGATGTAGACATTATATACACAGATATACTGGAGGTAGGCATTATATACACAGATATACTGTAGACATTGTTCTGGGGCAGAGATTACTGGACTTGATAATTAACTACCTTTTGTTTTTCATTTTTAGACAAACTTCAACACTGTTCTGACGAGAGAAAAACTGAAGAAGGAACAGATAATCAGCGAATTAACTGACAAGCTGAGGAAAGTCACCCAGCAACAGGAAGCAGACAAAGGTTTGTTTTTGAATCACTCCAAACTGTACTCATTCTTGTTTATCTTCACATCGTTTACAGTTGTGTGATTTATGTAATGTTCTATGTATATTTGAGATTAATCATTTTATTGATTGTCTGTATATTTATATATGATATAGACTCAGTGGCCACTTTATTAGGTACATCTGTACACCTGCTCGTTAATGCAGTTATCTCATCAGCCAATCATGTGGCAGCAACTCAATGCATAAAAGCATGCAGACATGGTCAAGAGGTTCAGTTGTTGTTCAGACCAAAAATCATGGAGAAGAAATGTGATATAAGTGACTTTGACCATGGAATGATTGTTGGTGCCAGACGGGGTGGTGTGAGTATCTCAGAAACTGCTGATCTCATGGGATTTCCACGCACAACAGTCTCAAGAGTTTACAGAGAATGGTGCGAAAAATTAAAAAACATCCAGTGAGCGGCAGTTCTGTGGGCAAAAACACCTTGTTACTGAGAGAGGTCAGAGGAGAATGGCCAGACTGGTTCAAGCTGGCAGGAAGGCGACAATAACTCAAATAACCACGCGTTACAACAGTGGTATGCAGAAGAGCATCTCTGAACGCACAACATGTCGAACCTTGAAGTGGATGGGCTACAGCAGCAGAAGACCACACCGGGTTCCACTCCTGTCAGCTAAGAACAGGAAAGTGAGGCTACAGTGGGCACAGGCTCACCAAGACTGGACAGTTGAAGATTGTAAAAACGTCACCTCGTCTGACAAATCTTGATTTCTGCTGCGACATGCAGATGTTAGGTGTCAGAACTTGGCGTAAATAACATAAATCCATGCATCCATCCTGCCTTTTGTCAACGGTTCAGCCCTGTCATAGTATTAAATAAGACAGCTTGTGAGGAGTTGTTATTTTTGAGCCATTCAATTAATTGTTCTTAAATAGTATTAAATAAGACAGCTTGTATGAGTAATAATTGGCAAGGAACAATCAACAAATCAAATGTAGATTTAATGCAATCTGACATATGTCTGTTTGTCTGGAGTCTAACACTGAAATGTATATTGTGTCCAGTGTGTAAATGTGTGAGTCTGCAGGTGTAAATGTGTGTGTGTCTGCAGGTGTGATTAGTGTGTCAGGTGTAAAGGCGCTGTGTGTGTCTCCCTGCAGGTGTGATTAGTGTGTCAGGTGTAAAGGCGCTGTGTGTGTCTGCAGGTGTGATTAGTGTGTCAGGTGTAAAGCTGTGTGATTAGTGTGTCAGGTGTAATGGCGCTGTGTGTGTGTCTGCAGGTGTGATTAGTGTGTCAGGTGTAAATGTGCTGTGTGTCTCTCTGCAGGTGTGATTGAAACCCTGCTGCAGGAGAAGAAGCAGTTGGAGGAGGAGCTAAACCGCCTGCGCAGCAGTGACATGATCTCCTCCACCTACTTCCTGCCAAACCCTGCCGCCTGCTCCTCCGAGACTCCCGCTGACTCAGAGAGGCTGGCCTTGGTGGGAGCCATCCGAGAGGAGGAGAGGGTGGATTCGGCGGTGGAGGCCAGTATGATGACCGTTCAGTAAGCATCCTAAAACCAGCCTGCAAAAAATAAGCACAATTTATAATAACACAAGTTAAAGAACAGCAAAGGTTTGTAAACATCTGTATCTCTGTTCAGCCTCTGAACACAGCAAGTGAAAGCAATTGACTGGAAGGCTTTGTGCCACATCTCAAAATCAAGGTGGCCATTTTTTTCCCCACTCTCATTATTTGTTCTGATTACATTCCTTTTTTACACTGTTGCTTTTTACATCGTATAGCTGGGCAGGAAATTTCAAGGAGAAGGGATTGACCTCATTATGGTTTCTTATGTTTTCATTTATGTATTTCCATAAAAACTAACCTGCTCAGGTTTTGAGAAAGAGAACTCAAAAATAAAAATGTGGGTTTTATGCTATATAGTAAGTGTGTACACATATAATAATACAAATAGTTATAATAATAATAATAATATCTTTATTTGTATAGCACCTTTCCAGCAGTGCAGCACAATGTGCTTCACAAACTACATGAAGAATTACAGGTAAAACAAAACAAGACAAAAACAGACAAACCAATCATAAAAGAAACTGAAAAATAGAATAATATTGCATTAAAAAAAGATAGAATTATAAAAGCTGAATAAAAACAGGGCTTGCAGTTTGGAAAAAGCAAGTCAATAAAAAAATATTTTAAAACGTTTTTTGAAAGAGGTCACAGAAGTAGCTGTTCTGACCACTATGGGAAGGTTGTTCCAGAGTTCAGAGTGATTAAGAAGGCACGGTCTCAGTTGTTTTTAAGCTAGACTCTGGAACAGCCAGCATAGCCTTATCAGATGACCTGAGCAGGCAATTGGTGCAGAAGGGTGACAAGAGCTCATTGATGTAATCTGCTGCCGCCTGCTTTGTAAGTAGTCGGCTCTGGCCGGGAGTGCCACTGGGGGCAAAAGGCAGCAGTATGCCCACAGCTCTCTGACCAATGAGTGGGTAGTCCTTCTCCACTCCAATCCAAAATGCAAAAGGTCTTGGATGTGACCTGCAACCTCATGGTTGAGTCTGAACTCATGTCAATGTACTGCTCCTCTTCTTCAGCAGTGAACATGGCAGGTGATGTTGATGCGGGAAAGCCAACGCGACTCGCTGTGAAATAGCACAGCCCTGTATTCCGAACCAATTTCATTGCACAGTGCAGAGAAAAGCCAAGCCTTCAGTGGTCTGGTTTTAATGTAGTTCACTGTGGCAACAACATCAGAGAGCACGTCACTTAGCTCCGGACTGAGGTGTTTTGACGCCAGCACCTCTGTGTATTATACAGTGGGTCCACTGCGCTTTCGGGGCAATGCACTTGACGAGCGTCTGCAGTCCCCCCCATATCCCTGCCATTGCCTGAGC
Organism: Aldrovandia affinis; assembly: GCA_029706075.1. Taxonomy (NCBI): domain Eukaryota; kingdom Metazoa; phylum Chordata; class Actinopteri; order Notacanthiformes; family Halosauridae; genus Aldrovandia; species Aldrovandia affinis. The sequence goes on from JAINUG010000070.1 coordinate 854,629, forward strand.
CCCATCTGCAAATCCCCACACAGTCCTCCCATTTCAAATCTGCTTCTTTTAAGTATGTATCTATAATTTTAAAGAGTTCTTCAGCTGTTGCTCTGTTTGGGACATAGGTACAAAATAGAAAATCCTCACTCGAGTCATCTGCATCAATGTATCTAACATACGCGATCAACAGGCAGTCTGTTACTGTCAGTGTTCGTCTACCCGAAGAGCGAAGTATTTGTCTTTGATTTTGTCAATAAGCTGCTCTTTCATATCTTCGAGAAGTCTTTCATGCGTCTCACAAAAATGTTGTTTGACAAGGGGATAGATTGGAGTTTTTGGCCACTTGTCTTGTCAATCATAGTTGAGACCATATCAATAGCAGGAGGGAGAATGAACTCCTTCACTATGGTGTGTGGTTTCTTGCATTGTGCAACCCGGTAAGCTCCTTTGTAGGAGATGAGTTGGGCATTACATATAACAGATGCTGTTTTAACAAAGCGGCTCTGCTGACCACGATGTTCTTTTGAAGAAATCAAGGGTCTTTCCCGTGTAACTGGGGTGTGTGGTCTCCAAGTGACGTTTCAACTTGTTTGGCTTCATACTGTCTGCCGCTAGCGTTTACAGACACAGGACACACAGAGGTAATTCCTCCGTACCCACCTCAGTAGAAGTGAAACCAAGGGAAAGGTATGCCTCATCATATTTTCTTGTTTTAGGCTTTGTGACGTGAATTATGTTGTCTGAAGCACTCGCTGCCAATCCGGTAGCTTTTCTTTTAGCTCCTGTCAATGTCAAAAACTTTTCCATTGTCTTTTCTCTTCTTTTCCCCCTCACAGAATGACAGGCATCAATAGCTAGCTTTGATAGTAATGTTTACAGCTCTCGCGTGCAACACCCGTGTGCAACACATTGTTTATTTGTTTTATACATTTGGTTCCGCCAAAACGTCTTTTGCATCTTCCCGCGCCCCCCTGCATTTCCCCCCACACTTTGGGAAACACTAGTCTATGAATAGCTTACTACTGAATGTCCATTTCACTCATTGACTTTGCATATTTTTGTCATCTCTATAGTTATATAGTTTAACTTGTGATGCACATGTGCTCCTTTGTTTCAGTGAAAACATTCTCATGCTCTCTGAGGAGAGGCAGCGGATACTCCTGTTGGAAAGGGTTAGTATGATCCTGTTATGAATCTGGCTCTATCTATATTAATGTAGACATTACATTACAGGCATTTAGCAGACACAGCTTATATTTCTTTACATACAATCCATTTATACAGCTGATATTAACTGAACCAATTCAGGTTAAGAACCTTGCTCAATGGTAGAGCGGCACTGCCCCACCTGGGAATCGCACCTGCAAACTTAGCGTTACAAGCCCAGTTCCCTAACCATTATACCACACTGCTGCCTGTCTTATAGGGAGTAGTCTTAGTGATGAGTATAAGACAGGTAGTAAGGGTAGTGAGTCCATTCATTGAAGTTGTATTTAAAGAATGTGCAGAATTGTGAAAATAACATGTTATACAGTTTGATGAAATTCATTATGGGTATTATTTATTAATTTAGGAGGAATATAAAGGTCCTGGGTATGCACAACAAAATATATTAATAACAGTTAATTGGATGAATGCATTGGAGTAGAATCTGGGCATTTTACCATCTTTATATTAACTTATTTTCAAAATGTATTTCATTTATGCATTTATTTTTACAGACCTTACATATGAAGGAGGAAGAAAACAAACGTCTGAGTCAAAGACTGGTAATATTCTGGTTTATTATTTTGTTTTAATGTTTCTTCGGGTTTTAACACAAACTTGTTGAAGTTTCTTTTCAATCAGGATACTTACATTATAGATTCCTTTGTATAGCAAGTAGTTATACAAGGGAATCTTGCCTGCAGTCGGTTATAAAAGTAAAGCAATAAGCACATTTGGCAGTAATTCAGATATGAAGAAAACTTTGACAGAAGGATTCATATACGCTGCCCGTCCAAAACAAAAGTCACACACTCTAATATTTTGTTGGACCACCTTTAGCTTTGATTACGGCATGCATTCGCAGTGGCATTGTTTCGATAAGCTTCTGCAATGTCACAACATTTATTTCCGTCCAGAGTTGCATACATTTTTCCCCAAGATCTTGTATTGATGATGGGAGAGTTGGACCGCTGCACAAAGTGTTCTCTAGCATATCCCAAAGATTCTCAATGGGGTTAAGGTCTGGACTCTGTGGTGGCCAATCCATGTGTGAAAATGATGTCTCATGCTCCCTGAACCACTCTTTCACAATTTGAGCCCGATGAATCGTGGCATTGTCATCTTGGAATATGCCCGGAATATGCAGGGAAGAAAAAAATCCATTGATGGAAAAACCTGGTCATTCAGTTCAGGTAGTCAGCTGACCTCATTCTTTGGGCACATTACGTTGCTGAACCTAGACCTGACCAACTGCAGCAACCCCAGATCATAACACTGCCCCCACAGGCTTGTACAGTAGGCACTAGGTATGATGGGTGCATCACTTCATCCGCCTCTCTTCTTACCCTGATGCGCCCATCACTCTGGAACAGGGTAAATCTGGACTCATCAGACCACATGACCTTCTTCCATTGCTCCAGAGTCCAATCTTTATGCTCCCTAGCAAATTGAAGCCTTTTTTTCCGATTAGCCTCACTGACAAGTGGTTTTCTTAAGGCTACACAGCTGTTTAGTCCCAATCCCTTGAGTTCCCTTTGCATTGTGCGTGTGGAAATGTTCTTACTTTCACTATTAAACATAGCCGTGAGTTCTACTGTTGATTTTTTTACGATATGATTTCACCAAATGTTTAAGTGATCGCCAATCACGATCATTCAAGATCTTTTTCCAACCACATTTCTTCCTCGAAGATGATGGTTCACCACTATCCTTCCAGGTTTTAATAATGCGTTGGACAGTTCTTAACCCAATTTTAGTAGTTTCAGCAATCTCCTTAGTTGTTTTCTTTGCTTGATGCAGGCCAATAATTTGACCCTTCTGAAACAGATTAACATCTTTTCCACGACCACAGGATATGTCTTCTGACATGGTTGTTTAAGAAATGAGAAGCTACTCACTGCATCAGTTAGGGTTAAATAACTTGTTGCCAGCTAAAACATATGAATCACTGCAGTAATTATCCAATGGAAGGCTCTTACCTATTTGCTTAGTTAAATCCAGGTGGTGACTTTTTTTTGGCCAGGCAGTGTAGTTCCCTGCTTTATTGTAACATTCTTGTGACTTAGAGTTCCAGTGGAGATATATTCTCAGTAGAATATTATGGCTAACTATTCCAAGACAAGAAAGTGTGAAGAGTAGAGATCAGTAGAATATAATAGAACAAGGCGTTTCCTTGTCTTTTTTCTTCCATGGCTCCCTTACCACATTTATTATTTTACACGCAGAGAGAGCGTTCATCATTAGTCAAATGCTTTTCACGTGATGTTGTGACACTTCCTACATGGAGTGGTGTTCACAGAACACAGAACAACTGAATGGAGGCCGCATTAAACGTATTTAAAAAGGACTCAGGTTGGACTTTGCAATCCAAAACATGGCTACAACATACAGCGGCTGAGCCAACATTGGATTAGAACATGCAGTCAGTCATGACATGAATGCACTCAATTTATTATGATGTATATCATATCCATTTTGATGGATTTATAGTTCATAAATAGTTTGCAACATGGTACACTGGTGCAAATGATCTCAAAAGCAAGTAATGCATTTAAATAGCATTATGCATAAGAGCAACTGCCATACTTATTATGTTATGATTGGTACGGTGTTCTTTTCAGCACTAAAGAATAGAACAAGGCACTTAATGGCACAGCACATAAAAAGTGTATTATGTGTTTTGGGAGGCTTTTTTTGCAGGGGTTTGTGAAATTCCAACAGGGCCATTCCCTGTGAATTAAAATTGACAACAACCTTTCTGATTTTCCTGAAGCTTGGCATAAAGAAAGGCAGATACACATTTATCTACAAGCATCGCACTCTGTTACGATAGGTCTTTTTTTGGAAACGGGGTTCTTGTTAAACATCTTTTCTGAGATATTGTATATTATATGTATATTATTGTAAAAAGATACTAAAACAAACAAAATGCAAATTACAGTTAGGGTTAATCAGAGAACAGTTTGAGAAAGAAGGCTTTAAATAGTAGGACTGTTTTAAAGCTAACTGACAAATACCTGACTTAAATGGCTGTTTTGATTATATCATATATTATTAATTGTGATTATGCCAGTAAGTGCATGTATTTTTTCTTTTTCTCTCAGATGTCCCAGAGCATGTCTTCAGTATCTTCGCGGCATTCAGAGAAAATCGCTATACGAGAGTAAGTACGTTGTGTATGGGTGGGGGGTGTTGAACATGGCTTGTGACTCAAAGCTCAAGGTTTAGACCATGTACAATTGCAATACATTATTGTAATTAACTTCATTACGAATGAAGTTATGAATCATAAGCACAGTCATTTGGGGTTTTTTTGAGGGGGGGATCTCTCCTCGTCACTTTCTGGTACTTTTCACAATCATTGGAAAGTTGTTGTTCTCCTTGGTTCCAGACACCCTCGGGATCACACATGGTGTCTTTTGCTTTGCCTTGATCAGTCTTTCTATTTTCTGTGCTCAGTTTTCAGGTTGGAGACTTGGTTCTTATCATCTTGGATGAAAGACACGACAACTACGTACTGTTTACTGTGGGTCCGACTCTGTACTTCCTCCATTCTGAGTCCCTCACTGCCCTGGATCTAAAACCAGGTCAGTCATACTCCCTGACACTACCAACCATTTAAAACGTCAAAATCACAATACAGAAACAGGTCCTGAATCCAATCAATCTTTGTCCTTAACTTTACTTTCAATTAAACGCATTTGTTTGTTTTTACAATACAACCACACTTTTTCCTCCCGGTAGTTTTAGTGATTGCTGAACTCTCAAAACTGTGTTTGTGAAGAGAAAACACAAATTGTGAGTCAGAGAGTTAAGGACAGATGTTGATTGAATCTATGCCACAGTCAATTTACCATATGACAAACATAATTTTACTTTATCATTTTAACCTCTATATTTTAGAGAGACAGGTCATTCATTATTTCATGGTTTTCAAGTGTATTTAGAGAAAGTTTCCCAAGATTCAAGGATTTAAAGTTCTCCCAAGCCATTGTAAAACAGTGGTTGGCATTTGGACATGAAAATGAATGATGTTGCTGAATTTAAATTACCCAGACCCATCTCCAGCAATGTTTCATATTCAATATTTTTGTGTTTAATATTCATTAAACATATCGGGGTGATGGTGTTTTTGGGAACTCGAGGAATGTTCTTGACCATGTGATCGACTCCATGCTCATCATGTTCATGTCTGAAATGTTCTGTATCGAGATTGTCATTGTCATTCATTTTAGCGTCTGGGGCGGCAAGGCGACCATGGGTTCTTGGAAAAGTGATGGAGAAGGAATATTGCCAGGCAAAAAAGGTACTGAATTAAACTGAACCAAATTACTTTACTTTTTATGTAAACTCTTTGGTTTGAAGTAACGTGGCCTTAGTCAGTATATGGGAATCTTGGTGTGAATGAATAGTTAGCATTGATGCAAACTTTGTTTGTATGAATAATATGTATATTATAATATAATAATATAATATTCCCATAATATGGGAATTTGTTTGTTTGAATATTTTGTGAATTTTCTGTAGTAAAAGTATGCAGTGTACTTAGGGTTTTTTTTTAAATACATTTTTCCCCAATCAATATTTTTTATTCTTTTTTTTAAACAACACACACAATGTGAAACATTAGACAAACAATGAAATGTACAATGCATCAAAAAGGTCACAAGAAAAAACCTGCATAATCTTTTATACAAAACAGCAGCAGTGATGTACTACCAAGGATAAATAAGTAAATATACAAACAAACCAAAAACAAGAAGGAATCCCCCCTCCCAGATTACCCACCTTAGGGATCCCCAGAGGGGGTGTTCAGCTCTTCCCGTTTGGTTCAGGCCCCTCCAGGGTCCGAGAAAGCAGACTCACGATCCTATTAGTAATTTCATACCGTGTTTTTCATCTGCTTCAACAGCAGCTGATTCAACATATTCTTTTTTTGTTTGGCATTTAAGACTTTGTGACAATCAAATCACTCCAATTTAAAAAGAAAATCCTACTTATCATTGCTGAAACTTTAGAATTGATTCAAATATAGTACTTGGCTTTTATTGTAAACCAATTAAATCTAATTCCAATAATTCAAGTCATTTCATATTTAGGTACCTATAGGACCATAGTCATACTGTTTGCTTTATGGAATTAAAATAGTCTACAATTGAGGTTTGACTGTTTTGTCTTATTATTTAATTTTAATCTCATTTAATCTTAGCGTTTAAGTGTGTTTACATTTTTTAAATGAATCCTTCCAGCAGATTAATCGTTATCAAACACGTATCGATCAAAGTAGTTTTGCATGGACATTAAATGTCATTCATTAAACTGCGTACAGTGAGACTATTTCAATATTGCAGCAATAAAACACAATTACTGATACTGATGTGATACTGTGTACTGATAAATACATACATATATACATAGAATTTTTTTTTTTTTTGTAGGGATACAGGAATTCCTGTATTTATGAATCATGAGTGTTATCTGTACTTAACACACATCAGAATTAAAGCTTTTGTTCAAATTTTGAATTGGGTTGGGCTTCCCTTTTGTAGTTTAATACACAGGTGCATAGATATCAAGCCCTGGAGGCTTTTTTAATGCTTTTTTCCACTTTTTCTCACAATTTGAAATGCCCAAGCTGCACTTGTTGCAACCTTTGCTGTCAATTTGGGGAGGAGTGCATAGACGAGCACGTGCTCTCCTCCGAAACACGTTATGTCAGCTGCCGCTTGTTTTCACACTGCAGTCTACAAGTTAAGCTTGCACAGACATCAGAGTCACTTCCTGTGCAACATTATACAGGCAGCCTGTGGGTGCCCAGTTGACCAGCAGGTGTCGCTGATGTGCGATAAGACACAGACTGACTGAATCCCTTCTTGGGCATCGCTACAATCAATTATGCGTTGCCCCGCAGGGCTGCTGGCACTGCAGCCTTTCTCATTTGGAAGCGGCTTGTGAGATTCGGGAGAAAGAGGGGCTGTTCAGATCATAACAATGTGTACCTGTCCTTTATATGGTTGTAGTAGTGTTTGTCCTCCTGGGCTAATAATCTGCTGCTTGCATCCCGATTTATGGGCCTTGTGCAATAGGCAGCACTTGTGTCTGTTATTGTCATCACCATGTTAGCATTTCTAGCATGGTTGCATAAGTAAAGGTTAACCACCCAATATTAGTGATTGCAACGGACACTGGTATATATTTTAAAATCACCTCAGATAGCGTAGCAGTCTAACGCACTTGCATTGACTGGTGCTTTGCGAGTGTGAACTGCCTATTGCGGTCGCGCTTCGAAACCCGACTGCCAGACCGGCCCTGGCCGGGAGCCCCAATCGGGGGCGGCATTTGGCTGTCCACCCCAGGGGGAGGGTGAGCCGGCACAAACTCGCCAAGAAGCACAAAGGGTGTTTCCAGAAAGTAGGTGGGTGAGTTCCGTCTCGGAGGCGGATCATCGCCGGCCTCAGGGAAATTAGCTTGACCTGAGTTAGTGGAGGAGGGCGAATTGAAATAAATAGAGGGTATAATTGGCTACTAAATTGGGAGAAAAACTACATCTGAAACAAATACAAAAAAAATCAGTCTTATGGTTTGAACTGTTTTCTTAAAATGGTGATGGATATCAAGTCTTGGATGTTCTGATTGATATGATATCGTTGACTCAGTAAGTGAACCTGTTTCACGGTTGTTGTTTTTTATAGCTTTTCTAAGGTTAATGCATCCCTCTCTTTTCTCTTTTCTTCCTCAGGCTCAGAATAGATTTAAAGTTCCTTTGGGCACCAAATTCTACCGTGTGAAAGCTGTGCCCTGGAACAAGAAAGTATAATATTGTTACATTATGAGCTTTTAAAAAATGTTTATGTTGCATACATTTAAAAAAATAAAACTTAAAATAAATGCTCTTATCAACATTGCATTAGAAGAGGAAAAAATAAATCATCATGACATGTTTTGACAGTTGCAAGAAAAAAAAATTGTTTTGTTTTTTTAACCCAGAAGATTTATAATTGTGGACCAAATAATTTCTTTTCTTTGTAAGGGCATGCCCTGCACATATGGGCGTGAAGCCATTATATTGTCTGTAAATTAAACATGAGTCTTTGGATGTTATATATTAGTTCTCATTATTATGAACATTTTGTGGAAAATATCATTATCAAAATAATTTCCCTATAATGTTCTGAAAATATACATTTTATTATAAATGATAATGGAGGAATGTTCATGGCATGCATATTGAGATATATTTTCTTTGATTTACTTCCGATAAATGTCGTAGTTGGAACTGTAGGTAAAATGCTGTTTGTTTCTCACAATACAGTATGTACTGGCCCTCTGAAAGATTAATATTGAAATGTACATTATGAGACTGAAAAAAAATCTTTGCAATCCTTAAAATGCACTTTGGTAAGAAAAAACAAATAATGCTGTCATGGATTCAAAAAGGGAAGAATTTGTGCTGCTTTTAACATAAAACAGTGCATAACTTCCCATTATCATTAAACATTCATACTTACATAAAGAGGAATATTTCATATTTGTGAACTTGTGTTTCATTATTGGATATGCCATTGTACATTATCCATCAGATCATACAAGCAACAATAAATGACTGTATTGTAAAGGAATTTAGAGTTTTGAAACAATAAAGGTTTGATCTCGGGAAATTGTGTTTTTAAGTGTGCTATCTTCTTTGGTCTTCAGCTTGCATAAATGAAGTGTAGCACAGTATTCATATTTTCCACATTTTTATACTGATGTGTTATGTTTTACAGTGGGCTGAATATTATTTTTATTATTATACAAAAGTATTTGGTTGATCTATATTTACATTTCTATTAAATAATTTGGATCTTATCCAGGGCAATTTACAGTATTAATTCAGTAATTTTTTAATGGCTTCTTTTTAAAATTGAATCAATCACAGTTGGTTTCATTTATTCGTGCATTAGTGATTGGGGTACGAACCTTTGGTTCAACAGCAATACGATACAAAGGGCATTATTGGTTCACTTTAAAAAATGCAATGTGGTACACTGTATTGCAAATCGAGATGGTAACTCTTTTAGCCAAAAAATGAAATCTATGTGAAATAAATACCTGGAATTTCTCCAAGGTTTCCACTAAGCCTTCTTTGTAAGGTATAAAGGAATTATGGAATAAATGCACATGCAAATAAGTAAAAACAATCACTCCATTAATTACAGTTTTGTCATTTTATTTGACCATACTTGTCTACCACAAAAAACCAATGTATTAATTTATTAGTATTGATATGATTGATTATTTGGATTCTAAATAATTTATTGACACAGTCACAGTAGTTAAAAAAATTGCTGTTTGCATGTCGGTGCAGTATTGTTAAAATATAAAATGATTAATTGTGACACCCTATTAGTAGTGAGAGGTTTTTTTTTGTGTGTGTTACTGTATGCCTGCACAATTAATAAATTCCAGAACACCAGAGCAATTCAGATCCATCAATGTTATATAAATGCATCCAGGGCTCAATTGTGATAGGAACTTGAAACCTCTAAATGTGACAATTTATCAGAAGTGTTTCTCATGGTGGTCTACGGGGGACACGTTCACCTAAAGCAGCCGTGCTTGAGGGAATCAAATCCTGACTGTGCCAGTGATGACTATGGTCAGCAGCCCACAGCATCTAATTGGCTATAGCATCTAGCAGGGCTTCCTCTGCCTGATTGTGCATTAATGATTACTCTTGTTGAACGTGACTACTGCAGTCAGCTACAGAAGTAGTTCAGTCCCCTGGCTGAAAGGCTACATGGCTCAGCTGGCAGACAGTGGACTGAAAAAAAAAGTGTCAACCGGCTCCATGCGCTTCATATGACCCACGTGGTAGTCTGTGCTCTCCGAAATTGACAGAAGACATTTCTGTTTCTATTGGATAGGCCTACAACTGCATTTGGACATTCCATATTTGGAGAATAATAAAAAAGTATAAACATTTTGAAGTGTTCTTTTCAAAACCTTGCCCCCATAAAAAGCCAGATTAAATGTTATTGTCTGAGTTTTTAGTCACATGGTAAGGGGTGAGCTTTATCAGGGATGTAAATCAGCTGGAACAGAACTGGGTGTGTTGGATGTGGCTAAAGTTGACTATGATTTGTACAAACCCTGTATTTTGCCAGTTCAATGATTCAGAAGCCAGAATTCAATTTGGCCTAGAGACAAAGCCCTACTCCAAGCCTGAGGCCTGGAAGTTAGTACAGAAATTGCAAAAGCTAAGCAGCACCTCTGTTGGGAGGAGTGTGGAAGAAATACACCTTCTGCTACAAGCTCCAGGTCTCGTGGAGGATGAGAAATGCACCTGCTACTTCTTCCGCAAGGTACGGTCAAATACATTGAATATTTCTTCCCTGTTCAACACCGCAGGGTGGTGGTGTCTAAAGAGGCTGAGGTCCGGGAGGTGGCCAGGGAGGGCTTGTATGCCATCAAGCCCATGGATGGAGCTCTCATGGACGCCTTCCTGGACGGCCTGGACAGACACCTGGGGGAAGAAAGCATGGAACCAGAGTTGAGCACCGAGGAGCTGACCTGGGCCATACTCTCCTTGAATCAACACAAAGCTCCCGGTCTTAATGGAATCCCAGCTGAGTTCTACCAGCCCTTCTGGAATCTCCTGAAGGAGGATGTGCCAGATGTCTTCAGGGCCGCATACAGGGAGGGGCGGGGGCAGTCATTGCGACAGAGCTCTTGTCTCTAAGAAGGGGGACCTGAAGGACATCCAGAACTGGCGGCCAATCAACCTCCTCTCAGTGGACTATAGGATCATGGCCAAGACACTGATGAGGAGGTTCCAAGACTTTTTAACATTGGTGATTGCCCGCAACTAGAATGTAGAATGCCCGCAATGTAGCATCCCTGGGAGGTCCATCAATGAAAGTCTGCTCCTCGTGAGATGTAATTATCCACCCTGGGGAGCGCAGGTCCCCCTTGAGCCGTCTCAGCTTAGATCAAGAGAAGGCCTTTGACAGGGTTAGCCACGTGTGCCTGACGAGGGTGCTAAAGAGGTTTCACTTTCCTAGCTCCCTCCTGTGCTGGACCCAGGTGTGCTTGAGGGGCATCTCGGGCAGAGTGGTCATCAACAAGCACCTCTTTGCCCCCTTTGCCATCAGGTCCTCAGGTAGGTATATTTCACTTACCTTGAGCCTTTCTCCAGACCATCTGACAGAATCATGGCTGCCCTGATCAACAGGGGCAAGAGCGAGCTGTTCCTGTTGCCATGTTGGAGTGAGTCACTAATTTGTCCTTTCCCTGTTCACACAAATAACATCAGGCTCCTGGGGATCACCTTCCAAGCCAACGGGAGGAGGAGCCGGAGCTGGGAGGAGGCCCTCCGCCACGTCCGGAAAAAGAGAGCTGGAATGTGTGGCCCATCACATTGACGGATAAGATCCTGGTCTGAAGGCTATAGTCCTCCCCAGCCTACTTGACATTGGTTGTGTTTTTCCCCCAGACAAAGCCACTAGCAAAATTAAAGGCTTTTCGCTTTGTCTAGTTGAGTAACATTGAGAGGCTGAGGAGGACAACCCTAATGAAGGAGGAGGTGAAATGGGGCAGGGGGGTCCCAGACATACATGTATGTAGCACCATTCTGGCTCAGGGTCTGGCCGCACTGGTCCAGAACACCCAGCGAAAGGAGACGGCCTCTGGTACGCTAGCCAGGTACTGTGCCGCTCCCTTCCTGAGGTCTATGGGCCTGTGTGGGCTGGACCTGACAATATCATACATCTGGGACCCACCATACCATCTATAGAGCCCTGAGGGTTTTTGCCTTCAGGACAGGCTTATCCAGGGTTGGGCTGCCCTCTTGTATATATGAAAACATCATGTCCTTTTTAAGATGTCTTTTTCTTTTTCTTTGAAAATGTACAATAAAAATTTTTAAAAAATACTTTTAAACTGTAAAGGTATACGTTTTTTTTTTTAAACAATAAAATAATTCAAAATCCAGAAAAAAGTCACAAAGTCAGATTTTTTATCCATACATGTGAATTATAAATAAATGTGCTATGATGATATAAAAAAGTACTGACCCTAACAATGTAGTGTTACAGTAAGAGTGATGTGCTGGATAGTAAGTAGGGTAGAAACTAGGGTGGTGTTAAGGCTGTGGAACTGGGATCATAATTAAAATGTTACAGATTCTAAGCTCATTATAACATTCCACTGCATAAATGGATAATACATCAAAATATAATTTGTAATTTATGCAAATTGTCAAGTATTTGGGTAACTAATAAGTAAATAAATAAGGCACCATACCTTTTACAGTTTACATTAAAGCAAATCACTTGTCATTGTAAATGCAGTCAAAATCAAGTCAAAATCATACCTATGCCAGTATATTATTTCAGCAGTTTTTGTGCATTTCTAGTACTGTGAATAAATATGTATTATCTAAATTAGATGAACGTATCACAAACAAAGACGTCGGCTCATTTGCTGATCCCTGATGAAAGCTTCCATGCTCTGATTCAGAGCATGCAAAAGCCATGAAAAAAATATTATCTTTGCATTGAGAAGGGGGCATTCAGCAGCAGCAGACCAAGGCAGTGTACATTCTAAGTGGGGGAACAGCCAGAATTCAATTTCAGATTATGTGCAGTTTACCTCAGGAGAGGGAAAAACATTACAAATACAAATAAGAAAATCTTTGGTTTAACGTTTGCTATCCTAAGTTTATGACTTTTATGAATGGGCCTTTTGTCCTGAAAACTTGAAAATTTACATAAGTTCCCTCTCTGTGAGTTTCACCTCCCCATCTTCTCATGTTTCCCATTGCTATGCTTTGCATGGCAGTTGTAGTTTTGTGTAAATAAAACTCGAATGGCAGTGCCAAAGGAGGGGGTGTCATTCTGTTTTGTTTTTCTTCTTTAGAGAGGTCATCAGATCATTTTTTTCTTTGATTCTCTGTGAACTTGCCAACCTTTATGGCTAGGGCACTGTTTTCTCATTTGTATTAACAATCAATTACTGTTTTGAAATGGACAATCGCTTAGATCTCCTAAATTATTGTTATTAATATTGTTATAAATAAATTCTGAATTATTTCATGTGAAATAAAATAATAATAAATTACAAATAATAAGAAACATTCAACTGCAAAATTATTCACACCACAGCAAAAAGGCTGTATAAAATAAAAAATACAGGTAAAGAACAATTGCATGCTAAAAAAGCTTAGAAAATTATATTATTTTATGCTGATGCATTATTGCTCAGAGAAAAAAAGATTGTTTAACAAGTAATATTTTTCCCCAAAAAATATATGTCACAATTATTCACATTCCTGTTTTCAGTACTCGCAAGGATGACACTACTATAGTACTATATAGTATATATATATATATATATATATATATATATATATACACTACCGGTCAAAAGTCAACACCCCCATTTTCCATTTTTTACTGAAATTTAAGCAGTTCAAGTCTAGTGAATAATCTGAAATGAACCATAAAAAAAAGGCCCTTTTCAGGAAACAATTCATGGGTTAACATGGGTTAACAGTTACTCTGTGCAAGTCGCCGACTCTGGATCCAGGAAAAGAGCCCCAGACCATCATCATCCTCCTCCATGTTTGACAGTTGGTGTCACACACTGAGGAACCATCCTTTTGCCTACTCGACGGCCTACAAAAACCTTTCAAAATTTCAAGATTTCAAATTTTGGTCCAATTTTCGGTCCATAAGACCTTCTTCCAGTCTTCAGTAGTCCACTGGTGGTGCTTCATGTCCCAGGCAAGCCTCTTTTTCTTATTTTGCCATCTTAGCAATGGCTTTCTTACTGCCACTCGACCTGTCAAACCTGCAGCTCGAAGTCTTCTCTTCACAGTTGAAACTGAGACTTCCTTACTTCAATCAGTGTTAAGCTGTGCTTGAAGCTGTTGTCCTGTGAGCCGCCTATCACACAAGCTGTTGACTCTCAGACACTTGTCTTCTGATTTTGTTGTGGCTTTGGGTCTGCCAGACCTCTTCCTGTCAGAGTTTCCTCCAGTTTCCAAGTGCCTTTTGATGGTGTAGGAAACTACTCACTGCCAAACAATTTACATTATTTTTCAGTTTTTGGTAACCTAAACTTTTTTTAATTTTTGTAAAAAAAAAAAAATACCTCTGGCAGTTTACCGCTTACCTTTGTACCATTTCAGGTTATTCACTAGATTTGAACTGCTTATATTTCAGTAAAATCTGGAAAGTGGGGGCGTTCTAAAACTTTTGACCGGTAGTGTATATATATATATATATATATATATACTCGCAAGGAGTCATCTTCTATAGTGTGAGATTTTTATGGGATCTTTCATCATTTCTCCAAACAGAATCTCCAAGATCCTTTAAAGTATTGCCTAAACATTTGAAGCATTTTTTTTTGAATTTGGATTTGAATTTGGAATTAGATTTTTTTTTCTCAAGTGAATTTTTTTCTGTGACACATTGAAAAATCTTAAAAAACTAATTGAAAATATCTTAAATCTAAAATGGTCAAAAATGTATGAAAAGAAAATAATGAAAATATCTATTTGCACAGAAAGTAGAATAATATAGACTGTATGTATAGAATATAAAATGTATAACTTGTTGACACGTGTACACTAGTAATAATATAAATAATAAGTTATTATTATTATTTTGGTGAAAACTGGTGATTTTTTAATGTTTTGACTTAACACCAGCCCTATAATATACAACTGTACAGTACAAATCTATTTTTAAAAAGTCTCTAACAATAATAATAATAATAATAATAAGCATAATTTGTCACATTTTAAGTATTTACTTGCTAGGCAATTTTAAGAGTTAATACCCTTTGGTGGTTTGAGTGAAAAATACAATTTGTATAAAATAAGTGTATACGTGTATATTAATATTCATTTTAAAGAGGTAGAAACGTTCTAATAACTATCATACATTATTATCTGGTCTGCATGTATCCAAAGGAAAAAGAAGAAAAAAAACCTTTGAAGTTAATAGATTTAGAGATTGGTTTATTTGTGCGGCAAGACATCTTTAATTATTTGAATTTAGACTATTTTTACAGGGCACCAGCAAGTGCTGCAATGTTGGCACGTCACAATGGGAACCAGACTATGATAAGACTTCAATCGGGCCTGGCGAACGGCATTGCCCTTGTGTAAGGAACTACACCAACATCACTTTCCCAGTTCACAGCGGGGAGCGTGGCAGCTCTCCGGCGAGCCACCGTTAACATGTGGGGCTAAGGGTGTTTCGACAATGTTTTGCTTCATTTCCTCCATTTAGCATACGTCTGTTGTCACATTTGGGCCGCGTTTTCGGAAAATTGATGGTGCAGTTTGTCCAATCTCTGTTTCTCAGGATGGGCTTGAGTGATGAAATGTGCAACACAACACTTGCTACTGAGGTTGTCGACACACAACTAACCATGTGCAATGGACAGGCTCTCTGTGCTAATGTTTACAGCCCCCTACTGTGTTTCTCTCATCAGGGAATGGGATGCATCCTGGCCTTGTTTTTGTTGTTTTATGCTGGCTTCGTATATCAGCAACTGATTATCTCATTTTAATATGCTGGGCATAGAAAGCTGACAAAGTTATCAAAATGTTATCTCTAATGGTGTAAAAGCACAGTGCTGGCTAAGGCTTATACTGTATGTTGTTTAATTTAATGTCAAACACTCCAACACAGGACAACGTATCCATTTATAAATCTTGGTATGTCACTTGAATATACAAAATAAGCTTTTCCCTCAAAGAAGGACACTTGCAGCCTTCTGGTGTACAACTAAACCAGACATTTTTATATAACTATGAAATACTGACATGCATAATATATTATCAACGTATTAAAAGTACCATGCTTCCAGCATGGTGGTCCCTCATTTGGGGGACTGATCAAGACTCCAAGGGGCGCTATCACCATCTGGAAGTGGCAAAGCAGACCTACAAGCACCAGAAACCAAGAAAAACCATCCCTTGATTTTAAGCAAGACCCATTTAATTTACCTGAATATTAACAGTACAATAACAATAACACTAAAACATTTTTATGAGAAATAAAAAAATATTATTATTATTTACAGTCAACATCAACATTCACACCCTTAATGAAGATGAGCAAATAAGGCTGTATAAAATAAACAGTACAGGTAATACACTATATTGTTTCCTCAAAGAAATGGGTACAATTATATTATTTTATACTTGTACAATTGCTTAGAGAAAAATATTTTGTTTAACACATAATATTTTTTCCCCAAAAACATATATTGCATACAATTAATTAATACACACCCCTATTAATTATTTTAAATTAAAAAAATAAATCAAAAATAAATGACTAACATGCTGTCTTCTATGGTGTTCCATATTGGGGGAATCTTTCACCATTCCTCCATACACAATCTTTGAAGATCCTTCAGATCATCCAGTCTGTGCTTGTGCACTGCCCTCTTCAATTCAAACACATTTTCGATAGGGTTCAAGTCTGCAGATTGAGGTGGCCATTGCAAAACAGCCATTTTGTGGTCAGTTAACCATTTCTTAGTTGATTTTGAGGTATGCTTGGGATCATTGTCTTGCTGAAAGATCCATTAAGGCAAAGTTTCAGCTTCCTGGCAGAGGGAACCAGGTTTTGTCTAAATGTCTTGGCACTTCATGATTCCATTGACCCTAACAAGAGCCACAGGACAAGTAGATGCAAAACAACCCCAAAACATCAAAGATCAACCATTATATTTCACCATAGGTATAGGTTCTTTTCAACTTTTAGTGTCCCTCTGTCAAATGCTAATACTCTACCACTGGTGTGCAAGGCCAAAAAGCCCAATTTTGGTGTCATCTGACCATTACACATTTGAGTTCCAATGTAATAATATAATATTCCTGTTTCTTAGCATACATTATAGCTCATTCTTTTTATTGTTTACTTCATACAATCTTTTTTGCTCATCTTTATCAAGGGTGTGATTCATTTTGGAGATAACTGTAGCTATTTATTTGTATTGTTTTTCTTTTTCTCCAATTTTATTGCCCAATTGTATTTTTAAGCCACAATTCGGGAGAGTATAGACAAGCATGTGTTCTCTGAAACAAGTTAAGCTTGTACAGACAGATATGAGTCAGAGGAAGACACTTTGTATGTAGCTTTGTACTGGCAGACTGTGGGTGCACAATTGACCAGTGGTCGTCGCTGATGTGCTACAAGGCACGGACTACCCGTCCAACTGAATCCCTCCCCCCTGGGTGACACTACTGGTAATTATGCGTCGCCCTGTGGCGCTGCTGACCACAGTTGATACTGTCCCGGTCTGGATTCAATACCGGATCATGCAGCTCATCCACACACTAGAACAGTGTAAAGCACAGGATGAGCCACTAAGCAGCCAAAGTGGACTATATCATATTTTAAAGTAATTCAGGATTTCCAGTATTTACGAATACAGCATATATACTGTCCTAGTTAATAGGACAGACAAATTAATTAAATTTAATTCTATTTTATTTCTAATAAGCCCCACAACAGCACTTAATGTCTATCAGTAACTTGTAGTTCATCCTGTGCGTTAATGTCTGAAGACAACAGCTTGCCTGTATGCAAATATTCTTGTACAAGCAATGCAAATTTGTTCAATGCAAATTTATGTGTCAAGGCGATTTTAAGATTTTAAGATTTTAATATTCATTAATATTTTTAAAAATATTTGTTTTAACCCTTGTGAAATCAGACACAGACATCAATCACACACCAAATATGCGTCTTTGTACCCATACTATACAACGCCATCCTGTTTATCTATAAGACGTAGTATAATTTGTAGGCTATAAGTATTAACTATAGTTAAATGTAGTAACTAAGTTGTTTATGATTTGCATGTAATTTTATGTTAGGAAAGTTACATTTTATTCCATGATATGACCTTTTTTTCCCATGAATCCATGACTCATAATATGTTGTTGGTTGCAGTGTTTAAGTGATAGGGAATATGAAATAGGTGCAAAGGTTTCAATGTGTGAGTAACAGTATTTCGCTCGCGACATGAGTATTTCGCTCGCGACATGAGTACAAAGATGATTCCGGTGGGAGGGAGTGAATATGAGGAAGCAACTGATAGTAAGTGTAGTGTAGGTCACGTGCTCCAAAAGTTTTGCCATCATTTGTTTCCTCGCTACCAACTTTTCCTCGTGAATCGCTTTTACGGCTCGCGCATTTCAACCCGAGTCAACTGGATTAAAGGAAACAGAATGTAAGTATTTGAAACGGAATTTATTTGTAAGTGTGCTTTTACCCCAACGATAGTCAACAACGCTCATTACTTTAGAACTTAGTCAATGGGTTATTTGTCAAAATTAGTGCACGAGTAAGTTATAAGCAACTTCCATGACATGCATAGAGCTAAAGTAAGTAAAAGTTCAGGGTAGTTATCAAACGTAGGCTACATTAAATGTATTTAATTACCTGGGTAGGAAACGGTTCAGATGATTTGTCGTGCAATTTATAGACGAACATCAATAAATTGTGCGAAACATTCAATTTATTTTGAAAATACAGTAATGAAATAGAGTAGTCCATGTCTCAGTGTTCGAACAATGGAAGTGTATTTGATGCACGAATTTACGTATCTTTGATGATTTGTGAATGCGTGGGTGGTAAAAAAGCAACTTGAGTAGTATGACTTCATTTTACATATTGAAGTAGGAAAGTGCACATCAAATGCTAAACCGCTAAAAGTTCTGCTTTCTTAATGGTTAGTTTCGGCGTATTAAATAAAAGTAATATAAAATAACGAACTATAAATATATTCAAAATATATCGTTATATAGTCACCTAGTTAATGACGTAGATTTTAGATTGACTTTTAATGACACACTGAAAATTCCTGCTCAAGTCTGGAGTGGGTTTGCTGTCACAGCCTATTGTACTGTGTACTGGAGAATTGACACTGCTACTACCATCCGTGTACAGTACAGTAAATCATATGAGCTGTAGAAATAGAATAGTTGTAGTAATAGAAAAGTGAGACATCATAAACCCCAAAATGTGTGGCACTATGAATAATTGCCAATTTGAATAAATCACAGCGCACAGGCAGATTTATGAATACCAGTCACTGGTTGAAAGCACATTTTGGGGACCAAGAGGTTTCACTTCCTCCATCCAATAGGGTATGCCTTCAGTCCCTCCACTAGCAGGAAACCTCCATCCAGAGGACAGCTCCACTCTCAGGTCAGGTAATGACATACTCTCAGGTCAGGAAATGACGTAATTCCACCTGCAAATTTGAGATTTGTATGTTCTCTTTATTTGCAGATCCTTGGCGCTTATCAAAGTGTTGCATGGCATTATTGTTATAATTTTGTACTTGCGATCACATGTATAAAATGGCTTGTTTAAATGGTTTAAGCAGCTGAATTTCAAATGGTATTAGCTAGGTAATCAATGTTGAACCAAAGCAGTTTCCCTCAAAATGTTATTTTTCATAATCATTAAATATTTTATATGGCCTCCCGCGTGGTCCAGTGGCTACAACGTTCGACACTGGCCACGGAGACCGGGGTTCGTTTCCCCGTCTCGCCAGAGTCGGCTCTGGCCGGGAGTGCCACCAGGGGCGGCGATTGGGTGTCTGCCCCAGGGAGGGGGGAGGGAAGGTGACAGGATGTTCGCTGCGCATAAGAGTGGCCCTGTAGTACCGGGTTACGGTCGACGGCCTGACGAGTGCTGTCTCGGAGGAGACATTACTTCGCCTTCGTCACTACCGGTCGCAGGACTACGGCAGCAAACTCACATCACTAGGGGGGATTGACATAGAAATAGCGGGCTACTAAATTGGGAGAAAATGGGATAAAAAATTCTGAAACAAAATCTAAAAAAATATACATATATTTTATATGAACATATTCAGACATCCTCCGCCCGCCCAAAATATTGTGTTGTAAAGTATCGTTGTTTGCAGAATCTCAGAGTTTAATGTACTGTCAGTACAATAGACTTTAAAACCTTTGAAAAAAAGGAAGTATGCCTGTCATGAAAGCAGCTTGTGTGTGAGCAACACCTTTATAGCATTAAAATAATAGAGTAAATTCATGTGGAACAAAGGAACCAGCAAACGACTCTTGAAAATAATGTTAATGTATTAAGGGAAATGAAGACTGGTTTTCTGTATTTTCACAGAATTAAAAAAATCCCTGCTTTTATCTTTCTCTCCTAATCTGGATGTTGCTCTGGATAAAAGCATCTGCTAAATGCTTAAAATGGAAAATGTAAAACAATTATGTACTAGCTCGATGAACTATGACAATGACAGCTCCGCCTCCATTTGCTAACCAACCAATCAACGCTGTGCAACATCTACGCGACATGTTGCGAGTTAGATTTTTGTGCTAGGCACCCTCTGCAACATCAATGCAACCTCTGCGACGTGTTGCAGAGGATGTCGCGTCGCAGTCGCATGAGCATGTATAGGCCTTAAACAACATACAACGCATACCCACGGTTACCCTAACATTTACGTAAAGATGGGAGGAGACAAACAACAACAACCAATGACAAGAAATTGAGAATTTAACTCATATAGATTGGGTAAAACTTCTAGATTGCTGTGAACGAACTGGGAAAGAAAAGTTGAATTCATTTAAAAAGGTTATTGTTGGTACAGTGTAAATTCATCCCCAAATTAAGAAAAATAAGATGAAAAAACACAGTGGATGACTAAATCTGTACAGGAGATTTTGAGACTTTACAGAGTATATAAAGACAAGGCTGAATAGTAAGTATGGGCAGCTAAAAGGCACTTTGAAATTAAAATTTCCCAAGATGCAAAAAGTAATCCTAAGCAGTTTTTTCAACATTGCGGAAGAAAAAGTAAAGTTAATGAATATGTTAAGTGCATTAAGAATAAGAAAGGAGCTATGCTTTATAATAATAAGAGTGCAATAATTTGAGTGTTTTCAATTAGAAAAAGACTTATAGAAAGGGAGTTATAGTTGATGAAAGTCTATCTGCATCTAAGCAATGTGCTGCAGTGAAAAAGGCCAACAGGATGCTGGGATATACTGTATAGCAAATGTAATGAGTATAAATCAAAGGAGGTTATATTAATGTTATATAATGTCTCTGTCAGACTCATTTAGAGTACTTTGTGAAGTTCTGGGCACTACACTACAAGATAGGTATAGAAGTTCTTGCAATAGTACAAAGACAGGTAACTAAATTGGTACCTGGTATGAAAGGCAAAAATAGCAAATGGAGACTAAGGGGAAATTTGATTGAGGTTTTTAAATTCATAAAAGGGATTAACAAAGTGAAATTCCAAAGATTTTAAGTTTGGCTAGCAGAACAGGAGGTGGAAATGAGTTAAAGGCTAATTCTGCACGGATATCAGGACGTTTTTTACACAGTGAGTTGTCAATGCCTGGAACACCTTGCCAGGCCAGGTATTTGAGGCATAAAAACTTGGGCTATTCAAACCCAGGCTTGATGCAGTACTGGATATTCTTTAGACTAGGACATGACAAGCCTTGATGGGTTGAACGACCCGTTCTCTTCATTATGTATTCTTATGTTCTTACACCCTTATCGCATTCCGGAAGCAAGCTAAATTTGATGTTTATCCTACGCCTAGAGTGGAAGATTTATCAGCACTCTGGATCTGACTAAAGGCTATTGGCAGGTGCCCCTGTCTCCTGAATCCCGGAAAAAAGTGTTTTCCACCCCAGATGGTCTGTTCCAGTACAGAAAAGTGCCCTTTGGATTGGAGCCTTTCAAAGACTTATGGACCGAGTTCTCCGCCCTCATCGTACATTTGCAGCGCTATACTGGGATGATATTGTGATACATTGGAGAATTGAGAATGATTGGAAAACTCATCTGGAAGAAGCAGGTACACATGTACGCACATTCGTAAGTCAGCTACCCAACCAGGTAAAAATTGAGTGAGACCACAGAGAAGACATTCCAAGACCTGAAGGAATGCGCTGTGTTCAGAACTCATCCCAATAACCCCCAAGACATTCGTGGTGCAGACAGATGCATCTGAGATGGGGGTAGGTGCAGTCCTTTCACAACTGCAAAAAGGTAAGGAATGCCCAAATATCTGCATCTGTCGCTGATACAGCAAGTTGTTGCCGCGAGAACAATGATATTCAACTGTGTAAAAAGAACGCTTAGAGATGACGTGGGGACTGGAGACTGAAGTATAATTTTCTGGGACAGCACTTCACCCTTGTACCAGACCATGCACCACTGGTGTGGATGTCGCAAAACAGGGACAGCAACCAATGCTTATTTGACTGTCTTAACCCTGCAATAATGAAGAATATGCTCTGGTTTAGTGCTTTCATAACTACAGTTATACCTAACCAGAGCAATACCTCTGCCATGTAAATATTAAAAACGTAATTTGGCTGCACACTGACAAGGTAATAATGAACACATGCAAAACAGTTTATGTGTCTAAAAATACGCTGTGATTTAAAAATGCTAACAGCCTTGCATTTGCAGCTGCAGTGCAGTGTTGAAGGAATGACTCTAGCTTTGGTGAGTCGTATAGCTTGTGAGATCAGCCTCTTTGTGCCGCTCGCAGCTCCATTATCGCTTTGTTGGAAAGCTTGTTTACCTGCTGATAACATACACTGGTGGATTCAGGAGCACACATCCAAAATCTGCTGCCAGAGTCACTCAAGTCTCATTGTACTGCAGGAGCAGAAGAATAAAATGTTTACACGGAGGGGAAATGCAAATGCTAAATGTGAAAGCAAACTATGGGACCAATAAGGGAACGGTGCAACTTTGCCAGGTTTTATTTTTAGCTCTGTTGCAGTGTGGAGAAGAGGATGTTTGTCTGTGTCTGTCTCTGTGTGCACTTTAGTTTCCGATGCTCAATTGATATTTTTAAATCCTGTTGGTAAAAAAAGTAAACAAATAAATGTGAGAAATTGATCTTCTAAAGAAATTATATTGTATAACATGGTTGCTATGTTAGGTTTAAAAAATGTTTAAAAAAAAGAATATACCTATGAATTATCAGCCAAGACATAACATTTCATAGCCCTCTATCAATATGATTAAATTAAATGTAGTGTATGTTGTACAGTAGTTATAACCTTAATATCATCCTGTACTTCAGTATTGTGCAAAGCCTTTAAACACAGAGGACTCTAGTTTAGATGTGAAAGCGCAATGCGCTAATCCACGACAGAGGTGCATTAAAGCATGTCCTTGTCTATTTTGGTAGTTTCCTGATGAGATACTACACCCGTGGTGCAGTGGTAAAAGAGGTTGGTTTAAAAAGAATAAATTACCTGTGGGGTGTGGTGAGGGTTTGTTCCATTATGGCCAATCAGATCATCAGCTTTATTCCCCTTTAATGCCTTTGCCATAGCAAACTGGCAATTTTGTCATATCTAATGAAGAGCACATCATGAGACTTGCTTTCTCTACAAAAAATAGAGTACATAATTGGATGGTGTATCATGTGGCAATACTCATTTAAACAAAACTAATGCATGTGTATCTCAGTATACACTTTTCTCATGATACTGATGATATAGTTGCCTGGGTGGAGGAAAAGGAAAATACATGTGGCATAGGTTTGTATAGTTTAGTTTGTATTTTTTATCAAAGCCACATATGTTAAAACGTTTATTAACAGTATTAGCCCAACAATATCATCAATATCATCAGCAATCGCTTTGTTCTTGTGTTTGTTATTATTCCTCATCATCCTCATCATATTCAACCTCTGCAATCGCTCAGGGCATTACCCCATGATACACCAAACAATTGTGTAGCCAACATGTTATTGTAGTGAACATTTATGTAACAACATAAATCAGTGCACATACATGCATACACATAATTATTTTAAAAACATCTCACACATTTACATGGGTGTAGAGACAGTCTCTCTCCTCACTCAAGTGCAAAGCTCAAATACTTTGAACTGCTTAGTTGAATACTGATTGTATTTCAAGTAGTCGTTTATTGAACGATTTGCCTCAGAGTGAGGTAAAATACAGAACATCCACAAAACAGTATTGTGTGATGGGGTATTTATCACATATCTGCCATATCTTCACATGTGCCCATTAATAACATTTCCAATATACCACACCCAGCCTTTGAGTTAAGAGGCGGTCTGGGTGGACAAAAATGCAAACAAATGATCACACACAAAACTTCCACACCACCTGGTGTGAACAGATCTTCATTTCATGTCATTCTTATTCCTTTACCTTTGTCTCCTTTGAGACACATTTTAAATTAAAATACCATATATATTTTGAGCATGGCGTACTTTTCCTCCCTACGAGGCACTCAGTATTGCAGAGATGGATTGGATTAATGGCCTGGCAAAACACTCAGATGTGCTGACAGAGGGAACTACTTGATTTCCAAAACGACACAGAAATGAGGAACATTTCTAATGCTGTAACATTTAAACTAGGAGGTGTGTACGCTCACAATGCATTTTATAAAATATCTAGCCATGTTTATCAACCAACGATAGATGTTAAGTTTAGTATTCATACCTCAAAAATGGAATTACAGTGGTGTATTGTGGTGGCGATGCTGGTGTATTATGACTTTTTTTCAAAGTATGTTCAGGCTACTTATTCTTTTTTATGACTAATTTCCTGTTTTGTAAAAGTCAAACCCAAAGCCATCAACAATGGTTCAAGGTTCAGTCCAGATCAGGAGTGCGGAGGAGAATTTGGGGTACCGAGATTGTGGATATGGTTGTAAGTGTGCTATACTGTACCGATTGCATTTGGGTTATTAAAATATACTGAGGCTTGAGGGAAAACAAACAGAACTTAAAACATAAATGACCATGTTGAGTAGCAGGGACACACTGATGTCTTAATAGCTCATACAGGTAATTTCCCTGTAGACTGAGCACTAAACAGGTATGTAATATCTGTACATTTAGACAATACATTCAAGTGAAGATCTGTCCTTGCCAGTTAAATGTGTTTCTTTAGTTTTTCTGCCCTGTGCTGTGCAGTATTTGCAGCTGCAGAGGTGAAACGGACAGAATGAATGTGGTGCGAGGTTAACACTGTCAGTAAGGGGAACGGGGGAACACAAAGGGGAGAGGACCACGGAGCAGAGGATACGCTGTGTGTGTGTGAGTGAACAGGGCTGTCAGAGGCAGCTGTCAGTGCTTTGGAAGCAGGAGCAGACAGATTGTGTGTTCTGTTGCTACAGCCAGTTCGCCACCTGCTAGGCTTTTCCTCATTACAACTTCTATCTGTTCCTCTTCTGAACCATGGGCACTGCAGCCCCCAGCCCCCAGTGCTAACTTTTAAGATTGAACAAAGACATATATATTTTATTTATTTTTTTAATGTGATGTTACATTTGTTTTTAGGATTTTTAGATATACCATATATATATAAATATATATATAAATAAATAAATATACCAATTTAATTTGAAGTACTACACGCTCCATTTTTTTAATAACGAGATATAAGGTTACATAAGTGTTCAAGAACCAAAAAAGTAAACCTGCTATGCTTTTAGATTATACCTCCTCTCATAGTGATTGCTATGGTTACGCTGTAACTGCTGAATATAAGAGAGCACAACTGTGGTACCCTCTAGTGGACAGCTTCATGTGTTTCCAATAAAAATTATCTTGAATGTTTCTGCAATAATATTGCCTGGAATTTGATAATTTTTAATGTATTTACACAGAGAAAGAATTAAATGAATGCCACTTTATTTTCATTAATTTCACCAATCATTAAACAAATCAACTGAATTTTCTCCCCCCCCATCATTGCTCCTTTTTTATTTTTGCATTCATCCCGTGTGGCATAACTACTCTCGTTTCCCAGAATATGATTGACAGCCTTAAAACTCAAGTGCTAAGACTTTTCAAAGCTGACAGATTGAAGCTCTCCTTCTAGTTAGTCATTCCCTCAATATCACACCCAGGATCTGTCATTTCACAATTTTGTCCTGTAATACCGCACATGTGCTGCTTTTACCACCTCACAACAGAGACTGCCATCTCACATGTTAATATAGAACAACACAATTCTAATGTGACCTCAGTTAAAGTCTGGAGCTAGAAGGATCTGCCAGTTATTCAGTTTTTTATTAGTTTCACCAACTTCCATTTTAGCCTTTTGTCTGCCTTTATTGCCTGGTCACTCTATCCTCTAAGGTCAGTCTCTGTTTAAATCTTCAGTTTGTTGTTTATCAGCATTGACACCATATTTTTTTATTCATAAAAGGAAGGTCCAGCGAGTGTTTCCTCAAATGTGTCAGTCCTGCATGCTTCACTGTGGTTTTGGCATGCAGTTAATGTCATCTTAGAGACCACAAAAGGCCCCTCTTTTTGTGTAGCCTTTGTTTAGTCTTTCACGTTCACGAGAAGTGCCCCCGCAAGCTGGCACAGTATCCAGCCAAATTCATTAATCAATTAATATTCTTAAAAATTATAAACGAATGAATATACATTAAATTTTCTTCAGGGAGATTAAATAAGCACAAACAATGATCATTTATATAAATAGTGATCATTTATGAAATGCTGGAATTATTTATTTTATCTTTATATTTGAGGTGACCGTTTGGGGACCAGACGAGACACAAACACGTTCCAGTTGGAATCTGTTTAAACTGACCTATGGTGGGAGTTCTTAGTGTAGTCCCTTACCAAGAAAAAATATGAATATTACAAAATATACCAAGTTATGTATATATATATATATATATATATATATACCGTGCATATTGTGCAGAATATATATGTTTAATTGTAACCTGCCAAGGGACTACATGAAAATGAGCTTAAGCTGAATCTGCTACAAGGCATCAGATGGCAGCATTTATGTTCAACATTGTACATGGTCCCTTACAAATAAAATAAAAAATATTGAATATAAAACATTTATATATTCTTGCATTTTTCTACTCATACATGAGGAAATTAAAACTTTGTATTGTATGCAAATACACCAAAAGAATAATATTTTTTTAAATGTATACATGCTATGTTTTATACATACCGCATTAGTGAGTGTGGCCGCCCTGTCCATTGAAAACCACTGGCATTCTTCAGGGGATGTCAGATAATCCTATAATTAGCTATTGTTGAATGATGTTCCACACTTTTTCCAGAACGTTCCAAAGATCATGTAAGTTGCTAGGACTCTTACTCTCGGCATACTTTTCCTTCGTCCACAATGTCCCGTCAGTTATTGTATACACAGTGTTTGCATCAGAATTAAAAAAATGTGTCTTGGGTACTTTGCTCACCAGTGAAGACAGCAGTGTGTGCATACGCACATGTGTGTGTTTGTGCGCTTAAGTGTGTGTATTATGTATAATATTTTTGTTAAATAAAATGTACGGCAATGATTCTGACTGCAATATGTTGAACTGAAGGGCCATTAAATAAGCAGTGGCATAACATGTTTTAAAAGCTTGTCTGTGCTCTTCCAAATTGACATAAGAGGTTGCAGCGATTAGCACGAACACATACAAATTGGGGAATTATAAATTTGGAGAAAATGGGCATACATTATAAAAAAGAAAGATATACCGCATCAAATAATACTCATATTTTCTAAGGACTGAAATACTATTATTACTGAATTGACTAAAATTATTAAGTAAGGGCAGTACTTGCATTCAATAATGTGATAAGGATCTTCAAATTAATATACATTATTTAGTCCACTTTTTGGTAAAAAAAATTCTAAACACAATGTAGCATTTACAGTAAAGCTCCTGTTAAAAAAACTAAGAAACTAACCATTCAATATAGCAATGAACAATTAATGGACTACACAACAATTCAACATAATTATGTAATTCTCCATATCACTCTCCACCAGAGTGGTATTATTATTTTGGAATATAAAAGGTTATTTAGTTCATTAGCTTGGAAGTAGGTAGAATTAGCCTCTTTCTGTGCTTCTAAACAAGGCTTGGTTTCTGGTTTGGTCAATGCTTGAACAGGAGATTCAAAGGAGTCCTATTGATAGAAATGCTATCAGTAGGTCAGTAGGAGGTGGTATAGTAAGCCACCATACTGTAGTATTCCAATAGTGCTTTGGAAAATGTAGTTTTCCCACTGTTCATTTACTATTGCAGCAAGTACAAAACAATGTCAATTAAAAAAATGTGTTAATGTTATCGTACAGAAATCTCATTGTAAAATTGCATTGCCACATTGTAGAAATGAGCAGGAACAAATGTTCACTCAGAACTTACAAGGCGTAGCATTGACAGAACGTCAATGTTGTTTGGACTTTTCTTCATATTAGTACCCTATCTTGTGCCAGCACTTCAACTCAACATTTTCATAAGATTATGATTTACATTTTCATTAGTTTTCATATCTTATAATGCAACCAAAACATGACATTGTTTCATAGTTAGCAAAATAAATGTATACGCTTGGTACATTACATTGCAACTTTTGTTATATACACTACCAGTCAAAAGGTTACCAAAAAAAGTTTAGGTTACCAAAAACTGAAAAATAATGTAAATTTTTTGGCAGTGAGTAGTTCCCTACACCATCAAAAGGCACTTGGAAACTGGATGAAACTCTGACAGGAAGAGGTCTGGCAGACCCAAAGCCACAACAAAATCAGAAGACAAGTTTCTGAGAGTCACCAGCTTGCATGATAGGTGGCTCACAGGACAACAGCTTCAAGCACAGCCTAACACTGGTTGAAGTAAGGAAGTCTCAGTTTCAACTGTGAAGAGAAGACTTCGAGCTGCAGGTTTGACAGGTCGAGTGGCAGTAAGAAAGCCATTGCTAAGATGGCAAAATAAGAAAAAGAGGCTTGCCTGGGCCATGAAGCACCGCCAGTGGACTACTGAAGACTGGAAGAAGGTCTTATGGACCGATTAATCAAAATGTGAAATTTTGAAAGGTTTTTGTAGGCCGTCGAGTAGGCGAAAGGATGGTTCCTCAGTGTGTGATGCCAACTGTCAAACATGGAGGAGGAAGCGTGATGGTCTGGGGCTCTTTTGCTGGATCCCGAGTCGGCGACTTGCGCAGAGTGACTGTTAACCCACGTTAACCCATTACTTGTTCCCTGAAAAGGGCCTTTTTTTTATAACTCTTGTGGCAGCCCAAGGGGCTGCCCAAGGGAATGGCTGCCTGGCCCTTCAACACATGGGAGCCACTGGAGCCAGAAAAACGACATGTCCCAGCAGCCCGCAGTCCCGCACCTGAAAGAAGTCAAGCGATTGGGACTACGAACAGCTGAAGGCCATTTGGAGGCCTATTTAAAGGACTAAATCATGTCACATGTTTGGAGGAGTAGGGTGATGATTGAGGAGAGTATTGTGGAGAGAGAGTTTGGGATAGAGAGTTTGGAAAAGTGTTTTTGGATTGTTAATATTGTGTTTGATGTGGATTGTCTGAGGACCCCCCTTTGTGTACCGACTACTGGACTGGTTTGCGGAACTGAACTGGACTTGGACATTGGATTACGGATAACGACAACGAGTAGGATTTTGGACTTTGTGTTTTGGATACCCCGAATACCCCGCCCTTTGTTTTGTGTTAAGATTAATAAAGTATCATTTTGTTGGTAATATTTACCCTGCCTACGCCCTCTGCAAAGGTACGTGAGTGTCGCCCAACCCCTAGGGCCCCACCACACTCTGAAATTTACATTATTTTTCAGTTTTTGGTAGCCTAAACTTTTTTTTTTACCAGGCACACACCTGTCTATATAAGGTCCCACAGTTCACAGTGCATGTCAAAGCAAAAACCAAGTCCAAGAAACTCTCCATAGACCTCTGAGATAGGATTGTGTCGAGGCATTGATCTGGGGAAGAGTATAAAAACATTGAAAGCTTCAGAGTTCCTCTGCAGTGATGGAAGAACCTGGCAGAAGGACAACCATCTCTGCAGATAGATAAATATTTATTTATTTTTATCAATTATTTAATTATTGATGATTAAAAAGGAAATTTTGTGTGATGTATCTCACACATGTTTTCTTTTGTCTATAAGCACTTTATGGCTCAACCCAGATATGAGAGGTGCTGTATGTATTATGTATTATTATTATTATTATTACTATTATATCACAGGGGCGCCAACAGGCAAAATGTTTAGTAATTTTCAAGTTGGCTTTTAGTTGATCTGGGTTTTCTTTTATTATCGTTTTATTCTTATTTTATCTTGTGTATTATTATTGGTTCTTGATCTTGTTTTGCTTGGTCCGGGTCCCTCCAGTATTTTTAATTTATTGATTATTTTGACACTATTTTTACTGTTTGTTTATCTTGGAGGGGATAAAAACAAAAATCACAAAATTTGATTATTCTTCCATCATAACTTCCATTACCATTATTTCTAAGTATTCACGGTCTGTACCATTATCGATACTGAAATTGCCATGGGAACAGCACTACATGCGTAAGGGATGTTACAAGGTAGTTAACATTGTTAATAAATTATATGTAGCTAGCTTGTTATTTCCCTTGTGCCCCAAATATGTGATTATGTATCTAGCTAGCTAATTACCGTACCCAAGTATCAAGCCAGCAGTTAGAGTATGCCCTAATTACATTGAGAAACTTTAATTTCTTTCACGTTATTGATGTTCAAACATAATATTTCCTGATTTGCCTGAATCCATTTGTTAGCAAGGCTGATGGCAGGAGAGTGAACAATGATGTAATGGCATACACCACAGCCAATCAGGGTGTTCATTATAGACATGACTTCAATGGTAACAAAATTGTACTGCACACTTACCAGTAGAGTGCGAATGTCCATGCTTGCTTGACTCAATATCTCATAGTGTGGCCCCTTGCCCCTTACACATCAAAGCCAGGGCTAATATACTCATTGGTAACTGCCAAAATAAAGGAAACATCAACATAAAGGGCCCTAATTTGGTGAATCAGGACGGTGTCGGTAACACAGACGTTTTACGGCGTGTCTAACACAATTTCTGTAATTTCGTGACTTAGCGCACCTCCGGCGCAGTTGTAAAAGAGGTTGGATTAACTTTATACATGTGGGTGTGGTGGGGGTTTGGTTTCATAATGGCTAATCAGAACACCTATTTTCTATCCCTTTAAATACCAGTGCGCTAACGCTATAGCAAATTGGCAATTTCCTGACATGGATGACAGTTTTGCGCGGCTGCGCCAGGAGCGCTTCTCAAAAGAGGAGAGCGATTTGCTTGTGTGGAAGGTGCGGAAAAGTTGGTGTGCGAAGGTGCGCATTAATTTGTTATTTTCATGATTTGAATTTATATTTTGAGACCTACATTGTTAAAAGAAAGTGTTTTATTTTACCATCTCTTTTTTTCCTTATTTGTAGGCTTTCCAACTTAAAAAACAATGTTTCTTTTCTTCTAATTTAATGTAATTGTTAAATGGAAAGCAATAAATAAAAAAACTCAACTGCAACTAGGCCTGTTTCATTTATGTTCGTCATGCAGTAGGCCTACATGTGTCACCCTGGAGTGTGCATCACAAACCACCTGGATGTTAATGGAGTGGACCCCCTTCCGATTCGCATAAATGATACCGTGATCAGATGGTGCGCGCAACTGCACATGTGTGCATTCAATGGCACCCAAGACCCCAGGGAATCCACATTGCGTATAAAAATCCTGTTTAGTTCTCTGCTGGCTGTCGGGTGTAGGAAAAGTAATAAACTAATTTGCATGTTGGACAAGACTGGAAGAAACTGCATGTACAGCCAAACTGAAAGCCGTCTGGCCAACACCGGCTATCAAACCCAGGGTATCGCTCACGGTATCGCCTTCGGCATCCAATTATGTACTCCATTTTCTGTAGTGCAAATGGAAAGAATAAAACCCTTTCACATAAGAAAAACAATGTGCATACAAACATATATTTATTTAACAGGTGTATCTTACTGAACGGTAGCGATGGATGTCCTGCTGGCTTCAGTCTTTCATGTCCGTGCATTGAATAACCACAAGCTGTGGTGAAATAGTTTTTAGCTCAATTGATTACGCTTGCAAGTTACCCATGGATTAGATGATTTGCCGCAATGTGGGGGGAAATTCACAATATTCACAAAACATTCTCATGTGATTTCATATAACCTTATGTTCATATGTGCGCATCAATAAAGTCACCAAATTGCACAGAGTGCCAGCGTTTGTGTTAAGAGGTGGTCTAGTTGACCAGTTTTTGACACCAAACTTGCATAGCGCCGACTGTTTTCATTGCCACACCCCCTATTGCGGTGCCCAACCCATAGTCGCGCAAACGCCTTCATTGCACAACTCGGCGGAGACGGGAAATATTCCGTTTGCGACAGACGAAACTGGCAATTCGCCAGCGCTAGGGCATAACGCTGCTTAGCACCAGCACGAAAATCAGGCCAAAGTGTCTTAATAGGGTGCTGGGCCACCACAAGCCACTCCCATAAGTTTTCAATTGGGTTGAGAGCTGGTGACTGAGATGGACATGGCATATGGTTTACATTGTTTCCATGCGCATCAAACCATTGTGGAGTGGCCACTCGTGCCTTGTGGATGGGGGCATTGTCATCCT
Source organism: Aldrovandia affinis (assembly GCA_029706075.1). Lineage (NCBI taxonomy): Eukaryota > Metazoa > Chordata > Actinopteri > Notacanthiformes > Halosauridae > Aldrovandia > Aldrovandia affinis. Next base: position 887,346 of record JAINUG010000070.1, read on the forward strand.
GGAAGAGACCAATCCCATCAGGATAGAAATGCTTCACCATAGGATGGTGGTGATCACTCAGAAAGGCTTTGTATTTATTGGCATTGCCTTGCTCTCTAAGGGGTTGAGTAGAATGTTGGGGTAGCGATACATTTTATGATCCTGTGCAGGCAAACAGCATGTGGCCCAGCCTAACCTAAATCTCCTTCTCCATCTTGACACACTGTTTGATCTAATGCCCATAAACAAACATGGGCTTCCCTGGTGTCATCACTTTATTACTCTTTGAATAAAAAACAGGACACTTAGGCATGTAAGTTTGGCACCAGTGTGGTCCATATTGGACTCTGTCTTACACCATCATTTTGGGATTCTTCCGATGAGCCTTAAATTATGAGTCAGGCGCACCAGAGAAAAGTGGAGGTCCGCGTGTCACAATTGGCCTTGTCACATGGTAGCAATATTCTTTGCCTGAGCATATTATGTTTCAATCTTCTCTCTATACTAGCAGGAAAGCTCAGCCTACATCTCTGTATAAACCAAACTGTCTTCCCTAAACCTAACATAATCAACGTTTGGTGTCACCACAATGCTCACCACAAGAGGATCATTTCAACTATGACATAGGGGTTCCCTTCCCCTCTCCTTCGTAACAATTAAAGTGTGACCTGTTAATGGCTTGAGTTAGTCTGAAAATTGTAGGGTATTATTCTACACACTTTTGCATTCTTGGGAGATATGGTACTGGCTCACACTTTGGGCTTTTTTCCTTTGTCCCTGGCTATGCGTGTTTTGTATTTTGGAGAGAGACAAACTTGGTTTGAAATTTCCTTTCATTTCATCTCTTTCGTGATTGTTACAGCATGCTGAAGCTTAAACAAGGGCATTTCACTGTTAAAGCTACTGGATTCAGGAAATACACATTTTCATTAAATCCTCACTTGCCCGACAGGACGTACACTATGCCAGGAAAATGCACCCCACACCATGACAGAGCTGCCAGAACCCATAATTTACTCAAATGCTTCCTTTATTTTGGCAGTTACCTACCTATATATATATATATATATATACACACACACAATATACGCCATTTAGCAGACGCTTTTATCCAAAGCGACTTACAGTAGTGAATGCATACATTTTCAGTATATGTGGCCCCAGTGGGGATTGAACCCACAACCTAAGCGTTGCCAACACCATGCTCTACCTACTGAGCCACAGAGAACCACAGAACACACACACACACATACAGTAATGTGGTATTATAATATTTGTAAATAAGAAAACAGATGCAGATGTCCACAACATGGACGGTGACACACAAACGCACACACACACCCACCTCCACCCTCAAAGAGTGATATCACAGTCACAATCTATAAGCACAAAAGTTGCACTGCTTTGTTCATTTACTGTAATGTATCTATTGTATCATTTTTATTTGTACTTGAACTGATTTGTACTTCATTTGCACTTTATTTTGAATTTGTACTTTATTTTTTAATTCTTTATTCTTAATTTTAATTGTGATTTTTTTTTTTTTTTTTTTTTGGACTTTATTTTTATATTGAGAGAAGCCACACGAAATTTCATTGCACTTGAGTATAATGACAATAAACATAATTTCATTTCATTTCTTGCTAGTATAATCCAACTAGGCAGTATTTTTGTGCACAGTGTGAACTTGCATCAGACCCCAGGAGAAGTGACCAATTGCATACACGCACGCAGGAGGGCCTTCTGAAGCAGGGTTTCAGATGTGTGGTTTAGTGTTGCTATATGTGCTGTAACCTCTTTAGTTCTGCCCTAGTCTCACCAAAAAATTTCATTTTGATTCAAATGATTTGATTTGCGTTTAAATGGTGTAACAATCAGAAATAAAATATGCACCAATCTACACAGCACAATGCTGTGCACTGAGAATGCATACCTTTTTCATACGTTTTTCCACAATGTTGATGTAAAGTTTCCTGTCTGTTCATAGCTCTTTATGACCAGCACTATCCTAAAAAATAAAAGCCCACGGACTGTGTCTAGGAGAAGAGGGGAAACAGAGGTACCCAGAAGTGCCAGCTGCAGAGATGAAAAGGACACTGTCTAAGATGGAGGGAGGGAGAGAGAAACTTTTTTTGTGGAAGATGATAAAGTGCTCTGTTGTCCCTGTACGCAGTGTCAGCCAGTCCCAGGCCCCGCCGGCCTCAGGGAGGCTCATGGGAGAGTGAGCTCTGCTTGGGGCATGGCCTCATTTGTACACTACCGTCCTCTCTGAAAAGAGTTATGCCACGTGTGTTTTCAATAGACAGCGTTTTCCTTTGTGTAGTTGATAAAAAACAGAGGGCAAAGTTAGTCAGCAAGTTGCATAGTTTCTGCATTCTCGGTCTTCAAGCCTGTTTTGTGTGAAGTTTGACAATGTTTTATACCCTGTTTGACCTCACCGGGATGCTGGAGGTAGGACCTTTTTACCAAACAAAGATAGAACATAAATTAAAGATGTGTATATTGATATTAACAATTTTCCTAGAAAATATAATTGTTGCTGGATATAATTTTCAGTAAACCATGTAAAACACTGTGTTTGCATGGCACTGTGGTGTTACTGCTTTAATTGCATTGACAATATTGAAATGGAGATGAAATGAAGCAGTTTTTTGCCATGCGGCTGTGGATCCATGAGAATACAGTATTCAGAAAATAAAAGCATTGTTCACAGCGCTAAATCGATTGGACCTCTCAACCTATTGAAACCTGGAATTGCGTGTAAGAGTCTTCATCTACATCACCTTCATCTACCATTAAAAGTAAATTCCATTGAGCGCCTCTCTGTGACATCACAGCAGAGCTGTAATATTTTTGTGCTTTTATCTGATCTATTTTCTAAGCACCAAGATATTTCCCTGTGAATCCCTGGCACTTATGATATTACCTGAAGGCAAACAGTACAGATTTATACAAGTTATTTACAACAACAGCCAAGCCATTCCTCTGGAAACTAGGCTGCAGATCAAAGGATTGTTTTGATCTCTACTTTGCATATTTGTTTAACCTAGCCATGATTCTGAAAAGTGCACAAGCTTTTTGGTGATATGCAGAGCGTCCTTTATCCCTCTTTTTCTTGTGTTAGCTCCGGATTTAAGTACTTTCTGTATTTAGGAGACAACTGGATTTGCCAGCTTTTGAAATTTAGTTGCCCACTGTTAGCTGTCTGGCACTCAGAAATAGATAACTAGGTATACACTACAGCTAATCCCGATCAGTCTTGTAATAGTATTTGTGGACTGTACAACACCCAATTATGACACAACGTGGTATTTTTATTTCCTTTGTGCTTAATTATAGAGGAGAATATGTTTTGTTTCATTCATTCTTTACCCCTAACATTTACCTTTTCCCAATCTCAACATTTATGTTATTTTCACAAGCAAGCTGCTGACTGCTGTAGTGGCTGGAAAATGGAGATTGACAGGAAATGTAGAACATGTTTGATCAGAGATAGTGCCGTGATGTTGCGACAGTGTTGAGAATGAAGATGCTCACAGTGAGCTGGGGATGTTACTGAAGATTATATTATGTAATTTTGGGGTACAGTTTAATTTAACAGTAGCATCAGTATATAAATAAGCATCAGTAATATGCTATCCACAGAATTAAATTCAATTTCATGTGATGTTGAGTTTTAAGAGTATCCTTGTATAATTGTTTATATATATATATATATATATATATATATATATATATATGTATAGTGCAGGTGGGGGGAACATATCACTCACAGCAGGGATAAACCTGGAAATCTAAGTCGTGCTGTAAATGTATTTTCCAGAAAACAATGAAAGGGGCAGACAAAGCCATGGTGGTTGAGTCCTTTTGGGAAAACAGCTGTGGAAGGAATGGGAGCATGGAGAAGCTGAATGGAGAGCAGGGAGAGGAGAGCGAAGAGAAGGGCCTGTCCAACAGCAGCCAGCCCACCAAGAAAGGTAAGAGCTGACCAGGAATAACCTACTTTACTGCCTCTAACATCTAAACATACATATAGTCTAACTAGTCTTCCCAGCTTGTGTTGTTCCTTCACTATCTATGGAGTTTTGGACAGGGCATCTCATTCGTTTGCTTATATTATCTCCTTGTGAGTGCAACGAGGATATAAATATAACAAAAATATATATATTTAAAAATACCACAGCTGTACCTAAAACACCTGATTTCTATACTAGCAGGAAAGGGTGTACAATCCCCTTTTTGAAATGTCACAAGTCACAACTTAATTACAACCATGGTTTGATTAGTTCCCTTTTTTAGTCAGGCTCCACTGTAGGCACACAAATAGCATTGTCAGTTAAAAGAATTCTCTTTGCGGGAAAATGGTGTGTGAAATGAGACAGCGCTGCCAAAAAAAGAGAAGACAAAGACTAAAGCGAACAACAGGCCTGTCAGAGGCCCCTGAGTAACGGGTAAAATGGTGGACAGCCGCTGCATTCCCCACAGGAAGCGTCTCAGTGCCAGCCACAGCAGGGCTTGGGCTGTTTACAGGACAGCCATAAAAGAGGCTACTGAGCATGCTCCTGGCCGCTCTGTCCACTTACTACTGCTATAATGCAAGACTCGAGCAATATGTATAATCTAAGTTTTGCTTTTTAAAGAATTTATTTCAGATTTTCTCAGATTTTCTCCCAATTTATTAGCCAATTACACCCTCTATTTTCCATGTCAATCCCCCCCTTGTATGGCGAGTTTGCTGCCGTAGCCATGTGACCAGCAGTGACAGAGGCAAAGTATCGTCTCCTCCGAGATGGCACCCGCTAAGCCTGTCAACCGTAACTCCGGTACTCTAGAGCCACTCTTATACGCAGCGGACTCATGACGGCTTCCCTCCCTCCCCCCTGGCCAATTGCCGCCCCCTAGTGGCAATCGAACCCCGGTCGCAGTAGCCAGCGTCAAACATTGTAACCGCTAGACCACCCAGGAGGCCACCAAGTGTTTAATGAAAAAAGCTTTTTACAGCAATATGGGGGAGTAACTCTTTTCGTACATACACACATTGTTTTGTCACTTAACAATTCATTGGCCCTTGACCCTACATCTGAGCACCAATAGGAATACAGGCATATCACCCAATAGCAATACTAGAACACATCACCAATACTCTGGCCTGAAGATTTCCTTTCGTATTTTCTAATTCAATTCATCCACGTGACCAAAAAAAGGATAGCACAACCAATATCAAACAATGGGTTAGCAACTTTAAAAATGAAATAATGCTAGTATATTGAATATTTAAATAGCACACAAATTCAGTCAATCCTCCTAACTCTGCACTGAAGTGCATCATGAAAGTAGCGACGTCTCATGGTATTACAGCTATTCGCCAATGTGTTGATTTGGCCTTTTTCCCCCAACAGTTTAACGCGAGGGGGCGGTGTTATCCCTATATGACCTGGCTTGCTCTGTGACCTAGTTGTATTCAAAGTTCATTGTGGTTAGATTGAATCATGGCCTTACTTAAAGCTTTGGTAAAGCTGTTGAGGCTGTTTGGGTTGGAGTATATGAAAGATATTGAAGGCTGTGCATTGCCTCTCATAAACAGCATGCACAGACACCTTAAAGACATAATGCATCCATTTTATTTGTATTTTTTTATTTTTCTCTTTTTCTCTATTCTGCGTCCCCTTTCCAGTTCTATGATTTCACCTTTTCAATAGTTTTCTCTCATTCCATCCAATGCGTTCTACCCATTTGATATATCACTGCCTCCCATACAGTTGTTCACACCCTTATATATCATTCTGTATACCTGGTTGTATCTTATAGCTCTTTATAATATGACAGTGCCTGCTTGATGGCTGCAGCAATGCATTGTGGTTAATGGAGTGCTTGTGCATACTGGTGTAAGCATGAAATATGGAGTTCTTAGTGCCACCAAAAATTGAGTTTGAATGTTTTGAATTTGTAAGGCTTGAATTGAATAATTGTATGCAAAAATGAAACTAATGTTTTTAATTGATTTGAATGTTGAAACTAATGGTTTTTAAAATTAAATTTGAATGATTCAAATTAATTTATTCAACTTTTAAACATTAAATTTAAAAGCTGATTCAAAAAATGGGCAATGAGCTATAGTGGAATTTCTAATCTAATTTAATAAATCTAAATCTGTAGTAGTCAGTATCATCAGGAGCAGCTTATAGCTCAAGCTAAAAAAGGCTTTTCTCCACACTGTAAAATTTGTATGTAAAATTGTCCACCGTTTTCTAGGTAAAGACTGCAATAATTATGTGATAGAAATGTAACGTAATTTCAGATGCATTATTGTACTTGTTTGGGTTAAAAGGTCAGAGCTCTGAACTATAGGGGTAGCTAAACAGCTCTTGGTTTAGACTTGTGCCAGAGCATCATTCACAGGTCAACTATGTAACCAAGAGGAAAAATGGTGACTGAAGACAACTGATTTAACTTCCAAGAACACATAGGAGTGTGCTCATTATAGTCTGGGCCTTTTAACTACATGTCCACTAACAGTACAGAGTGGAATACACGAGGATAACTGAACCAGCAGCTCTGCTTATCTTCATTTCTTGTTCAATGACATACAGTGACATGCAAATATTAGGGAAACATTTTCCTGTGTTACCTTCAGTACTGTGACACGAGACATGCTGGTGTGGTCCAGCAGAGGTCAGTACATGACATTTAACTTGATTAGAGGAGGAGTCCTGAACACTCAGAAGATCCCACAGTTCAGAGGAGATGTCACTAATGGACAGGTATCTGAAAATTAGAATATTTGATGTTTGTACTTAACTTGTGTGTGTGTGTGTGTGTGTGTGGCTTTCTTTTGTCACTTTGTTAGCCACAAAAAACAACGGGGGAGCAGAGACAGCAATACAAATCTAGTACATGAAAATACAAGAAGACAATAAACATTTGATTAAATACAAGGCAACATCACAAATGCAGTATGTGAGGGAGACTGGGAGAGGAAAACATAAGGTAATCCCACTGAAATGAAATATTTTTAATTCACATAGATTAGATAGTTTGGATCAGCAGGGGCAGAAGGAAATGGTAATGAAAAAGAAAGAGAAAGATATAAAAAGGGGAGGATGAAAGAACAAGGGTTATGGAGGTATGAACATATCCTGTGGCTCAATGAGAGCCGATCAATAGTCCTTCTATCGAGATTATTCTCTGTTGTTTTTCAAGAAATGGGTTCAATCGAGCTGGTGGAGGGTACTGTGATTTCCGTTCATACATATCTAACACCTGTTGTAGACTATTTAAAAGACAGTCTTGGACTGTTCAATACCTATGAAATTTCAGCAATAGGGAGAGTGGGCATTCTTGTCTAGTTTCTCTGAGTATTTGTCCATTGATTTGATTGAGGTTTTTAAATTCCTAAAAGGGATTAACAAAGTAAAATACCAAAGATTTTTTTAAATAAGTGGGGTCAGCAGAACAAGAGGCCACAGGTGGAAATTAGTTAAAATTCTGCACATATTAGGACGTTTTTCTTTACACAGAGAGTTGTCAATGCCTGGAACAGCTTGCCAGGTCGGGTAGTAGAGGCAGAAACGCTTGGGCTATTCAAGTCCAGGCTAGATGTAGTACTAGATACTCTTTAGATTAGGACATGATGAGCCTAGATGGGCTGAACGGCCCGTTCTCATCATTATGTATTCTTATTTGTAATGACTGTGACCGAGAGAGGGAATTGTAGATAATAATCTTGATCCATCTCACAAATGATGATCTGAACTTGTTTAAAAAAGGCCCAGCCACCCATAAATGAATGATTTTTTATTCCTAATTCTTTCTCTCACTCTTGGAATGCCCACTCACCATTGTTAGTCTCATTGCTACAACATATTTTCAATAGATTTGTGAGAACGCAGACGTTCTGTGAGGCACGTTCAGTCAGCCACAACTTATTTTCACTCTATGGTCCACAATTGCGCAGCCATTAGCTGGAGGACTGCACTTCTTGCAAAGGTGGACAGAGTAGTACAAGTAGACAGCAGGCACCTGAAAGACCAGAGAAGTTACTAAATGCACAATGAGAGGGAGGAAACCCTGAACTAATTCACCTTTAGGTGACATTGTGGCCACTTGAGTGCCACACTGGGGCTTTTGACAACAGTCAGCACTGGCATAGTCAGGAATAAATTGCGGACAGTGGACCATATCACTGCATCAAGGGGTAGTGCTTCTCTTGTTTATTGTTGCTTTGAAAGATGTAGTAAATTGTAGCGGTGAAGCATGGTGTCTTCCTTTGATAAACCCAGTTCAGTCTGCATGAATTAATGTTAATATTACCATTTCAAATACACTACCGGTCAAAAGTTTTAGAACACTGTTGTCCTGTGAGCTGCCTATCACGCAAGCTGTTGACTCTCAGAAACTTGTCTTCTGATTTTGTTGTGGCTTTGGGTCTGCCAGACCTCTTCCTGTCAGAGTTTCCTCCAGTTTCCTAAAACCTTTGACCGGTAGTGTATATTCAACAAAGCTTTGCTTACAATCTTTCAGTCTGAGTTTAGGAGCAATCCTGTTTAGGCTGGTTACTAAAGCAGAGGGGTCTTTGTTAGGTTTCAGAAGGAGTGGTATTAAAGCAGTATTCACAGGGGATTGAAGGATGTGTGATGAGGACAATATGTCGGTAGCCATTCTAATAAATAGCGGGAAGATGATGGGCCAAAATACTTTGAAATTCTGCTGAGGAGACTTCTGATTGATGGAATTTGTTATCCATAGAAAATAATGCGAGCAATGAGTACCTGTTAGAGTATCTGGGGTCTTGGCTTTGTGCTCTGATAGCTTGGGCATTAGGCTATAATTTTCTTCAAGAGTAGCCATTGTACTGCCTTCATGGTATTGTATATGAGAAATAACAGATTTTTCCCTTACTTCTCTTAATTAGGTTTTGTGTCTCGTTAGAGTAAGTGATATAACTCATATTTAGCTCATGATTACTGTATATGACTTTCCTTTGGAGGGGATTGACTTAAAATTAGCTCAAGCTCAAGCTTAATTAAGCTCTTTTAAAAAATATATATTTATGAACAGTCTCCATTAATGGAGCCCCTTTTGAACACTTTTTGTGGTTAGTTATGTAATATAGGATATAAGATATATAGGGGGTAGACTATATAACATCTTGACCTGTTATAAGTTGAGTCAGAGAGAAAGTCATTGGAGCATGACCTGTAATGGTGTATATGCAAGAGGTTTGTGATTATTGAAGGAGCAACATTGTTTGCTTGGAAATAATCTGAATGATGGCCAATATGATTTATAGCATGAAGAGTAATAAGGGTATTCTGTACTGTATTTGTAGCGTTATGTAATCATCATACATCAGCAATATGCACACATTGTCCATGTGGTGTTTGTGGATGTGGATTGGCATGAATTGCGGAACCTTTGGCTCAATAGTGTAGCTCAGTAGCGCCCCTACGGGGTCATCATCAGCCTCTTCTCGTGCCACATTACCTAATGCTATTTGTCTCAAATCAATTTGTTCATCAGTTTCAACAAATGGTATTCAATTTTTCCTCCTGTTGGAATCCAAATCTAATATCGTCTTGTGTTTTAGTCAGTAGGGCGCAAAACCAGCCTAAATACAGTAAATGTCGCAATGCGTTTAAGTCAACACGTGAAGGCATTTGGAAGTACATCATCTGCTTATTCCTAAACCACATCAGGAGAGCGGCACTTTGTAGCATGGCCTGGTCCATGGTATAATCATGCTTAGGTTATGTGGATGAGTTCAGAAATCCTGCTGTGTGAAATTGTAGCCCGATCCTGGCACATCTTTGTGAGGGAGTCTTGTAAAAAATGGGTTTACTTGGCACTTTTGCTGGTATATGCTGAGGATAGCAAATGCACAATGACTGGCCATGATCGGATTAACTGGATAGAAGAATGATGTAACTCTTTGTGTAGCTTGTGTGGCATGGGCTCCCAGGCAGTCGTGTAGTGGTCAACCCAGATTCTCCAATTCCAGCAGGCTGAGAGCTCCTCCGAAACAGGGATGTCACAGAATTAATCTGAGCAGAATAGTCTGCTGTAAGGTCCAAGCCACAAATGCTGCAAAAGGGAACTGTCAGATAAGCCCTTTATTTCCATCCCTTTAAACCATTGCTTGGCATATTCCGCGTGATCCCATAAGAGAATAAATATTGCTTTGCCAAAAATGTGCAAAGTGCACCGCGCAACTCTCCCAACATGTGATTAGAAATGCACTGAAATTTAGAAATACATAAATAATCAGAACAACATAAAGTAATTCACATGTTTACAGTTTGGTTAAGTTTATTATTAAAGTGTTGCCTTAATGAGCAGCCACAGGCATATGCAGTTGCTTTATTTGTTTCTTAGTTTCCTTAATGTATATGCACCTAACATTTCTGTAATGAATATGTGAGGAATGTTTGGTAAATAGAAACTGTAAAAAGATACTTCAGGCTTGTTTTCCAGATGTTAACCTACCAGAAACTTCAACTAAGAGCACCTATTTTCAAACTCTGTGAATAACTCAGATAAAGATATTGGCCAAGCTATACCAGAATTTGAAGAATATTATTATTTACTTGTATTATTTGTGTATTTTACAAAAGCTAATAATCAGGGCAACTTACAAGACTAATGTGGCATGATTGTATGATATTATGTACATCACAACATAGTTGTGTCATACTAGACATAGTTGTGTCATACTAGACTGAAATTCCTAACAACAATAAAAGCAACATTACTATTATTTTAGAGTTTACATGGTCACAGATCACATAGTTTACATTTACTTGGTTTGGAAATGTTTTCTTTTGTTTTAAGCTGTTGTTCAGAAGCAATGCACATTTTCTATATTGCATTGATGAGTATTTATGTTTTGCTATTTAAGAGTATTTAAGTGCTTAAAGTGTCTATTTCCAAAAATTGTAAATTCAGTCCTGACCTATTGACTCCTTGCCATGTTGCACTCAGGAGGTGCCTGTGATTGGCTGAGATCCTGCAGTGACTGTCTATAACATAGATATGGGGGTACCTGCTGACCATTTGAGCCATGTAAGCCCCAACATGGCCTCTGTGTACTATCAGAGTCATTAAATGTTATTTCCAGTATCTTATAAAAGACACACTTACATAAAACGGGCATACTACCATCCTTCATTCTCTCTGTCTCTCTCACATACTCATTGGCAGACACACACTCCATGCACACAGATATGGTATTGTCATAACAGAATCATTAACAGAATTCATATTGCATATTAATGGAAAGTGTTATTTTTTAAAATCTTTTGTTAACATATACGTACATAAATGACTTTAATATACAGCATTCAGGTGTGTATATTCTAATTATCTAATTTTCTTGTGTGAATAGCAAAAAAATGTCTATCTATCCAATTTATTAACATTTTTATTAGTATTATTACGATTTTTTCATTTTTTGGGATGTGACCATAGGAGTCAAGCCCAATTCCTCTTATATACTAGAATGAAGTAAATACTGAATTTTACTGGAGGTTTAGATGCTTGTTTATCACTTTCAAATACCATCATCTCTGCTGAAATCCCCTCTCAAAAGAACCTTTCACTTGCTGGAATAAATTCAAATTAAAATTTAAATCCCTCTTTGCATTTCTTCAGCCTCTTTTAAAATAGCTGCCTCCTTTTAGAAAGCTGTTTATGTAGTGATCTGTACATAATCCAGTTTGTTTCTCAACAGCGAGAAACACAGAAATCGTATTATCACTCTCTTGGAGAGATGATGTGAGTGTAAACGTCTGGTTATAGAGAAGTTTTAAAATCTGTAGAATATCACAAAATGCCTTTTGATTGAGTACTCAGACTCAAAAACTACCATTTGACTTGCAAATGCCAATAGTGCACTGTATTGAGAGCAGTTAGAATGTGTCAAAAACCTTTTTGATGTTATTTAAACATGGGACAATGGTTGCCCTCAAATAAGTGAAGGAAAATAATCAGTTCTTGCTCCTTGATTCTGATTAGTAATATACTTCTACATATTTGTGCTTTTGGTGCACACCTCAGCAAAATGTGTTGCAAGTGATATGCATATCTGTGTGAGGTTACATAATTTAACTTTGAGCTTTTCTTAAAGTTACTTAAATCCATACAAAAATAAGAGAGTAACCATGAATAACAGAGTAACCATGAATAACCATAAAAAATTGAGAGGTGCTCACCCTCCCTTATAGCCCAGAGAAAGTTTTCCAGAATATAATTTGTAAGTAAAGAAGACATTTTCAAGTAGAACAGAAAAAAAATAAAGAAAAAAATAAAAGAAACATAGAACTGAATTAAATGCCATGCAGCAGACTGTTTAACAATAAAACATGAAAGCGTCCACACAGGGTTCACATTACGATTTTATTTTTTAACAATATCTCTTTAAAAATGAAAGTGACACAGATTGACATACTTAATTCGTACTCTCTAAATTGGATTTATTGTTTGAAAACAAATTATAATTGTGTCGGAAGAAAGTTAACAAAGACATAAACAAAGGAAAATCAATGGCCAACCCTATTAATCACACCGAACCCAGCTACTTGCGCTGGAGAAACTTACTTCATAATCAGTTTCTTTGTTTAGTTGAAAGGACATTTGCATGCTGATTCTCAGCAGCAAGCTTCATGTATTGAGTGCAATCACAACATTGTAAATCACATTAATAAGAGGTTCTTGTGTACTCTCAAGCAGCCCCATGAATCATGCAGGAAAATAATGTTTTCTACTATACTGACCTTTTAATGGTCATTTTCATACAAAAGCTGTAAGAAACATCCTATAGATCCTTGTAAATCTATTAAAATAGCCTTTTAAAACGTATATGTATGTTTATATATATGATTGGTTCTGCAGGTCAGTGGTTAGCAAGGAGCTGGAATGTGTTCCTAGTTCTTAAGCCTCAATTTACATCTTTGTTCTCTGATAAAATCTTTATCGTCAAGCATATCAGCGTAGACACTCACTGTGGCAATATCATATTTTAATGTGGTTAGTCAGAATGCTTGAATGAGTAATTCATTGTTTCAACCATATATTAGCTGATATATGATAAGTATGTATTCTTGCTGGCTGAGCCCACGTGAGTTGTAAAAATGGTAAGACTGTCAGAAACTAACTGCCATATGTTATTTATGATTTCCGACACAAACACTATTTTGGTGTTCCAAGTATATAATCAGCAGTATGTATATCCATTCCTTGGATTATTAACATGACAAACTTCAATTCCAATGTATATAATTTCTCAATTTCAGGGCAGTGCTCCTAGTTTTTAGAACATAGACATACAATGCAATGCAATGCAATGCAATGCAATGCAATGCAATGCAAGAGAGAAAGTTCAAATGAGCAGAAGGGGTGGAGACTTAAACAAACAACCTAAGGAGAGAGGCTTATTGGCTATTTATTTTGGATACAGGGATGAATGAGGATTTTGAATGATCCTGTTTTCTGTAGATGTTTGAGATGACCGATTCATGAATGCTTAGCAAAAATTCTTTATTATCGCTTTTTGGTAACATTTTACATGGAGTTGCACCTATACTTGTGTTGTTATATTGTAAAAAGCATTTATTCATAAAGTAACTGCAATGTGTAAGGAGTATAAGCAAGTGTAACTTAAGACATATCTAATTATCTAATAAGCGGTTGTCGCAGGGTGGCAGGGGTGGCCACCATGCCAGGTGGTGAGTGCATGGAAAAATGAACCTAAAAGAATCTAACACACCGGCAACTTAAATACACCATGAAACGAGACACAGGAGGAATCACTTGAGACAACAAGGGAAACAATGAAACAATAAAACAATTAGACAGCCAATCAGGGAACATAAAGTCCAATGCCGCCCTATGGCGGCAAGCGGGAACCGTGACATGGACGAACCCAAAAATTGGGAGGGAGGGAGAAAAATAAATAAAACACTATTTTTCAAAAATATATCAGTAATAATACAAAATAATAGTAGCCACAGAATTTGAACCCTTAACAGACAGGCCTATAGACCTACCATGGTGTGTGATTCACTTTTGTATCCCATTTTAGTTTTTTCAATATATTATTTAAGCTGTATTTCCCCATTTTTCCCCACAATGGACTATTCGTCAATCCATTGGCTACGCTACATATTGATGTATACATCAACTGACGCTGACCTCTTAACCCCCTGAGGTCGACGGGAGCGGCGCCGCTCCCAGCAGCAATAAAAGTATATTACTATTTCTAACTTCGCGATATTTTATGATACACACGCGACAAAACCATTGACAGAAACCTTAGAATCGCGACTGTCCGATTTGCTTTTTGTTGGGCAGAAGCCACAAGATTTGCAAAGGCCTCTTCTGAGCGTAAGCTTTTCAGGTCCCTTGCAGAGCTGTTGATAAACCACTTTACTTTAAATTTGTCATTATCAGATGTAAGAAAATCTGAAAATTGTCTCTCAAACCAGGCTGGCAGGGACCATATTCTATAAGGACTGTTGAAAATGGGGAAAAAAATGAATTGGGCACGGCAAGGCAAAAAGAGAGGAAACAAAAGAATGTTTTTGCTATGGCTGCAATGTGTGTTCCTTTAAAAAATATGTTTAAAACTGTTAGGCCTACTGATGAAAAATAAACCGAGTCGGAAAGTGAGGGTGAAGTTGAGCCCGAGTGAGCTGCACACAAAACCGCGATGATAGTTGAGACCAGTGACCCGCTAGCATCAGACTCAAATCATGACATGGCGTGGCCATCCACCTCCCAGCAGGGAATAATGACTGAGGAAGAGGAAAATCTGGGGGATCGTGATGGATTTTCCTGGAGCAAGGAGGATTGTAGTAATGATGACACCAGTGACGAGGACCAGGCAAGTGTTTCCAAGCCAGATGATGCAATATTAGACTACACAGAGCCCTATCCATCTGATCCGTTTCTCTTCAGAAACAAAATGCTTAGCACAGCAACAGTCTGAGCCCTTATAGAATATGGTCCCTGCCAGCCTGGTTTGAGAGACAATTTTCTGATTTTCTTACATCTGATAATGACAAATTTAAAGTAAAGTGGTTTATCAACAGCTCTGCAAGGGACCTGAAAAGCTTACGCTCAGAAGAGGCCTTTGCAAATCTTGTGGCTTCTGCCCAACAAAAAGCAACAGAATGCAACACATCAACACAGTTCCAGGAGGGGAGAGTTATTTATTGGACAAAGATGCCACAGATGACCCAATATCGAACAGTAGAACACATTTCAAAGTGGAGTCATTCTCTTATGTCCTGGATGTATTTGAAGAACAGGTTGAGGAACATTTCTCAGACTTTCGCAAAATGGCAAGTCAATTTCAGGTCCTTAATGCAAGGCACTTTTTTATCCAAATTCAACTGAGAAGATCAATGACCTGGCATGGTTTTATTCAGAGGATCTGGACGCAGATCGAGCTGACGAGCACTTGCAAAGGCCTATTCTCAAAAGAAGGAGTGCCTTTAACTGGCTAAATTCTGTCTTTCCTTATCGCCAATGACATGCACCAAACTTTCCTTAATATTTCAACTTTTTATCGGATTTATCTCACTATTCCCATAAGCAGTGCACAGGCAGAGCACAGTTTCAGTTCCAATCTGTCATTGCTTTTATTTTTATGCCTTAGCAGCTAACAAGAACTTTGTATGGGTAAATAAGACTTTTTCTCAAATAAGTTAATTTATTTGTGCTAGCTATATGTTAGGGTACTAAAAATAATTTTAATACTGAAATATTATTTCAATATTAAATAATTTACAGGTGAATTGGGGGGCATCCTCGACACTAAAAACCCATCACAAGAAAAAGCTAATTATGCCACTGCTAACACCTGAGTTTATTGCTCATTAGTACTCAGGTAAACCTGCCAGTAGGTGGGACCACTGCTGTCCAAGGTCCTGTAGTACTCATGTTGTTACACTATGTAACAGCTAATCTGGTTTTAAGCCTCCTTGTTACATTGGTAGCTATCTTGCTTGTGTAATTACACTTTTATTATACCCTCATGTATTACCACATTAATAACTGAACCCAGAATGATTTATTGTTGCATATAATTGCAAGGGTATGGACAGACAGAGCGCTTTTGTAAAGATCAACTTACTCTGTAAACTATATGGGAGCTTTCAAACCTAATTGAGTCAAATCATCAGTTGAATTTTCATCATCAACGTTTTTTAAACTTCCTGCTATTCAGCCACTGGTGGGACACTGAGACGGCTTAGGATGTTGGTCGTATCATTGTCCAAAAATAATTTTAAAAAATGCTGTAAAATTATTATTGCTAGATGTTTCTAATTTTAACTTTTCTGTGAGTGCAAACTCTTGTTTTTCCTTTTTTTTGTGGTTCTAATGCCCTCAAGCTCTCAGCGGTCTGGTGGCTGTGATGAAAGAATACATCACTGCAATATATAGCTAATACCTAGTATTATATTGTGGAGTAACAACCATTTTAAAAGTCTGCTAGGTAGCTAGCAGTGTTGTCGATCAGACAGATGTGCTATTGTTTTGTTTGGAATAACCAGATACTCAGGTAACGTTTCCTCGTAAGCTAGTTAGCTACTTTGTGTGTATTATTATTATTATTATTATTATTATCTGGTTAACATTAGCAAAGTCAAGATGCTTTCGTTTATGTCCTGTTGTGCAGGAACGGTAATTGGCTAGCTATGTTATGTATAATATAATGTTAATATTAAAGACTACTAGATTTCAGCTTTACAGTTATTTTCATGTTATTACCACATCGTCATCATCTAGCCATACTAACCTCTCTTTCTGTTGTGCTGTTGTGTCTGTCCTCTCTGTCTTCACTGAGATAACAGTTCTTTCTTGTGGTGTCTGTTTCATGAAATAATGAAGTTGACTCAACTTATTCTCTGTGCTTTTGAAATACAATTTTAATGAACTAGCTGTATAGGTTTTTATTGAACCATCTATTTGTGGGTTGTATTATCGCCATCTTGACCATTGTGTGTCAATCATGCAAATTAAATAGATGTGTAATCCAGAAGAGTTTATTTCAGCTAGTACAGTACTGAAAATATATATTTTTTGCGTTATAAGATATAACGTTAACTAACATGAATGCAGAACATCACTGTTCTCTATCTGCGGTCTCTAATATTACCTCTCTCTGCTGTGCTTCTGTGTCTGTCCTATTTTCTCCCTGATCCTCTCCATCTCTCCCTGCCTCCTGAATGTCTCTCTCTCCCAATCCGCTGCTGGCTCCCCATACATTTTTTCATCTTGAAATAAATACATATTCAGGTTAGCCAGCTAAGGTTTACATTAATTTCGTTTATCTGTGTTAGCTATAAAATTTAAGAAAGTTAATGGTTATGTTACAAAAACAAAACCAACGACCACAGCCACAGAAAAAACATTCTACTCTATGTCTCGCTGCTAATGTTTGACAACTCAGAAAAGCTAGCTGGCTAGCTAGAAGCTAGAGTTAACAAGCAGCATTATCTTCATTGTTGTTGTAACTAGGTGGAATAAACCTATGCACACCATCATGTTATGTACATGATGCAGTAATGAAAAGTAAGGTTAACCACTAGATCTTTACACAAAACTATCAACCTTCTGTCTTCACTAGCTAATGTTACTCAAAATCTATCATCATGAGGCACACATGAAACTTTTCAGGATCTTATTCAGAGCTATACTGTAAGCTATACTACAGTGATTAGTTCAGGGTGACATGAAGACAGGATGTCAGATCAACTTTAAAATCAAACAGGTTTTTTTTGTTACGTTGTAAAAAACGTAACCTAACCTACACTCCAAAAGGTTAGTTTTGTGTATTTTAACATCACAAGTTCTGAAACCTCTGTTCCTGATGCATTGGTATCTCTGAGGTTCTACAGTATTACTGTCAGGGTCTGTGTGTGACATAAATTGATGCCATTCCAGTCTGCCTGCTTTACTAACATGAGAATGTCAAGTGGTGCTGCTTTAAGTTCTATAGAATAACTACACACTTTTGTTCATTAAGTGTATTTTGACCTAACTAGCTAAAACATGAACTAGCTCATTTATTTGTCTTGCTTGTTAGCTTGTGATTTAATTTTATATACTTTAATTATTATTATTTTATTTTTTTACAGTCCACATACCAGACCGTGGGGCTCATCCACACACTACAACAGTACCTTAACAGGATGAGCCACCCAGCAGCCCTTCCATAGGGCACATTTAAAATAATAGCTAGCTGGCATCTTTGTTGTGTATGAAAGCTAATTAGCTAACTAATAACAACCAAAAGCCTAATAATGTTGCTAAAATAGCAATATAATGTTCATGGACTATACAGAACAAATGCATTTCCAATTTTTGTAAAAATATATATATTTTTGATTGGTTTATAATATTAAGCCATTATAATTTTCCGTTTAAATACAGCATTTGGTTGTACAAAAGCAAATGATAGCTAGCAAGGTTAGAATAGGCTTAATATCTAACATTACTTTTATAATTTCAACAACCAGCAGGTCTACTTAGCGGTCATCAGTACATACATTAGAAAAATTCACAAGCTAGCCTGTGAGCCAATGTATCTCATTTTTGCTGTATCTAACCTAAATATTACCTAGCCAGCCTCTGTGGGAGAGCAGGTTAACATGGAACAAACACAAACACAAAATCTTCACCCTACTCGCCGCGAAGCCTTCGGATAAAAACAACGAACTAAAATAACAAGCTAAAATAATCAAACACCGCGCCTCTTCGTCCGGAGTTCCCCTGGAACCTCCCCAGGCACACACATATCCAGTGACCTTTCAAGTGCTTCCCACCCATGCATACTGAGTCACTCAAACTTTGCAGTCCGAGTTCTCCAACCCATGCATACAGAGACACTCGACTTTGCAGTCCGAGTTCTCCAACCCATGCATACCGACACCCTCGCCACTCCCCACAGTGAGAGTTTTCTGGCAACCAGCCCCGAGACACTCTCCACTCTTCCAGTGAGAGTTCTCGGGCCGTTGCCCAGAAACACTCTCCACTGCCCGAGGGCGAATTCTCTTCAAACACACCGAGGGCGGACCCTCTTTCAGGGCACCCTCTCGCTCTCTTTCACACCGAGGGAGAGAGTCGGACACTCTTAGTGTGCCCCCTCTCCCCCTTCCCCACACACACAGGAAGCACTCTACTCAGTCACTTTTGACAAATGCACACAAAACTCCAAACATCAAACATCAAACATCACACATCCAACATCCAACATCAAACATCAATATAACATCCAACATCAAACATCTATCAAACATCCAACAACAAACCATCCAACACTCCACAATACCATATGCGTGCACATGCACGTGCGCGCACACTCACAACAATGACAACACAAGACTAACTCTCAATACACACGCAAGACAAAGACTAACTGATTCCCCACTCACCCCACCTGCTCTTAAATAGGCTTACTTTCTGCCTGGCTCAGGTGGGACTCGTGAGGCAATCACACAATCACCAAACAATTCACATTCTCACACAGACACCCAATCAGCCAATTGACTTCCATATCAATTAACTGATTGACATCAATTAAATCATAATTCAATCAACTATGGCCTTTGGAGCAACCTTCCAGGTGACAGTTCACTCTCACACCCTGTGAGAGTGCCAAACCTGCCCCTGGAAAGTATCCCTGCTCCAAAGGCCTCCTCCACATGTAACATACAGGCAACCATGCCACTCCCACTTGGCCGAGACCGACGTCCTCCACAGTAACTTTACTAATCATTTAAATCCTCCCTCTGAGTAGAGTGCCCAGATGTCCCGGATTTACCGGGACAGTTCTGTTTTCAGTTTGGGTTTTTTTGGCAATTGCGTCCCCTGTCCTGACAAAATACTGATAAATGCCAAAATGTTCCGGTTTCGAACTTGCCCCAAAAAGAACACAAGAAATGTTTTGTGTTCCCAAAACTAGATGTACTAATACGGTAAGTACATTCTGCATGGCTGTGATTACATTCTGCCCTCAACAACTGGTCCAGGATCAGGCATATTACTCCGCTTATCATTTTTAACCAATAAAGAAAACACAATAAAACACCTAGGGCATCATGCACACAGACCTTCAGAGAAAAAAAAAATATCTGTCACTGTCAGATGTCTTGTCTGTTTTGTTAAAATACCAAAGAAAAATGCGGATATAATATAACATTAGATCTTCAAAGTTCCTGCCAAAAAAGTTAACTGTTGAGGCTTTAATCAAAGTGCATGTGTTGATAAATGACCAATGTTTGCTCGGCTATTAGCTAGTGCTCACTGTAATGTAGTTATTGGTGCACCCGGACTGAAAAGGCTGTAACTATGTACAATGTTGGGTGAGGCAGTTTGTTATACATACGCCTGATTGTGGTTTCATTCAATTAGCTAGGGTAGCTTTATCATAGTAGTATTTATGAATATACTACAAACTGGCGATAAGGATTATTTGATGAGAGCTCACACAATACTAACACAATACCAGTTTAGCCAAAGGGACCGGGCACAGCACCTCACAGCGAAGAGTTAACGTTAGCAAGATGGTGTTAATTGGACAGCTTACGGACTATGATGACTCAAAAGAAGATTTCGAATCTTACATTGAGAGGGTGGAACTCTGGATGAATGCAAATTTTATTGAGGACAATAAACAAACATGTACTTTCTTGTTGGTCATTAGAAAACATATGGACTATTACAAAGCAAGTGAGAAGTCATATTGCGAGGTAACGACAGTGCTAAAGGATTACTAAAGCCCGAAGCCACTCGTAATTAAATAGCCAAGTGTTAGTTCACTATGACACAAAGAGGAACTTGCACTTAGCATGTGATGGATCAACGTACAGGATTGGAGCTGTAATATCCCATGTTTTCAGGGAAACAGGGAAGAAAGAGCCATTGCATTTGCTTCAAGAATGCTCAGCTCCAGTGAAAAGAACTATGCTCTAATAGAAAAGGAAGTATTGTTGTAATATTTGTTGTAAAAAAAAATCCACAAATATCTGTATGGGTGCAGCTTTACTTTGGTCACGGACCACAAACCCCTAGTGTCAGACCAAAGACAGGTGCCCCTACCCTAGCGGCGGCAAGAATGCAGCGCTGGGCCATCATTCTGTTGGCATACAGGTATGACATTTAACACCGCAATTCAGCAGAGCATGCAAATGCTGATGCATTATCTCGACTGCCACAAAAAGGGATAGGGCCAGTGGAGACTGCATGTGATGTTTTCTACTTCTCTTCAATGGATGAATTGTCATCGTACAGACATCGTAAAGGGAATAAATAGAGATCCCGTGTTGTCCAAGGTTCTGGATTTCACATTGCACGGCTGGCCAGGCCATGTGGATGGACAGGAGCTATGCCCATTCTTCAATAGAAGACTGCAGCTGTCAACAGAACAAGGCTGTCTACTCTGGGGTCGATGGGTAATCGTACCTCCAGAATTCCAAAACAGTTTGCTTGATGATCTCCATGAAGGGCATCCTGGAATGTGTCGCATGAAGGCCCTGGCACAAAACTATGTGTGGTGGCTAGGCCTCAACAAAGAGATTGAAAGCAAAGTGAAGCAGTGTGAAATCTGTATGACAGTGAGGAACCTGCATGGCCCTGCCCCCCTCTATTGTTGGAAATGGCCAACACAAGTTTCCTGGTCGAATTTGAAAACATGATACCACCACAACTGGCAGCACAATTGAGGTTCTAAGAAAAATCTTAGAGGTGGTATCGGATAATGGGCCACAGTTCCGATCAACCAAATTTGAGCGGTTCACAAAATCTGAGGCCTGAGTGAAGCCCTCAAGGACGGCCTGGCAACCCGGGATGCCATGCAGGACATCGAAACCCTCACTGACGTCTCAATCCGGATCGACAACCGGCACCGTGAGCGGAGGAGAGAATGCATGGCCACTCCCGAGCCCCGAGTCCTGGATTCCCCTGCACGCATCGGAGTGAAGCCTGGTAACCCCTCATTCCCCCGTGCCATCCCGGGGGACAAGATCACGGTAAAGAACCGATATCCCCTACCACTGATGTCCACTACCTTTGAGTTGCTCCAGGGGGCGATGGTGTACACCAAACCTGGAAAAGCAGAGAGCGCTTTTCTCGAGCTCAAGGAGCGCTTCGCATCCGCTCTGGTGTTGGTCATTTCAGACAGCTCTCTCCCATTCATTGTGGAGGTGGACGCATCCGACATGGGAGTTGGGGCAGTCATTTCCCAGCGATTGGTCTCGGACCGCAAACTCCACCCCTGTGCCTTCCTCTCCCACCATCTTACTCCCACCCAGGGGAGATATGACAACGGGATCGCGAGTTGCTGCCAGTCAAACTGGCGTTGGAGGAGTGGCATTGGTCGGAAGGGGCTTCCCACCCATTCATCGCGTGGACTGACTATAAAAACCTGGGATACATCCAACAAGCCAAATGCCTCAACCCCCGTCAAGTCAGATAAGCACTGTTTTTTAACCGCTTTGATTTTA
This sequence comes from Aldrovandia affinis, assembly GCA_029706075.1. Classification (NCBI taxonomy): domain Eukaryota; kingdom Metazoa; phylum Chordata; class Actinopteri; order Notacanthiformes; family Halosauridae; genus Aldrovandia; species Aldrovandia affinis. The sequence goes on from JAINUG010000070.1 coordinate 909,827, forward strand.
TCCTATCATATCGCCCAGGCTCCAAGAATCAAAAGCCAGATGCTCTCTCCCGACTGTTTGAGACCCCCGAGCAGGAGACTACACCTGACCCCATTCCCTCCTCCTCCAAGATTGTGGGTCTGGTCCGATGGGGGATCGAGACTATAGTGGGTCGGATCGAGACATGGCAGGCAGTGTGGTATAGTGGTTAGGGAACTGGGCTTGGAACGTTAAGGTTGCAGGTTCAATCCCCAGATGGGACACTGCCGTTGTACCCTTGAGCAAGGTACTTAACCTGAATTGCTTCAGTTAATATCCAGCTGTATAAATGGATTGTAAAGAAATGTAAACTGTAAGTCGCTCTGGATAAGAGCATCTGCTAAATGCCTGTAATGTAAATGTAATGTAGTCAGGAAGGCCCAAAAGGAGACCCCGGTCCCGGCGACAGGCTGCCCAGCATTCTGTTTGTTCCCGCCAGAGTCTGGTCATCCGTGTTGCAGTGGGGTCATTCGTCGCGGTTGACAGGACACCCCGGGGGGTCCAGAACCCTGGAATTCATCCGCTGCCTCTCATTGGCTAGCCCCACCTCTTGGAGCACCCATCTTCCTGGGTGGAGTATGCCCACAACACTCTGCGCTGCTCCACTATGGGCCTTTCCCCCTTTGAGTGCCAGTTCGGGTACCAGCCGCCTCTGTTCCTGGAGCAGGAGGCCGAGACCGGGGTCCCCTTAGCAGACCATTTTGTCCGGTGCTGTCGACAGGCCTGGGGTAAGGCAAGACAGGTGATGATGCGGGTCTCTCATCAGCATCAGAGACAGGCTAATTGACGGCACCAGCCGGCTGCCTTGTTTTGGTCCGAGCAGAGGGTCTGGCTGTTGGCTCAGGACATTCCCCTGCGGGTGGAGTGCCGCAAGCTGGCTCCTCACTTCATTAGTCCCTTCCGAATCGCCAAGATCAACCCCGTGGCTTACTGTCTACAGCTCCTGCGGTCTATGTCCCGCATCCATCCCATGTTCCACATCTCACATCTGCGTCCCGTCCTCACCAGCCTCCAGTCCCCCATCTCCACACACCCCCCTCCGCCCCGCCTCATCGACGAACAGCCCACTGACCGCTGGCTGCTGGCCTCCCGTCGAGTCCGTGGTGCTGCCCAGTACCTGGTCGACTGGGAGGGCTACGGACTCAAGAACGCTCCTGGGTCCCCGCGTGCCAGATCCTGGACCGGGCCCTCATCCAGGACTTTCATGCACGCCGCCCTGGGCATCCTCGGGGAACGTCTGGAGCCGTCCTAATGGGGGGCCCTGTCCGGTTTTCCTCCTGTTTCCTCCACCAGGGGCCACCAAAGAACCACCTGAACTTTGTGTTGTTCCCTCTCTGTGTCTACACGTGTTTATTCCCTGATTGTCTCATTGTTTTATTGATTAATGGTTTGATTGTCTTGAGTGTTTCCACTTGTGTCTCGTTGTTTCTGATTGTGTTCCACCTGTGCCCCATTATGTTCCCATTATTTAAACTCTGCCCGTCTGCGTTTCTGTGCTTAGTCTTTTTGTGAATGTCCATGCCGTAGCTGTGTTATTTCTAGCCTCTCAAGATTCCTTAGTTATTTGTGTGTTTTGTGTGTTTTTGTTATCTGGCCTGTGGAAGTTGTTTAATTTATTTTTGAAAGAAAATAAAAAAATTACTTTGTTTGAAAACTACCACCTGTTCTTTGTCTCTGCTCATGGTTCTGCTCACCACCAACCCTGACACCTGTTGTTGAAACATCATGTCAAACTTCTTGATTATCTAGAGAAGCACCTCTCACTCTGTGACAGGACGGATGCCAACAGAAATGTTCCTCAAACATGAGATACGTACCCATTTGACTCTACTGAAGCCGCACCTCGAAAAGGTAATCGAAGCAAAGCAGGACCAGATGAAAGCATCCCACGATGGGACCCATCACGCGGAATGACAGATATATGACAATGACTGGAGAAGAGGTCTAAGTAAATGTGTGAAGGGAGCAGTATGACAGAAGAAAGGACTGCTATTGCTCCTGGTAAATGTGGGCAGAGAAATGAGACTGGTTCACCTGGATCACCTGCTAAGAGCAGCAGAAAAAGATTTGGGGGAGAAATACAAAGGCCTTCATTTATTTGACATGGAGATGACATCAACCCTGAGAAGCGCAGAGTCTGCTACTCAACCACTACCCTCTCCGATGCAATTGCTTGTCGAACAACAGGAGAAGTTGAACCACAAAATCAGCTGAAAGAATGCATACTGATGATATACAGCTTCAGAGGTGGGACATGGCTCCCCTGGCTAAATAAAGGTAAAATAAAAAAATTAAAATAAAATAAAAAATTACAGAGTGGGGGGAGGAGTGTAATGTAGTTATTGGTGCACTAAAAAGGCTGTAACTCTGTGACGTACAATGTTGTGTGTGGCTGTAGCAGTCATAGGAGTGAGCAGGAAACCAGTTTGTTATGCAGTACACATGCCTGATTGTGGTTTCATTCAATTAGCTAGGGTACCTTTATCATAGTAGTATTTAAGAATATACTACACTCGCCTTATCTCTTTGGATTGGTTTAGCATGTAATAGCATTTGCTAGCTAGTTAACTGTGTATTTGATGAGATATTAGAAATTGATGCTAGAAAAGTGGTGCATGGGAAAAGAGCGCTAACGTTTTTTGGAAGTGAACTAACTATAGAGTGGGGAAAAAACAATTCGTCCGTGGGATACCTAAATGTGTTTACATCTTAGTGACACCCCAGACAAGAGGACAGACTGTAGCAGTGAGTAAGAAATAAACAGCCCAGGTAATCATTAATGTAAAAAAGTTTTTAAAAAGGCATTAAATGTTTTATGTTTGATTTATATGGGTTTAATTATATGTTAATATGACTTATACACAGTATTGATGGCCTGTATATTATTTTCTGATCTGGTTTTAGGTTTTGAAAATCTGGTCACCCTATATCTGAGTCCTGTTCTGAAATGGCCTGTGATGCTGCAAATTGGTAGCTTGATAGCTACTTACTGTTCTGAATGTATCTACTTTGATACCTAGCTAGCTAGCTAAGCTGTACTAAAGGTAGAGTATTTACAGTCGGCATAAAAAGTGTTCACTCCCTTTGACATTTCTCACATTTTATTTTCTTACTTCATGGAATGAACGTGGATTTAATTTGGATTTCTTGCCACGGATCAACACAAAATATTCTATAATATGTGAAATATTTATTTATGCAAAATATTTTTGCATAAATCAATTGGGGTGCATTTTCCTGCCATGGTTTAGGTCCACTCAACCCCTTAGAGCGCAAGGTAAATGCCAATAAATACAAAGCCAGTAGGTGAGTGACCTTCATCCAATGGTGAAGCATTTCTATTCTGATGGGAGTGGTCTCTTCCAGGATAACAATGCCTCCATACACAGGGCACGAGTGGTCTCTGACTGGTTTGATGAGCATAAAAATTATGTCAACCATGGTCACTAGGTCTCATCCCAATTTAATCACTTATGGGAGATTCTTAAGCAGCATTTGAGACAGTTGTCAGTGAGGTGCCTTTTGGTCATCCTGCGCAGGCAGACAGAGTGGGGCCATCATTGGCGGGTTTACTGTTCTGTGAGTGAGGCCAGGGCAGTTGGGTATGTACCTCTAGTAAGCCAGCGCCACACACCACAACTTCTACCTATGAGCTGGAAATTATAGATCATGGAGAAAATAATGATGGCCCACCAGATTAAATCGGAGGTTTGGTCATGGTATGATTGGCCTCGTCACTTGGTAGCAATGCTCTTGAGCATATTATGCCTCTCCAAATATCAGCTCAACCAACATAAACAAAGCTGGCTTTCCCTGGCCCTAGTGATGTTTGATATCACCATGATTCTTAACATGAGAGGACCATATCAATGGCAACCTTGAAAATATATCTTGTGGTAGTAAGTGATCCAAAAAAGGGGGGTCTGAACCTGGCTTCTGGCTCCAGCTCACACCTCGGCTGCGTGTGTTTGCATTTCTGGAGAGAGACAAGCTTGGTTTGGTATCATTTTCTTCCATGTCATCTCTTTTGTGATTGTTACATGTCAATTTCATGTCTAGGATTTAGTACTTGTTAAGGTAGTTGAACCTACTTCTGTAGATTGGACGTTGAATACTGTTGTGACAATAAACCAGTTGTTAATTTTAATTTAATTGTGAGGTGTATATTTTGATGAAAGTTGATCCACCAGATTGCTCTGCCTATCAACGAATTTGGTGATTTACATTTACATTTTACATTTTAGGCATTTAGCAGACGCTCATATCCAGAGCGACTCATTTAATTGATAATTGGTGTAGTAATTATTATATTAATTCAAATAAATATATTTTACATGCAGGATAAGTGAGGGGTTTTAACACGTAATACCACTTGTGTTCAGTATTCAGAGTGCTGAACTTTAAACAAGGGCATTTGACTTTTAAGGCTACTGGATTCAGGGAATAGACAATTTTTATTCTAACTTCACTGTTCCGACACAGTGTTTTCCACCACTATCAACAAAACACAAAATGATGGAATTTCTCCTAGAAGAATGGTGTTGCATCCCTCCAATAGAGTTCCAGACACTTGTCGAATCTATGCCAAGTCGCACTGAAGCTGTTCTGGTGGCTTGTAGTGGCTCATTGCCTTATTAAGACACTTGATATTGGTGTTTCCTTTATTTTGGCAGTAATTTTACCTGTAGTTTTAGCTTTATTGTGTTATTGTGTCATAAACCTACAGGCACATGAGAAAGTGATAAGGGTAATGCTCTCATTTCATTCGTTTCATGAAAATCATAGTACATTCCACGCATTTCCTAAACAATAGGATACTCTCTTTTTAGTTTACTTACATCAAAATGAAATATAATCCATAAAAGCTTTTAAACTTGGTATGGAGTGACCCATTGTAATAGTAATCAAAACTTTTCCACAATTATGAACTGTACCTTTTAAATTTGAACCTAGTCTGACATGTGCAGTGTTTTACTGACCCTCTTCTGTTTAGCTTTTTCTACCAACCCACGGCTATTGACTGTACAACTGTACATTTAAGTTGCTGAAATATGACTATAGTAAAACTACACATTCAGTATCAGAATATGTTCTGAAAATTCACAAGCTAAGTGGAAAACTCTTATGGACATATCCTGAAAATGTACAGAAGTTGACAGAATGTGTGAGAGGGGGTAAATCTTGGTCACATTGTTACATTTACATTTGTACATGTATTTTTTGTATCCTTTGTTGGATGAATTTTTTTCTAATTTCATTGTGGTTATTTTTGCAGAGTTTGATCTGTTCTTGCAGTTTATGTTTTTATTGCTTGTGATGTCTTACAATAGTTCCTTACATGTAGCAATAAGAAAAAATGCTTGTGATGATTGTCTGCATTTATAAAATAAATAAAAATATATGTGATTCATTTGATAAGACAATTATACTCAGCATGTATGTTGCACTTGTGGTTGGGCAGAAATTGACTGAAAAGAAAGGACTGCATGTGAGAGATGATGCACTAGTCTCTGTCCTTCATCTACATATACAGGACAACCTGCTCATCAAGACCTTTAAAAATTATACTTTTAAATAAGGTATTAAATAAGGTGACGATCAACTGCCAAACCTTTAATAATAACACCCCCCACCCCCAGCCACCAACCCCCGAGAGCCTATATGTGTCAACGAGAAGCTCCCCAAAATACATTATTGCACATTGTGTTCACACATCAGTCCCAGGGGACGTGGACGCAACCTGGAGACAAGCTTGTTTCAGTGGCCCCCGATGTCAGCTGGTAATGGAAGTGCTTGCCTCTCTAAGAGGCCCCTTATGTATATCAGTTATTCTGAAGACTGGGCCAGAGGGCCCCCCAGGCTCCACCCAGAAGTGTGGCTGCCTTTGTCATTGTAATCTGCCCCTGTTTGCTAAACGCTTCCACTGTTTACTTTTTGCTAGGGGACTTGTATTTACAGAAGTCAGCAGGGCGCTGGGTGACATCACCACCACGGCTGGGCTTTTATAAGCTGAATTTGTGGTGTCTTGAGGCCCATTCTCTCTTTTTCTCTCCTCTCTGGGCCTGTCTAATGCATGAGCTAGCTCGGGAGGATTGCATGGTCTGCAGGGAGGAATTACACCTAATTACTCAAATAATTGCTAGGCTGCTGCCTTCCTTAGTCACCAACAATAATTTCCAGGTCCCTGGCTTTTATAGATAGTCTTCTCCAGACATTAGTTCAGAAAGCCCTATAATGAAATATTTCATTCACAAAATAGTTATAATAATAAGTATAAAAGGCAAGCAGCAATAGCAGGGGAAGAAAAAAAAATTGAGACAGGGCTTTCATTACGTGTATTTTTGTTGTTGTTGCCGTAGCGATAAAGTCGAGGACATTGAAACTCGTCTGTTGGGCCATTGTTATCATCCCTGGCCATCTGCTGCTGAAGACTGATATTCCATCTCATTTGCATGATGACTGATATAAGGGATGCTCGGAAGGGCATATGCCCAAGCAAATCACTTTATGACAATGCAAGTGAAAGTTTCTGAAGCACAATGTAGGCACAAAAATAGGGACCAAAAAATACATAGAAATCCCTGTGTGAGAGAGGATGCAAACATGTACATCTGTCTTCGTGTGCGCCTGTTTGTATGTTTTGTGTGAGGGGAGAGGAGCAGGACAGTGGGGGGTGGGGTGGTGGTGGTGGGGGGGCACTGTTGATGTGCAAATGTGCATCATATTGAAGAGCTCTGAATGGGGAGGTGTGACGTAAAAGAGGGACCCGACCACAGGTGCTTATCTCCCGGCTGTCAAAGGCACAGTATGTCATATTCCGGGGGACTACCTTTCAAAGCTCCAGCTCCAGCGCAGGCGACGACACACTGCAAGGGAAATCAAACTTTCAGCGTTGCAGAAGTAGGTTTGTGTTCTTGAGTTATTTTCTTATCGTCTTTCTGGTCGTTATCAATATCGGATGCTCTGAGGTAATGCATTTTCTCTGGATGTTTTTTTCATCCTCCTCCTCCTTTTCTTTATTTCTTTAACTCCAACAGATCAAAGCTTCAGGAATTGACTAGGCCTTAAATGCATTGCTGTTTGAGATAGCTTGTCATTGTGCATAATTTTGAGTTTAAGTCTCCTAGTGACTCATTAAGTCTCCCAAAATAATAAATTTTGCTTACTTTAATTTTGTATTATTCAGATATATATTATTATTTTCCTACAGTTAATTTAAATGTTTTGTAAATATATAAAGATATACACAAGTAATTGCACCTCACTGATATATATATATATATGTAATATTTGTAATCATAAATGGGATGAGTCATTGTTTTTCAAATGTGGCCTTTGTTTCCTTTAAAAAATGCTTGGGCATTAAGTGTTACCTTTAAATTATTATTACTTTTTGATTGTGCAGTAATATTTACTGTATCCTTTGTGGAAAAATATTGGAGCTTCAATTTGGGTTTTCAGACATTTAGTGAAGAGGATTACATGGCTCAAACTGGCTTTAAAGAAGCATGACCTATTTTTGATCGTCCAGATAGCATGTGATGCTGTCCACCTAAATTAAAGTCACAGCACTTGCGAAAAGTATAAGCTAGTCTTAGAAGAACACATTAGTATTGTGTAGGAGACAAAGTTGGGGTAGATTGTGTCATGCTTTACGCTGACAGCTGAAAACACAGGATAGTGCAACCCTCATGCTTTCAAACTTTTGACTTTTTTGTTGGTTCTGCTTTGTTTTTGTTATTCATTATTCTATAGAATTCTGGGTTGTTTTGATTTGACTTTAGCATGCATTCTCTCATTACAGGCTAGGCATAGTATTTATACTTTGTAGGGACATAAATGCTTTTATATTTCATTATCTTATCCCTTTTGTCTTTTTATTTTTTTATAGATGCTGGTTTTATCCTTAGATTGTTGCTAGATTTTTATTATATGGCAGTTGTTTGCGTCCTAATTGATGGCAGGTTGATGGTGTTCTTAAACATTTGTTCAGCCAAAGTTCAGCCACAGCTATAAATGAAAAGTGATTGGTGCTGAGAAAATGCACAGTTTGTCAAATAAATAAACATAACTCTTGAATACTGCTAAGCAACATAGTTCTGGTTCCAAGAGCAAATTTGTTTAAGAGTCACATATATAAAATGGAAAATTACACACAGGAATATTGCTGTTGAAAAATCTCAGTCTGAGCAATTTAGATTTTCAAGGGAAATGCTAAATTTAGTTAAATGTTTCTCCTAATGCAAATTTCTCAACAAAACAAGTAAATTGGAATACTGAGTTGTTTGATGGTCTTACTGTTCAACAGAAGGGACAGCTGGATGACATCAAAAAGGTAAAAGGTAGTACTTAACATTAACACAAACAGCTTACAAGCACATTGTTTTTTCTGGTCTTTGAAACAAGCTGAGTTCCACATTCAAAAACATTGTTAGACAAACAATGTTATAATTGGATTTTAGTAATAACACCCAGATGTTACTTTTTTCAGGCTATTCTCTAAAAGATGTAGTTATTAGCATACTGTACAACTCAGCTGTGATATTGCCTCTTTCAACCCTTTCTTTACACAATCAAAACACATATTTTTAGCCCAATATCAATCTCTTGCTATTTGAAAACATTTTTCATTATACCTCCCTACTAATACTCTTCTTATGTAGAGAATAGTGGATTGTTGATAATTGGTTCCTACAAAAAAAAAAATAATCAGATTTTTCTCCCATTTTCTCCCAATTTAGTACCCAATTACACCCTCTAGTTTTTTTTTTGTATTTTGAGTTCGCTGCTATAGCTCTGTGACTGGTAGTGACAAAGGCAAAGTATCATCTCCTCCGAGACGGCACTTGCCAGGCTGTCGACCGTAACTCTGGTACTACAGAGCCACTCCTGTACGCAGCGAACTTCCTGTCAGCTTCCCTCCCCCTCCCTGGGGTGGACAGCCAATTGCCGCCCCCGGTGGCACACCCGGCCAGAGCCGACTCTGGCACGGGTGGTGGAATCAAACCCTGGTCGCAGTGGCCAGCGTTGAACGTTGTAACCACTAGACCACCCGGGAGGCCGGTTCCTACAAATTCGTATTATTGTGAACAACCTGTTAATATGAAACCCAGAGAAAGTTTTTAGTTGGACAAAGTCAGTGATCTTCTCAATGCTGATTTATGTCCGAGGCTTGTCACATCCAATCAAACACTTACCCAAAGGTTTGGGTTACTTACTGGCTTTTCCAAATGTAAGACTTCTAATATAAGAATTCAAGTTTTGACTTCTAATGTAAGAATTCAGGTTTATATTTAGATGTTTGTGAAATGTAATGATAATTGTGGAAAGGCTATTTCTTTTAGTAACGTTTAAGAATGTCAGTGGGAAAGCTTATAGAAACATTATCTTGAGTCAGGTAGAGAGGCCAGAACCCAATCCATACAATGAAATGTGACAACAAATGTGTGTAAGTATTTTTGAACATAGCATATATTGGAGGTCAAATGCAAGCCATGTTAGATAAAGATAGGTGTACAAGGGGGTGGAAAGTTTCTGTTAAATTTCAGGTAAATTTCCATCGTAACTTTGGCTTGGGAATTGGGGAAATTTGCAGATCAAGAAAATCATATTTTTTCATATTTTTTTACATTGTCATATTCAGATAGAGGCAGGTTTTGTCCTTTTAGAAATTGGATCACATTTAATTATGAAAACATTGATTTATGGACAATGGATGAAGAAAATGTAGTTATTTGAGAATGCAAATTTTGTCCGATAATACCAACCTTTTCCAGTCAAGGATAGTGTTTTCAATTTTTTCCATCTTCCATTTTGGTTGTATGTTCTATTATGTTCTGTATTACTAAGTTGTGGCCTACTGCAGTGAAAAAAACATTCTCTGTTGGGAAAGACCAGGGGAATACTGGGACCTACACGGACTGTTAAAAAAAGTACATGAGTACAGAGACACTGAAGCAGTAAAGTGATATGCACCAAGTAAATGTCTGAGTAAATTTGCCTTCCCAGGTATGCTCAGTAATTAGTCAAATCTAAATGCTAGCTGTAAGGGGATACATAGGCACACAGTAATGAAGCAGCGGAATTAGCCATTCTTTTGATGCTCGCAGAGTACCACAGAAGGATCAGAAAGCTGACAGAATTATCTGCTATTGCACTGATTAGCAAATAGACATCTCCATCTCTGTCTCAACCCTCCATTTTTCTACTCAGTTTTATTTTGTTCTTTAAACCTCCAGACAGAGAAATGCTAATGCATCACACAACACAGTAAAGTCACCTCTCTTTCACTTCTCCCCCAGTTTGGAAACTAGAAACTGTCCAAGGTAGCTTGTATGGCTTAGTCTCCCCAAATGCAGTGCTACAGGTACAATGGCAAAGCAACCATATTTGTAAAAGCAAACATTTTGTGAAGATGCAGGTTTGTGAGGTGACACCTGTGCATGGACTCACCAGATAAGTGGTAAAGTTACTGGTGAAGATGCAGTGGAAATGACTCCTCTCATCACGGACAGTCTGAACTTAAGACTGCAGCTGATTTAGTGAAGAATGGCAGTGTTCCTGCTTTCGCAGCCTGCCGTGGCTTAAGTCTTCAGTGGAAGGGAATAGATAATATTGAGTACGAACACCGAAGACCTCGCATTTCCAGCAGCAGCCACTGTACAAAACTGTGCAAGAACAAAAGACACATAATTTACATGATAATCACACAAAGCTTTAAAAGAGCCATTGAAATACAATGCACCTTTGCAGTTTCCTCCTGATGGGTCCAGCGGTGCCAAGGCATCAAACATTTGAGGAACCACATTTAAAGTGTGACTGCACCCAGGTGTGCATTTGCCGCTCGCCGTGTTACCTGAGCTGCGGTGCGAACTTCGCTCAGATAATCGAGGAAAATGCGTTCTATGGACTGAATTCAACAAGGTCTCAGAAATGGTTCCATCTGCCGCAGAGCAGCTGGCGAACGGATCAAAGTAATTAATTACTTAATTTCTCAAAAAGTATTCCAGCAAAAAAAAAAGCTAAATCCTAATTCTACAGCATATATAAGCACTGCTTGAAACCATGCTGCTTTTATTATTGTGAATTTCCTTTTCTGTTATGGCATAAGTTATTATTATTAATTATTTATTATACATGCAGCCAGAATAACAGATAGCATTTGGTGCTGAGATTTTAGAAAAAAATGTATTATGTCCTATATTTTTCCCCAGAACAACTTCAATAGTACTCAAGGTTTTCACTCAAACTCAAGTAACAACCATGAGTACAGTGGAGTAAATAAAAGGTAAATCTGAAACAAATTGCTTGTGGCAATTTGCAGTGGCAGTGCTATGTCACTGATAAACATGTGCTGTACAAGGGCTGTGCAGGTTAAATGATGTGGAGATCATTTGATCAGCTGGTGGCTTAGTATTGTCAAACTGCGAAACAACAACTGCACACTTCCTGGTTTTCATGTAGCATTAGTGGACACTCTAGCCTCCTGAGGCTTAAGTGTTAACGAACAAGAAAAACTGAAGATTGTGTGGAGACATTGATTTTTCAGATAGCACCATCTTATGTAACTTTCTCCTGCATCAGGCATTCTTAAATACCACACAGAGATGCCAAGTGTCCCTTTCATCTCTCCATAGTAGTTATTATGGTTTTGTAATCCAACCTTTTTACAACAAATCATTAATAAAAAGTTATGTAATATGTATAATTTATCTCTGTAATGTTCAAAACCTTTGGATGAATACATTTGTATACTACAACTTTACTCTGTGAATTAAATTTAGGCCCACAGCTTAAAAAAAAAAAAAAAAAAGGAGCAGAAATCTTTCAGCAACACTCGGTTACACTCCCCTAGCATCCAGGAGCTGTAAGTTTTGTTTCTAATTAAAATGACACAGTGTTTTTCCTTTTTTTTCTTTCTTTTTTTAGAATATATTCTAGCATTTACCTTAATTGTAATGTTACCTCATTGGCGGCGGTTTTGTTTGTTGGACTAACTATAAAGGATCGGCTTGTACCCTTGTGGGTTGGGGAAGAATTAGGATTTATGAATTTATTTCCTCTGTTGTATTGTTTAAACAGCTTTGGTTTAGTTTTGATCCCTTCCACTTGCCTTTGAGGCTGTTCCACCGTGTCAGCTGTTGACTGATAGTAAGAGAACTGCCTCACAGTATGAATGAAAGAAAACTAGCGGTTGGTAAACACTGATAAGGGATAAATAGAAAGCGGTCAGGCAGAGATAGTTCAGTGGGAGCCCAGATTGTGTGCGGTCTGTTAAAATGAGATTCTGAGCCTGTCCTTTTCTATTCTCCCTTTCCCCCTGTATTGCGTTTGTCTGGAAAATCTCCAGTGACCTCGCACAGTAGTCCCAGACTGCTGTATTCTTTTTTGTGTTTTGTTTTGTGTTCTAACCAGGGTCAAGTTGGCCAATAGACATGTCCCTGATGCTTATGGACAGCTGTCATAGCTGCAAGTACTTACAATAATTCATTTTGCATGGAATTAAAGGACTCTACCATAAACATAGCACCGGGGGGAAAAGAGGAAAGAGACCAAAAAAATTGTGTCCAACATTATCATAAAATGTTCAGCCTTTATATTTCCGTATTACTTATTATTCCACTGTTTTGAGCGTAAATGCTCTTCATATTGGTCATGCTTGTGACCTGAAAGTTTATTATTATTATAATGATTTCTATGGTCAATACTGCTATTTTTATACCAGATCTGAAAACACACTGAAATTTGAAAATAATTAGTCTTTAGTAATGTTCTGTTGGTTTATTGAATTCAGAAATTAGATGCTTGATTTTTATTGTGAATAGATGCAGTGGAAAATTATATATGTATATATGAGGTTTAGTGATGATTTCATGCTTATGTAGCATTTCCTGTCTATCTGACATTATTATATTAGTTGTTTTAATGAGATAGACATGTAGTCTCTCTAATGAAACTAAATACTATTGACATATTTATAAATTATAATCATTGTATGATCAATCTTTCATCACACTTATTATTTGTATTTGAAATAAAGAACCATATTAAAAATGTAAAAATGTGCAAACACATAACCATGCCACCTGTCTAAAACCGAATTTCAAAATAAGACATACTCAAATCTTTATTTATAGGCAATCTGTTCTCTTTTTTTTGTCATTGATTTTTTGAAAATATCCATCTTTTATGTGATTAAAAAGACCTTTAGAGGTCTAACCTTGAGGGTCACCATGTGGTGTATTTACACAGAAAATGTTTCAGCCCATTGTACCCCGGCAGCTAATGAGATTGGTCGTTAAGTGAATGACACAAAGGCTACAAAAAAAGCTTAGCAGCTCCGTAGAATATCACAGTGTCCCCGCGCACCACGCGACGGCGACACGCTGGACTAACCTACTCCACCTCTCTTTCTCTTCTACATCACTGCCTGCTTGATGTTACTATGAAAGGCAGAACAAAGGCTAAAAGGAACATGGTAAGTCAGGCTAACAGTATTTGCCCTGTATAAATCGTAAATGTGTTTGTGTCTGTGTTTGTGTGTGTGTGTGTGTGTGTGTGTGAGGGAGCTTTCCAGTGTCAGAGTTATGCTCCAACAGATAAGCTGATTAATGATAGGTTATTGTACTACCTAAAGAAGCTATCACCGCCAAAAGGAGAGCTTGTGGGTAATGTGACAGAGTATGAAAATGGCATAATCAGATAAAGTTCAGGCTACCGGTACTAAACTTCCGTTTCTCAAGTTATTTCTCTGTATGTCTGGTTTGGATGGGTTGTCCTTGTTGTTGTTGTTTTTGTAACTTAATGGATAGCACTGTCTGCCTTGTGTCATCTAAATATGACTGTCTAGGTAATTTTGTGATCCTTTCCAGATGGCACATGTTGTTATACAGGGTTTCTGTGTAATTATTACATTTTACTTTAGTTGGTCTGAGCTAGTCAATCAAATACATTTAATATTAGCTGTTCATTAAGTTTATTTATTGCCCTTTCACTCATGAAATGTGGGTAGAGAGTGGCAGCTTCACAATGCAACATCACAATAAAGATTTTCAGGCACCCTAAAAAACATGTTTAATGGCTGTTCTCAGAATGAAATCAATAAAAGCCCTCAGCTTTTGCTTTGAAGACTAGAAGCAGAAAGTCTTTGTTTCTATGTTCTATGTTTGAAGATAGCATGTGCCTGGGATATTTAACTCATTTTTTATTTTGTATTTAAGTCAAGTGGCTTACTTTCTGAAATAGTTTGTTTCCCATGTGCATGATGAAAGTTTCTAATATTTTCTAATGGCTCATTTGTAAGATAATATATCCAGGTAGGCATGTCACCAATATTCTCAACATTGATACTATGTATTTTATGAAATTAGCTAAATCGGAATTATGGAATTATTAAGTGCTAGATTTATGTCAGTATTCAGTACATAAAATTAATGACTGACAGAAGGGGGCAGACCAAACATTCCAATAAAAAAAAGCCATAATTATTGCTGGAGCAAAATCAATTATACTAATATGTCTGACCTTTCTTGACAATAAAATAACAGATTCTGACAAAGCAACCCTTGTGCACACTGCTCTGTGACTCATTATTTGAGGTCTATCCTGCATTTAGGAAGTTGAAAATGTCCTGAAGGTAAAATGTGTGGAGCTGCTGTCCACATAAACAGTGGAGGGGGCACTTTTAGGTCTTAAAGTGACATGCATTCAGTGAACTTTAACAATTCAGGAAAAAAAAGAAGTGACCTCAATTTATGTCCTCTGAAAGGCCTGGAACAAAGTGCGCTGAAGTGAACATTTTGATTTGTTCAATTCCACACACATGCATAATAAAAGTAACACAAGAAGGAGATTTAACTCTGTAACGCTTTAAAACAAGTCGCAAAATGTTAAATATGAACAACACATTCAGATCTTCATGTTAGACGACTACTTTAATACTTTTATGAGTATTAAGATATATTGCATGTTACATGACCAAGAGATGTTAGGGGTTAAACAGTGCATTATAGTCCCTTTTTTATTAAATCCTGGAGTTAAGTCAAATTTACATTTTGTTAAAGATTATTCATTTTATTGATGCATATACTCATAATCATGGACCATCTGCTCACATAGCAAGCTCGGTTCAAACTCTCCATATAGCCCTGGTAACCTTTTAAGTACAAAATAGTCAGGGCTTAACTCAGTCTTATCCCAGAAGGGGGAGTCAAAATAGGAGGGTAGTTGACTTAGATTACCTAGACAACCTCTGCTGTGTTATTTGACACTAAGATGTATATAGTATCATTGTAAGAACTCCCTAGCAGGCATATTCTTAAAGTAGAGCATTTTCCCCTCTTTGTTGTCAGTAGATGATGTATTAGTATGTCTATTTTTATTTTTATATAATTTTATGTAACATAATTTCCTAGATATATTTGTATTTATTTCCTTTAGAGAATTTGCTGAAAGACATAATAGAAAGAGCTAGATTTTTATCTGGCCCCCATATCATATATTAATTAAATATGGTGTATTACTTATATTTAAAAATGAACCAGTCTTTGCAGTTAATAAAATATCTAATTTCAAACTTCTTCTCTCTGTTATTTGCATGATCATTTTACACATAGAGGAACAGCAGATATAAGTAGCTGAGTTTAGGTTTGAATGTAATGTACAACCTTGCTGGAAACATGGAAAGTTGAAGCTATCATCATCATGTCCATTTTGTTTTCATTTTTAGTTGGTGGAAACATGGATAAATTATTTTTATCCAGCAACACTATTTTTAGTATGCAAATTCAATCCTTGCTTTCCACTGTAGTCAACTTTTTATTTTGTTATTTTTTGGGGCTATTTATAAATTCACCATTAGTCTTTTCCTTAATGCATAAAATACTTATGATCTACTCTTTCCAGACAAAGCCTCCTTGGACTGGGAATTTATATGCCAGAGGTAAATCCAAGTTAACTCGGATTTATACTGGCATGAGTTAAAGGACTAGAGTTTGTAATCCAGGTAGCCAGGGGATTTTGCCACACAGTGGATGAAATCACTTAAAACTCCCCTCAACATTCTGAGCCACAGTATCCAGTGAGCCAGGGCAGCATCCAGAACTGATGACAACACTTTTACGATTTATCGGCACTAAACTGTGTGTATCTGTGCCTATGTGTGAGAGAGAGTTTGATTCCACATTTTTGTGTATCATTTTCCTCCTTTTATCTCTTCATTCAACTATCGAATTCAATCCAGGGAGATTTGTTCAAGATTTGAGTCAGGTAGCGAACTCAGTCTGAAATGCTAGCCCTTGAATTAAACCCGTAAGAGGGGCTGCTAGGATCTCATTATCAGGGTTTGCAAGCTATTGGCCGGACGAGATAAGCCCACAGCTCTTTTGCCAGATTGGTCTTGCTCTCCTTTGACTAGGGTACTGTCTACTTGGAAGGGAGCAACTCAATTTTCCATCTGCATAAACATAAATAAATGCTTACAGCTGAAAATAAAGCAGCATTTGAGATCTAATTTGACCCATATTTCATCCAGTTGCATTTGCTCAGCCATAAACTCAGCCAAGGACAACATCATTTTATTTATTTGTTTTTTTAAAAACATTTTCAAACTTTTTCCCCCAATCTCACATCCATAAGCAAACATATAAAGTGTGGTGCTTTGTGGCGGATGAAGATACTGGGATGAAGTGGAGTTGTTTAATGACAGGAACAGCTGACTCATTAGGGGAGAGCAGTGAAAGGTAATTAACCCTGGGAAAAGTACAGCTGCCGTTCGAGCTGTTCATTTCAGCACAATCTGATTAGGAAACGGCGTTAAAACACTGATTCTTTTCAAACTGCTGTCCGTGAGCAACTTTTTTTTTTACCCCCTCAAAGCCCCAAAAGCACAGGAGCACTACCTTTTGTGGCCAAGGATTAGCTCAGGCATTAACTATGCTCCCACCAATTGCAAGACCACCTGGTAGCAATCATGCATCCTCAGTGATGAAAGGCTTATCTGAGGCAGTGACAATGGTGTGATGGAAGAGGTTGGAGCAAGGATCATTCTATAGTGATCACAGAAATTTATGGATGGAAGTTTTTCTCAGGTAATACCTGTCCTCGAATTTGTCATCTTTGCTCATATTGTTTGGGGGGGCCCATTGTAGCTTCAGCTTATTTTAAACGGGAGGTGTTTATTCTGTCTGTTTTTTAAGGTTTCTGTTATGTGTTATGAAATAAAGCGCTCTCGTGTGGCTTTATCAGACTTTGTATTAAATGTACAGCAGGTTCATCAGACCATTTATTTTCTGATGAACATACCCGACAATGTGCAGCTCATTTTGAGTGTGCATGATGGATGTGGAAGCAATGGAGATTATTAATTGTTATTGTTGTTAATATTCATTCCAATTAAAACATTAGGACAGCATGAAACAGCAGTTGATTTTGCTCTGATTGCATATGAAGGAACCCTGGAACAAATGTATGCATAACTGCAGTTTAGACGCACTTTAAACATGACTGCTGTTTGGTTGTTCAGAATAATTTCGGTGTCATAAGTGTTTGAAAAGGCTGTCTTAAGAGGACATACATTTCATCCCAGAAGAGAGCCAAGACAAAACGAAGTAGCTCCAAAATTGATTACCAAAGACCGATATACTGTTTGAAAAGAGCGCCACCATTTAAATAAGTAGAGAACCCAGTTGTCCGAAGATGGGAAGAGGTCCGCTGACTGTGGAGGAGGCGATCCTCACATCCCCAGCCTGCTGCCTCTCGATCTGGTCCCCATCCAGAGTGCGGAAATTTACTGGGAAACCTCAAGAGTTATTTTGGAATAAGAATACAGGATTAATAACCCGCTTCGGACGAGTCGGCATCTGATCCTCTCCTCCGTCCACTGCTCTGCATTTTCAATGACAACTTTCCCCTGTAGTTATGCCATCACACCAAATCACTGGAGTGACTGTGGCAAGCCAGACTTCTTATTGTATGTTAGGGATTCTGAGAGCCTTTTCTTTAATGAAGAATCCTTGTCTTGGGAAAGTGATAAAAAAAGCTCCCCACTCCCTTGTAAAAGTCCCAATTTGGCAGAAACTCCAAACACTTTACTCGCCGGCTGCTGGACTGGTATATCTGAAATCACAGTTGTCTTCAAGATTTCTGCTTAGTGTGTGTCAGGCTGCAGATCCCCATGGAGAAGGGACTTGCTAGTTAACGGTAAATTCTGAAAGGTCCTCAGTTTTTTTGTTTCATAGTTTTATTCCCCTGTTAATTTGATCTGCTAATGTAAAGTGGACCTACAATGCTTTAATCCCGTAATTGCTTTTGCATTTTCCTTCCAGCAATATATCAGGGGCTCTCAGAGTTTTCAACCTTTTACTCCTAAATATACTAAACAACTGTCAATTTTTAAAAATAATGAATTTAATATATACTGCATATATGGATATGTATTCTTTCATTTGGAATGATAGTGATTGGAATGATGAATGATGAAATGATAATGATAATGCTAATTCAACTCAACTCAACCTCAAAACTTAAAGCACATACAAACTTAAACAATAGACAAATACTGCTTGTAACCAGTTATAAATGTCCAGAGCAAAACCTTCTGTTCTTTTTTGTACATCATTTGTAATATCCGTACAACACAGAGGAACAAAAGTGGGGGGAAAATTTTGGTACGTTTGGTATGCCTGATTTTCCCTAACTCAAATGATCTTTAAAAATTGTATTAGATTTTGAAATTAAATGAATGAGTCTAATCATTTTATTCAAAGATGAGTAATCTTAAAATGATATATTTTTTGGATTGTGTATGAACTGGGCTGGTTGTTCCATTTGCCCCTGTCTGCAGCAGACGTGTCTAAGACATCTGCCTTCTTTGTGTTTCTGTGTGCTCTGCTCCATTCACATTCATGGGGAGCTGATGTTATTTAAGCACTCTTATGGGAACACAGATGAACTGCCTTACACATACACACACACACTCTCACACACACACTTCAGAGCTGAAGCAAATTAATAGAATCATGAACTGACACACTGCCAAGCTGAAACCAACAACAGATTTTGAACTTCCAGAAAAAAAGATACATTTCCAAAGTCTGTAATTGTAACCCCAAGTATATTCAAGTCTGGAGATTGGCCTCTAGTTAGTAACTATAGACCAATTAACATATTGCCAGTCAGGTGGGTAACAGTGTAGTATAATAGTTAGGGAACTGGGCTTGTAAGATGTTTCAGGTTTGATTCCCAGGTGGGGCACTGCTGTTGCACCCTTGAGCAAACTTAGCCTGAATTGCTCCATTAAATATCCAATTGTATGTAAAGAAATGTATACTGTGTAAGTTGGTCTGAATAAGAGCGTCTGCTAAATGTAAATGTAAAAATGTCAAAAGTTGCAGAAAAGGTCGCAGCAAGCAGCTCCTGTTCTGTTAGGGTCATGTAAAGGTCTGGAATAAAGATCTGTATTCCAGTAACCCTCGCAGTATGCAGTGAAAAAGCATATAGAATTTCACTATGTCGATGATTGTTGATTAATTGAATACTTTGTGCGAGACATTTTTTTCCTAGTTGGTTAGTAGGGTAATCCGTTAATGTGAGAATGTTTGTGCTCAAGCAACGAGCCAAGTTGCTACCAAAATAATGTGTGAAGATTTAATTAAAGGAGTAACACTTGCTGGAAGTGAAATATATGGTCACTTTGTCACATGAGGGCAAGGGCAGTCTAAATTCACTTTTTTAAAGAGTAATCGTGTATGTAAGTATTATTGCTCCTTTCTTTGATATATTAACTCCTGTAAAGCAACACAAATTTTACACATGATCTCACCCATCCTTTGCATGTTGAATGATCCTGCACAGTGGTAGTTATGCACGGTTGATTCCCCCCCCAAATGTCAAAGTGAGATCTGGATGTGTCTTCCAACTTGGATCTGTGCATTGACTTCTGTCATTTGTCCTGTGTCTGTTGTCTATTTTCAAAATCAACCTGCCCCCTCTACAAAATCAGATGGCGAAACGCAATTTACCTTTTTTCCAGGTTTGAGTTTTATGTTTATTTTCTGCTATGGTAATACAAAAATGAAACTACTTTTTTATCTGCTATATTTTTAATGGCTTATTATAATATCTGCCCTTGATATTAAGTGCAGGAGGGAACTAGGGTACACACACGCAGTAATATAATGATGCAATATAATTCCGATCATGTATAACAAGTATTTTAGAGCTGATTTACATCTGTAAACACTTTTGCTACACAGCTAGTAGCAAATATAGACTCAAAAGACAATGCCGCGCTGCTCCAACAATGCTCCAGTGCTGCTCTGTGTTCGCTTCTGGTGTAGATTATCCCTATCCACTTCCGTTTTAATTAGTGTGGTTTGCTGCTACTGCAAGTTGTTATGTTTTGGAGTAAATTGAATCTAAACCTGACAGTGTGCGAGTGGTTGGTACCATTTTCTTAGATTTGCGAAAAGCATTTGACACTATCAATCACAAAGTCCTTCTTTCAAAATGATAGAAATTTAACTTTTCCTCCAATGCCATGAAGTTGATGAGGTCATATTCTAATAGGGTACAGTGTGTCACAATCAACTACAATCTGTAATCACCTGGAAAATGTATAATAGGGGTACCCCAAGGACTTTTTACAGGCCCACTATTGTTTAGCCTGTGTGTAAATGTTTGCCATGGAGTTGACATCCAAATGTTTGCAGATGATACAGTTGTGTATGTTAACATTATAACGTTATAATAACGCAACAGGGATTTAATATTATTGTTTTGTATCATTTTGATGCAGAATTCAGTTCCCTGACATGCCATTTGTAATGTATTTAGTGTTTCAAGTTATTAAATACAAAGTTAAATTGTAGTGATGAGTAGAAGGACAAGGACAGAACATGGAAACAGAATAACACACTAACAGCATATTAGTGCTGGCTGCCACAGAGCTGCAGCTCAGCCTGGAACCTGGCTAGGTTGTCAAGGAAAAGAGTGACACATAAACAAACATGGAGGCACGCATAGAAACAGTTGCCTCATGGTGAACTAGCTAGCACTGCTTGCTACAATGGCTACAATGCTCTTTAAAATTGCATTAATTGCAACTTCAATAATTTCTCTGCAGCTAGCAAGTTGCTGCTTGCGGGTGTCCCTCTTAGGTTTGGGACAGACACAACAATGTAAAACCACAACAGCTGCAATGGTTACTTCTTGATAGCTAGCTAGCTAACTCGCTTGTTGCTACATTGATGCAGTTTTTTTTTTCCGCGCCTATCAATAATAACTTTTTTTAACCTCCGTTCAGCACCTCCCGCAGCTCCATTCAGCACCTGCCGCAGTTTCATGACAGACAGACACAGACGCACTTTTGTCTTTATTGTAAATATGATATACATATACTATACAGCACCCGCAGCACCCCCACTTACCGCATGCACTGTATGTACATGCTAAAACTGCAGAAAAAGCAGCATCAAAATGAACTGCAGCTATGACAAAAATGTCAGAATGTGTTGATCTTTCACATCTTAGTATAAATGTGGGCAAAACTGTGAAAATACCAAGATACCAACTAAATTTAACCTATTGAGTTTGGATACCTTTAGATTTTATTCTGATTTATGTTTCATATTGGCTCTCCCACCTCTAAATAAATTCATAAGGTTACTAGTTTACTGTTCCAACAGATCTTCAAGAGCCACCTCTATAGGGAATTGCACTATACCAAAATTCATTACAAAACTTGGTCAATCAGCATTTTCTATAAAAGCCTCTAAACATTTAATTTCACTATCAACTGATGCAGTAATTTTTGTCATTTCACCTCCAAGTCAAAAAGTGGCTTCTGATCTGTCATCATCAATCATATAATCTCAGTACCATCATATACTATCAGTAATACTAAAAATCCCAATTGCTTTTCAACTGTATTTTAATACAGCCATATATTTTAATAAACTTTATATTTATACCTGTATGTGTTTGTGGATGTATTTTGTTTTATACATTTTTTATTTATTTTCTGTAGTTTATTGTGGACAGGTGTTGGAAATTATTCTTTGGCTATAAACACTTAAATAAGTGCATCTGATGCTTGTTTTTTTAACACTGTAACAATTATTTTGCTATGTCCCTGATAAACAAATAAACAAATAAAAACAATTTTGAGAAATAAAAGCAACATGGCTGTGAAATAATTATGGAGAGTTGCGGTCAGAATGCTTTGCGCTTTGATTGAATCCTTCCCTAAGCCTCAATGTATGGGAAAGGGCCTTTATAAAAAAAAAGTTATCATTAGTTATCAAAAAATTAGCTCCTTTAAAAAAAAAAGTAAAACACATCAGATTTTGCCAAATGGGTTTTTAATATAAACGATTATTTGGACAATCTGCATGGTAAAGAATATAATGTGTGATCTTTAAGGATGGTTGTAAGAAACATGCTCAGTGTATCATTGCTGGGTCTACTATGAATAGGAAATCAGAGCACCCCCACCCCACCCCCTCGTACATCCCAAACTGTCTCTTAGCTATTATTCTAATGTCCAGCTGCTGGCTTTTTAAGAAGGAAGGGCATCTGGTGACTGAATCTGCACTGGAATCGAATTTTTTTTTTTTTTTACTTGTTTATTAAAATTGTCTCTGAGCATGGTTTGATTTATTCCCCACAAATGCATTTGAATTTCAATTAAAGGAGGCAAAATCCATTTTATATTGCTTCTTTATGGCTACTCTCCATCCAGTTCTGCTGAATTCACAAGGTTCATATTACTGCACAATTACAAAATGATAATAAGCATGTACACTTTTTTTACATTTTTTAAAAACAATTTACTTGATATATTTATAATTTGAGTCCCCCAAAGGAAGGGCGCAGGGCTCTCAACATGGAGAACTGCTTATATGTTTCATCTCCAATTATTAGCAGTTTGCACTGCACTTAGACATTCATTACAAGGAAATATTAAAGTAAATTGTACCATCTCGCCCTGTTTGCACTTTATTATGCAGAAATAGAAAACACTTAGCATGCGAAATTAATGTGGAAATTATTCCCGGGTAAACTATAAACACAGAAGTTACCCCGTGCATTCACCCTTTTTCTCCTTTCCCCAGATCAGAGTGTAATTGCCAGTAATCAGGTCTGTTTGCTGCTGATAAAACCACTCTGAATGCGCGGAACCCTCTTTGTGTGATGACTCAATTATTCCAGAAGTGCCTCATCAAACCTGGCCCATCAGCTGCTTTAATAAATAAGGAGGCAAACTTGCTGCGGGCACATTATAATTCCATTCATTCCATAATTAAATCCATTCCAATTTTAACCCTTCCTTCAATCTTCTTCCAGAAAAAGAAACAAAATTAAAAAATAAATAGACACACTGACCTTGCTCGGTGCAAACACCCAGCCTCGTAATTCACGCAAGTAATACTGCTTAAGAAAGGTTAAGAGACAAAAAACAAAAAACACAGCAGGCTTTGTAAAAAAGGATGTATATCTGTGCAGATAGAGCACAAGGTCTTTATTTATTCATTGTTTCCACGTGCAGGTTTATACAGTAATTATATTTAAAGTGTTATCTAATCGTTACAGTTGGTTGTGTGCGGTGTGCTGACGTTTTTACATTTTATTTTCTGTAAGTTCATTTTCCCCAATCATTATCCCTCACCCCCTTTCTCATAAAGAATATGGAAACCATACACTTTTAAAATGTCATACATACCCCACCCTCACCACAAATAGTAACTGCTTTTACTTTCCAGCTTATTGAGCTATCAAAACTGGTGGCTTTTAATAAACAGAAAAAATGTACACTATACATGTGTATGTGTTGAGTGCTTGTTTAACTAGAGACAGGCCATGCAAGTTTAGAGGACTAAAGACATATATATATTTTAGGCCATTGCTAGAGTGAAATATTATACAAATCAAAGCATCTTTAAAATAATAAGGTGTCTACACCAGTATTTAATTCAACAATTCAACCACAAATATATTAGTAATCCTACTACCATCCTCTTAACAAATCCCTTACCATTTACAAATCAAAGTATTAATTAAGTATCCTTTTCTAAAAGTTTTTTTAGAAATTGTATATTATTATTTGTTGCACAATTGCCATTGTGTGCTTTTAGTAACATCACAGAATCGTTGTTGATGTGAGCTACAGGGCCTTTTCTTCCTGATATCACAAAAACTGAAAGGAAGAGTCATAAAGAAGAGCTATCGTGAATCTTTTGCCCCCAAAATCTAATATTTCAATATTTTTACATTTGCTTGTTTTCATTTGAAAGGAGTCATGCTGGTATGACTCTCTCACATTGATGAAGGTTCTTGTTTGTTGTGAAGTCTTGCCTCAAAATAAAGCAAGAATGTTGGAGATGTTGCTTATTGTTGTGTTTTTTCCTTAAAGTAACTATTTTGCCAATATAATGAGTCTACTTTCACAATGACATGGCTAAAATGATCTCCTGACTGTTAGTGCTTTTTTAATTCAGGGATCATGACTTTGTTTTAAATTATGTACTATGTTATGTATTGTTTCTACTGTAATGTAAGTACTGTAACCATGCACAAAATAGATATCAAGTGTTTACTTCAACTAAATCATACATACAAACATATTTTGATTATGATTGATTCCAGTACCAAGTAGTTAGATTTAGCTTTTCCTGTTTTTATTCAAATACTCCTGGCTTAAAATAGAAATAAAAAAGTTATGCACTGCTTATTCAAGGCTGATTGACTCCAACAAGCTGAGACCAGGAACAGAAGTAACCCTGTAGTAACCCTCTTCACTTTGCCCCTTCTGCGATGGGAATGGTAGCAGATGGGGTTAGCACAGAGGGCAGTGGCCTCTGACAGCTAGTGGCCTGCTTACCACATAGTATCCCCCAAGCATCAGGAAGCTGATTTTCCCCTGAGAAATCCACCCTGCTCACAGGCAAATGGTCCTGAGAGAAATGCTATTCGTTGTGGGGGGGGGACTTAAATTATGATTCAGCAGATGACGTACTGGTTTAGTTATTAGTGTGTCTTTTTCTTATGCTAATGACTTAAATGGGTCCCTTTGGCTTTGTGTGGGGAATTTTCCCAGTGCTATAATTAAGATCCTGTTTTTTTAATGCCCTCCATGAGAACTACAATAAATAAATACTTGTGTAATAAGATCTTTGATGTGTTCGGACTCTGTGTGAATCTTGTTTTCTTCCCTGTTATCCCCCTCGGATAGTTTGTATTAATTACACACACGCGATGTGATATCTGTCACACTAATAAGTTGTTAAAGATGAAGCCGCATCTTTCGCCTCTCAAACATAATGGCATGCTAGTCTTTCTCCTTATTCATAATTCCTCTGTACTTTAAATGTAACAAAAGCACATTTTCACTTTCCCTGTCTTGCAGTTCCTCATAACCGCTTATAACATAACATCAAAAAGAGTTAGCCTTCATAACAAATGGCATTGCTCCACAGCATGCAGCTAGATGGCTTTCAACATCAAACAAACATCCACTGCAGACGTATCGCAGAAAATAATTGCAAACAAATGTTATGAACAAAAGGGAAAATTATGGTCAAAGTGTGATGCATTTGTTTGCTCCCATGGCTTAATACCACCATACCATCATTCTACAGTGCATTTTCTACTGTCAGTATAAAGTGAACAACAACTATTGTGGCTATGTTTCTAAAGGCACTCGCACACTGACCCAGCATCCTCCTCTACAAACCACCAAAGAACACAGACATCAGGATGCTGAGCCTGGCTTGTGTTTTATATGCAGCAGGTCCAGTATGGTTTGACATGTTCAGTCAGCATCGGATAGTGTTCAATCAAGTCAAGATGGTGTGCCCCGTGATCCAAAAAACATTGGCAAAGCAGCATGAGGTTTCTTCCTTGCTGACTCCATGGCAATGAAGTGGCATGTGTCGTCGGCCATTGCTGCCGCCAAATGTATAAAATGTCCAGCAGTGCCTATCCGAGCCAGAGGTATCCTAGTACCCTAGGATAGTTCAGTTAAAACTAGGATAACTATAGATAGTTATCCTAGTTTTAGTAAGTTAAAACACTGGGCAGTGCAGGATGGGTCTTTCAATAATATTTAGATGATATTTAGACTCCTAATAGATAGGAAAAAAACACTTCACTGCCCCCTGCTGTAAGGGTGTGCTTGTATCAGGGTATTGCTGTGGTGTTTTGTGTGCTGAAAGAAAATGTTCTATTTGTAAAATGAGATTCCTGAAATTCCCACCAACGTTGGCTTGATAGGGGACATTAGTCGCGTGTGTTGTGTGTCGCGTGTCGCGATGCTGTACGATCACTGCAAGCCTCAGATACTGTTGGGTCACCTTTAGTCCAGTAATAACATCATCGGCCTTGTGCCATTAGAGTAGGGAGTGTGTTTGCCAGGAGCTGCACATCAAAGCTTGATTGTGCAAGAGCTGGGGCTTGGGGGGAGGGGATGTATCTCTGTATAGTGTCGCATCAAAAACCTCTACAGGCAGTCCCCGAGTTACGAATGTCCGATTTATGGATAACTCGTACTTACGAACTGCCATAAGGCCTATTATGTAAAAAATTGAGTTAAATACAATGGTTCGTAATAACGAACGCATGCACTACTTTATGATGCTCATGAAAACATTGTGCGGTTTTAGCGGTTTGTCGGCTCAAGGAACAGAGATCACCGTCCGTTATTTTAAGTCATATCACAGTCCCGTTTTTCTCTTTCTCTTACCCTTACAACGATGCTTCCAAAGCGTAAATCCAATGCAAGTGCTAGTGATGCATCAAAGAAAAGTAGAACAATCACAATGGAAAGTAAAGTTTAAATAATAAAGAGATCGGAGAGAAGTGAAACGCCATCAGCCATTGGAAAAGCATTAGGCTACAGCCGGTCAACGATCGGTTTTTAAAAAACAATTTAAAAAGACAAAGGGAAAATAATGGAGCATATGAAAGGCCATGCCCCGATGAATGCCACGATTATTACCAAGCAACGCAGTGGTTTACTTATTGAGATGGAAAGGCTATTGATCATTTGGATAGAAGACCAAAATTAGCGTAATATGCCTATTAGCCTTTCTTTATTCAAGAAAGCCTTTCTTTAATGTTTTTTTACAGTACTGTATGTACATAGTTACTTTTATTATTACTGTATTATTATGTACTGAATGTTATGTTTAAGATGTTTTATTGTATTTGGAAGTGTTTTATATGCACAGAAAGGTAAAATAAATACTATACTAAGACAAACATTTGACTAAGTGACAATTAATAAGAACTGTATGTACCTGTTCCGACTTACATACAAATTCAAATTAAAGACAGACTTAAGAACGGATCTTGTTCGTAACCCGGGGACTGCCTGTATTTTATGCAGCTGTCAGGGGATGACCACGTTTCCAGAAAACATGTGCATATCCCAGTGGCGTAGACAGAATTTTATTTTTGGTGGGGCCTGGTTAAAAGTGGGAGGGCCTTGTTGTAACTATCTCCTTGAAACTATAATGAGTCCTGAATGACATCTGTCACTCAATTTGTGTGACAGCTCGGTACCAAGGCTAGAGCCATAAGCGTGACTCACAGTACAGACAAGACTCTTATAAAAGAGGTCAGAAAACTACATTTTGCAACATGAATGTGTCGATTATGTGATTCTAAGCACATGATACATCACAACACAGAATCATTTGCACAATATGCCCCACACAGCCTTGTTAATTTTAGAACATACAGCAAGTGGCCTATATACAAACATTAAGTCCCATTCAAGTAGCTCGCGTTCGTAATTTCTGGGCTCATTAATATTGCGTTTTTGGTATCTGTTGGAGGTGATTTTTTATGTCCAGGTCATACTTGGGAATTAACTAAACAGTACCAAAAAATCATTTATTTAATGCCTCTTCCCTTTCGCTATGGCCATGCAGAGATGCCTTGTTTTGCACAAAACACCACAATGTCATTAACTACTTTGACGTGGTGGCCTTTTTTTCCATTGCATTGCGGATTAAGTACAGTCTCCTGAGCTTTACAGCTAATGAATGCCTTTTCCATGTGGTAGTCAGCGAAATGTCTACGTATTTGACAAAATGCAGCATTGCTTGCAATGCTATATTTGAGCCACTTAAACTTGTCATACCATTTGGGAGAAAAACAATGTGACTTTCCTCACTTTCCTCAAGTCAGTGGCAGGGAATGCTGACAATTTTGGCTGTGATGGTGGTTCATCAATATCAGACAAATAATTTTGTGGTAGTGTGATATACTATGTGCATGCCATTAATATGTGTGTGGGTAATTCGTTTGGAATGTGCTAGAGTGCAGGAATCATATGTGTATAGATCAGTGGAAACAGAAAGAACAAGAACCAAATCATCTGAGGTAGATGGTGTCCCAAACATATCCCAAAATGTTTGTGAACTCCAGCTCACCACTTCAGTTGCACAATGTTCTGTTAGAGAACTCACCGCTAGCCTTAGAAGGGGGAGAGAAAGCTGTCAGGAAGGTATCCTCCTCCTCCATCCGTGGCTTTAAAAAAAAAAATGCATGAATGCTTTGTTTTTTCTCCATAGCTGCTTTTATCAAGCTAGCTAGCTACAGACCTAGCTGCTTAGACTACAGTCGCGCACGCAGAGAAGCTACGAAGTGTGAGCAGGAGCAGCTTCAGTGAGTGGGAGGGTGATTTACAGATGTGATTATTTGATTTAACCAATGAGATGATACAAGGGGGGATACATTACATTTTACTACATTTTCATTGTAAATCTGGAGGGCCTGGATTACCTCCTGTGGCTACACCCCTGGCACATCCATACAAAACAGACTGAGTTCTATTTATTCATATTTAATACATTATATTTATTAAGAATTTGTTTTCATTTGTTTTTCTCTCTCCAGAGAATGAAATTCACACTCGCCTTCTGAAGCAAATAAAGAGTTGTGCGCACATCGACCAGTGTGGACTGTGTGAAGCATCTTGTAAATTACCTTATATACAACAAGAAAAGGTAACTTTTTTCTTTAGTTTGTAGTCTTTGTTGGTTATAGTTGCTGTATTGGTATTAGGCATGTGTACAAATCTAATACCAAATTTGTCATACAGCACTGAAGCAATAATTCATTTTCACACTCAGACAATTCAATCAATATTTTACTTAACTTTGATTTGCTCATAAGTGCAAGAGATAGTTTTCTCCACAATTTGATGAATTCTACAATCACCAACATTAAGTCCTCAAACTGTGTTTGTGAATAAATACACTCTTTCATTATTATGTTATTACAAATGTTGATTGAATTCAGGGTCTCGGTCGCTACAGCTTCTGTGCCAGTATCCTTAAATTGAAATAATATATAATGTTGGTCAAAAAGGCCAAAAATCAGTTGCCCTATGAAGTGCAATTTGCAGTACATATATACATATATATACATATACAGTAGGTATACATTTCACTTGCCACTGATCAACACAAAATACTACTATTTTTTTATAATGTCCAATAAAAAAAATTTAAAAAAATAATTACAAATAAAAAAAACAGACAATAATTTATTCCAGATGTATTCACCCCCATTGACGTAATACTTGGTAGAAGCATCTTTAGCTGCAATTACAGCTGTGAGTCTATTTGGGTAAGTCTCTACCAGCTTTGCACATCAGGACACTGCAATTTGAAATTGCCCATTTTTCTGTACAAAATTTGTGGAGCTCCATCAGGTTGGATGGGGACCATTGATGAACAACAATTTTCAAATCTTTGCAGAGATTCTAAATGGGACTGAGGTCAGGCTTCTCAATTCTCTGCTATTAGGCAGTCATGTGAATAACTGTGAAAAGTAACTGAGGAGTGTCCCTCTAGTGACACAGATTTAGTCTAAAACAAGTTATCAATTTATTTATTGTATATGAACATCACCATTGTTTTGCCCTGATGCATATGCAGGAAGTATTAACTACATAGCTATGGTAGCTAAACTTTTTCAGAGCTAAAATATGCTTTTGCAACAAACAAAAAAATTACATTTCAAACATAGAGCTGTAAAGGCACACTCAACAACAATAACAGTCAATAAAATACAGACACACAATTGGTTTCAGTTATCTGGTTCACATAGTTAAATATAAATAGCTAACCATATCGATTTACCAACTGCATTTTGATACAATTTCATAAAAATGTTTGAAAATACTTGTTTATGTAATTGAAATAGTAATATGTGAGGTCACACACTTTTTGTGAAGCCTCTCACAAGTGCACCATTCACGCTTTCAATACTACTGACATAAATTATATATATTTTTTTTTAAGTTAGTGCTTTTGAGAGGATTAGTATGGCAAAGCTGTGATGCTAAAATTGGAAGGAGTAACTCAAACTCTCAGTACTCTCAAAAGGGTTAACTAATTGTTAAATTCGTGAAGACTTATGTAACAAAACAGCTTATGTGTCATACAACTGTTCAGTGTGAAAATGTATGTGTAATATATGTAAATGGTATGTTTGTGCATTTGTAAAAGTGCATTGAATCAAGCAAATTTCAGATATAGATATAATTTACAGGACCTTGCATAGGGGATACATTATATATATATATATATGTTTGTGTGTGTGTGTATGTGTGTGTGTCCATGCGTGTGTGTGTACACATTTGTTTCTTGTCGTTGCTGCAAGATTATGTACGATACACACATTTCTGTGTAGATAAATTTGATGGACCTGAATTATTATTCAGAAAAAAAATAAAACGCAAGCCCAACACTTTTAATAGTTTTTTTTCCTTTGAAGGGCTATTGTTAAATATGCTGGTTGTTGTTGTGTGATGTGGAAGAGTGTAATGAACTAATCGGGTGCATTAGTTTTACAGAATGTAATCTATAGTGTTTGGGAGTTGTTTGTCTCAATAGGCTCCAGTAATCAAAAGTAATGAAGCTATTACGAGCAGGACCTCCGAGAGCCCGGCATGGCAGTAAGAGTGCGGCACATAAAAGGTTTATTAAAGGAAATTAAGGTCCATCACTGCCACACCTGCTCCCCTCCATTATAAATGTATGACAGGTCAGTGCCTTCAATCACAACAGCAAACGAGAGAGAGGAGTCATGTTTCCCATTACCAGGGAAGTAACAGCGTATTCTGTGACTCACACATTTCCAAGCCCTGTGACCGCTATGCGCAGCCATCAGGCCAGAATAATTACATTTAATAGGTTTTATTTGGGACCCACAAGCAATGCAGGGGGAGAATGGATTGGTTTTAACAACTATTTTTGGTCTAAACATATACCTGTGTACCTTCAGCGCTTTAATGGCATCATTTTGCATTATTACATTTACACCCCCCCAAAAAAAAAAATTAAGTTTACCCTCTGCTGGTGATTGGGTTCATAGTTTGCACCCGGAGAAGGGGGGGCCCATAACATATCCACATGTGAAAGATATGCACAATCCCAGTATGTTTGCAAACCTAGCGGTGGGAGTGTGCACTATAAGGGCAGTAGGAAATGGCTGTCATCCTGTAGACTTAATAGCTCTGTGTCATTGCATCTCCTCTCGTTTCCCCAAAAAAGACACATATTAATCCTGTATGCATATTAGCATAATATGTTTTAAGTTTTAATGAGCTCCTGATTCCTATCATTACATTATTATTTTATAAATGCAATTGAGTCTTTATGTACTTGAACTCAGCAGCAATTTGTCCTTTTTTCAAAACTATAATGTGAAATAAATATGATGCCTCTGCAGCTAATTATATTTGGGCACCAAATGATAACTTTATATCACAAATGATAACTTGTTCATATATTTAAAACTAGATTGCAGAAATTAAAATATCCCACTCTAAGAGTCACACTCTCAGACAAAATGGAAAGCAACAAGAAAAAAACACTTTGAGGACAAACATTAAAGATACAAATAACACACATAGAATTGTCCAGCAGGGGTACAGTGTGGAACATTAGTAATATTAGATGATGATACATACAACAGATACAGAGTGATGCATATTTTTTAATATTATGCGGCTATTGTACATTTCAGGACTAAATAACACATTATCATATATGTTCTTTTGGCAGATGGATTCAGAAGGCGAAGAGAATAGAGTCCAAACATGTAAGAGCAGCAAGGGTGAGTAGCTGCAGTAAGGTCCATGTGCGCAGGCAGCCATACTGAAACACAGTGCACACAAACCCTCATGCACACCATTCAGTACTCAGAGCATGGAGTACCAATTCAACTGTATAACTGATGTGTTCTTTTTTTTATGTATTATCTTACAAAATTTGAAGGGTGCAGGCAATACATTTAGCTCAGGGCAATGACTTAAACTGCAGTATTAACTCAAATTAGGCAAGAAGTGCATTTATATTGTGGGTTTGATTGAAATGGCCAGCCAGTGGACGTCATTAAGTAAGTGTTCAGAGCCTCTTAGCTCCCCTCATATTTACCAGTGCAGCCATTACTCCATCCCTGAAATTCATGGAAGCCTTAGTGGTTTCACTCCATGAAAACAGGATGAAAGCAGACTTGTGAATGGGATTTTTGCATCTTGGTGTGCTTCCCCGATTAAATAAATTTGAATAGCATTTTGAAAGCATGCTGTCAAAGCAGTGCATTACACTGAGCGGGGAACAGATCAAGCCAGTTAAGATAGTGTTTAAGAAGAACAAAGGCAGACCCAAGAGGCGGGCTGAAGTGGCAACAACTGTTTCAGCCCGACACCTCAACTGTTCCGCTTATTATTCTGTGGCGTCTTGCGGAGACTGAACAGGAGCAGAAACAGAAGGCCATGTTTCCATTGTAGTCTGGGATAAAACAACAGGTTTCCTTAATGTGTTTTTGCACTGATCTGGGAAAAAAACACTGTTACACTGTTATAAGATAATATACTGAAAATGATATACTTTACAACTGTGTAAATAATATTGTGTGTGTGTGTGTGTGTGTGTGTTTTATGGTTAAATAACAGTTTGTAAGTGGGTAATATTGTCTGCAAGAGACACAGACAGGTGCAAGCTGAGTTTGTAGCACAGTGGAAATGTATACACACGTTCAGAGCTCACCTCCTTATCTTTCTCTGTTGACAGTTCCTGTTGACTGTATAGCAGAGTCTCTCAGGTAAGGACAAGGTCATGACCTTCTTCAGTACCATAACACCTGAAAGGTTTCAGACAACTGAAAGTTGCACCAGAGTGATGGTTGCTTACCTCATTTAGACAAATAAATTCAGCAACAAAAGCAGCAGAGAAACATAGTGATGCAGAAGTGGCCCTTTTAATGCCCTGATGTCACGCCTAGATAAATGAGTGATACTCTGAAATTGCCTCTATAAGAGCATTAGCTGTTAATTCTCCCTCAAAAAGATAAACTTTTTGGCATTTTGATATTTCTATGCAGCTCATATAAAATGAAAAATAAATAAATAAATAATAATAATCCAAACTGACACTTGCAACACACACCAAATGTATCCAAATGTACTAATGTCTAACATCTATTGATAACATATGTATATGGGGGGCATTTTTCCTGGCATGGTTTAGGTCAACTCAACCCCTTACAGGGCAAGGTAAACGACAGTAAATACAAAGCTATTCTGAGTGATCACCTTAATTCTATGGTAAAGCATTTCTATCCTGATGGGAGTGGCCTCCTCCAGGATGATTGAATTGAATTAATTTTAATTGAATATTTGATTGTATCGATTTTCAAGGAACCCAAAGCGCTTTACAATGATAGGGGCAACTCACCTCCATCAATGTGCAGCACCCACCTGGGTGAACGCGTTGCGGCAGCCATTTTTGGGCCAGTACAAACTAACTACACATCAGATACACAGTGGAGAGGTGAGGATGGAGGGAATGAATGAATTCTATGTATATATATACAGTATACACCGATCAGCCAAAACATTAAAACCACCTGCCTAATAATGTGTAGGTCCCCCTCGTGCCACCAAAACAGCTATGACCCGTCGAGGCATGGACTCCACAAGACCTCTGAATCTGGCACCAAGACGTTAGCAGCAGATTCTTTAAGTCCTGTAAGTTGCGAGGTGATGACTCCATGGATCGGACTTGTTGGTCCAGCACATCCCACAGATACTCGATCGGATTGGGATCTGGGTAATTTGGAGGCCAAGTCAACACCTTGAACTCTTTTTCATGCTCCTCAAACCATTCCTGAACAATTTTTGCAGTGTGGCAGGGTGCATTATCCTGCTGAAAGAGGCCACTGCCATCAGGGAATACCGTTGCCATGAAAGGGTGTACTTGGTCTGCAACAATGTTTAGGTAGGTGGTACGTGTCAAAGTAACATCCACATGAATGCCAGGACCCAAGGTTTCCCAGCAGAACATTGCCCAGAGCATCACACTGTCTCTGCCGGCTTGCCTTCTTCCCATAGTGCATTCTGGTGCCATCTCTTCCCCAGGTAAACGATGCACACACACCCGGCCATCCACATGATGTAAAAGAAAACATGATTCATCAGACCAGCCCACCTTCTTCCATTACTCCATGGTCCAGTTCTGACGCTCACGTGCCCATTGTAGGCGCTTTTGGTGGCGGACAGGGGTCAGCATGGGCACTCTGACCGGTCTGCGGCTACACAGCCCCATACGCAGCAAGCTGCGATGCACTGTGTGTTCTGACACCTTTCTATCATAGCCAGCATTAACTTTTTCAGCAATTTGTGCTACAGTAGCTCTTCTGTGGGATCAGACCAGACGGGCTAGCCTTCGCTCCCCATGCGCATCAATGAGCCTTGGGCGCCCAAGACCCTGTCGCCGGTTCACCGGTTGTCCTTCCTTGGACCACTTTTGGTAGGTACTAACCACTGCATACCAGGAACACCCCAAAAGACCTGCCGTTTTGGAGATGCTCTGACCCAGTCGTCTAGCCATCACAATTTGACCCTTGTCAAAGTTGCTCAGATCCTGAGGCTTGCCCATTTTTCCTGCTTCCAACACATTAACTTCAAGAACTGACTGTTCACTTGCTGTCTAATATATCCCACCCCTTGACAGGTGCCATTGTAATGAGATGATCAATGTTATTCACTTCACCTGTCAGTGGTTTTAATGTTGTGGCTGATCGGTGTATATAGTATATATATATTGTCTTGGTTGGGAATTTGGCCAGGACACTGGGTTAACAACCTACTCATTTTCGAAAAGCGCCATGGGATCTTTTATGACCACAGAGAGTCAGGACCTCAGTTTTTACCGTCCCATCCGAACGACGGAGATGTAGTCCCGTGGGATCGAACCCACAACCTTGGCATTGCCAGATGCCATGCTCTACCAACTGCTATGGGACTACGATAATGCCTACGATAATAACCATGATAATGCCCCCCAGCACGAGTGGTCACTGAATGGTTTGATGAGCTTGAAAATGTTGTAAACCTTATGCTATGGCTGTCTCAGTCACCAGATCTCAAATGAACGTGTATGGGAGAGATTCTGGAGCAGCGCCTGAGAGAGCGTTTTCCACCACCATCAACAAAACACCAAATTATGTAATTTGTTGTGGAAGAATGGTGCTGCATCCCTTCAATAGCATTCTAGACACTTGTAGAATCTATGCGCTATGCGCAATATAAGAAGCATTGAAGCTGTTCTGATGGCTCGTGCTGGCTCAATGCCCTATTAAGACACTTTATTTAGGTGTTTCCTTTATTTTGGCAGTTACCTGTAGCTTAGTTTTGCATATCCTAAACTTTATCCATACTATACAATGATTGAAAACTGCATATGTTCTTGTTGGATTCATTTTGAGTGTAAAAGATAATAGTGTGAATAGCTGTACAATATTACTGATTAAATCACACAATTATGAATATTGTCAATATTAGGGCTGCAACAAACGATTATTTTGATGATCGATTAATCTGACGATTATTACAACAATTAATCGATCAATCTGCTTTATACGCAAATTATGGTTTTCAATTGAGAAGGGCTACAACAAATGATTATTTTCATAGTTCAATAGGCCTGCACTGTCAATCAACAAAATAATGAGAAAGAAACTTCGAAAAAGTATCAACTTTATTGAAAGGATTTTCTACCCTCTTTTTTGTTTAGAACAGAAATGCATTGGAAAATAAATACCTACAGAGAAACGTTTTCATTTACTGGACTGACATTTCCACCTTTTTCCATTTCTTAATGATTTTTTTATTTTATTTTAAATAAATAAAATTCAAAATAAATAAGTGTAATTTGTATTCAGGTCAACACTCAACTAAGTCAGCAAGTAATGTTGTGTCTTTTATAACTGTTTTTCTAAATGTCATTTTTTAAATTCTAACAATACAAGCGTTGGCAGCATAGATATTTAGGAAAGGTCACAGAAGAAGAAGAACGTGGCATTTACAAGGCTGTAATAATTTAACTTTTAAAGTCACAATGCCCATTGCCGTTAACCGTGGCGGTTAGACCTACTGTAGCTAACACGGCAACGTTAGTGCACAACGATAGTCTTTTTCTTTAGCAATAAGGATGTTTTCTTAACATGTCATAATAAAAAGCACCTAAAGTTAGCTCATGCTAGGCTGTTTGCGCGAATGCTAACCTAACGTTGTGCAAACGTTCACTCCATGCTAGCTAATGCTTATAATGGTTTCCACTGAGGGCCAAATACAGAAAAATATACGAAAGTCTGGGCCACTATTAGGCTAGACCACTAGTGACTAACGCTAAGTTAGACTACACTTACCATGCTGCACTGTCACCCGCACCGGAGTGTTTTCTTTTAAGATGCTTGAGCAGACATGTTGTGCTAGACCACTAGTGAAACGTCAACTCCCATGCTGCACTGTGCACAAAGTGTACATGATCGCATTTTTAGCTGGATTTTTCTTGAAGTGTTCCCACACTTTGCTGCACTTGGATCGTCTAGTCTAGAAGATTCTGCCATTTTCGATCTTCTTTCAGATTTGCGGTAGACAAGGCAAGAAATAGCTGCGTGCTGTCCTCTTCCGGTTCAAAGAGTAATTACTGAACAAAATAGCATATTAAAAATGCAAACGACAAATCGACAATATTTATCGATAATTGTTTTATTGTCGACGTTATCGATAATGCCGAATAATCGTTTCAGCCCTGGTCAGTATCATAAAAAACTGCTTTATTATAACATCACAATAGACTTACATGTTTTATCATCAAACATTGACAATACCCAACTGTGAGCTATCAGGCATCGAACTCAAAAACGGAAAATAGTTTTGTTTTTTTTACAACACCGAGGTACCTCAAATGGTATTATTATATATTATATATTATATTATATAAGCCAGGGTACATAAATGCTGGCCCAGCACATTTCATTTTAAATGCCATGCAGGGTGATTCTGTAAGAGCATAAAACACTGGAAGAATATATATACTGTATATATATGTGTGAGTGTGTGTGGGTGTGTGCGCGCGTGTGTGTGCATTCCTTTGTAAGTCAACTGATATTTTTAGAGAACAGCACAAGGTGCCCTTTAAAGAAATCACACTGATGCATTCAGTAAATGAATCATGCAAAGGGAAACTGCTACTGTCTTATGTCACTGCCCAAACCAGTGACACATTTCCTATCAATGATATGATCATGTGTCACTGCTCACGTCATCTATGTAATTAGACGCCCTGATAGAGTGCGGCATATGTAGTTAAACAAGGAGGACCCTGAAGTTGAAGCACTGAAAAGAAAAAGGTTGATTAGATTGATCAGTACTAACCTGCTCCGCTGTTTTTTGAGATGACAAATAAATAGTTCTTAGGGCACAGATGCTAACACTACCTTTTTTCCTTTACAGAGCAATTGGTTCTAAATTGATACATGTACAGTCTGTCGTGAGGATATTTTCATTATATCAGAATTTGTGCTCATTTAGAATTTGTGCTCATCTCCCTGAAGTGCACTTTCAAAGAAGCACTCAATTTAATATTGTGTGGGGGTGGGCAGCTTCATCCAGACATGCATACTGTATGTACAGTGGGTATAAAAAGTATTCACCCCCTTTGGCATTTTTCACATTTTCCTTTCTTCATGGAATCAAAATGGGATTTAATTGGGATTTATTGCCACTGATCAACACAAAATACTCTATAATGTCAAATAATATATACCCTCTATTTTATTTTGATTTATTCTGCTCACACGAGTCCGCTGCTTGTCTCTACGAGGCAAGCTAGTTCTCAGAGGGACTAAACCCATGTTCTGAGACTCCTTTACGTGCTTCACAGTGGACTCGAGCCGGCTCACCCTCCCCCTCCTCCTGGGGCGGACAGCCAAATGCCACCCCCGATTGGGGCTGACAACCAGGGCCAGTCTAGTAAAGGCGCGGGTTTCGAACCGCGTCCCTGACAATCAGCGCACACCGTATCCGACCTGCCAAAATACGGTGTGTTAGACCGCTATGCTATCCACCGCCCTAAAAAAAGCAACTCTAAAGCTTTTTCTTAATTAATTACAAATAAAAAACAGACAATAATTGATTCCATAAGTATTGTCCCCCCCTTGACTTAATACTTGGTAGAAGCACCTTTAGGTGTAATTATAGTTCTGAGTAAGTCTCTAGCAGCTTGGCACATCTGGACATTGCCATTTTCATCCATTCCTATTTACAGAATTGCTCAAGCTCCTTTAGGTTGGATGGGGACCATTGACGAATAGCAGTTTTCAAATCTTTCTGCAGATTCTCAATGGGAATGAGGTCTGTGCTTTGACTGGACCACTCCAGGACAGTGATTTTTTTGTTTTTAAAACCGGTCCAATGTGGCTTTTGCTATATGCTTTGGGTCACGGTCCTGCTAGAACATACATGTTCTCTCCCAGGTTCTTGCAGACTGCAGCAGGTTTTCCTCCAAGATTGTTCTATATCTTGCTCCATCCATTTTGCCCTCTATTTTGACAGGTTTTCCAGTCACTGAAGCAGACAAGCATCCCCATAGAATTAGGCTCCCGTCACCATATTTCACAATAGGGATAGTGTTCTTGGGATGATGCACAGTGTTGGGCTTGTGGTAAATATAGCACCTAACATTGTGGCCAAAAAGTTCAGTTTTGGTTTCATCAGACCATAGAATCTTCCTCAACTTGGTTTCAGAGTCTCCCACATGCCATCTGGCACACTCTAGGTGAGATTTCATGTGAGTTTTGTTTTTGCAACCCTTCCATAAAGCACAGATTTGTGAAGCACCCAGGCTATTATTGTCCCATGGACAGTTTCTCACATCTCTGTCAATGAAGACTGTAACTCTTGTTGGCCTCCCTAACAAGTGCCCTTCTTGCACGGATGCTCAGTTTTGGAGGACGGCCTGTTCTAGGCATTTGTGGCAGAAATTCACATTTGTGCCATATTCTCTTCATTTCTTTATGATGGACTTAAAGGTGTTCCGGAGGATATTCAAAGTCTGAAATATTCGTATACCTTTCCCCGATTGGCGCTTTTGAAGAACCTTTCCTCAGATTTGGTTTGAATGTTCTTGGGTCTTCATGACGAAGCTCTTGTTTGGAAATGCATTAACCAACTGTGGGACCTGTCACAGACAGGAGTTTTTACATTTGAAATCATTTGAAGCATCTTAGTTGTACACAGGTGGACTCCAATCAAATCATCATGTGATCTCTGAAGACAATTTATTACACCAGAGTTTATTTATGTGTCTTAGCAAAAGGGGTGAATTTTCACCTTGACATTATTTCATATTTTGTTTTGATCAATAGCAAGAAATCCCAATTAAATCTGTTTTGATTCCATGAAGTAAGAAAATAAAATGTGAAAAATGCCAAAGGGGTGAATACTTTTATATATATCCACTGTATGTATACTTGAACCAAAATGCAAACTGCTATTGTCACTGCCTAGTGACCTCCATGGTGCAACAGATCTTTGGCCTTTTTGGCTTCTACCATAATGGCAAATGACTTAAATCATAAAAAACAGAAGCAATAACCTCTCCGTGGGCATTCAAACCCAGCTGAGTGTGCAGCCACAGCAACCCTCTGACCTTCTTGCTCTTTGTTTATGTTTTCTTCTTCTTCGGGCCCAAAGTGCATATGGGTCGGCAGCGGCGGCGGCAGCACTGGCGGTGACCGTGGTGGGGAGGAAGAGGAATGCCCTCGATGGGCCGAGTGGGACCCCGATCAACAAGAGGAAGTCTCTGCTGATGAAGCCCAGGCACTACAGTCCCAGCATGGAGGAGAGCGAGGACCTGGCACCGGCGCAGGACAAAGAGGAGCCCAGGAGCACAGACACTCCAGCAGGTAGACAGATGTCCCGTTGTTTTTGTCTGTTTTGATGAACAGTTGACGCTGAATTTTAAAATACCATCTGTTGCGTTCATTCCCTCTCCCCTCCCCCACCCCTCTCTCTTCCGTTAATTCTACTGTGATTGTTTACTGAAAGTGAAATACTACACTGCCGGGGCCTCTTTGGTTGTGGCTCACGTCCTCATGTTGGAGTTTTGACAGTTTATCTGCCACAACACTAATTACAATGGGGCCTTCTTTTGTGCTTTTATTTTGTTTGGCTGAATAGGTTTTGGTTTGATTTTATCCTCTGCGAAATGACAAGTTTGGTGATATACTTTTGTTGCCTTGAAAACACTGCACTCCCGATATTTATGCAGTGCACTCAAAAAATATCAAATTTGGCTACACAAGTGCATTGTGTTGTTGAAAGCGTAAGTTGAACATGCGGCTTAAAGTACTGGCCTGGCTTTTCCCCTAACAATAGAGCACTTTCACTCAGTGCTGCGAATGCTACTCCCTGCGGGATGACAGAAACATAAATATTGTATCTTAACCATGGTCTTTTGTCAAAGGAAGGTGTTTCTGAGCCCTTCCACCAACAACATTTTGGCAACAGTAGCGAAAAATGCCTTGATGAAGGCCAATTAATATTTTATTTAAAAGCACTGTCCTTTCTAGAGACAAAACAGTGCGATCTTCTAATGAACTGAATTATGAACATTTTGGCAACAATACACGTGTTTTACATGTGCATTTTCCCCCCCTATAATCTGCACTTATTTGGTATATTTTTAACTATGTAACTAAGCAACAGACGTAATTGTTGCTTTCGAAAGCTTTTGTTAGGCCCTCTAACACAGTCCAAATATGCATAATTAGGCATAATGTCTACAGCTCATTATTGTACACATGTGGGTAGTTAAATGGACCAAGAGAATAGCGCAATGAATTGAGCAGATTCATTGGAAATGGAATTTATTTGTTTCCTGAGTTCATATTACATTACAATTAACATAACCCTTTTTGCACTCCATCATCTGCGTTATTCTGAAAAGTTCATTTGTAGCACACATCCCTTCCCCGAGCCCCTGCTAATACGAGAAAAGACTCCCTTTCGGGACCAGGCATTAACAAAGCCACAAAAGATCTTGTCGACACCGCAGCACGCTTTAAAAGGGATGTCTGTGTATGGAAATGAAGTGACAGCCACAGTGGAAGAAAAAGCCATAAGAATTAGTGCCTGTGGGATGCTGTGAATATCTGCATTTCATAACAGCACAGGGGGCTGGGGGGGGGGGGGTGCTCCCATTTGGTCATGCTGTACTGCAGTCGACTCGAGCCAAGCTTCTGCTCTGCTGCAGAGCTCCGGTAATGGCTATTCTGGAGTACAAACTGATCACCTGTTCCAATACAGAAACCACAGTACGATCCAAGTTTTTTTTTCTCTTTCTCTCTCTCTCTCCCTGTTTCTCTCTCTGTCTCTTTCTCTCTCTCTCTCTCTCTGTTTCTCTCTCTCTTTCTCTATTTTTTGTGCAAGGGCTGTGCATCCATCTGGATGAAAAACAAGCATTCATTGCCTGTTCTGCTAATTGTAACTAAGCATAACTGACTAACTTTTAATCTATTTGTTGGATGGACGTGCAGAATTTTTTACGGCATCTATTTAGATTTAAATGTCTCCAGCCTCAGAGAGATTATCAGTCCAGTGCACACCTCACAAATCCAGTTTGGTCTGGATGGTGCAGGGCCTTCATCCTAATTAGAGACAGTCATTTTATTTTTATATTTTCTACAGAAGACACACTCCAAAATGAATTGTAGCTCAAAAAAACTAAAAAAACATTACATGAAATACAAACAGTTTCTCGGTCCCACTTAAAGGGACAAGATTGTTTATTTCATTTTGAGAAAATAATGCATCTATGGCCCCCTCAAATTATGAGCCATGTTTGTGACAACAGTATTTTTTGTGGAACATTTTCAACTGCCTTCTGGGTCTAGTCAGTTGATACAGTAGGCATCAGTTACATGTTCGTGATTTATTTATATAATGCAAAATGCTGTCATATGTTGCTGAATCCACTTTTTTTGGTAGAACGGAGGCAATGCTCTGAAATATAAGTGGGGGCAGAGCTGTCCACCCAGCACTTAGCCAAGCTTTTTTAGGATTATGTTTAGTCCCACATGCTCGAAAGACTAGTGTCTCCCTGTTAATGCCTGCAGACTGAATCATCTGCAGGAGATGTCTCTGCTGACAGGGTGGTCCCCAATGACTCCTAAATAGATAATCAATATATTATAGCTCTGCTCTAATGGTCCAATTTTGGGTTATGTTTGACTTGATTTGTGACTCCAAGGCAATTACGAGAACGGATCTATCACCTACTTATATTTGACTTTTAAACCCTTACAGTCAAACAGTCTTACCCACACGTTCGTTTAGATGATTTGGAAGGATCATAAGAGATTTTCTTGAATCAATCCCGCTTTTTTACCATTTCTTGTCATTGACCATGACTCTCCATAATCAGGGGTATTCCCAAATTTAAAGAGATGTTTTAAAGAGAGGGTTTTGTGAGGCTAAATTACCCCTAACAGCAATCTTTTATCAAATTGATTTATTACTATTAAAAATTGCAAAGGTCATGTAAAATATCAATCGGCTTGTTACACCTGATTTTAAAATATGTAACTTTTTAATACTTACATATAATTATGCTAGCTGGTTGTTCCATAGTTGTTACTGTGGTTACCATACTGGCATTCCATCACAGGATACAATTAAAACAAGGCTGGCTTTTTCAAATGATTAGCTTCACTATGTAAGAAAATGTAAAAGGTGTGTATTAATTTATTAAGTCAAAGTGTAATTTGTTTCGATAAAACTGCAAGGGTTTCTAAACTGTTACACACAGAGTAATATTACACTGCTGTAAGCCATTTTCTACAAATTGTTAATGTGAAAATTAACTCTGTGATCTGTAGTAAACCTCAATTTTGAAAGCAAAATATATATTAATTTTTTTCACGTTAACTTTAATTACTTTAGTTAGGCCCTGGATATTTGGTGAAAATAACATTATTATTAATAATTTTATTTTTCGTGGACCCACAGGACTTTGCATAGTAACTACATCGAAACATGTAGGCTAATAAGTATATTTTGTAACGTTTGAGTGAAGAGTAATGTACAGTATATTCCCACCTGGTGTCAAGTGTTGGATAGTTTTGACGTATGTGCTCCCAGTGTTGGAGCTGACAGAGGACAGACCAATCACATGCTAGAATATTGGCATGTGGATCTCTTTGGTCAAGGTGAATTCAGGGCCTACCCATACTGAGCCACTATTTCATCTGTGATGTGCAAATATTTAAACTTATATTTTATAAATGTATTTATATTGTACAATTTTTTATTCCTGAGGAATGTACCTTTTTATTGTATTCTGTATAAGTTATTTTGATAAAAAACTAAGTAAACATTTTTAATAATAAATCACAATAAAATACTGCATAGCTTCATTCTGGAAAGAAATATATACAATTCCCTTTTTTACAAGTAGATTCATATCTACAGCTTCTGTTGTAAAGAAGATGTGTTTTTCTATGTCAGTATGCTTTCTGGGAGCCTTTATTCATTATTCATTCCTGGAAAATCTTATTTTTTTCTTTTACATACACTGTCCTAATGTAAATAGTGTTCCTTAAATAACTTTCATAAGAACGAATATCTGTGTCCACTAGGCTGATGCCGCAGAACTACTTTAAGAACTCATGTTAAATGTCATAAGCAGTTTATCCCATAATAATCTGGAGATTCCAAATCCTTATCAACTTGTAAACACTGATTGGAGAAGTCTAAGAAGAAAACAACAATCTGGCATTTCGTCTCTAGTTTCCATGTGCTACTAGATGGAATTTAAAAATCCAGTTTCATTTATGTTTGCTTGTGATCTTAGATGTTTTGGCAGGCTTGTGGTCTGTGAAACGGAAGCTAAAAATCTACTTCTGTTGCAATGACAAACTAAATAGCCTTATTTTAGAATTACTTATATGTAATTAAAACCTATAACGCCATTCATGTGTAGATCCTGACATTTTCCAGATGGGACAATCACAGGCCCTTTAAACTAGCGTACAAGATTATCATGGTTTATATATCAATGAAGTTTACGTCTTTGCTATA
Organism: Aldrovandia affinis; assembly: GCA_029706075.1. Classification (NCBI taxonomy): domain Eukaryota; kingdom Metazoa; phylum Chordata; class Actinopteri; order Notacanthiformes; family Halosauridae; genus Aldrovandia; species Aldrovandia affinis. Next base: position 954,288 of record JAINUG010000070.1, read on the forward strand.
CCAATCAATTAACCCCTTCCTGTCAAGGCTTAAAAAATGCTATTTTGTTTGTGTTGGCCTGTTGTTATTATTATTACTACACCAAGGCTAATATCTCCAAAAGTACACCTTGCACAGATATTGTTGAGGGCTTGATGTGAAGTAGACAGTTGTACCATGAGGAATCAAGTGGCAGCATCTACAAATGTGTCACCTATGAGACTCATGATGTACTTAATTTTTTAAATACTTTTGTTCTAATTTACATATCAGAACGTACATATTTTGCAATGTATTGTGTTTTGTGCAATAAGAAATGTGTTTAGTTTTTTTCCTGTGAGCAAGGTGTATAAAGGAGAAAACTAAACACACATTGCAGAAAAACAGAAAAAGACTCACACACGCAGACACACAAAGCAAAGCAACACAAACACACACACACACACACACACACACACACAAACCCCTACACTCCTGTGTAGATGCAAACGTCTCAACAAAATCTTGTGCTCTTAATTCATATCTGCAAGGAATGTCCTTTTCCTTTTCCAATCAATGAAACGTACAATTTGATTCATGAAATGATTCATTGTTGGAGCTGAGCTTACAATTTACAATTTAAATTAGTCATTGTAATGGTCATTTGTCACGTGTACTTTTTGTACTTTTAGGTGGTTCTGAATATAATTTCTGATTTGAAGATATTTAATAAAATGTGATCGGGATAGTCCAAATTTTTAAGTTAATCTACTGCATTGGTTCCTTATCATCTGGGAGTGTTTTTAATCCTTTTAATACCCAGGTTTTAGAATGTTGTGCATTGTAATTGTAATTGGTAAGTGTGGATCCCATGCCATTTCTCCTAACAGTAATTCATTATTTATTTTCTGTATTTTCCATATGCAATTCCACATGATAAGTGTGTTACTTACCCATTGATTTTGTCCCTTTTTGCTTAATGTCCTTATTCTCAATGAATGGCAGTGTTATAGTTTTTATTTTATTTGTTTTTATTTCCACAATTACTCTCCAGTAAGCACAATTTTACTGATGTGTCGTTGACCCAAGGCATTACACTAGTAATTCGTGCAGCATTAAAGTAATTCTATAAGTTTTGGGATAGCTGAACCATTATTTTCTTTTGATAGGTATTTTTTTTACATTCATCCTCCTTTATTATTCCAGATACAATTTGAATATTATTTTAGTTTTTGTTGTTTTTGTTTTTTAACTCATTTGTATACTTCAGTTCAGTATTGTTCTCCATCCATTTAAATCTTATCAAAGGTAGTTTTTCCAGAATTTGGTAATTAGTCATTTAATTTATTTAGATAATTAGAGAGTGTAAACCCCAAGTATCTTACTTTATTTTGACCTAATTTGAATTTAAATCTCTTTTATACATTTTTCATTGTTGTCCTATAACCACTGTTCCAGATTCACCATCCTTTAATTTATTCCCCGAGTAGTCGTTATATTCTGAAATAATTAAGTCGAATAAGGAGTCCTCTGGAGATGTTATGATAATCATGACATCTAGGTACAATTCTAGTTTGTGGGGTTCTTGACCTATAGTTATTCCCTTTATGTTTACTTGTTGTCATATGACTTCTGAAGGAGGTTCCATGCATATAGCAAAAGACTAGTGGGGGGAGCGGGTCTTCTTGTCTGGTTCCTCTGGAAATGTATAATCACCTGTCACACGCCACATGACAAATCCACAAATGTGAGCCAAGAAGCAGATGGTAAGAAGTGGCAGAGGAGTGGGGTTTGCCGGTCCCCGGACTGGATCTTTATTTCCGTCTCTCTCCCAGACCCGGGAGAAAGAAGCAACAGGAGAGCAGGTTAACTAAAAGCACAAAACACAAAGTCTTCACCAAACTCGCTGTGAAGCTTTCAGGTGAAAACAATGAACTAAAATAACAAACTCAAATAAACAAACTAAATGAGCAAAACTGAATTAAAGCCCACCTCCTCCAAGGTGGGAATCCCCTTCCGGGGAATACACCGAGACTAACATTCAACATTACACGATACATGCACGCACGCACGCACACACACACACACACACACACACGTGAACAACAAGACGAACAACTCTGATGATACGCACACGAATGACAAGACCAACAACTCTCACAAAGGACACGCACACATGAATGACCAGACTAAGACAACACTAATTCCCCACTAGCCCCACCTGCTCTTAAATAGGCCTACTTTCTGTCGCGCTCAGGTGGGACTGGCGAGGCAATCACTTGTCTGCCATTCACACACCTACTCACAATCAATTCACACAACACAATTCACATACACAACACCCACTTACATTCTCACACACAAGCACAATCAGTCAAGTGAATTCCTTGACATCCACACCAATTAACTGATTGAATAATTATCCAATTATGGCCTTTGGAACAACCTTCCAGGCAACAGTTCACACTCTCGCAGTCTCACACCCTGCGAGAGTGTCAAACCTGCCCCTGGAAAGTTCCACTGTTCCAAAGGCTTCCACAGCCATGCTGTGGCAAAACAAAGGCAACACTGCCACTCCCCTGTTGCCGAGACTGACACCCTCCACATCACCATTAACCTTCATTGTGACACTGGACCTTTATAAATTTGTAACAATGTTACATTGTTGTTACATTGCTTGTAACTGTGACATTAACTGGGGATGGAATCCTAAAGCTCTAGCTGTTTCAAATATGTATGGCCCATAGCACCCTATCAAAGGATTTTTCTGCGTCCAGTGTTATCAAAAATAAATATTTTTGTTTTGTTTTGTGTGCATAATCTATGACATTTAAAGTGTGTCTGATGTTGTCTGATAGAAGTCTGTTAGGTATAAATCTACACGGATCTTTATTGATTATATCTGGAACTATCTCCTTCAATCTGTTTGCAATAATATCTGTTAGTATTTTGTGATCTGTATTTAAAAGTGATATTGGACCAAATTGGTCTAACCCTGATCAAATCTGGCCCATGAATCCAAATTTGGTACTGGTTCTTTTCTCTCAAGTAGGTAATTGAACAATTAGTGCAATTTATTGGCCAGAATGTCTTCACACCTGACTCACAGGTGAAGGGAGGGTGGAAAAACAGCAGTGCTCAGCCCACAAAGACCGTGATTTCAGTAACCCTGGTCTATATGAAGAGCATACGGTTGTATCCTTCCCTTCTCATAATTATCGCTGCTTTTTCAGGCCTATGGATAGAAGAACTTTGAGTGTCTAATCTGGGATTCGTAATGAGATTTAAGTCTCCCCCCATTATAGCTATTCCTTTACATTCTGATATTGAATAAATCATTTATGTTCTGTTATTAAATCAATAATTTGCATCATAAAATCTGGATCCTCATCAGGATGGTATTAGACATTCAAGAATGAGATTTAAATTGATGCTATTCTGTCCACTATCAAAATATACCTTCCTTCCATATCCACCATACAAAGGGCATATCATATTTAATAATGATGGCTACTCTTCTCTTGGGAGGAAAAACATGTGTATTGGCTAATTTCTCCAGTTTTCTATGTTCTTCTTTTGTCAAATGAGTTTCCTGGAGAAGTAATATATCCTTGTCTTATTTTCCAATTTTGGCAGAATTTTTTCCCTCTTCATAGGGTTCTTAAAGCCATTAATATATAAATAATATTCAACTCAGCCATGAATCAAATAGGTAGGTTAGACTTTCATTACTAAAGTTACAGTTATAGTTTTTCCAAAGTTTTCAATAACAGTTTTGACCCTCAATACACATATTTCTTTTTGAACTTAATAGAATTGAAGATGCAGTAGGCAATGACAAACGAATAGGCAGTAACAATATTCAAACTGTAATAAGTGACTTTCATTAACATTACTTTACAAATGTGTTACCTTCACGCTTTGTGAAGTGAGTTTTTTGAGAGTTCCAGTTGTAATTCACAGTGTTCTATTCTGGAATTGTACAGTTCTTTGAGGATGCCATTAGCAGCCCTTTATGATGTCATCAGTTAGAATCAACGAGAATGCTACAGCTTCTCTTCCATACATTTTCTATGGGTAACTAGGCGTGTTAACAAACAAAAAAACAGCTATAAGTTTTGTAGTCTCACTGTTTTTACTTTGGGAGCAAAGTCTTTGTTACAAAGTAGCAAGCTGAAATGTTCCTCCGGGTAACAATGTAACATAGCGGTGTTGCATCAATGGATGTTGTTGTTAGCTGTCTGTTGTGAATATTTTGTTGTGGGAATTTGCATGTTTTTATACAATATTTGCTGGATACATATCCTGCTTTGTAAAATACCCTGTGCCGTCTGTTATCTGGTCATTTGATTATTATTGATTTTTGCATGTATGCTCGCTGTTGCTCAGTCCACTAGATGCCACTAATGGTCCTAAATATATCGACTCTTCAATAGTTAATGCACATTTACACTCAATCGGTAATGTTTTAGTAGTCGGTGGTCTAATGATGCAATCTTTGTGCCCGCCTCTCTATTGCTTTGATGAATCTATGCCCTTTAAAATGTTTTGCTGTGGACTACTAGCCTAGACTTTATAACAATGCATGAATAAAATATTTTGTCTGCTTTTATGATAACCACCTATTCCTATCTTCTGCTCCTGGTGTTTAGATGGAAACTTGGATGAGGCCATCTCAAATGACTTCCACGAGACAAAATCAAAGAGCCATGATTCCCGAGGATGGTGTGGGGAAGTGGCTGGTGAGCACCCCGTTGACGAGGCAGATGTTTCTGTCCCCCTGGGAGATGAACAGGGGGGCCAGCGAGCCGGAGAGCATGGCGATGACAGACAGGCCGGAACGGGGCTCCTGGTTGTGACTTACTGCTCCCCTCAACACATAGAGCCTGGCTGTGATGGCAAAAAGGGCGGCTGGGATGACCGGACACACACGGCAACAACAAATGGTGTCAGCGAGAGCCCTTCAGAGGCCACCAAAGAGGTGTCTGGGAGGAGGGTGAATGGGGGACAGCGCGACAGAGACGACCTCGAAGCGGGCCCAGAGGGCTTCCTGAGCAGAGCGCGGGCATTCCGGGCAGAAGAGCTGAGGTACAGGAGGGACTCCAGTGACAGCGAAGACGAGGTGGAGGCTCTGGAAAGGGAGGGCTGGGGCAGGGGGCTCTCTGAGCAGCAGTCGGACATGAACCTGAGCCTCTTGGAGCAAGCCATGATGCTCCAGTCAGAGCAGAGGCAGGTCCTTCATCATGCCTACAAGGAGATGGACAGGTTCCTGCTGGAGCAGATGAGCAAGGAAAGGAGGCACCAGAGGCTGCAGGAGATGGAGGTCCGGACTGCCTATAACGGATGTAGAGGTACTTGTGTTCCTCCCCTCTTCTCTTTCCCTTCTCTCTTCTCCCTCTTCTCATTAGTACTGAAACAACCTGTACTCACAGGTAAATTCTCACACATAATTACATCATTGGGGCTCACTCTCATCTAGACTATTATTTAGTTCATTATTATTACGTCTAGTTTATTATTGATAAACATATCTATATTATTATATATTATTTATTATATAAACATGTTTTGTTCAATTTTGTATTAGTCATTGCATATCTTAAAAAATATGTTAGCAAATCAATTGAGCAATTACCTAATTTTCCCCCTCACAACTCTTGCTATTTTTTTAAACCATTGTAATACATTTTAGGAAAACACATTTAGAACAGTGTACTTAAATATGTTTTCATCAAGTAATTGCTGTGGTAAATCGTTTTTCTCAGCACCCCCTTGCAAATGACTATGTTCAGTCTGTTTTAAAAATCAGGGGAGTTTCAAGGTCTGCTTTATATTTTGGGAAGTTCCAGACACTTTGCATGATACATAAGAATGGGAGAAACAGTGCAGTCACTTGTAATTTAAGTGAAATTACTGTCACATCTGAACTAAAGTTGTGGTAAAGTTGGGGTGTCTGCAGATAGACATGTATAGAGACAATGAATAGGGCCCATACAAAGTCCTGATCATGTGACCTGAGAGTCATGTGACTGTGTTTCAATCACTGCTGTGCCTTCCCTGAGGCATCACTGCTGGCACTCTAATCTCTTAGAACATATGAGAGATGAGATTCCAAATTGTTCTCAGCCGATAATGCTGCCAGCTGAGCCATGTAAAACTCAATGGGACACTTGGTATTCACCTGAAACAAACCATTCCAAATCGTTCATATCCATTTTATGCAAGCTTTGATGAGGTGGAGATGAATATAACAGCACATACAGTACCGTTAACAGAGCTCAAGGACTGTACCTGTTTCGAGAAACAGCTTTCATAGATTATTATGCCTACAAGAGTCTAATTGACCTGACTCCGTGGTTGAGTCGAAAAGTTCATGAAACCTATAATAGAAACGTGGAATTCATTCATTAATACACAAATTGTTGCAACAGCAGGGGCTCAGCAAAGACAGGGTGATAAACCATCTACAGTCAACTCCAAAATGATTCACACCCTTTGATAAAGGTGAGAAAAAAAGGCTGTATAAAATAAATTCTGAACTCTGATTGGAAGTAGCTGTTATGGTCAGAGGAGACCAAAATGGAGCTTTTTGGCCATGTACACCAGCGGTGGGTTTTTGTGTCCAAAGAAGGACGCTCATGTTGAAAAGAACCCATACCTACAGTGAAATGTGATGGTGGATCTTTGATCTTATGGGGTTGTTTTGCATCTACTGGTCATCTTGCTCTTGTTAAGGTCAATGGAATCATGAACTCCAGCAAGTACCAAGACCTATTAGGTTTACCTTTACCCATGGGACTGGCCCTGATGACGTACCGTGTGCTGGAACGGTGGGCGTTTTACCTGACACTGATATATTCTTTCATATTTTAGTCCAAAAAATGCGGTGGTATATTTGATAGTGGGGGGCCTGTAGACCTCCTGTTTTTTAGCTTATTTGTTGGACTGCGAGCATCGACACCAAGCTAACTCACCTGCACTGAGCTGGTTTGTGTCCAGGGTGCCGTTTGAACTTACACAGTCTCAGGATGCAGTTTGGGCTTACACAGTTTCTGGTTAAAGCTAGTACAAAGATGACTTCTTTCTAGTTTTTGAATGCTGATATATTGGTTTTGGCCTTCCAATAACATCATTTTGAATGAATACATCCTTCTATTATGATTAAGTTCAGAAAGAAACAAGCCTATTTTATGTGAAATACCTGCGGGTTAGAACGAGTCTGATAACATGTGGCCTGATATTATCCATGATATAATACCAGGTTTGTCACATCCAAGGATTCAGATTACACAGGTTTGCATCATATGTGTAGAAATGTGCCTGAAGCAAAACATGCACAGCAAATAAACGAAAATATTATTCTAAACTTCTGAATCAGAATGGATTGTAAATCACCCATGGCCCTTCATACACAAATGTAGGCTTTTTATAACTTCTCTTCCTTCTGGTCTTGTTAGCATTATTACTGGTACAGTATCCTAATTAATGAGGTGACAGTCTAGATGGCTAGATATATGGTATTTGTAAGCCTGTACGCCAATAAAGTAAGCCCCAATTCTTAAATGTTTCACAGATAATGAAATGCAAATTTGAGGAGAACCTTTCACAGTTGCACGTGTACATTTTCTTTCTTACTTTTTTAAAAAGTAGATGTTCGTCCAGTGGGAAATCTAGTCATAGATTTTTGGTTGTCCTCAAAAAATCAGTTGCCCAAAGTAAACAACAGCTTCGTCTTAGACATATTGCTATTTCTTGGGTTTTTGCTCAAACTCACACAGTGACAGCTGACAACATTTTTACTCATCAGACACACAATCAAATTGAAAATAAATTAAATATCAAAAGTATTTTCATTTTTATGATATAACTTTTAATAATTTGTTCTCTGAATCTGTAATTGACCAATTACTTGTCAACAGAGTTACGTTGTATAATGTAATATTGTTTGAATACTGCTTTAAAATTTGTCACATGCAGGCAAATATTGAAAATACCAGAGAAAATACCCATGCTCAATACATTCATTCTGATCCATACTAAGAATACACTGTTGGCTTGGACAGTTTGAGGCTAACCGTGAGGTCCGGTGTAATTGAATAGCTTGGACAGTCAGTGTGTGATATTTTTGTAAACCTTGGCACCCCCTTCTTGTTTGTGTGCATGTTTGCTGTGAAGTGGATACTGGAAGTCTCTTGTCTCTTGATTCACCGATGATTTTCTTGCATGATTTGGTTGTTCAAAGTCATTTATCAGTATTTTTTGTTGCATCAGCCAACCAGATAAACTCTACTTTGAGCCCCGGTGTTAACAGATACTAGCTTAATTAAAAAAATCAATCACCATATAGTGTTGTATACTCATCTATTTCAGTTACGTTGAGTCACTGGTTGAGCACTGCAGTATGACAGTTGAGTTGTGCTTTTTTAAGTTTTCAAGTTTAGTTTTACTTGCTTTGTCATTAATTTCCTCTTCAGCATCTCTGTTCTCATCCTAAAAAAATGTGGTGATGGCTTCGCTAGCTAATTGACTCACTAGGTTACAAGCTCTCCTCATGGCTCAAGTCATAGCTGCTACAGTTGGCAAAACGTTTCCTCAGTTTCGCTGAGAGGAACAGCACCATCCGCTGAACTGGAGTCTTCATTCTGATACAGTGTCACAGAATTGATTCAGATAAGGCTACCTTCATCACAAAAAATATATATAATTAAAGACAGGCGGCATGTTTATGTGCAGATGTGAGGGCAGCAACTGAATTTAATCAGGATTTCTGGAATCAGGATTTTAGGTGGCACTATGGTGTGAAAAATGCCTCCTTCCACTGCCTGCCCTGGATGTAAACATATTTCTGCTGGTCTGTAAACAAAGAGGAATTTGTATATGATGTCAATAAATTTGACAAGATTAGCTGTGGGAAGGCATATCTAACTAAAGCAGTGATGCGACCCAAGGTCTGGAATCGATTCTTGAATGTGCCAGTGCCAATTGTGTCTGCTGGGTTGTCTACGGTGCCCCCTAGGGATAGAGGGTAGTTAGCAGGACATTGCCCTGCTGCCCCATTGAACAGTTTCTCCTTTGGTTGATGGGTACCTGCAGTTTTCCAGCACTAAAAGTGCAAGAAGCGAAATCCTCCAGCACAATGGCTGATCATATTTGTTTGGTAAAAAGTTCCTCTGCTCCCCTAATGACACCCAAAACTATGTCCACCTACATTATAATATCTCAGAGAACTAAGCTAACCAGAAGGGTAAAAAGGCATACCAGATGTAAACAATCACAATGTTATCAGTTATTAACACCAGAGATGGGAGTATTTCACACTCACAATTGGAAATGCCACAGAGCGCTTGAAATATCAGGAGAAACTCAACTCCCCAGGGATGCCGTTCCCCCTCGGGGCAGCAGTTGATCCAAGCCCATTGTCTGTTAAAGCTCTTTCTTGTTTCCTGCTTGCATCTCATTGTGGTGTGTATCATCTTCTTGACACAAGTGGGGAAACATTTCTCATTGTCAAAAACGTACAGTTCTGACAACCCAGCAACATTATGGTTCTGTTCTATAATGAATCGTAAGGGGGCTATTCAGTTCAAACCAATTGGCTAAACACAAAGCTGAATAACACATTGCCTCTTACCCAATGGCCATAAGTATTTGGACAGTGACGCAATTTTCATCATTTTGGCTCTGTACACCAGCACAATGGATTTGAAATGAAACAATAGACTACTGTAGACTTTCAGCTTTAATTGAAGAGTTTTGTCAAAAATATTGTATGAACTGTGTAGGAATTACAACCATTTTTATACATAGCCCCCCCAATTTTAGGGGCTCAAAAGTAATTGGACAAACATAATCATAAATGAAATTGTCATTTTTAATACTTGGTTGCAAATCCTTTGCAGTCAATGACTGCCTGAAGTCTGGAACCCATAGACATCACCAGACGCTGGGTTTCTTCCCTGGTGATGCTCTGCCAGGCCTTTACTGCTGCTGTCTTCAGTTCCTGCTTGTTATTGGAGCATTTTGCCTTCAGTTTTGCCTTCAGCAAGTGAAATGCATGCTCAATTGGATTCAGGTCAGGTGATTGACCTGGCCATTGCAGAACATTCCATTTATTTGCCTTAAAAAGGTCTTGGGTTGCTTTCGCAGTATGCTTTGGGTCATTGTCCATCTGCACTGTGAAGCGCCGTCCAATGAGTTTTTTAGCATTTGACTGAGTATGAGCAGATAATATAGCCCTACACACTTCAGAATTCATCCTACTGCTTTTGTCAGCAGACACATAATCAATAAATACAAGGAAACCAGTTCCATTGGCAGCAATACATGCCCACGCCATAGCACTACCTCCACCATGCTTCACAGATGAGGTGCTATGCTTTGGATCATGAGCAGTTCCTTCCCTTCTCCATACTCTTCTCTTCCCATCACTCTGGTTGATCTTTGTTTCATCTGTCCATAGGATGTTGTTCCAGAACTGTACAAGCTTTTTTAGATGGTTTTGGAAAACTCTAATCTGGTCTTCCTGTTTTTGAGGCTTACCAATGGTTTACATCTTGTGGTAAACCCTCTGTATTTACTCTGGTGAAGTCTTCTCTTGATTGTTGACTTTGACACAGATATGCCTACCTCCTGGAGGGTGTTCTTGATCTGGCCAACTGTTGTGAAGGGGTTTTTCTTCACCAGGGAAATAATTATTCTGTCATCCACCACAGTTGTTTTCCGTGGTATTCCGGGCCTTTTGGTGTTCCTGAGCTCACTAGTGCCTTCTTTCTTTTTAAGAATGTATCAAATGGTTGATTTGGCCCCACCTAATGTTTTTGCTATCTCTCTGATGGGTTTGTTTTGATTCTTCAGCCTAATGATGGCTTGCTTCACTGCCAGTGACAGCTCTTTGGACTTCATATTGAGAGTTAACAGCAACAGATTCCAAATGCAAATGCAACACTTGAAATCAACTCTAATCAACTCTAGACCTTTTATCTAGTTAATTGTAAATGAAATAATGGGGAATAACACACACCTGGCCATGGAACAACTGAGCAGCCAATTGTCCAATTACTTTTGGTCCCTTAAAAAGGGGGGGACTACATATAAAAAGTGCTGTAATTCCTACACCGTTCACCCAATTTGGATGTAAATACCCAATATCAACTCCAATCAACTCCAACAATAACTTTGTCAATGTCCAAATATTTATGGACCTGACTGTATGTACAGTATAAGTAAATGTACCTGACAGCTTGTTTGGCATCACCAGGATAACAAGAGTTGTTTTTCATTCAATATCATTCTATCCTTTAAGACAACACAAATGTCCAAGAAGATGCCATATACTTTCAATGTCATTTTGAAAAAAGTAACCATTTTGGCACAATATTCACAAATGATGAATGATCATTGACATACCTGTATGTGTATGCATTGCAGAAATAATAAAATAAGCATACAAATTCATTCCAGTTTAATTCAAATAAATAAATTCCACCTAACGCATTCGGGCTTGCCCCAAAGTATACTATAGCTTAGTCATAATAAGTAAAAAATGCAAGTTACAGAATTCATGTCCAATTTATTATCAGTTTTGTTCTGAGCTGGCCTATACAGTTACAAATTACATATTCACTTCAGAAAATATATTTTCTATGTCAAAATGCCCCATGAGTGAGTTTATAATTACAAAGAAAAGGTTATCATTATTTTTTGCACAGTGCAAGATCACCTTTATGGGTATGGTGTGGAAAACACAGATTTATTGATCCAATATTCATGTTACCACTTACTTGCCATCTATTAAGAAATCCATGCACTGGAGTAGAAGGGGACAATCCTCTTAGACATTAAAAAACATTTTGGCAAAAACAAATTACTAATAACTAGACTAAAATACAAAATCTCTGTGGGTCAGAATATTGGACTTTTATTTGAATCAACCAGATATTTAACTATAATCATAAATCTTAGATCCCTCTAAAGTACTTCTCATGTTTTGTACTTATTCTTCAAATGACTGCTGCTAAATGTATAATCCTTGTTGTAATCTTTTCAATGGATGGGCATTAAGAAATGGCTAGCCTCAGTTTACACTGCAGCCTTAACTAAAGTGACAGATTAATATAAGCATCTTGCAGAAAAAGTGCAGCCATGGATTTCTTATACATATTTGATATTATATGTATTTCACTTTAACTCTGTTGTAAATCAAATTTCAAAGAGGATTTATAACTGTCCGATGAGCAACTTTCATAATTAGTGCACTGAAGAACAGAGCAACAAAGCATGTAATACCAAGAAGTTCTGACACAGAATTTAGTCTGAAATTAGGAGGAATAGTAAAAAGATATGTCCTGGATTCATTAAACATTTGTCCTTATTCAAGTTCCCACAAACACAGGTTGGTGAGTTCAGCCATTACTAGAATGAACAAAAAACAACATTTTGTTTGCACTGAAAATAAGTAATAACTGAGGTTGATTGAATCCAGACCACTGTTGCTGGGCAGATAAATGCCCCCTCTCTGATCTTCTATATCCCAATCGTTGTACAAAAAACATTGTATGAAAGCATGTAGGTAAGGGCCAAAATACAGAAATATGTTTAACAAAGGAAACCGTTTTTAAAGAGGGTTGAAGTCAAACCATCTAAATCATTTCAGAAATGCAAAAACATTTAGTCATGGCTGTATTTCATCTCTCCAGACTCTCCACGTTCCGAGAAAAAGGACATCAAATGCCCCACACCGGGTTGCGATGGCACTGGACATGTGACTGGACTTTATCCACACCACAGAAGTCTATCGGGATGCCCTCACAAAGTGCGAGTTCCCCCTGAGAGTAAGTGTGTGACAAGTACATTTCAGGAAATACTACGGTGCTTGCTACTACTCTGTGGTGATATTTACTACTACTACTACTACTACTACTACTACTACTTACTACTACTACTACTACTACTACTACTACTACTACTACTACTCTGCTAATTTAGCCCTCTGCATTTAGCAAAGTCCACTACTGTATATTCTCTTTATATTCAGTTCTAATCGAATGTGAATAACTGACACAGATACACCTGTTCAAAGTATAGATTTAGGAGTATTACTCACTGACGTGTAGCACTGCAAGATAACAGACTTTGTCATGTTTGGTTTGTGGTGAATTTCTCTTTCCTTTCTTCTACAAATATGACAGTATGAAAGTGCCTATATTATGCTAAATTGATAATGTGTGGAAGTCTGAATGGCACGGATAGCTCATTAAAACTTTGAGACATAAAGCGTATGTTAAATTAATTCATTGTGCACCAGTTTAAACTCTGACGTGTTAAAACAGCCTTGTTTTAAAACTAATTTAGACTAAAATACAGGCCTTTCTTGAGAATAAACCTGTAAAAGTATGATTTTGTGTAGCCTAATGCCTTTCCACTTATGCCTCTATTTAATCAGAAAATATTACTGGTTGTTGGTTGCTTTTTTAATTTTTATTTTTTTTTAGTAATTTGAATGTAATATTACAAACATTCAACATTCAAGCAGTAGCACAACAAAAGGAACAAAAAATGTAATTAACTCTTTACATTTGAAAGCATGTGTGTTCTAAAACCAGAAGCAGTATTTGCAGATCAAAGGGATTACTAATCTAGTGTTCAAAAATAAATAGGCACATCCTCCAAACTAATTGGAAATTATGTACTGGAAATTAAAAGTTACAGAGGATACTAAGTTGGACTTTGATAATGTTTTTCCTTTAAAAAAACAAAAAGAAAATAATTCCACTGTAGCTCAGATGTTTGTAATTGATTGTGTTCATTTGTTACATATAGTGTAGTGTAGGTGTAGCGTTTGGTGACAGACCGTGGAGAGTATAAAAGGATAAAAAAACTGTAATGGGAAATTATCTGTTATATTAGTTTTTGTTTCTCTTCCTAAATTTGGCTTCTTTTCATGTGTAGCATAATTATATTATGGGCAGAGAGGAATGCAGCCCATCTGAAGTTACTCATTCAGTCTATACGCCACACTTATAATATAGTTTGTCTTAAATTGTACTGCCACAAAAAGAATAAAATACATTGAAACAAGTGTAAACTACTATCAAATTACTATTAATTTGATTTATGCCATGTACCACACAGATACATATGTAGCACTGTGCACTGTGAATTTAGATTTAGATGGCTTGATATAAGGCAAGTTTATGCATATACTGTATCTCTTAATGACAATTTATCTTAAAGAGGCAATCATAGGATATCTAAATGATCTAAATGATTTTTTTATTATTAATGTTACTCTCACATGTGACTCTTTTGAATAAATATTTTTTTTGTGTTATCAAGTATTAGAATTTGACCCAAATGTGGTAAGCTAGTTTAATTTAATTAATAAATAAATGCCATAAATAATTGCTGAAACTAAATTAATTAATCCAGTTTTTGAAGAGATATGTGATGTACGTGACAATGCTGTATACAGTATGCCTTGTCTCTCGTGTTATCACAGCCATTTTTGAAAGGTTTTGGATCATTAGTGTTTGGTGGGGTTTTTTGAGTCAGGTGGCCTGGATTCCTCTGACTCTGTGTCCCCTCCCCCAGTCCTGGCCATGCACGAGAACGTGCTGAAGTGCCCCACACCGGGCTGCACAGGACGAGGCCACGTCAACAGCAACCGCAGCACTCACCGGAGGTACTCACAACGCGTGCATGCCTAGCCTCACTCTGCGTATGAAGTGCTGCCGTGTAAACAGACAGAGGGACAGTGGCACTCTCGGTTTTTGTTCAGCTGGAAACAGCAGAAGACAGAGCTTGAAATGTAATTACGTGTTTCATCACTAGGGAGACATACACTGGAAATACATCCAATGCTCCATTCAGAAGAAACAGGACAAACACAATATCTATCTACCTAGTAGATATTGCATAGTAGCATATATATATATATATGACCCTCATTGCAGCAGGGAGGGGGAACCGCTACCAAAAATACCTTCAAGCTTTGGGCTATAACTGCACCATAATGTTTCAGACACACTGCAACGTATAGTAGCCGTTCCTTTCCTTTATTGTTTGTCTCTATTTTGTCACCTAAATGGAAGGTGCTGCAGCATGGAATAATGTCTCTGTGTGCTTATTCAGCCTGTCGGGTTGCCCCATTGCTGCTGCAGGGAAGATCACTAAACCCCAGGAAGATGTACCCCCATGTGGACAGGTTACTGACCATCTTTCGAGGTGAGACCATCTTTCCCAACTCTTTGGCACTCATTCCGTGATCCTTCCTTGACAGGAAAAGAGAACAACTCCCACTCCCACTTCCTGTCATGTGATAGGTATTGCCCATACGGTATATCACTACCCCTCACTTGAATGAAGAAGAATGTTTGTCCATAACATTTGCCTTTAAAATTCAAATCCGTTACTAAGAAGCATTTATATGCTCATGGCTGTTTGACTTCCAGCAGTGTTACGCAATAGGAGTTAAATTTAGCTGAAAGACACAGAGGTATTTTTAGATCTGGAATTTTCCTTTGATCCCACTGTGTATAAGTAAGATGGTTTTCAGCTTCATACCTAGGTCAGAATATATATTTTTTAATGGCTACATTTTACAGTGAAACATTTTGTTTCACTGCAGTTGAATGTAAAAATATCTGCATGATGTTTGGCCACCGTTACCAATGATGAGAGTGAGGTAAAGTAAAAAAATAAAAAATAAAAATGTTTTCATAACAACATAGGCATTGTATATCAAAGCCCTTCAACCATAAAATGTGGCTTTTCTGTATGACACAAAAGCGCTATTAAAATCTCCCAGTAGTGTTTAAAGGTCTTATGGGTATTCCTCTGTCTAAAAAAAAAAAAAAAGAAAAGAAAAAGAAAACATGAGGGCGCCATGTTCCCAGGGGGCAGTGTGGGCACTCTGCCCACCTTCACTAAATTAATTAGATGGGCACTATGCCTACGAAGACCCCCGCTAGGTAAAGCAGGCACCAGAATTTATGGGCAGATATTGATTTATTTCATTGGCTTGAATATTTCATGACCAAGCCATAGCACACAACGTTGATTAAAATGATTTGCCATTTTCACCATGGCTACCACTAAGATCATAAACATAAGCATAAACTGCATCTTTTTCATAAAGAAGTAGTAGTGGTGTACTGTGTGATCACCTGTTTTTGTTATTTAATTTGAGTTTGTTCAAGGTATATTTGCGTTTGATGCTTCAAAGGTCTGTACATTGCATAATACATAACGTGAGAGGATCAAGCATATTATGTTTACTGTTGTGCAAATGAGAAAATTTATAAAATGGTGAATGCTGAAAATGCTGTAAAATCATTTTGCAATGAGACAAAAACACACACAGATTTTTTTATATCTATACATGTCATAAATACATACATACATTTTAATGATTTAATTTTAATTTTAATTAATATTTTTATATTTTTTATATTTTATTCCACATGTATGTATATATATATAGATAGATAGATATTTATATAATATAATATATAATTTTCATAAATACAGTATACATACCTTTACATGAACATTAAATTCACATGGTATGATGAATGAATGAAATCTTTTCCATTTGAAAGTCTGTTACATGTAAGCTTGGTGTTTTAAATAATGAGTCACTGCAGAGCGAGTGGGAGAAGTGTTGTGATCCTGGAGGTTACATATCTGATATTAACCCTGTTTTGAATATTACTCTCATATTGTAATACAATAACCCTCAGGTATGCAAATACATCTGATAAGGATTTGAGTAAAAGTCTTTACTCAAATCCTGCCGACACAAATTCAATATTAAATTAAATGAGGAGCACACACCCTTAGTATCAAGGTGCACACAAGATAAAAACCCCAAATAAAATGGGAGTCTTGTCTACTCCAAAAATACACTTATTGGTGAAAAAGCCAACATGTCGGCACCTCTGTGCTTTCATCATGGATTACAGGCACAAAGTTAAACAATTAACCTTCTTTCCTTGTTTTTCTGCAGACCTCAAACCCTGATGAAGAAGTTTGAATTTAACCAGTATAACTACAAGTTTGCCCACCCTGTTGCTACCCTGCAAGCAAACCTTGCCAAGGACTTGGACAAGTATGGCAAGATTCGCTTCGATTATGCCAGCTTTGACGCACAGGTCTTTGGCAAACAGCCCTCAACGCAAGCCAGCCAGGACAAAGACATCTCTCGCTTCTCTGACCGTGAGCTTTCAACATGTATTTCACGTACATTTTGGCTTTTTTTCCGCTTACAAGCGTCACCAAGTTTTGCTCGATTCGCCGCGTGCATTCTCCAATACCGAGCGGCTCGGCTACACTGCTGTAAATATGTACTGATGCATTTAGCAACCGTGTTCAATTCTCAGCTCTGAATTAAACACTGTAAAATACTGCAATCTGTTAGTGCTGAATTGTGTGAGGTCTTCACAGGTACAAACCTGTACATCTGTCATTGTTGGACCTGACCCCAAACCAACAGTGAAGACTAGATTCACCCAGCATTGCGGCAGTATGATTCAGCGTAGTCTGCACTAACACGGGCCATGCAAAATAGGCATGTCATTTAACCAATACAAGATAACAAAACATTATTAAGCCCCTACATGTTAACGCTACTGTTACGACAGACAAAACTATTTGAAATAACAGTTTTATATGGAGAATGTGATCCAGTAATGCGATCTGCAGTCAGGCTCCCAGAGCTTTCAGTCAGACACATAGAGGTGCTGCTGTTAGAGCAGTTTGGAGCAGGTGGAGCAGTTTAGTTTTTCTCATTTGGTGAAGGCACCTAAACAGACTCACCTCGACTCATCAGATAAAATCTGAACTGCAGCGACAGCGTGATTTTCATCTGAATCCCTCTACATAGTTGTGTGTTTGTGTGTTTGCGTGTGTGTGTGTGTGTATTGTGCTGCAGAAGCCCCACAGTACCCCTGCCTCATTACCCCCGATGGTCAGCTGACTATGCACAGAGGACACAGCCCCGGTCACTACAACCCATCGAGCGAGGAAATCCAGACCACCGCCGCCACCACAGCCATCCTCAACCTGTCCACACGCTACCGCAGCAACACTGACACCATGGCTGCCAGGCCTCCGGGCCCCTCCACAAAGGTAGTCAAATTAGTCCACTGAGTGTGGCCATTTTAAAGCTTCCCTGATTTATGCATAAAAACAACCCCAGGAACATCAAAAGGGATGATTTTGGCAAAGAGAACTATGCCCCTGGTAAAAGAAAAACAAGAGGTTTACCTATAAAGCTTTAATGTACACTAGTACATTAGTAATTACATCAAAAGGACAGAAGGACACAACTGACACAATAGGCTTCTGTATTCAATTTCCATGATGCTCTTTTTTTTATTATACATAGTTTCTGGTTTTATGGCAAATGTTTTATTAAAAAATAAATCTTTAAGCATGTGTGTGTGTGTGTGTGTGAAAGTGTGTCTGGCATGCTGCAGATGGTGGAAGATATTTTGGTCAGTAAGATATTATCCTGGATAAGCTGTGTCAGATCAGCCTTTCCATCAGATGGCCTATGAAACTGTTTCAGTGGATTAAACCAATCAGCAGAAGCGTTCATTAACTAAAATTGTTTGTTCACACAAATCGAAATTCTCCCCACGCCATGAAATATTCACCAATTCACCCCTTTTTAAAACTGCTTTACAAAAATTGTAAATCTCCCCTCTGCATCGAATATACTCCCCATTGCTGTTGTTGTTTTTGTGGGGGGGGGTTTCCCTCCATTCATAAGAGCACAGATTGTGTTCTCCTCAATAGAATCTAAACTCAAACTGGCCTGTGTGCAAAATAAAGAGAGGCGTTTGGTGGTGGTCACGTGGTTCTTACCAAGGAAAATGGCCTATTGTCACGATAAATATCAGTGAATTAGTCTTATTAATTACATTTTGAGGGCCTTGCACAGGGTGTAATCCAATTGAATGAAAGATGACATTTTGAATTTGAAAGACTCCTTTTATGTGAAGTAAAGGATCAGCAGTGCACTGGGACTGCATCTTTTTTTCTGCCATTTTTGCATCATCTAATATCATAAATAGCAACTTCAGCATCAACCACCCCTAATATTTTTAACAGCTAGGGCTCTAGTTTTGTTGTCAAAGTGCAATGTGCAGATGATAGTGTTAATCCAAAATGATGGTACATTAAGGCCTGTCCACCTCCATTCCAGTAGTTTCATGTTAAGAGACAGTAACGCACCTGCTGCACAGTTGTAAAAGAGGTTGGTTTATGAAGAATAAATTACCTGTGGGTGTGTTGAGGGTTTGGTTCATTATGGCCAATCAGCTTTTCTCCCCCTTTAATACCGGTGTCATAGCGAACTGGCAATTTCGTTATGTCTGATGAAGAGCAAATACCATGGCTTGCGACTAAAACTAGCACATAAGGCCCTGCGTTTGAGTTAAGAGGTGGTCTGGGTGGACAAAAATATGAACAAATTATCACACATGAAACTTACACAGCGCCAAATGTTTTTATTGACATCCCCCATTGCTCTGCCCAACCCATGTTGACACAAACACCTTTATTGCAGACCAGGAAACAACCAAACAGAGTGGAGGCCAGGTGCCTTTTCACTACCGTCCTCACCAAACTAGAGCCCCTAGTACAATATACATCTGTTGGTGTTAAAACTTATGTTACTTTAAGCTTTTTAATTTGTATGCGGTGGCAATGACATAAAGCCAGCACTCAAGTCAAGTCAAGTCAAGTAAACTTTATTATCCCACAAGTGGGAAATTCATTTGGCAGAGCTTTAAAGGTACATAAAACACATAGGCTAAAAACGATAAAACAGGACACACGACATACAGTACATCGTAAACATGGCTCAACAGGAAAAAGTGCAAAGAAAGCAGCAGGTTAAAAAGAATATATACAATTATAGAATTAGTAGGGTATCTAAAACTACTAGAGAGATCAATTATTGTACTGTTCCTTTAGTAAAGTGCTTAATATACTTATTGTAGAACCTAATGGCAGTGGGAATGAAAGAATTGCCATACCTATCGGTATGGATCTTGTGTTGGAGAAGACGGCCACTCCCTGTCTTACTGTACATACACAGGCTGCCATCTTGGTAGCGTGTCCTAGAACACAGATGACACAGCTGTCACCGGAGAACAAGCAGCAGCAATCTGTGTCAGCGAATTATGCACATCCCAATATTTTATAATCAAAGATCAAAGAGCTGGTAGGCCTTGTGTTACATGCTGAGTGTGTTTGAACTGGATACGCCTTGTGTTACATGTGGAGTGTGTTTGAGCTGGTACGCCCTGTTACATGCTGAGTGTGTTTGAGCTGGTAGGCCTTGTGTTACATGCTGAGTGTGTTTGAGCTGGTAGGCCCTGTGTTACATGCTGAGTGTGTTTGAGCTGGTAGGCCTTGTGTTACATGCTGAGTGTGTTTGAGCTGGATACGCCTTGTGTTACATGTGGAGTGTGTTTGAGCTGGTAGGCCTTGTGTTACATTGAGTGTGTTTGAGCTGGTAGGCCTTGTGTTACATGCTGAGTGTGTTTGAGCTGGTACGCCCTGTGTTACCTGCTGAGTGTGTTTGAGCTGGTAGGCCCTGTGTTACATGCTGAGTGTGTTTGAGCTGGTAGGCCTTGTGTTACATGCTGAGTGTGTTTGAGCTGGTACGCCCTGTGTTACATGCTGAGTGTGTTTGAGCTGGTAGGCCTTGTGTTACATGCTGAGTGTGTTTGAGCTGGATAGGCCTTGTGTTACATGCTGAGTGTGTTTGAGCTGGTAGGCCCTGTGTTACATGCTGAGTGTGTTTGAGCTGGTAGGCCTTGTGTTACATGCTGAGTGTGTTTGAGCTGGTAGGCCTTGTGTTACATGCTGAGTGTGTTTGAGCTGGATACCCCTTGTGTTACATGCTGAGTGTGTTTGAGCTGGTAGGCCCTGCTTTGCATGCAGGACATGCTCATAGAAGTGGATGAAAATGGCACTCTGGATCTGAGCATGAAGAAGAACCGCGAGAGAGTAAAAGCTCTGCCAACGGTGCCTTTGGGAGAAGCTCTGACTCGGCCCCCCCATCGCGGCAGCATACGCGTCACGCCCTCTTTCTACCAGGCCCTGTGCGAGCAGGAGGGCTGGGACACCCCTCTTAACTTCAGCAAAGCACACACCATACAGGACAAAGAGGTAAAGGACCACCTAGCTTTGCACCCAGTGAGGATTATAACTATAAAAATGCATGCACTAAGGAATGGCATATGAAATGACTGTTATAAACTCAACGACATATTAAGTGGAATTACATGTAAGCTGTATGACTACACTTAAGTCCATCTTTAGCCAAGAGTATGTCTGAGGTACAGTTCATGGTTATTTTATGTGTATTTACTTCATCTTCAGAATTCAGCTGAATGTATGCTATTGGCTATTTAATTGAGTGAAAACAAACCTGACTTCTCCCTGAGCAATACCATGAACAGTATTCAGAGATTGTAGACAAATTAGCCACAAAATCAAAAAAAGAAAGAAAAAGGATTCTATGTGTTTATGATATCTCTATGTATTTTAGATTATATATCTACCAAACATAGAGATATCAATTTAAAATATTGTTCAGTAACAGTAATCATACGTTTGTGGCTGCAGTTTACTCAAATAAATTCTTTCAAATCTAGCTGACATTTTAGGAAAGCATTTACATTGTAGATGATTTGATTTGTCATGTTTTAATCTGACTAAATAGACCAGGCAGTTGTGTTGTTCTCTTTCTAATTCACTGCAGCATCTGGTGCTCTTTGGGAGATTCCTTCTCAGAAAGTAAATCCAAAGGTTTTGCATTAGTACTATCTGTCATAAATACTGGAAGGATTAAGAGTGTCTTTGAATGGATGTATGGTTTACTGTAAGTGTACTTAAGTGCACTGATAGTCGTCTGCTTTTTGTTTATTTATTATCTAGCTTGTATATTAAAATGTCATTATTTTTGTGTTCCCGTAAGTTATTTTTGTCTTTTTTATCAGGGTTATTGTGAAATCAAAGACACTTTCATGAGGTGGCACAGATGTCCACAAAAGATGCGGGCTTTCTGTCTTTCAGAAAGACGACCTGGAGCACTCATCCCCCGAGGACAGAAAGTACCCTGGAGATGTCAACATGTCCAGCCCCAAGAACAAGATTCCCTCCAGAGACTCGAAGAAAGAGCTGATGAGGTAGAGCTTGGGCAGTGTGACGTCTACCTTTTTAGTTTTCTTCAGAAAAACGATTTAATGACTAAAGCTCAGGCCTTAGTTGTATACACTGTGTGTTTTCCCCAACTTTTAAGTAGCAAATCAAAAGTGATATTTTGCTTTTTATCTGCGATGGAAAATGAAAACAGTGCAATATTTGCTTAAATGTTACTCTGATTTAAAGACAAAAACACATTGCAGTTAGACTCTGGGTTGCAGTTAAATTGAGGTTCAATATAGACATGTAATAGATGTAATACATGTACATGTAATTACATGTAATACCTATTACATGTACACGTAATACCCTAAACATTGTGAAAAGATTACACTTTTTGTACACATAGATGAATGATTATGCATTTATGAGTTTATTATAAACTGCATCTCAGTCTGTGTATTTCATCTAAAATAAAGGATCTATGAACAGACAGACAGTGATTCTTTAAGACTAAAGTGATATCAAATACATGGCAAAGGTTAAAGTGGCGGTAAATGAGAAACATCCGCACTGTACAAATGTACAATATCGACTACGTTATCCATTACTGTGACTGGTGTATCTGCAGGTTCAATTGGAGGAGAAATTTACTTTTTGAAAGTGAGTTTCAGTGTATGTATACATTCATTTGAGCTTACAAGTCTCTTAACTTTGTAGTTAGACTGTGCATGTTTTTGCATTGGTAAAGCTCAGTAGAACCATGCACTTTTTTGTAATCTGGGATCACATACTTGTAGCATAAAAAGTTAAAACCACCACCTGCCTTTTATTAACTGCACTTTCAAAAGGCAGACACTGTCTCTTGAAATTCATTTCTTCTACTAAACTTCCTGCTATACTAACTTTACAGCAATGTATAATAAGTACTCAATGTGTACTTCAATTTAGTAATTACGTGGTTCAGCTAAACATATATATATATATATATATATATATATTTGAATGAGTATAGTCAAATTTACAGTGTATATAGTGTAAATGTTTCTGCTTAAAAGCTTAATGGTTTCTACTCCTTTGTAGCTGTCCAACTCCAGGCTGTGATGGGAGTGGTCATGTGACCGGAAATTATGCTTCACATCGAAGGTAATGCGGGACACGCACTGTAAACTCCACAGGACCAATTATTCTGAAACAAATTTGAGTCAAATCTGTCACATTTCACAGCAGAAATGTTGATTGTTAGATACATAATGAGTATGACTTTTTCAACACTCTGTGACAGATTGAAGGAGCATTTTAGTATTTGGGAAAACATTTTTTTGTATTTTTATCGTATAATATGTTGTGAAGTGATGTAGCAGGGGTTGGATTTGGGTGAAATTAGAATTCCTTGACAATTTGAATTATGAATTATTATTTTTTGTAGTGTTTCTGGTTGTCCTTTGGCTGACAAGACTCTCAAATCATTGATGGCTGCCAATTCTCAGGAACTCAAGTATGTATTGTCACTGATGTTCTTTCAAGTTTTTATCAGTGATGCATTTTCGCTGTTTATTAACCATGTGTTTAAAAGATTCATCTGTGTTAGATGGCTTGGTTTATTGAGTTCATTCTTTCCTACCTTTTAGATTTGAGGATTTGTTTAACTTATTTGTCTATCACAGATCATGTGAGAATGCACTGAACTGAATGACATTAATCATGACCTTCAAAAGCTCAACCTGTTTACAGAATAGAATCCCTTGCAATTTGCAGCTCAAATCATAAATAATACACGAGGGGAACTCTTGACCAGAGCAATGATCCTTCTCCTTTTGTGTGATGCATTTGACACGATATCAAATTATATAAATTGCACTGAAAACTTAAGTTGGCCTAGCCTGGAGAGCAGGATCTTGGGTTAGATAATACTTGGACAGATTCAGTTTGTGCAAATTAGCCTCATGGTTACCGAAAATTACGCCTACTTACTTTGGCTGTGTCTCTGCTGGTTCTGCATATATGAAACAGAGACTGCACATTTTAATGAATCTGCTGAATCCAAATCCATCTCCAGCTTGTCTCTAACACAAATGGTGTGTGTGTGTGTCACAGAGGATGAAGTCAAATCTGCTCCCAAGACTGGAAACTTTTTTGTGGATTTAAACAAAAAGGGCTTATTTTCCAGTGGTCATTTCAATCACAGTAATTCCAAGCGCTTATAACAGATTACATTTCCATAGTTTTTCCATTGACTTTACCATTGATTCACTTTGGGCATAGAGAATAAAAATAGGATTCCAATAATATGGAGTGTAAACGTTGCAGTTTTTATTACAGTATCATGCTGTGCCCATGGTATCAATTTAGTTTTTAGCTTTGCTATTTTCTTGTTTTTAATACTCTGCATTGTTTTTACTGAACTCACTGTGACCCTGATATAATTTTGACACTTGTTATAATTTTGCAGCAAATACATTGGCTTTAATGTAAAAACAAAAAATTATGTTTTAACATGTTGAATGTGTATTACACAAATATACATGGGGTAGACAAAATATATGGAAACAATATATAGGAGCAATATATTAATATTTATAAACTAATAAGGAATTGGGTCACCCTTTGCCTTTAGAAGAACTTCAGTCCTTCTGGGAATGCTGCTATACAAGATTTAACTGTTTCTAGTGGGATAAAAATTGGAAGCCATTCTTCAAAAAGGAAAGCCTGAAATTCTTTGAAAGATGAAGGTGGTGGAAATAAATGCTTAAAATGCTTAAATGATTAAATGCTTAAAATGTAAAAATGTAAAAATGTAATGTAAAATGTAAATATACTCCGCACTCTATGTTCCAAAATTTCCCATAAAATTTAAATAATGTTTGGTGATTGGGTGATTTGGGTGGCCATGGAAGGTATTTGACTTTATCCTGGTGTTGATGAAACCACTTTTGAATCCATTTAGCAGTGTTTATGGAGGACTTATCATCTTGGAATATGGGAACATCTTGAGGAAACAATGTTTGCACCATATTCATTTTGTTTGGCTGTAATTCTACCATGCAGAGCAGTAATGGAACCATGAACATCATAACAAAATATTAGCCTTAAACGTAACCACCAACGTTTTTCACTTGCATTGACTAATCTGCCATTACATGTTTCTATTGTTTACCATAGGTGCCCAACACCTGGTTGTGACGGGTCTGGTCATGTGACTGGAAACTATGCCTCACACAGAAGGTAAGATCTATGGCCAGAAAAAGGGACTCTAATGATGAGACTTATAAAGTAACGCCATATTTGGTACAAAATTCACACCATGTACAAGGGGTGTGAATGTTTAAATGTTAAAATGTTAAACGAAATTGGGATCCTTAATGTTAAGAAAAACTAAACAATGCTGCTTTTTTTGGGCACAAAATTAAAATCACAGTGCAGTTATCATAAAACTACCACTAACAGGCCCCGATCATTATCATAAAGGAACAAATAAAAGTTACCTATTGCAACAATGCTGTAGTAGGAGATACGCATCTTGCAGCGTAGATATGCAGCGATGTGTTCCATCAAGATGCTCCAGCACATTCACAAGAAAGGCACAAAAACATTTTTAAATGCTCAAATGTTGCACTTTATTGTTTAGTGAACTTTTTCCACATTAATCATTGATAGCTAATGTGTTTTTGTCTCATAATATGAATACAGTATAGTAGGCTACCGGTAGACTACTGTATAGTTGATTATGTGGTAGATAGAACTTCATTGCCCCCTAGTGGTCTTGCGCAATAGGACCATATTCAGCGTTGAGAATTCACATGAAATTTTATAAATTGTTCCTATCACAAAAAACGAATATTGACATTTCTGACAAGCATTTTATAATGTGTGATCAGCGCGTGTGATCAATGATAACTGTATGCATCCAAAGCAGCATGGCTTACTTTCCTTCATCCATTTCAGTTTGTCAGGTTGCCCACGCGCCAGGAAAGGAGGCCTGAAGCTCACACCAAACAAAGAGGAGAAGGATGAACCAGACATGAAGTAAGACTGGGGTTAATTTTCTGCTTTCCCCACTTTCTTTTCTCCAGCTGTTACAATGATACCATTTGTTTTACTCAATTAATGTAGCAATTTGCAGATGGCCCAGATTATGGTTTTGAGACTGAAATCCATTCTGATATTAAATTTTAACGGCTGCTTATAAACATTAGTAAATTAACACATACACAGTAACATTCAAGCTTTGAATGTTTGAAGCTCCTCTGTTTTCCCACAGTAAGTCTCAAAAAGTGTTTTGTTTATTTCATAATGGTTCATGTCCACAAAATCAACAGGCGGGAGGGTATATGAAGACTTTGTTTGTGTGCGATGGTAAAGGCCTTTTTGCCAGAATGGATTTGCGCTACATTCACACACAGTTTAATTGTTTCAGGTTCAGATCTCTCTATGTAATATTATTACAGAATTCATGTAATTGATTGCTGCATTAAACTGAAAGTCAGATATGAGAATATCCCTTTACTTTTACATGTGTAGCAGGTTTTTTTCTTTTTAATTACTAATGCATGGTTAATAGTTTAGGAATGAGATTGGAATGGATCTGATGCATATTAAAGGAAGAGCAGCAGAACAGCAGTGCATCTGTGCTGTATTAGATTACTGTATATCAGTGGCCATATGGCACGATTCATACCCTGTTCTGTGGCATCTGATGCAACTACCTGTGTAGAAGTACTGGGCCTCCAGTAATGTCTGTATGCAATCCTCTTAGCTCGGATAGGCTGTCATACTGGAAGTAAAAAAAAACTGCTGTTACAAACAGCCTTTTGCTTTTAGTCCATGGCTTTTAGTCCATGCCATGTGTTGTGTTCTCTGATAATCTTTCTCATGTTGAAAACGCGAGATGTTCAAGAACAGATCAGTCATCCAATTGATTTAACCCTTTTAGTGACACCACAAGTTGTCTAACAATATATATATTGTATAGAATACAAGCACTGAAAATGCAAGCACCAACATCCTAGGATCCATTATGCCTTCTCTGTTAAGTTATCCAAATCATCTTTTTGGCAGTGATCAAGATTTTCCCTAAACACCCCAAAAAATGTCTAATTGGCAGCATTAATTAGAATGTTTTTAGTTTTTTTTTCATAAACAGGAAGATGACTTTTTTCATGTGCTGGTAGATAAACATTTTGTGTATTTAATCTGTATTTACTTAATTTGACTACGTTTTTAATCAGCATTTCACTGGATTAATCTGGTTAATGGCTTGAAAATTCTTCCAGTCCAATGCATGAAGGGATATTGAAGGCAGTGAGCTCATATCAAATTGTACCTTCATTATGTGCATTTCTGAGGAGTTCAGTCAGCTGTTACCAAGCTGTTTCACCAGTCTCATCTATTCAGACAAATGTAGCTCCAGTTCAGTTGTAAGAAATCTACAGTACCTGCCAGGAAAAACCAAGTATGTATTTTATTCAAACAGGCATTTTGTAAATATAGTGCCACTGTATGTACTCCCGAGTGAATACAGCCACTCCAAGCGGATGTCAAATTACAGTGCTATTAGATTAATCTGTCATCTTAGCTCATGCTATATGAGGCTGCATGAGACCTCCAACATATGAGACTGCATTATTCATCCTGTGTGTACATCTTCACAGAGGATAATGTGTAGTATTCTAAAAAATATATATGTTTAATTACAGTACATTAGTTAAAGCCCAAACAGCATATTCCCATTCTCATACAAAAAGGGGCAGCCCCAGGGGAAATCCTCCAAAAAACTGTTTGTTGACAGAATTGTTTTGATAAATAACAAATGCCTGTTTTCAAAGCGGTCCATCTCGCTAAGAATGCTGCCCCTTTTATATCAGCTGCTTCAGAGTAACACGAACACTTTGTACATTATCTGCCATATCAATAATTCACAAACAATGTGCAAGGCATGAATAAATAGCCAGTAGTACTGAATTCACCCCCACCCTCCTTCCCTCTGCTAGATGTCCAGAGATTGGTTGTGATGGCCAAGGGCACATATCGGGTAAATACACATCCCATCGCAGCGCAGGAAGCTGCCCCATCGCTGCCAAGAGACAGAAGGAGAGCTCTATGAATGGATCAGCCTTCTCCTGGAAAGTCTGCAAACAGGAACTGCCCCACTGTCCACTGCCGGGCTGTAATGGACTGGGTCACGCCAATAACGTGTTTGTCACTCACAGAAGGTACGGCCTCATTCCCGCTCGCTCTCGCCTCTTCATTTCTGCTGTGCCTCATCAGACCAGACTGTCTTTCTGTGCATGACTGCAGAGATCATTACTGAAGAGATCAATAGGATATCAATCAAGAGGATATCAATCAAGAGGAGCCAATACTTCTAGCTGTATTTGTGGTGGGAAATATAACTCAGTCCTGATTAAATATGAATTAATCCGTATCCCCTCTGGGTCCTTGCACAGTTTGTCCGGGTGTCCACTAAACGCCCAGACTATCAAGAAGAAACTTTCTGGGGAAGAGATGATGACTATTAAACTGAAGGCAAGCAGTGGTAAGCCCTGTAAAAAATCATCCCTGAAGGAGAACAGAAAACAAACGTACACATCAGCATGAACTTGCACAAGCCTTTGAAATCAGTACATTTGTTTTAGAACATGTGGCCATAATGCAAATTGACATGTCTAGGAACACATTCTATCCTTCCTCTTCTGATTAAATTGTGAGAAAGCACCATCATGCACACCACTTCAGATTATGCATCCAGTGTATAAACTGGTTATGACAAACTTCACATAGTAAAAATATTTAATATTAATATAATTTATTAATATTTTTTCCATTATGTTATGTGAAATTTTTGCAATGAAGTATAAAAAAAGTGCTTTCAAACAGGCATAGAAAACAATGAGGACATGCAAGACTTGGACAATGAGATCAAGGAGCTGAACGAGTCCAACCTGAAAATAGAGGCTGACATGATGCAACTGCAGACCCAGGTGAGCAGATAGCCCCGGGGCTATCCACACACACATTCATGTGAAAGCTTTCCCCCCACTCTTTTCCACATCAAATGTACTTCAATTAAAAGTTAATCAGATGCACTGTGCTCGGGTTTACCGTATTTGCACGTGCACATGTAACCTTCGGGAAGCTGCCGAACACCAGCAGGTGGCAGCGTAGGCGGGCAAAAGCTGACAAGGGACCTGGTTCAGGGTAATGCGCAAGTGAATTTGGAAGACCTTGACCCTATGGCACTTGTGCCTCATCTCAGTAACTACATCAGTCTGCCTGTGAGGCTAAGAGGTATCAACTAAGATTAATGCTTGTTATTTCCCCACTAATGCCAGATATCGTCGATGGAATCCAATCTTAAAACAATTGAGGAGGAGAACAAGATGATCGAGCAACATAACGACAGCCTACTTA
This sequence comes from Aldrovandia affinis, assembly GCA_029706075.1. NCBI lineage: Eukaryota > Metazoa > Chordata > Actinopteri > Notacanthiformes > Halosauridae > Aldrovandia > Aldrovandia affinis. The sequence continues at coordinate 983,817 of JAINUG010000070.1, forward strand.
AGGAGCTGGCCCGTTTAAGCCAGGCCCTCATCAACAGCCTCACTGACATCCAGCTGCCCCAAATGGTATGGCGGGCCCCACAATCCACACTCACGCTCAAACCGCCATCTCAAAGCTCACCCGTGTCATCTGCCATCACTGATAGGACAAATATTTTGATAACGTTACCCCAGATGGGCTTTAATACAAGTGCTTCAAATACAAATACAAATACATCTTCCTGACAATACCTTCGAGTGAAGGAGCAATGATGAAGCATACATTTGATAGTGAAAGAAACAAGGGATCCCCAATGTCTTACCTCTGCTATTCTGTCCTTGCCATGTTCAGAATCACAGACATTAAACATTTGTTTATATGTCTTTTTATCTTACTTCAAAGGCACTATGAAAACATTGTATGAAAGGCTGTGCATAAAAAGAGTACTGCTGGTATTATTATTAGTAGTATTAGTAGAGGATGTGGAAGTTCTTTCCTGCTTTTCCATGCCAGGCTTTGTGTTGCTCCGCTCATACTGTGAAAGAATACCCCTCGTTTTTGGGGTCTGCCAACCACATTGCACAAGGACAAGTCACTTGTGAGTTTAAACAGAAAACTGATACCATTTGACTTATCATTTCCCACAAAGGCAAAACGCAATAATACTGTAATACAGTTCAACATGTGTGCTTTATCACTAAAAACCAGACTCAGAAATTGTACAGGAGTTGTATTCAGTGTATAAGTCTTTATTCAAAAGACAACTAGACAAAGCACTAGACATATACAGACATTTTTATGGCAAGTGTGGCAAACCCAAAAAAGATAACAACCTGAATGATAAAGTCCTTTTGCATCACCTCAGGAGTGGTCAGAGTAGCAGAAGGCATGGGTCACTGCAAGCTGAGTAGATGGTGGGAGTGGATGGCATAGGAACTACAGTTGCATTGAATTACTGAATGAATTAACTTGTCAGAAATACCTGCTCTTGGTTACATTTTTGACAATATTTGTCTTGTGTAGGGGTCCACCAATCAATTGACCATAAGTCGAAATTGGATGATTTTAGCCGAATAATGGCAACAGGCCATCGAGCTGATTCCCATAATGTGACACTTCTCAACGTAATCTAAGCAAGTCTACTGTTTGGACAGTAAAACTAATAAATTATGGTTGTTAGCGATAGTTACAGATAGCAAGATAGCCAGCTAACTAGATTTGACTTTTAAGAAGATAGAAAGCTAGTTGTTAGCTAGCAAGAAAACATTTCTTTTGTTGTATGTTTGCTAGGTGAGGAGAGTGGCTAAACACTCACTAATGATAGCATCTTTTTAAAACAAGATCGTTGAACATTTGTGAATGTATGTTAACAGGAACTGTTTTTCGTCATTGTTGTTGTTGTTTCAGGGGCCAATAAGTGAGCAGAACTTTGAAGCATACGTGAACACTTTGACAGACATGTACAACAACCCAGAGCATGATTACTCCCCTGAATGTAAGGCTCTTTTGGAAAGCATCAAACAGGCAGTGAAGGGCATTCAAGTGTGAGCTTTCCCACCAGCCTGAGTTATGAAAATGCTTCTGAAAAAGATCCTTTTCTGGTTTGGTTGCATGTCCCAGAGAAGACTTTTGAAAATGTATTTCTGTTTCACAGCAAACACATTGCACTGTCACACCGATATCAGCCATGATAGGTTATGGACTTTAAAAACAACATGATATATTTCTTTTTATGGATTTTTACCCCCTTGCACTTAGTTTTGTATGTAGATTTATTGTCATTTAATTCTGTATTTGTTATATTTATGTATGCTTATATTATGATTATTTATTGTCTTAATTTATTCTTTTATTTATTGGTTTTTATTTATTCTGACCATATTTAAACAGGGGAAGAAATTAAAATAAAGTTTTTCAAGTGTTGCCAGCTTAACATGTAAAGCAGAAACAGCGTTCTGCACATTGTATATAACATTTTAGCACCTTCCATTTAAATATTATTTTTCCATAGGAATCTTTATTACCTTAATACAAAGAAAACTTTATTAACTCCATCCTTCTGTGAAACATGGGCCAGTGCTACCATCTAGTGGTGATAACGTAATGGAAGAAAGTTGATTTACTCCTTGTAGCTACAAAACATGCAAAATAACCTGAAATTGCCCGTTGTTTCAATGGTTGTTTTAGGTAATATTAAACAACAAAACTTTATTGAAATGTATGGCATATGGACATACATGGTAAATACTAATGGAAAAAATCCTAACTTAAATTTTCACATATTTTAAAGTTACTGGTGTGAAATACCATCTGTTTGGTACTTTAATAATATCTTCCTGGCTAGAATGTCCTCTTGACCAGATTCAACCGTATTGAAGTTATTTTTGTTTAGCTGAATGTCTAAGTATCGATCTCAGTCCTTAGAGCAGAGCTGCTGACACAATATAAAACCACACATTTCTGACTATATCTCTGTGTTCATTTTCCTAAACTATATTGATATGAACTGCCTTTTGTATGCACACCACTGTGTGTGCATATATGTGCCTAAGTGTAAATGTGTACATGAAATATAGTTTTCACTGTTTTGTGGTATAATAGTATTATGTGAAATGGTGTCTAATTTATTATACAGTACAATTATTTTTAAAGAAATAAGTGGTGAGACATGTTTTTATAGCTTGAGTGCGCAACTGTTTATAAACCATTTCACATATGTAAGCACAGATTAAGTACTCCTGCCATCAGGTTCAGTTCATTTTTTTAGAACTTGTGCAACAAGTTACACTCAAAAACTAATTTATGGCAGCATTACTTTTTTCGTCACACAACCTAAAAAAAAGAAAAACCCTGATTACCTTATGACGGAAAGTAATACTACCTCAAATGAGTTAAAACTGAAGTATGTACTTAAAATGAATTGACCCTGTGGCTTTAGCTATTGGCTCATACTGTATAGGAGAAAGAGCTGTGCAAGACAATGACATTAAATGATATTAATTAAAATTGATTTATGTGTAATGTATGATAGCTCTTGAAGATAACATGTTGTACCAATCTCTTTTTATTTGAATGATCACATCAAAGGCTCTCTTCATGGAAAGGCAATGACCAAAGTTACAGAATTCAATTATCCTACTTTTCCTCTAATTAAATAAGAAGTACACAACAGAACATAACTAACCAATATCATACAAATGTTATTCATATAAAGGTCTTTTCAGTTTTAATGTAAAAAAAGCTGTAAGATCAACAACATTTGAAATTATTTTTGGCATACAAAATGGCAGGAAAATGTTCATGGCATTTGTCAATCAATAGAAGTTATATCCAGTTAATTGACTGGATATATTTACAATGTATATATTGTTATTCCTCTGGTGGTTAGTTGCTTCCTTTAATGGCCCCTACAGTTACAGTATATATGTGAGTTGTCTGTTACTATTTCAATCAATTCTTATCAAGTAATTTCTGTATGGAATTATTTCTTGTGCAATTAAAATATGTTTAAGCAGTAAATAATACTGCAAAACCAGACCAGCCAAAATGAATTAATAAGTATTATTGTAACCTCAAGTGACGTTTTGCATACATTGGACAGGCATTCAATTGTTATTCAGCCCCCACGGGTGTTAAATATATTCCAAACGTATTCCAAGCATTCCAATATTCCAATACTTTGTATCTTTTTGCACAAATATTTATTTTTAACTTTTGAAAATATATCATTAAGTGAAAAATACCAATAAAAATGGGAAATAAAAATTAAATAAATACCTTTGTATTTTCCATGTTCAGAGCCCTTGATACCAGTGTTTATAAATCTTGTTTAAATTTTTGTTTAAAGTTTTCAGGTTTTCATTGGCTACTATTTTCATCTATGATTGCTATGCTTTAAGTTAGACTAGGGCTATTAATTTTGTGCATTTGAAATTAAACAATTACTTGTGTCTATAAAACCTGCCAACAGAATGAACATTTGCTGAAATGCAATGAAGCATTTTTATTTTATACAAAAAGAATCGACTCATAAATTGTCATTTTAATAAATTAAACTTAACCATTTTGTTGAAAATCACTGTATAACTTTACAATAATTCTGCTTATTTATTTGTAATTGTTAATATTTAATTTATATGCCACGCATTGTTTGCTCAGGAAGTTTTGTGAAGAATATTTATTTTTTCCCTGTTTGTACTTGATGTATTTTGTAACGTGATCTGGATTTTGTGTCGAACGATATTGGTACTATGAATCTGTATTGTAAATTAGTTTCTTTCTTTTTAATTAAAAAAGTTATGCTTTTTTCATTTCAAGTAGTTTATATATTGAAGTTTCCTTATACTTTTACTATTTCAAAAAGACAGATATGCGCTGTGTTGTACAGTTTGTGTATGGTAGAAATAAACTTTTTAAATGGTTGTGTGAATTGCCTGTATATAACATGTAAATGTGGCAACATAATGCAATACACATCAAGACAATTTACCATGCATCAGAAACATATGCTGGACCTCTTCAAATTCAGTGTTTTACATGGAAAAAAGACAGGTTATATTTTCTTTTCTTAACTGGACATGTATGATATATGGTAGAAATTAATCCAATGCCCTCAAATCTTAACAAATGTCTGTAAAGAGGTTTTTTTATAAAAAATAAGCTTGAATAAGACTTGAATAAATCAGTCTTGCATGCTCATTTTATTCCATAAAATTTTTACATTTGGTGCCAAAAACCATGCACACGGGCACACACAAATCACACACGGCCAAAATAAAAATAGCTGCTCATCTGAAAATGTTTTATTCCAAAAGTAAAACAGTAGAAAGTAAGTGCAACATTAAGTGCTTTTGAACTTGAGTGCTGTACAGTATCGCTTGTCAGGATTTCTAGAAATGTTGGAAAATACCATGTTGGGCTTCAGTGGTGATAAAACAGTCAAGTATCTGCATATCAGCATCGCAAATGCGGCCTTACCTATTCCACCACCAGAAAAGGATCCAAATCTGATGAAGTGGAGGTATTTCAATTTGAGTAAACTAACCCTAACTTTACACCAAGGGGATATACTGCACGGAATTAACCACATAGGCTACAGTAACAATATTGTGCATGCAATTCCTATAAATGCATATCCATATGGTTCAAATTTATTAAAATACCTGAAGCCCAATGTTGCATATTTGAAAGGTTCAGAAAACTATTGCTAAGGTCCACTCATGAAATGCTACATGGCCAAAGAATTTAAAAAATCTAAATAATAGCAACGTTTTTATGCCACTCCACAAAACAACAAGTTGTTTTTAATTCGCTGGTTATAGCTGGAGTGGCACAAACAGAACTACACAACATCACTGGCGAATTTAAGTTTAAGGTTAAAATAGCATAAGAAATGCCAGTGATGAGGCTAGAGTGGCAGAAGCCACTGATTTGAACAAACGTTTATGAAACATTATGCAAAAGGTGCTTTTGAAGATGACTTTCACAGACTTCTGGAAATGTTGCAAAAATGTAATATTGGGCTTCAGTGGTAACACAATAGTGCATGGAATTACTAAAAATGCACATTGTGATTGAAAATACCTCCTGAAGCCTAATGTTTCATATTTGCAACATTCAGAATACTATCTGGCCAATCAGAAAATCCTACAAGTCAAACTGTTACAAAAACAGAAATAATAGCAAGGTTTTTAAAGTCTTCAAAGTAACCAATAACTCAGTGGTTAAAATTCACAGGGCACAAACAAAACAACTACACAACATCACTGGGTCCGTCTCAGGTTGAAACTAATAAACAATCCCGATGGTGGGGCGACAGTACCACTATCCGTTCCGCATTGGACCAATTATCTACAGGGGGTAGACAAAATAATGGAGGCACCAAACAACATATTCATATTTATTAACTAATAAGGAGTTGAGTCACCTGTATGTTTAGGTGTGTAACAGTGGTTGTGGCCGTTTTATATGTATTGCTTACTATAAAAACAGGGTAACAAACTACTAAGATATTTTGTTTGAATCCTCAGAAACTCACACCAATGACGTACGGTGCAGTACCGTTTTAAAAAGCAGTGTGTGCTTTAAAGCACTGTCATTGTTGTTTTCCATTGGCTGCCAAACTTCCTGGAAGTTATCAGTATGAGTGTAAGTTTGGTAGTTGCATTTCATATCTGGTTGAAAAGCTGCCCTTCGGACAAATGCACCCCTCCCCTCCTCTTACACCAGAATCAAATGTTTTTCACAGTATACACTGAGGGCAAATTTATGTTACCTGTGTGAGAATTCGAGTACATTTTGTAAACCTAGCTGGTTTAATACAGAAAGTGACGTCTTGGAATATGAAAGCTATGCATTTGTGTTCATTATTACAGCTTGTGAATTGAGTGTTTTATAAGCTTCGGCTATGTATGTATACATATGTATTTTGCGCTGATAAGAGAACCTAAGGTTGTTTAGTCTCTTTAAAACAGCGCTATCCTTAGCTGAGGACTTTAATATGAGCTTCTCTTTTTAGAGCGACGTTGAAGCGAATGACTCCACTTAGTGGTGTGTCGTTCGTGAACGATTCGTAATCATTTTGGTGAAAGAAAGGAACTGACTCACCTCCATGTAGGATTCGTTCCTTTGGTTAATCTCTCAGTAAATAAAGTTGGGAACTGCCATTCGTTGAAACTGCAGCGACTGCTCCTATTGAACCATTTCCACCATTGGGCTCTGGTCTGTAGTAGCCATTAGCCAACAACAGCACTGAACCGCTTGAGCGGGGCGTGCTCTCTGAAACTCCTCCCATCGGAGTGACCGAAAGCTACAACAGTTCAGTAACTTCAGTTCCTGAACTGAAAGCGGTGAAGACCGAATCCCTGAAAGAATTGGAACTGGACATGCTGTCGTTCCTCGGGTCCAGGCATATTTTGGCTTTATTACAACCTGTTTGATCCAGTAAATTGATATAGTCCAATATCTGTAGCCTACCAATAAAGCTACACATTCATAAGAAATTGTCCCACGCTGCTAAATATTATGCTCTTTTTAATAAAATATAAAAATAGGCTATACATTATATTGTTATCATCAACCCTTTGTCGTTTGCAAACGATTTAGTAGTCTAATTAGGCTACCTGTTTGTGAACTAACTAGTAAATTGCACAAAAACATGCCCATATAAGCTATTCATTTTTAAATTCGATAAATGCTTCGAAAAGATTTTGAATAGCACAATAACAGTGTAGGCCTGCCTACTGTAGGAATTCACCTACAAAGGACAGTAATTAAGTGACTTATTTTTGAGGAGCTTTTCACGGAACCAGTTCGAGAAACCGAGTTTGGTTCTCTCTTAAGCTACCTGGAGTTTTCAGTCACTGCTTGACTCTCATTCTCGTTCGCTAGGAACTGGAGTCCTTGAACCACACCGAGAACCGGAGTCTGAAGTCGGACCCAGTTACTGCATAACTCTCCTCATTCGCGGGAGTCTGAACGATAGCAGCGAAGGAAATGGTGAACGAATCCGTGAACGAATCCTTTTAGGGAACTGAGTCAAATGATCCTTGTCCCTGAAAGAAACCGTAACGCCCACCACTTCCACTTTCCAAAGGGAGCGACCACGTATGCGCGCTCCCGCTCGGGGGGGTGCATTTCACTGCAATGGTGCATCCGGCATAACAGCAGGGGTGCATACTACGGCACAACACCTGTCAGTCCATAACACTGAGATTAATATTTTTGAGGTTCTGCAGTACTTTTAAATTAAGTCGCATGTTTAACAAGAGGCTTGAGAAGAGACTATAGCGACCTATTGATAATGTTGGGAGTAGATTACTACTGGTTAAAATGAGTCATGAATTTCTACAGGCCCTTATTATGTATCGTTTTAAAATTGAACCCAAATTGTAAACGAAATGATTATACCACCGGACTTTACTCGCTATTAAAGCCTTGCTTATTGCTTAGAAAATGTCTAGCAGAATACCACCTTTTGAGCCCTAGCTCAACTGCACCAAATCAATTTTTAGCAAGGCATACTTTGACTGAACCCTTAAAATGTCGATTGTTGTGTTCCTACTGTGTTTGTATCCAATGTTGTCTGGTTCTTTTGCGGTTGTGGCGCGCAAACACGCCAGTCTGAAACTCAATTTGCTAGTTACCACGTGACATATGTTTACATCCTCTCAGCTGTTTCTTCTGCATGGAGACGAAAAGACACAAAGGTGTTCAATTCTTTTTAAAAACACAATAAATAGATGCAGCCTTTTGTGATTTTAGTACATCCTAACAACCCTTTTCACTTCATCGGCTTTCTCTTACGTGTTGGGTGATCCACGCGAAACGACAAGCTAGGTGAGTGATTTTCTTTTTTTAAATTACAGATGTCGACATTTTGTTGTTTTGTCAGAAAGTAGCTCGCTAGCTACCTCGTTGACTGACGCAACGGGGGCCAACCTTACTTGGCGCCCTGATTGAATAATTAAAACAATTATTTGCTTGCTAGATATAACAATACAATTTCACCAAGTCGTGTTGTTCTATTTCATAACAAATTTGCTAGCAAGCCGCTACATCGTTCTTTCTAAATACTACACCGAATCTTGATTACTATGTAACACAAGTAGTTATCAATATTACTTATTTGTTTATCTAATGACATGTCGAACAAATGTAAAGCAGTGTACCGTACTATGTATAGCTAATAGTTACCTGTATTAATATTAGGTAGTTGGTAGTATAGATGAGCTAGCTAACAAGATTAGCTAGCTACATGCTTGCGTGTTGTCGATGTGCTCCATTTTATATCGACTTAGCTCTCTGCACTCACTTGCAAGTGTAAAACGTAGCCTACGAAGTTAACATATGGGATTTCGTTAACTGCAATATTTTGAGTTAATTTGAGTTAATGGAAGGAAGTTATGTCAGTGGAAAGGGCCATTAAGTTTCACACCTTAACATTACTAGAGCTAACTTGTTTAGCTAGCTCAGTAAGAGCTAAGTTATTTAGCTGGTAGCTACGTTAGCCGTCATAGACATTTTAGGGTAGCTAAGTTAGCTAACTGTTGTGGTTTCGAATGTTTTAGCTAGCTAACGTTACCAGTAGGCGAGCTATCTAGCTAGCGAAGTTTAACCTAGCATTTCCTTATTGCGTGAATTTAACAATATTTTATAATATCTATCTATGTGATTTACTTCGTTTTCTATCATTTGCATATAAGTGGCAGTTGTGCATTTCCTGTTTGTTATACAACAGACACCCACAGAAGATGTCGTAGCAAAAATACAGTACGTTAGGTAACGTTATCGATGTTTGATGGAGATCCTTTGTTGCTACCGTGATGGCGTCAGTGGAAAGTTTTTGCTCAGAAGTGCCACAGTTAGGGATCTGGTCTAAATATCTAAAGATGTGAAATACAGAGCCGATAGGGCGTTGGTTTTTCGCATTTGAATAATAATGCATGATTAAATCTTCAGTGTGATTTAAGTTAAGTAAAAAACCACACGCGCACACACACTAAGAAATTGCTATTTTAAATCAATGAAGCACTGGTTTCATTTCTGAGATACAAAAAACTACCACGGCCCCTTGCAGAAAGACGTCTTGTCCATGTTTTCTATTCTATTCACTTTCTGATTCTAGTTCAGACAACCAAGCTTAAGATAGGTTCGAGAAAGTATCACTGGGCGCTATCCAAAAGAAACGACAAGGTTTTTAGAAATGGACAGCAAGTTTGTTCCGATGATAACGGATTTAGTGAGAATATACTGCATTATTACCACATATAATTACACGTCGAACGACCATAGACGGAGATTAGCTATGTGGTTATTATAAGATGTTATATGTAACGTAATGAAATCCTATACAATACTAATTTGCCTGCTTTTTGCATATTTTGCTCTCAGATCAATAGCCTATGCTTCCTAATCCACAATATTATGGTAACCGAATTGTAGTGTACATAACAGCCGATAATGTGCTAATACTAGCAAATACACACTTACGAATACGTTTAATTAGCGTTACAGATATAATATAAATTGCCTGATTTCAGGCACGTGTTGAATGTATTGTATCTAGTGTATCTTCATTAATTCATTAGCAATAGCCTATAACATGCACAAATACGATCAAATAGAAAATGTAAACCTAATCACTGGGTTAATGTAAGAGCTAATTAGCTAAGTGTCAGTTCAACATCTAATTGTATTTTGTTGTATATACTACTTATTCTGCATTTGAAGGCTGTAGTTAAGAAGCTGGTGTTATCCATTCCATCTTACATCTTGTGTCCTGTATTGAGGCCGTGTCCACACTAATGCGGATACATTTAAAAACGCCGTTTTCGTGTCGAAATATTTTCCGTCCACACTGAAACGCCCAAACCACTTACATTTCTGTAATGGGCATGCGCAAAAGGTATTCTATGCTTGTTTCTCATACCTGTGTTTATTTGTGGACTGGAGTTTAATGTAATTCGTGTTTGCAATAAGTACAATTTGAACAAACTTTTTTGTGAAAATGCATTGAGTGAAAATGCATCACAACATAATGACACATGTTATAACATTTCACCAGTTTCATTCTACATTCACATGTTATTTTTGTTAAACAACAGTTTGCACAAAAATTGTCCAAGGAAAAATATATTTAAAAACGTGAATATTAGAAGGTCTTGTCTTGTGTTGATTTTGTCTGCATTCAAGTTCAGAAAGAACACTACCTACATTTACATTACATTTTACATTTTAAGCATTTAGCAGACGCTCTTATCCAGAGTGACTTACAAGATGTGCATAAATACATGGTAGGAACAATCATAGTTTGCGCAAGAGATCAGTGCAGTTATACAGCAATAGACATCATTGGTGGCAGCTGCGTACCATACCTGTAACACTGGGAAGGAAAAGGTTAGTCTTTTTTTATTTTTTTATTTTTATGGAATAGGCAGGCAGTGGTGATGACAATTAGCCAAATGTACAGAATTCAGTGGTAGTGGAGTTTGAAAAGGTGGGTTTTGAGTCTCTTGCGGAAGATTGCAAGTCATTCCGCAGTCCTGACCGATTGCGGAAGGTCGTTCCACCACCGAGGGACAGAAGAGACGAGACCGCGTGGAGCTGCTGTCAGGCGCCCAGAGGGATGAGGCAGTCAGTTTGCCAGAGGAGGCGGAGCGGAGGGGTCTGGCTGGGGTGTAGGGAGTGATGAGTGACTGGAGGTATGGGGGAGCAGTACCTCTAGCCGCTTGAAAAGCAAGCGCTAGTGATTTGAATCTGATGCATGCTGCGATGGGGAGCCAGTGCAGAGAGGAGAGTAGAGGGGTGACGTGGGTGAACTTCGGCTGGTTGAACACCAGACGTGCGGCAGCATTCTGGACTAGTTGCAGTGGCTTGATGGCACAGGCCGGTAGGCCTGCCAGCAAGGAATTGCAGTAGTCCAGACGTGAGATCACCAGGGCCTGGACCAGGAGTTGTGTGGCCTCTTGGGTGAGGAACGGTCGGATCCTCCGGATATTGTGGAGGGAGAATCGGAAGGTCCGAGTGATCGCTGCAATGTGGCCCGAGAAGCACAGCTGGTTGTCCAGGGTCACTCCAAGACTCCTGGCAGACTGGGACAGAGACACTAGGGAGCCTTCCACGGTGATTGAAGCATCAATCACTCTTTAACATAACTATAAATCTAATGATTGAAAATAAACGACAACATAAGAAAAGATGTCTTTGTCTTATTAAAAATAGGATTCAATTTATAGTTTTACATTCACATTTAGTGTAACACTTTGTAGTTGTCCAGGCAAGACAATAGATTGAGTGTAAGTTTCCTGCCCTCTGAACTTAAAAACATGTTCTGCTATGATGTTTAGACATGAATTTGATCATATTTCATGGATCAAGACATTTTGTGAGTACATTTCTCACTCTTCTTCCGTTTGTAACGCCATTGTCCTTGCGGAGATTCGTTGCACAGCGGCTGTGAATATAAAGCACGTTGTCTCTTTCGTAGGAATGCTGCTTTTACATTATACAAAGCTATGTTTAACTCCAATAAAGCAATCAAATTAGATCGAGAGACCAGCACTTGCACAACTTTGCCCACCATGTTGAATGTTTTGGCTACAACCTGGATCACATGACAATCATACGTCTCCATCTTCCCTGTCTATACTACAACTCCGCCTATAACCACTCCATCTTAGTGTGGACGGAAGGCCAAAGCGGAGAAAAAAGATGCTTTTTCAAAGGCATCCGCATTAGTGTGGACATGGACTCTCTGCTGCACCATTTGGTCGCTGCAGTTGGTTCTTTTGAGACCACTCTCAAGAACTTTATGACATCACCAGTATTGTCCTTCACCTTTAATTGGGTTCCTCCCTGCCTTGACATGTGGCCACTCACTTTCATGTTTACAGCTCCTAATAGGTGTGAAAATAAGGTTCTCCCTCTTGCCTTCCTTTTGAGTGACACTAATTTAGAAAAGGGTGCAATTAATTTACTTGATATAGAAGTGAAACTTTAGAAGAAACTCTGTTTGCATGTGATTGCACTTTTCACACACATAACTCTTTTGAGTATTTGTTTTCATGCGTGTAGTATTGTAGGGTAAGGTATACAAAAGGTCTTGCAGAGGGACAACTAGGCTACAGTGTACACCAGAATTATTGGCACCCTTGGTAAAAATTAGCAAAAAAGGCTATGAAAAAATGTCTTTGTTGTTCATCAGCTTGATTTCACACTCAAAATATGAGTGAAATTTAACCTTTAATTGAAGTCAAATTATTAAAAGAAACAAAATCTGTATAAAAAAAAATCACAATTATTGGCACCCTTAGAAATTCTTATGAACAAAATCTATATATATATATAAATATATATATATTTTTTAATTAAGTTCACCTGAGTATATTTTGTATATTTTAATGGTTAACAGTACTTTTAATAAGATTAAAACATCTGGAGTTTCACCTCGACCAGTTATTAGTAGAACGTGATGTCAGAAACTGCGTTACCAATGGTTACCAGGGCACTGCCATGCTGGAAGACCAACTGACAGTGTTGTCAAGTCTGGTTCAATAACCACACGCAACCAAAATGTGGTTGATTGTTATGCTAATATTTAAGAAGGGAAATTAGTAAGGTTTTTAAAGGAAATCAATGCGCTGGTTGTATGGCAACTTGCCTCTCCTCTGAATATGACAATATGACCATAGCATATTGCCTCCCCACTGAATGGCCATGCTCTCATCCGCACATGCACGTTTCACAGCAATGGTTGAAACTTGTCGCAGCCTAGTAACGTTAGCTAATGAGTGGTTGGGACTATAATACTGATTAACTTAGAAAATTATATTAAAAGTAAAAAGTCATATGTAATGTAGGTATTGAATAGATGGCGAGAGACAACACAGTTATTGTATGTTATAGTTTATTGAACCGAACATACAAAGTTTAATTTACCTCAATGGTTGTTGAGCACATCCTCAGAAGAGAATGCAAGAAAAACAACAGCTTCAGCACAAGGCACAAGGTTGACTGGACTGTGGGTGTCCAGGTCCATACAACCTGATGCAAATTATCCCAATTAAATTAGGGAAAACTGCAACCTGGCAACACTGCTGTGGTTGCACAATAATATATTGTCTGTTAAAAACCAGAGCTGTGATAAACATACCCGCCTCCAGTAAGTTAATTATAATAAGCATGGAGAAGTCTAACGTTACCAAAATGATTCTAGAATGTATTCACTATAACTACTGTATTTCAGGAGTATTTATGGGAGGATAATCTTTTTAATATGTTGAATTTTTGAAAAAGATTCAGGAGTTGTAGTTGATAAAAGTATATCCACATCTAAGCAGTGTGCTGCAGCAGTGAAAAAGGCCAACAGGATGCTGGGATACATAACAAAAAGTATTGAGTATAAATCAAAGGAGGTTATATTGATGTTATATAATGCCTTTGTCAGACCTCACTCAGAGTACTGTGTGCAGTTATGGGCACCACACTACAAGATACAGTCAAGCCGGAAAGTCTGCACACCCCTTTCACCCTCTCCATGTTTCATTGCGTTACAGACTTATTCTACAATAGATTAAGTTCATTTTTTGTCTCAAAATTCTACACAAAATAGCCCATAATGACAAAGTGAGAACAGGGTTTTAGACATTTGTGCTAATTTATTAAAAATCTAAATGTAAAATATCATATGTACACAAGTGTGCACACCCTTTGATATGACACCCAAAAGTGAGCTGAGGTGCATTTTGTTTCCACTGATACTGCTTGAGATGATTCTACAACTTGATTCTAGTCCACCTGTGGTAAATTAAATTGATTGGACATGATTTGGAAAGGCACACACCTGTCTATATAAGGTCCCACAGTTGACGGTGCATGTCAGAGTAAAAACCAAGCCATGAAGTCCTAGGAACTTTCCATAGACCTCCGAGATAGAATTGTGTTGAGGCATAGATCTGGAGAAGGGTATAAAAACATTGCTAAAGCATTGAAAGCACCCAGGAGAACAGTGGTCTCCATCATTGTGAAATGGAAGAAGTTTGGAACCACCACAACTCTTCTTAGAGCTGGCCGTCTGGCCAAACTCAGTAACCGGGCAAGAAGGGCCATGGTCAGGGAGGTGACCAAGAACCCAATGGCCACTCTAAGAGAGCTTCAGAGTTCCTCTGCAGCGATGGGAGAACCTGGCAGAAGGACAACCATCTCTGCACCACTCCATCAATCAGGCCTTTTTGGTAGTGGCTAGACGGAAGCTACTCCTGAGTGAAAGGCATATGACAGCCCACCTGCAGTTCGACCAAATGGCACTTAAAGGACTCTTAAGAGCATCAGGAAAAAGATTCTCTGGTCTGATGAGACACAAATTGAACTTTTTGGCCTGAATGCCAAGTGCTACCATAAAGGTCTGATTGACCTTTTACATATAACAACTGAACAATCAAAGGCACATTTTTTGATTTGCTGACTGACTGACTTTCTCATAGGAAAAGACCAGTACAGAACTGGCCTCTTTATTAGAATATTGGTAGTTTGCCATTGGCGTCTGCCATTCCAGGCCATGCACAGAGAAACGGTGATGGAAGAAAGAAATGCTGGCTGTGCTTGGAACTATAATGGGTGTAACTCCCAATTAAATCATGCATTGTGCGTTTGTCTTGAATACCTATTATATCATTGAAATTATTCTTCAGTAACAGCATTTCACAAGTGTGTGAGGACAGTTCCTTCGTTTAACAAAAGTGATCATGTTTTGTCAGTGTTTCTGCAAAATTACTATACTGCACGCTTATGTTCAGTTAAACTAACATTGCTTGACCCATTTTTTAAGCATTATTTTTACTGGGGAAAAAAACTCCAAGGACTCAGCAGCAGTGCTGGTAAGCAAAAGAAAAATGGGACAAAGAGTACTGTACAACTAGTAATGCTGGGAATCGGATTATGGTTTCTTGGCCTGCATGAAACAAACAATGTAAAAATTTAACTAGCTGTATTGTTGTCCATTAAAATAAGGGATATTTACACTGTTAAAACTGTAGTGCCTGGAACAGATGTAGAGGTGCAGATAAAGACACTGAGAGGACTGCAGATTTCTGTCTCTCTTACTTGCCTTTGGTTCATGTCATTTCACTCTGTAATGAGTGTCTGCAGCTATCATTTTTGATAAGCTTCTTGGACCGGCTGTTAATCCTATACAGAATTGTAAGCTCTTCCTGCAAAGTGTGAAAAACACTGGTATTCCTGTTCCTTCGATTTACTGAATAGCCATGAACAGCATTTCCAAATGACCTAAAAGGCGAGAAGAATTAGTTTTTTTCTATCATTCTGTTTATACACAGTCTTCCTTTAAAAAAAAAAAAATTTTAAGCAGATTTGTCAATTTTATGTTGACGGTTCACTCACGAGGGAGATATTATTGGGTTGCTCTCATGGTGTGATGTATTCTGCTCTGCCACCGTTCTTTAAAAGAGTGCTTATTTGAGGCAGTGCCAAATTACTGTTTGCTGTAGCTTGGTGAACATGTTATTTGCTCCCAGTCTGCTGTGGGCACT
This sequence comes from Aldrovandia affinis, assembly GCA_029706075.1. Classification (NCBI taxonomy): domain Eukaryota; kingdom Metazoa; phylum Chordata; class Actinopteri; order Notacanthiformes; family Halosauridae; genus Aldrovandia; species Aldrovandia affinis. The sequence continues at coordinate 999,842 of JAINUG010000070.1, forward strand.
CTCATCGATGGTGTATCTGTGAGGAAAGACTGTCAAACCAAATTATCTCCCAAGTTTCATAAAAATGTGATTCTGGTTTTGCAAAAGGGCCTTGGCAGGTGCACAGTGTCCAAAATGGTCCTATTTAACACAAAAAGTAAAGGTGATATCTAGCTTCACAAAGGCTATGTGTGTCCTTGACCCACCTGATAAGCTAACCATCATACACTGCCTGGCCCAAAAAAAAGTCACCACCTGGATTTAACTAAGCAAATAGGTAAGAGCCTTCCATTGAATAATTACTGCAGTGATGAATATGTTTTAGCTGGCAACAAGTTATTTAACCCTAACTGATGCAGTGAGTAGCTTCTCATTTCTTAAACAACCATGTCGGAAGACATATCCTGTGGTCGTGGAAAATATGTTAATTAAGGGTCAAATTATTGGCCTGCATCAAGCAAAGAAAACAACTAAGGAGATTGCTGAAACTACTAAAATTGGGTTAAGAACTGTCCAACGCATTATTAAAACCTGGAAGGATAGTGGTGAACCATCATCTTCGAGGAAGAAATGTGGTCAGAAAAAAATCTTGAATGATTGTGATCGGCGATCACTTAAATGTTTGGTGAAATCATACCATAAAAAATCTATAGTAGAACTTGACTATGTTTAATAGTGAAAGTAAGAGCATTTCGACACGCACAATGCGAAGGGAACTCAAGGGATTGGGACTAAACAGCTGTGTAGCCTTAAGAAAACCACTTGTCAGTGAGGCTAATCGGGAAAAAAGTATTCAATTTGCTAGGGAGCATAAAGATTGGACTGTGGAGCAATGGAAGAAGGTCATGTGGTCTGATGAGTCCAGATTTACCCTGTTCCAGAGTGATGGGCGCATCAGGGTAAGAAGAGAGGTGGATGAAGTGATGCACCCATCATGCCTAGTGCCTACTGTACAAGCCTGTGGGGGCAGTGTTATGATCTGGGGTTGCTGCAGTTGGTCAGGTCTAGGTTCTGCAATGTTATGTGCCCAAAGAATGAGGTCAGCTGACTACCTGAATATACTGAATGACCAGGTTTTTCCATCAATGGATTTTTTCTTCCCTGATGGCATGGGCATATTCCAAGATGACAATGCCACGATTCATCGGGCTCAAATTGTGAAAGAGTGGTTCAGGGAGCATGAGACATCATTTTCACATGATGAGTCAAGACCTTAACCCCATTGAGAATCTTTGGGATGTGCTGGAGAAGACTTTGCGCAGCGGTCCGACTCTCCCATCATCAATACAAGATCTTGGCGAAAAATGGACGGAAATAAATGTTGTGACATTGCAGAAGCTTATCGAAACGATGCCACGTCGAATGCGTGCCATAATCAAAGCTAAATGCGGTCCAATGAAATATTAGTGTGTGACTTTTTTTTTTTTTGGACAGGCAGTGTATATGCACCTGAAGATTTAGTTGCCTGATGAGCATAAGACATACATAATTACGGCCCATCTCGGCTCGTCATGTCCTAATCTAAAGAGTATCCAGTATTGCATCTAGCCTGGACTTGAATACCCCAAGTGTCTCTGCCTCCACTACCTGATCTGGAAAGCTGTTCCATGCATTGACATCTCCATGTAAAAAATAACAAAAATAAAAAGTGGAATTTGCCTAACTAATTTCCACCTCTTGTTCTGCAAATCAAACTCATCTTTAAAAATCTTTGGTAGTTCACTTTGTTAATCTCTTTTATGAATTTAATAACCTCATTCAAACTCAAAATTGTAGTCTCTGTTTGCTGAACTTGAATAGATTAAGCATCCTGTCTTTCCTTGTAATTCCCTTTAATACCAGGTACCAGTTTAGTTAGTACCTTCTTTTACTTTTTCAAGAGCTTCTATATCTTTCTTATAGGGTGGTGCACAAAACTGCACACAGTACTCCAAGACTAGTACTAAGGTCTGACAAAGGCATTATAAAACATCAATATAACCTCCTTTGATTTATACTCAATACCTTTTACTATAAATACCAGCATCCTGTTGGCCTTTTAAAGGATGGGTAACCTCTGGCAGTTGTAATGTCCAATACGATTCAATTCAACAATTCAACTAATTCCCTATGAATGGATCAGCAGGGATTGTTTACTGGGCATCATGGGGGGGAATAATGAGGGTCTGCATAGAAAAATGAAATATGATGGTGATGTGACCCATTGTCATGTGGAGGGGAGGCTCATTCTGAGGCCATGTTTTTTTTACATTTTATGTGGCAGAGCTGCTTATGAGCATTTCTTCAAATTGTATTGTCACAGATTTAAAACCTATAGCAATTTTAGTTTTTTATATTAATTTCACATTCATAAGAGCAAGATCAATTAGACCCCATCTACCCAGACAATTTTCATCCTCAGGTATATGCAAATAGTGAATAAGGTAACTGCCAAAATAAAGGAAGCACCAACATAAAGTGTCTTAATTGGGCGTTGGGCCAGCACAAGCTCCAGAATCTCCCATAAGTCAGTTGGGTTAAGTTAATGACGGTAATGCCATGTGGTTTACATTGTTTTCATGCTCATTAAACCATTCAGTGACCGCTCATGCTCTGTGGATGGGGCATTGTCATTAGGAGAGATGCCTGAGACACCAAATTATGGAATTTCTCGTGGAAGAATGGTGTTGTGTCCCTCCAATAAAGTTCCTTACACTTGTAGAATCTATGCCAGGGTGCATTGAAGCTGTTCTGGCAGCTTGTGGACGCCCAACACCCCATTAAGAATTGCCAGTTTCGTCTGTCGCAAACTGAATATTTACCGTCTCCGCCGAGTGGCAATTTCGTGTTGCGCAATGAAGACGTTTGCGCGACTATGGACTGGGCAGCATAATAGGGGGTGTGACTATGAAAACAGTCAGCGCTATGCAAGTTTGGTGTCAAATAATGCGTTTGCGTTAACGTCCAACTAGACCACCTCTTAGCACAAATGCTAGCGCTCTTTGCAATTTGGTGACTTTATTGATGTGCACATATATACATAAGGTTATCTGAAATCACATGAGAATGTTTTGTGAATATTGCTAATTTTCCCCCACGTTGAGGCAAATCGTCCAATCCATGGGTAACTTGCAAGCGTAATCAACTACGCTAAAAACTATTTCACCACAGCTTGTGGTTATTCAATGCACGGACATGAAAGACTGAAGCCAGCAGGCCATCCATCTCTACCATTCAGTAAGATACACCTGTTAAATAAATATATGTTTGTATTCTTTCCATTTGCACTACAGAAAATGCGATAGGCGATATGCAAAGGCGATACCGTGAGCGATACCCTGGGTTTGGTAGCCGGTGTTTGCCAGACGGCTATCAGTTCGGCTGTACATGCTGGAAATGTCAGGAAATTGCCAATTTGCTATAGCATTAGCGCACTAGCATTTAAAGGGATAGAAAATAGGTGTTCTGATTGGTCATTATGAAACCAAACCCCCACCACACCCACATGTATTTTTTTACAGTTAATCCAACCTCTTTTACAACTGCGCCGGAGGTGCGCTATCGTCCTAAATCACAAAATTACCGAAATTACGTTAGACACGCCCTAAAGCGCCACCATCTTCGCTTTGCATCTGCGTTACCGACACCGTCCTAATTCACCAAAATGGGGCCTTTTATGTTGGTGTTTCCTTGGTTTTGGCAGTTACCTGAGACACTGCGCATTTACGTTTTGATGAATTTTTCCTATATAACAGACAATACCAAAAGGCCTGGATTCAACATTTCTCTTTAACTTCATTCAAACTTTTTCAATGAAAACAAGGTTTAACGGGTTCAGAAATGTACTAAATTAAATTAACCACTTTACTATTGGCCGATATATTAGTCTCTGTCCTGAGTCAGGAACTGGCAGTGTCCTTAAGGAATTTGATCATGTGCAATCCTACTGATTTCTAGCATGTGTGAGTTGTAGCAGTTCGGTTTGCAGATTCTTATCACGTGACTTCACCTGCCAGTGAGCCAAGCACTGTGGCTGCTGTCTAACTAGCTGTAGTTGCTAGATTTGCCTTTTGTGACACGAGCCCGGAAGCCATGCAACCTGCCGGCATAAATCGGTCAGGAATTCCTCAGTTCCACCGGTCCGTTTCGAAACTTGTCCAAAGCGGATGGTTTCCACATTGTTTATTTTCTGTGTGTATTGCCTGGAGAGCCAGACCGTGCAGTCGGTGGAGTTGGCATGCTGTGATCTGTAAATGAGCAGTGTCAGCTTTGTGCGCTCCCTACATTTACTCTGTATTGTTGTTCGGGCTTCTGTAGCCTTTTGCCTGCCGGCTGCTGTGAGGTGCAGCATGGAGCGGTTTTTCTCTGTCTTACCCGGTGTGCCGCCCTTGTTTCTCCCATGTTTCCCCAGACTTGTCCTGACTGAGATGATCTGATTCCACCTGGAAGAGCCACACCCCAGGTGAACCGTTTCTGTACATGTGACAGCGAGCAAGTGGAGCTTCGCGCATCCGAGATCTCTGTCGCCATGGGAGGTGCCGTGAGCGCTGGCGAGGACAACGATGACTTAATCGACAACCTGAAGGAGGCCCAGTACATCCGCACAGAAAAGGTGGAGCAGGCGTTCCGCGCCATTGATCGGGGGGATTACTACCTGGAGGGCTACAGGGACAATGCTTATAAGGACCTGGCCTGGAAGCACGGGAACATCCACCTGTCAGCACCGTGCATTTACTCTGAGGTGATGGAGGCGCTCAAACTTCAGCAGGGGCTCTCCTTCCTCAATCTTGGTAGCGGGACAGGCTACCTGAGCACCATGGTGGGCCTAATCATAGGTAATGTCGAGCCCACACCCGCTCACAAACTTGCACCCACTAACAAGCCATAGCCACTAGTTGTTCTTTAAACATAGTAGTACTCTACTTTAGGTAGATTATGTGTAAACTAGTATCACAACATACTGTTTAGTATGTATTTATAATATATATTTATTCCCTCATTTAAAATGAATATCCCTACCGAGGATCAAAAGTGGGTTTTTGATTGTTTAGGTAAATATACTTTCAAATTCAGTAACAGTAATGTGAAATCCAAAAAAATGTGCACCTTTTAAAGGAGTTAAGCAGTTTCCCATGAATAAACTAAAACAATACAAATGCAAACATTATTAAATATATGAAATTTCAACAAAAAACAGCCACTAAGAAAAAAAAGCGTTCTCATGGATGGTGATGTAAAAAGTATTCTGTGCTTGCACACATCATAGGGGAATCACAGTTTACCTGTACACATCATAAGGGGAATCACCGTTTACGTGCACACATCATAGAGGAATCACCGTTTACGTGCACACATCATAGAGGAATCACCATTTACGTGCACACATCATAGGGGGGAATCACTGTTTAATGGGAGGTGGATAATAATAGAACATTATTATCAGACATGAAGTGCTATTTACTGGGACACAGTTTTGTGAGACTGAAATACATTTCCATTTAAACAGGATTATATATTTTAAAGCAAGCAACTGTGCCTGACTGTCTCTTTGTGTGTTTATTTTGTTCTCCTTGGACAGATTCAGAGCAGAGTCAGTTAAGGACCGGCCAGGTCATTGTTGGGCCTGTATGTCTTGGCACGTCTTTTAAGGGGAAATTGTTCTACTTGGTTTGTAAGGATCCCCAGTTTTGTCTGGTTCCCTGGAGTTGTCTAGATGTGTTAGGCCCTTTTCTGCATGAGCTTGTTGGGTGAAATTAATTAAAACACCTCTGCAGAGAGAAGCCCATTGAATACACTCACCCTGGAAACATTATAACCATTTGGAGTGAACGGTAGAAAGTTGCATGACATTGTAGAAACATAAACCCAGAATATTCTTAACTTGCCTAAGTTTAAGTGGTCTGCTTCATATTTATATCATAATATATATATACATGATATTTATATTATCTCTAAATGCAAACTAGTGGTAGTGTTAGTGACAAGTTAGAATTTGAGAGACAAATATGAAAAGTACTTTTACAGGAGATATGTTCTGGAATTATTAATATTTTGACCTTTTAACTTCCATACTATTCACTTTTTTATTTAAATATTGAACAGTGGGCCCCCGCATGGTGTAACGGTAAAAGCACTCGCCTGGAGTGCAAGTTGCCCACTGCGGCTGGGGTTTGATCACGCCAGCCGGGCTCTGGCTGGGAGCCCCATTTGGGGGCGGCGATTGGCTGGATGCCACTGGGGGGTTAAGCACCTTTGTCACTGCCAGTCCCAGAGTTGCAGTGGCGAGCTAGTAGTACAAAGGAAGTGGTAGTTGAATTAGAAGTAGGGTACAATTGGCTACCAAATCAGGAGGTAAATGGGAAAAAATCTGAAACAAATTTTGAAGAAAATGGTAACTAAAGGCTACTGAATGTATTTATTTTTCAAACCGGCCGAATAGTCAGAGCACTGTGAACAGAAGTCACATGTCAGTGTGTCCATGTTTTAATATGTCCATCCACATACATCCAGTTTGAATTGTTCATTCACATCCTTGTTTTATGGGGGTTTCCAGGCCCATTCGGAGTAAACCACGGAGTTGAGCTCCACACAGATGTGGTGGAATATGCCAAGGAGAAACTCGATGACTTCATTAAGAACAGCGATAGCTTTGATAAGTGAGTAGATGACATCCATCTAATATACAGGGGCTAGACAAAATTATGGAAACACCAAACAATATGTGAATATTTATTAAGGAATTGTTGCCTTTAGAACAGCGTCAGACCTGTTTCTAGTGGGATATTGAACAGTTATTCAAGAAGGAAAGCCTCCAGTTCTTTGAGAGATGAAGGCGGTGGAAATCTACTCCGCACTCTACATTCCATAACTCCATAAAAGTTAAATGATGTTTAGATCTGGTGATTGGGGAAGCAATGGAAAGTGACTTCATCTTGGTGCTCCTAAACCACTCTTGAATCCATTCAGCAGTGTGTATGGGGGCTTTATTTTTATATTGGAATATGGGAACATCTTGATGAAATGAATGTTTGCACCATAGGGTGCACCCGGTCACCTAAAATGGCTTTGTATGCCTTGGCCGTAATTCTTCCTTACAGAGTAATAATCAGACCCAATGACTCCCACAAGATGGCTGCCCATACTATGATATATCCACAATCATGTTTAACAGACGTGTGGGTTGTAAGCTTCCTTTGGTTAGTTGTGGCTCTGTGTGGCTCAGTAGGTAGAGCATGGCGTTGGCAACGCTTAGGTTGTGGGTTCATTTCCCACTGGGACCATATATACTGAAAAATGTATGCATTCACTACTGTACGTCGCTGGATAAAAGCGTCTGCTAAATGGCATATAAAATAATCCATGTAGATGTAGGAAAAATAGTAAAAGACGACTCATCAGATCATATAACTTTCTTCCACTGCTCAGAAGTCATATACACCAGGTAATGTGTTGTTATATGAAACATGTAGACTCCTTTTAGGTTATGAGTCCTTTTTTATTTGGTGTTTCCCTTATTTTGTCTACCCCCTGTAATTCATCACGTTTACATTTCCTGACAGCAGACATTGATACGACGTATTTTTGTGTTCATTTTCATACCTATCTTCTCTATGCATATTGTTTTTGCTGTGCACGCCCTATACCTAGTCGTTTACTTGTTTCATTTTCCTTTCAGGTTTGAGTTTTGTGAGCCCACCTTTGTGGTGGGCAATTGTTTAGAAATCTCGTCCGACAGCCACCAGTACGATCGCATTTACTGTGGAGCTGGGGTGCAGAAGGAGCATGAAACCTACATGAAAATCCTGCTGAAGGTGGGGGGGATTCTGGTGATGCCCATCGAGGATCAGGTGAGTTCACTCACTAACGTCACTATTCCGAACGACAAGTGAGTCATTGTACCTCATCTGCAGAGAAGACATGAGCTGAACGTGGATCACCATTATTAGGAGACTGATGTAATGGGGACTTACTTATCATCATATTACTATTATATATATTTTTGGATCCAAGAAAAACATTTCATTGCTATAGAAAGGACTGAACCTCTTGTAGTAATGAGTTATTTTTATTTCTCTTAAATTTTCCCCTCTTTTAAACTATAGCTTAGTGCTGTGGTTGGCAACCCTGGTCCTGGAGTGCCGGAGACGTTTCTGGTTTTTGTTCGATCCGAGCTGGACTACAGTTTTATCCATTATTAGGAGTCCGAGCCTGAATATTCAGAGTCTGAATGGTGGAACACTGAGTACCTCCAGCACATGGTCACCTGCATTCATTAACCTTAACCTCTGTGTGGCTCAGTAGGTAGAGCATGGCATTGGGTCATGGCATTGGGTCCCACTTAGCCATTGTATCCTCCGATACCAGTCTATTCCTACAGCAATTATTTCATTGGATGCAGAAAAAGCATTTAACCGTGTCAACTTGAATTTCCTAGACTTGGTAATCGAATAATTTGGTTTTGGCGAATATATACAGAAATGGATTAGAATACTTTATAGTTCACCTCACACATCGGTCATAACAAATAATATAACTTAAAGTTCCTTTAAGTTACTTAGAGGAAGTTACTCTAGTTTAATATTTTTTTAGAACCGTTAGCTATTGCTATTCGTAAGAACAATTTAATTAGGTCAACTTACATCTTACACAAGATATGCGGATGTCTATATGCGGACAACATTTTGTTGTACATCCAGGAGCCTGCATGTTCTTTGCCCCATATATTGACCACAATTGACAGTTTTAGTGAACTATCAGATTACAAGATTAATTGGAGTAAATCTGAAATCCTTCCAGTTCACAATTTTGAATGGGAAGTCTTGGCTCGGAAATACCCCTTCAAATGATCCCCTCAAGACATTAAATATCTGGGAATACAAATTCCACAGCAAATAGGAAAGGTGATTGAATCAAATTTTTCACAATTACTGAAATCTGTCTGTGAGGACCAAGAAAGATGGAAATATCTTCCTCTATCATTAATAGGCCACATTAACACTGTGCATTTTCTTTCTATGATTCCTTTATGTCCACCACAGAAATGGTTTAACACTCTTAACCAAGCACTTGCTAAATTTTACTGGAGGGATAAGAAAGCTTGAATAAAGCTCACTAAGGTACAATGTTGAATGGTGACCTTGGTGCACCAGATTTTCTCAAATATCAAATATCTTTTCAAATCAGTCATATGGTCGAGTGGCTGGATTATCCACAAAAAGACCCACCATCCTGGACTGATATTGAAGATCTTTGTTTGAAACCTCTAAGAATTCAAGATGTGCCATTATTTTCAGATCATTAAAAAAAAAAAGGCCTTTAAGTAACCCTATAACCATAGGCACTGTGGAAGCTTGGATTAAAGCACACAAAATTATGAATTTTTTGAATGAATGAATTTTTTATTGGTGGAAAAACTTAAATTTCACACCTGGAAGGTAAAAGGGATTACACATATCTACCATCTACTTGATGAAGGAAATCGTATTTCATTTGAGGCTTTACAAGAAAAAAAGGGTCTAAGCCCCTCCTCCTATTTTCAATATTTACAGGTAAAAAAGCTACTAAAATCAGGAATGGAGTCTGATGTGGAATTTCCTTTAAAAAGAGTTAAAGTTGTTCCTTCGTACCTTTGTTAGTAGAAAGATTTATGCAGGCTGAAGTCTTTGTTTCCGTGTTCCAAAATGTATTTCTTTAATAGAGTAGAGAACATACTTGGTCTGTCCCCTCAAGTACAGATTGACAAAAAACCCAAAGATGCAAACAGAATGGTGGTGCTTTATACATTGTAAATTAGTGTGTCACATCTCACACTCAAACAAGATGAGGTTTCACAGACAGGAGATTACACCTGGGGAAGGAGAGAGGAACTGAACTGGGGGGAGGACTGGGGCACCAAATGGCACCATTGTCTTAGACACATCAGGGGGGAAGACACACAAAAAGGGGGGTCAGATGGAGTGCAAACTCTCATGTGTATTCCAACAGAGTCGATCATAGAGAAACAGCTTGGTTCAGAGTTGGGTCGACTTATTGCCGAAAACAGAAAACTAAAGTATTAGTTTCAAGTATTTATAATAAACTAGTAGAACATGAAAATACCCTGAGCTCCCTAGATAGCTGGACAGAAGATCTGGGAGTACCGCTTGACAGGGAGATCAGGCAGAACATTTTTTTAAATGTTCACACCGTTTCCAGTATGTTCATCTAAATTGCATACAATACAAGATTTTAAATAAGATGCATTACACAAATAGAAGGTTGTTTTCAGTGGGTTTCAGTGATTCTCCTAGTTGTACCTCCTGTCAAGCGGGTCTCGCAGAAACATATATTCATGCTTTTTGGTTTTGCCCCATTGTAGAAAATTACTGGAAAAAAGCCTTTAGTATACTTGGTATACTATAGTTTTTGGTATTTCAGTTATAGCATCTCCCACACTCTGTATTTTAAACTATATGGAACATGACAGTCAGCTCAATAATTCACTATCTAAAGAGTTAATCAAATGTATGCTTATAGCAATTACAGCAGCGAAAAAAGTTATTTGACTAAATTGGAAATCTAAAGTGAACATCTCCTTTACTCAGTGGCTCCATGTTCTGAGTGAACTGGCCTTAATGGAAGAATCAACTACCAAGTTTTTTTAAATTATTATTATTATTATATTTTTTGTATTATTACTTTGTGTTGTTGCTTATTTTCTGGTTCATTTGTATATTGACTGGTTGTCTACCTAACTGTATATTATGGAAATGGTTGTCTATCTTACTGTATATTATGGAAATGTATGTACATAAACATCGAACAAAAAGTTTGGAAATTTGTGTTTGGTAGATTATTTCTCTGTTGTAGCAATGCTTCTTGGCAATACATTTTATTCCGTTGGAAAGACTGTTTATTTCCCTTTTAAATGTTCCATTTGTAAGGAACATGCATTTGTGGGATGAGCAGCACAGCTGAGTATGTGGGTTGCGCCCATGAAAAATTTGCCAAATCTTCTCTGCCAATGCCAAACAGCTTATTCTGCTGTTGCTATTGACTCTTGTTTGGTGGATTGGATGATTGAAGTCTATCAGTAACAAGGAAGAAACAAGACATATTGGCAATTTTACAATTTATTCATTTAACAAACAGTCAGGAGCCTCAGTAGCGTGTGGAAGAACCATACACAGCCACAACAGCCTGGCACCTCCTCCTCATGCTGGTCACCAGCGTGGTCACACACTGCTGTGGGATGGCATTCCACTCCTCAACCAGGATTTGTCGCAAGTCAGCCAACGTGGTTGTGTTGGTCACTCTAGCACGAACAGCACGCCCAAGCTGATCCCACAAGTGTTCAATTGGGTTGAGGTCAGGACTGTTGGCAGGCCATTCCATTCTCTCTACTCCCAAATTCTGGAGGTAGTCTCTGATAAACCCCGCTCTGTGGGGGCAAGCGTTGTCATCTTGTAGGATGGAGTTCGGTCCCAGACTGTGGAGATATGGGATTGCCACTGGTTGCAGAATCTCATCTCGATATCTCTCTGCATTGAGATTGCCTTCAGTGATGACAAGCCTAGTTTTTCCAGTGATGGAGATGCCGCCCCACACCATCACACTGCCTCCACCAAAAGGTGTTACTCTATCGGTGCAGCAATCAGCATAGCGTTCTCTCCGTCTTCTCCACACTTTGACCCTACGATCCAACTTCCGTAGGCAGAATCTGGACTCATCGCTGAACATAACGTTCCTCCACATGTTCAGGTTCCAGTGCAGGTGTTGCCGACACCAGCGCAAACGGGCCTGATGGTGAAGGGCAGTCATGGCAGGCCCCCTGGCAGCCCTATGAGCCCAAAGATTGGCTGCGTGCAGTCTGTTCCGGATTGTCTGGGCCGAGAGCCGTGTGCCATATCGTCCTGCAAACCTTGACTGCAAATCTGTAGAAGACAGCCTACGGTTCCTAAGTACTGAAAGGGTGAGGAACCGGTCTTCTTGGGGTGTCGTCTTCCTGGGACGCCCACTTCGCGGTCTGTCTATGACATCCCCCGTTTCATGGAACTTGGCCTTCAGTTTGGAGATGGTACTAGGGCTCACTCCAAATAATGCCGCAACTTGCTTTTGCGGAACACCAGCTTGAAGTTGCCCTATCGCACGGGCCTTATCGAGATCTGACAAACGTGGCATGCCGATTCTTGGAGCAGACACCAGTTGACCACTGTAGCAGGGCCCATGCTCACAGGTGCTGCCAATCAGGTGCCAATCAGGCACCTGATTGTCAGCACCTGGGGTACCGAAGCTCAAAACAAGAGTCAATAGCAACAGCAGAATAAGCTGTTTGGCATTGGAAGAGAAGATTTGGCAAATCTTTCATGGGCGCAACCCACATACTCAGCTGTGCTGCTCATCCCACAAATGCATGTTCCTTACGACTGGGGCACCATTTAAAAGGGAAATAAACAGGCTTTCCAACGGTATACAATTTATTGCCAAGAAGCATTGTTACAACAGAGAAATAATCTACCAAACACAAATTTCTGAACTTTTTGTTCAATGTTTATAACAGTATTTGGCCCATAGAGGGGTGGGTTTTCCAGGACCTTCTGGCTCTGGCTCTTGCTTCCCGCTTGGGAACAGCAGGGGCATTGGCGGCCCTATATGATATCATTGATGGGATGTCGCAGCAATTGTGATGTTATTGATTGGGTTTTACTGCTATAGAAATGAGGCGACGTGTTCAGGAGCAAGTGGCGTGGTCTGGCGGTGCTCCTTAAAGGGTCAACTGACAAAAGGGAAGGGGAAGGGAAGAAAAAAACAAAACAAAAAAAAAACAGGGAAAGCAAGAGAGATAGAAAAGTTAAATATAAGAAAAACTAAAAAGAAAAAATGTATGGGGAATGGAATAGAAAAGGAAAAACACACACACACACACAAAAGGGAAAAAAACAAACAAACACAGGAAGCAATAGTAATCATTTTTAATAATGATAATAATTTAAAAAATAGACAATAATAAAAAAAAGTCACCCCAGGGTTGGGGGGGTGGTGGTTGGGTAAAAATAAAAAAAAAAAAGATATGATCAGTTGTGCTGTGTTTCAGAATGTGTTGTGGTGTCCCCAGGGGTTGGGCGACACTCACGGACCTTGCAGAGGGTGTAGGCAAGTTCAAAAACACAGAGGAGGCAGTATTCAGAACAAAAACAATCATTTAATAAATAAACTCTAGACAACACAAAACAAAGGGTGGGGTCTTCAGGGGAATACAAACACACAAAGTCCGCAATCCTTCTCGTTGTCAATGTCCGTTCCAATTCCAAATCCAAGTCAGTTCCGTAATCCAGTCCGTAGTCAATCCAAAGGGGGTCCTTAAAACAATCCAATTTTCATACACAAAACAATCCAACAAATACTCTCTCTCTCCAAATACTGGCTGGTCAATCGACTTCACAGTTCTCTCTTTTCCACACTCACCAACTGCTCACAAACACGTTCCTACTCCTCTCCCAGTGTAGTGACAATCAGCCCTTTAAATAGGCCTTAAAATGGCTTTCAGCTGGCCGTTAGTCCCGTTGCCTTCACTTGTCTCAGGTGTGACTGTGGCCTGCTGGGAAATGTAGTGTTTTGGGGCTGCCATGTGTTGGAGGCCAGGCAGCCATTTTCTGGTGCAGCCCCTTGGGCTGCCACAGTGTGGTCAGGAAGACAGGGTAACACTGGAGAGCCAATGAGATCAGAGCATTTGAGAGGTGGGATGGGGGTCTGGGCAGGGCATTTCCTGCCGTTTGATCCTAGAACTTCTGGTCTGTATAGTACAGCATCAAAAATGTATTCATTGAGCATCCAGGAGCAGGGCAGAGGACAGGAATGGTAACGTATGTTCACCTTTCTGCAGCTGACCCAGATCACTAGAACCGGCCAGAGCACCTGGGAGAGCAAGAACATCCTGGCAGTGTCCTTCGCACCACTCGTCCAGCAGAACCGGGGAGATGGAAGCAAGACTGATGCTGTAAAACTACGTGAGTTTTCTGTGGATTTGATTATATTACCCTGTCCCAATTTTAACATAGCACCCAAAACCCTGGAGAGCAGAGGTAGAGACTGTTTTTCCATTATGAAATTAATATCCTCTAATAGTAATATAATTTGACCTGTCCTATTACTCTCGATATGAAATGTTATTCATAATGGTGGTGCAGCAATAAAACTGTTAAAACCCCTGAAAATTTGAATGAGTCACTAAAGTAATGGCTTAATGGCACCATCTTTTGTATTAAAGCTATTCAATGCATTGTTGAACCTACTGCTTTGGCCAAACAATTAAATGAAATTAAATGAAAATTTTATTGCCCATGTGTTCTACTGGTACTCCATAGCGGTTAGTGATTGGTGAATGAGGTATCACAACACCAAAAATAGGCGGAGCTATCGGTAACTCACTGATTTGAACCAATAATTTAGTTTTCTTCTGAAAAGCAAAACCCTTTTGATTGGATCAAACAAGTCAGCAACTGTAGCTCCACCCTTTCTTGATGTCATGACCTCTTTCTTCCATCACTAGTGGCAGTGCCTTCTTCGATCACTTTCATAGCAGCATTGGCGGGGCCGGCTTTGAAAGGGTTAAACGTTCTTCCTTTCAGCCCCCATTGCCGTGCGTAGCCTACAGGACCTGTCGCGCATCTACATCCGCCGCACCCTCCGGAACCTGACCAACGAGGAGACGCAGGCGAGAGGGACGGCGCCGCAGAAAGTCCCGCAGAAGCGCAAGAGGAGGCGCTGCCGCCGCCGGCGCATCAACACCTACGTGTTCGTGGGTAACCAGCTGATCCCGCAGCCGGCGGAAAGCGAGGAGGACGAGCACATCGAGGACGAGGCCAAGGAGGACGATGACAAGGACAGTGGTGAGGTCCCGAAGCCCGAGGAGCCGCAGCTCAACCTGCTGAGAGACAAGATTATGGAGCTGCCTTTGCCTGAGTCGCTCAAGGCGTATCTGTTGTACTACAGAGAAAAATAGCCCCCCCAACGTTCCACTCTGAAAGGCTATTGCACCTTCTGAGATATCGTTTCCTCTTCCCCATGCCTTCTTTTTTTCCTCTCTCTCTGGAAGATGTAGCATTATTTTTGATCTCTCTTGAAGGCGAACCTGCTTTGAAGAGACATTTGCCTAACTCGGCCATTGTTGTCAAGCTGCAGAGCATTGCCACCGGACTGGTGTGTTTTTCATGTTTGGAAACAGTCTTTCCTCATTGATTAATATGGATGTAAAAAGTGTTGAACGGAAACTGTTCCGAATCTGAATCTGAGGATCTTGTGGATTTTTTTGTTCCCGCTCACGCTTCACCATCCAGAAACTCGTTCACAGTGAAAATGTATTGAAATCTGATCATTAAAACTTTACACAAATGTAACAAAAAAAGGTTAAGAGAAAAGCTTGTAGTTTTACAAGCTTTATGTGTTATGCTTTTAAAAAATATATATTTGAGATGTATTATATAGGATATCACCGAAGATTTACTGATTTTGATCAGGAGCTGCGCAAAGGATGAATTAAATATGTGCAGATTTTTCCATCTTGAGTTAATCTTTAGATCACTCTGCTGTCACCGGTTTGAGGTTTATTTTTGGCCTTTTATGAAACATCTATGGACATAGTTTTTATTTCTTTTGCAAATGCACTTTTATTTGATCCAACTGTCAGCGTTGGAGCAGATGGTGTGTTGGCGGCAGAGTTAAGTTTAACAAACGATATGTTTCAAATAATAATAATCGTAGTTTAGTCGGTTAAGTGGTGACAGAGTTATGGGACCTCGGTGTATCTGAGATGGACTTCCTGTGCAGAACGAAGCTTGGTAAATGAAGTCATTGGACTGTATGGCAGGGTTCAGAGTTCATGTTATTAAACCTTGTGTTTTGTGTTTATGGTGTAGGAAAGTGGAAGCTGTGATGTATTCTGAGGTGAGTATAATGAATGGATAGGATGCCGTCTGCATTCATGAAACGAATGACAGCATGCCAGTGACACATAACCACATTTTATTTGTGTGTGAACTTTCAAAATCATTTCACTCACACGGTGATGCACAACAGGGCTTTATAGCATACATTTGTGGTTGCTCTGTAGATCAGATGTCTCTGTAGATGTCTCAACTGAATTATATCTGTTTCACACTTTGTGTTGGTGTGACACAGAGAATATATAGATAAGGGCCAAGGGGGAGGAGGGGAGTTGGGGGGCGCAAGTAATAATAGATTGTCTTGCCTGTAGATTGGTGTAATGTTTAATGGTATAAAGGTGTAATGTCAGGGCCTTTATAATCTGTACGTTCACCAAACAGGATTTTGGAGAAGCGTTCTGTCCTCTTTGATTTAACGGAACTATTGATTTTAGATTTTTTGCTCAGGCCTTTAATCTTGCCATGCACAGTATATTTTAGAGAAATGGGGCGTTATACCGATTTTCTGGTATTCTGTTTTTGGGTCTGGTGATATTTTCCTGTCCACAAGCATCCGTGTGACATTACTGTGAAGGCAGTTTGCTATTAAACAGTTTCATGAAGAGGCCTTCATGCTAAAACGGGCCAGACTATAGCTTCCCAGAGAGCATGTTATTAAAAAGCGAGTAGAGATTTGAATGCATTTAGAAAGGATATACTTATTAAAATTCTATGTGCAATCGATGCTTTAAATTGTGTGACCCCCAAAAGCACTCCATTAACAACAACAATGGCCTACAGCGCATAGATTTTCACAAATATAAGTTCCCAACCCTACATCAGCATACCTAAAGCCAAATGTGTCCACACATGGGGACTACATATTTGTGATGCTCTGTTTGCCCATACATCCGATGAAGATTGGATCATCTTGTTTAATTTGCAGGTACAAATGTTAGTGGTCTTCAGGACAATGTAGACAAAAGGGAGGGCTGCTAGTCCATTCATGCGATGCTTTAAAAATGAGGGCTTATTTATTGTAGTGAGTTGCGGTGCATACTTTAAAACATCCTCAACCTATTTTCACTTTTCTTATTGAATCACCTGTTGCATCATTGAGGACATGCTTGCATTTAAACCGCATCACTCTAAAGATGACATTTTTAGATGGCCAGGCACCAGATATGGTTAGGGGCCCCATTACTCTCACCACTATCATTTTAAAATGTTTTAATTTTAATAAAAAATAATAAAATAGTTGTAATAAAATGCATGAGCTGGATTTACTGTTTGTGTCAGGAGTGAACAACAGTCACCAAGAAACCATGAAACATAGCATAATATAAGGGCATGCAGAGACCTGCAGGACAATCTCCTTATATAGTGTAATTAGAGGCGATCAAATCCCAAATAATTCCATCGTACTTTGCATTTCCTGTGCACGGTGGTATGCCTGGAACTTCTCAAAGCACCAGTGCATTTTCAGTAAAAAACAAAAAAAAAAAAACATCTTCCTTCTGTTCACCGTTCTGTTTAGAAAGCAAAAAGAAAAGCAATAAAATAAAGAGGAACTGGTTTTATTTGGCAGATACTGGGCCTTGTTTATCGAATGATTGTACAACCAAATTGAGTGATTGACATACAAACATTTTCATAGAAAGTATGGGATTTATCTGTACGCCAATCAGAGCACAATCCTACCGAGGATCAAATATTTACCACAGCTCCAGACCTTCCATACGCACACGTGAAGATGACACTTTTATCTATGCACGTAACACAAGATGAAAATGCTAAAGTAAAAGTTCTGTATTAGGATGCTCCCATTGACTGAGCACGTTCCAGCGCTGCCCACTCAAGTGCCTCCATCCGCACTTCTGAATACTGTGGCGAACATTCAACTATCAGTAAAGATTTGTCCTGTATTGGTTTTTAATAGGCTTTACAGTGCATAAATAAACTACTGGTAAAGAGGAAAGAAATTTGAAAGGGATCAGAAGTGGCACTCCTTATGGCTTCCGCAGCACTGCAGGTCATGTGTTGTCAGCTTTGATAAAAGCAGCAAACTTGGGGACAATGACAACCTGTGGTTGTCAATAAAAACATATCTGCAAATCAATCAGAAAACATCATCCGAAAATAATTTGGCAACAATTGCATATAATTATATATATATATATATATATATATATAACCATTGTAAGAAACATAAAGAAACTAAATGTCATCAACATGAGAATTAATTCTCAAAAGGTCAAGAACAACAACCTGCCGGTTGAATGACGAGATATGCAGATTAGGAGTTGCAAGATGACGGCCCAAATCTCTGATACAATACAAATAAATTACAATCGGTTGATAAATGATGCCCATGTTGGCAAATATATGTTACACATTGTAACATGAATAGTTTGATTGGCTCATACTTTACCAGCTATATCTGGCAAAGATCTTATCATTTACAAAAAAATACTACTTTTCACTTGCTGAGTTGAGACAGCTGTACAAACAAAGTATAGATATATGCTGATAGCTATTTATAGCTAGCTGTCTACATGTATGGGATGTAACTATTTTCCAGTAATTCGATTTTCTTATAGATAGCTTCTCACCAAGTGAAACTCAAAACTCTTGGTCTGTTGTTAATAATTAAGGTTTATATTTTCCTATCAAAACATATTTATATTTTTAAAAGAATATATTTTAGGCCAGTGTGTTAGTCCCAGCCCAAGACTGTAGAGGGCTTTTTGGAAAAGCAAAATTATAGTCCAAAACTAAAACTGTTTTGGGAATGACATTTGTATATCTGGACCAAAATTATTTATGAATAATGATAAATATACCTATTACATGAATTGCACCTATTCCCCTCTTGTCCAAGATTAAACATTAAACATTAAAATAAGTTAATTGGTCGCATTGTCAGAGCCATGTTTTATTATGCATTAAATGCCTGAAAGCTTTAATCATTTGAAGGTTGCAACAATGTGAAACAACATGGCCACCACAAGCAATGGTATATTTACTTGTATAAAACATGTAGGACTGGAGAGGGAAACTAAGGGAAGTACGTTTCTGGTCTGTTCATTAACACAACAAAGAGAAGTTGCATGATGTGGCAGCCATGTTGTATAAGGTATTAACTAAAAAATGGTATGCACTCAAAACTCCACTCATTATTGGCTTATCACACTGGCATGACCTTTGTTGTGCATGATACATGGGCTGTCAGAGTTACCAAATGAAAGGTCCTGTGCAAAACAACCAAGTGCTAACAAACTTGCAGTATTTATAAATGTTGGTTGTAACTGCTATAAAAAATGGCTTGGAAGAATCTCACAATACAAGAATTTTCTCACAGACTAAAATATTGTTTAATTTGATTGTAAATACTTCGCTAATGTTATGCTTGCTTTGTCCCTTAAGAGTTGCTTGCAACTTCTACTTGCGTGTTGTTTTTGATACATTATTTTTATGTGCAGGTCACCAATGTAGTGAACAAGGATTCAGGGGCTTTAGGTTTGATAAACAGTTTTTTTCCCCCCACTAAAGTTGTATTAAAAGCTCTTCCATCCACTGTTAAAATTTTGACAATGCCTCTTTCCTTACAGGGACTTTCAGTTATTTAGTTTGAACAGTTTAAATTAAATTTGATGCAAATTTCCCATACAGAGAACCATGCAATTGACCCTTGTGT
The DNA here is from genome assembly GCA_029706075.1 of Aldrovandia affinis. NCBI lineage: Eukaryota > Metazoa > Chordata > Actinopteri > Notacanthiformes > Halosauridae > Aldrovandia > Aldrovandia affinis. The sequence continues at coordinate 1,019,396 of JAINUG010000070.1, forward strand.
TAATATTTGTCACTGTATTTTAGGGATTCTAAAACATTTCCATAACAGTGTTTTAATGGAAGGGTCCAGCAGGCAGCTACGGCCACAACCAGAGTAATCCAACCCCCAACCAGGACGGTAGGTAGTAGACCACTATAACTGTTTCTCACTTATGTAACATCAGGCGCATGTCCTGGAGTGCAACATAACACGGTAGAGTCGTGTGTGCATCTGTTGGCATCATTTTGTTAGGGACCATCACCATGGAGCAGATATTTTTCACCATAGCTGATTTTAATAATCATAATTGTATTCATTTTCAAACAATGCACAAAAATGTCAGTCAAAGAAAGAAAGTACAGAGAATACCTTGGTGTCCTAATTGGTAGTTATGCGCACGCAAGCCGCAGATGTTGTAATAATGACCTTGCAAGTGTTACTATAGAATCCCAAATTGAAACAATATGTAAATTCAATGAGACGATAAGACTGAGGACATTTGCCTTTGAAGTTGGATGATGTCATTATTGTCCAAGTTATACGTGGTGGCACACATCCTTGGTTGGTGGCAGAAGCCAAATGTGAAACGTGAAACATTTGGTAATGCTTTATTTTAAGCCTTCATAAGCATCTAATAAGAAAGACTGAACAGCTACATACAGCTTTCATTGTGGCTTGTTATAGAGTGCCATCAACTGCTACATAACCCCTTCACAAGACAATTACAATTTATTTCATTCAGGTATGTTCTAGCATACATAACTGTCTACAGTAGGTGCATTACAAGACATTCCTAATTGTTATATATACCCCTGTTCTGACCACAGGCAAGAAGTTATTTTCCTGTTTTCCCATCTGAGAACCCAGTTTTTATGGGTTAGTGATTTATAAATTTTTTGCCTGGAATATGCAGGTTTCCCCACCTCATAATAATGTTTGCACAATGTTTGTATATGCGGGTATAATCTGTGCGTGTGAGCACACACATTTGTACACTGCGTTCACTGTAAATACTGCTCGTTGTCTTCTGCCTTATGCCGTAGGACTACAGTGTACCTTATGAATTAACATGAATTTTATTGCAAAAAACAATCAACACATTTGTGAATAACCAGTGGCCAATACCAGCACTATTAACTGTAGTGTAGAACATAGTAATGTTTGATTTACAGAGCTCGTTTTGGAGTCAGCAAAACACAGACCTGGAATTGTATGAACAGATTTCCACCATTCTCCTAGGGCTAAAAACCCATTTATAATAATTCACCCCTTTAATGAATATTGTAGAAGCCCCCTACTCTCCCAGTAGCTATACTGACATGTACTCATAAGCCCTCTGTCTCTCTCTACCCTTCCTATGAAAGCTATAGGGGTTGGCTGTGTTTGTGACAGCCCTTTTTGAATCCCTGCACCACATGCGTCCACCTTTTGTACGTGCATTGTGGGAGATGTATTTCCAAGGTTAAACCTAAGGCTTTGTACCATGTGTACTAGCCCCAGATGATAACCAGAAGTAGGTAATGACGGCAATAAAATGTTTGCATATAGTCTTCATCGCTGTGAGCTCATATGGTTTGTTTGGTTGTAGTCTTTTGTTGTATTTGATAGCTAGCTAGTTTACCATCGTAGTGAATAATAACAATAATAAAACCTGAAGTAAACCAAAAGAGAGAGAAAGGCACACCTAAAGAATGCACCATTCATGTGCGATACAACATTTGCTACTTTTCTAAGGATTCATTTTGCTCCCTGAAAAACTTCAGTCAGTTACTGACTTAGTTTGCTCACAACATACCCAGGCTAACGTTGCTGGTTCCCTGCTTACACACACTGCAACGTCACAACATTTTTATGTTGTTGTAGCCTTGCAGAGTAGAGTCTACCGTCGAATAGTGTTCTATTGCCCCCACCCAACACTGAAATTACTGTTCATGGAAAATTAAAAGCAACATTTCATAATCCATTCCAAAGAAAAGAAGAATAATTTATATATAATTATGGAATGTGTGGATGTGAGGAGTTGTAGAAATACATGTTTTGATGTTTCTATTTCATTACCTAGGAGAGGTAAGCTTCTGTTTCAATTGTAGTAACATTTATTTTAAAAAGTAGTTGTATGTGTTCTTTCCCTCATAAAAATAGAAGCTTGCTGTTAGGGACCCTGTCATAATGGTGGTGAAATTGATGTCATTTTCCATGCAGTCATACACATGATCATTTACATAAGGCGGCTTATTTTCCATAAGTATTCCAATGTACTAATAAAAACTAAATGACAAAAAAAGGCAAATATATTTTACTTATCGGACTTGTAAAGTAATTAACATGATCTTAATTACCATGTTTAATAAATCTAAAATGCATTGCTCTAAGTTAGCTGATATGAAGTGGTTATTAATACATATGTGTGCTAGACCACGTTAAATATGAGTCTCTTCGCAATATGGGACTTAAGTCATGATGTCATATGTATGCACAGTGCATGCTTAAATGTGCTTTCTGAGGCTATTAAACCAATGGCCTTTGACATGACGGAGTTAAATAACTTTTTCACCTGTTACAGAGCATTATGAATGCTTTGTATGGCTGTTTTGCCATTCTTATGAAGGCATTATTTCAGCTTTATGAAGGGTCTTCTGAATGTAAAGCGTTACCAAACTATTTGCAGCGGAATTGGTTCCTCTGAAATATTTTATTTGGCACTGGTATTTGAGCCATAGCATACAGTATAATATTTAGATTTTATTTCACTGGGTTTTCTCTTCTAGTCTTGCATCTCCCTCAGTTAGTTTTTTTGTATAGACATTTAAATCCTGTCCTACACTGTTGTCTTTTGGTCATTGATAAGCAATTTGCAATATGTGTAACTATTTGGAGTAATAAATTGTAGTTGGATGTTTATTTGTGTTGAGAATGTGGACTTATTTTCATTTGTTTGAAGATTATTGATTATTTTCTTAGTTTTATGGAAGTCAAAAAAAGTTTCATACTTCTGCGAATGACAGCTGGGGAACATTTTTCAATATAAAAATAAATAAATATAATGCCCATATGCTGTCCCCTGTGTCTTAATTCTAGACAGTGTGCCTTTTCTGACTGCATACACAATTTATATATATATATTATTTAATAAAATTGCTAAAATCTGATATTCCATTGATCTCCTGCAGTAAGTGTGTTGATCTGATTTTGTATTTGTAAGATGTCAAAAACATTTATGTCATCACATCACATTAAGTTATTACAGATGTCACATGTACTCATTTATGTTTTATATTTTCAGGTTTTTTGTTCTAGCCCAGTACTAAAACGCATGAGTCAACTAATCAACCAATCAAGGTCTTTAACCATTAACGGTCATGTCTAACAAGCTAGCTAGCCTCCATAATGGATAATAATTTACATTATAATATTTACAATATAATACATTATAATAATAATACATTTCCGTTACCATAATGTTACTGTTACTTCACCGTATTGCAATGGCACAGTATAAAGTTGTGCTTGCAAACAAGCCAAATCTGCATTGTGTTAAAATATGATTAAGTACAAAAATGATTGTAGAGTCTGAACACATGTTGTCGACAACCTTATTTGATTAAGAGATTGGCTGTAACAAAAGCCAACATACACAGTGGGTTCCCAGGACCGAGTTTGAGAACCCCTACTGTAAAACACCAGTCTGCAGAGTTCATTCAACATTCCAAAAAAGACAGAATTCTTTATTTACAATGGCATTGAACATGAAGTAGCATACACAAAGAGATATAAGTGGAAAAACTTGCATAAATGCGTTCAGGTTTCTTTTACGAAATACCTACCTTTGCATAAAGTACCCACACTAAGACATTCATTACAACAATGCGGTGACATTTGGTGTGAACGGGATGGAAAAAAATAAAAATACCATCTACGTATGTGAAACACATTCCTCCCCAAAATCCACAAATAATAATAATTTTTTTCTTACATATTTCTCAAACTTACCAACGCATCATCCTTTTCATACACAATTCTCAGACAGTCAATGAAAAAACAATTTGCGCAAATAATTGAGTATCTTACATGGATCACAAATAAAACCTGGGTAACTAGTAGAGGTAAGGAAGTGAGCCTGCTGACGATGATCCTGTTTCCACAGCAACAAAGACTGTCGAGTGGGGACACCCTCATCCCTCATTCAATACTGTACATCATTCACTGTACAAATATGATACAACTGATAACTTCATAGCAATATACAAGACAAAAAACAAAGACCTAAACAATTTGATGCTATATTTTAAGCCTTTTGAGGTTCACAAATGTATATATTTTTTCCCACAACTCTAAAAAATGGCAAACTATACAAAATAACAAAATTAGAAAATTTATAAACTAAATCAAAGATAGAGAATTTGAAAAAAGAATTAAATGGCTGTATATCATTTTGATTTCTAAATGCAATACCTTCTTTGCACCTCCACACAAACTTCTATATAGAAATACAATGTTTCTGTTTCTGTTTCTGTTTCTGTGTGTGTGTGTGTAGGTGTGTGTGTGTGCACGTGTGTGTGTGTGTGTTTAAATATACATTTGGTTGTCAAATCACAACAGCACTTCATGGCTTTATATTTCAAACACATAGTGACACAAATCTTTGGATTTTGCAACAAAAAACAAAAAACAAAAAAAGAGCATAATGCCTCTTGCTACAACTGGTTAGTCTCAAAAGGGAACACCCTTTCAGAATAACTTAAATGTGAATTACAAAAATTTAACAATTCTACCCCGATAAAACATTTTGTCAGAATGTTAATTATACAGACAGTTTCGGTAAATGCCAATGAATTGTAAATTCTCTGTGATAAAATAGGCTGTAGTTGTGAAAGTACATTTTGGTCAATAGATGCCAGTGTTTGTTAGGGGAAAGCAGCTAAAAGGGTTTACGATATGCAGGTAGTGAACAGTATATGAGGTAAAGTATGAGGTCTGGGCCGTACACCTAAATGACATCTGCAAATCCATTAAAAAAAGCCATTTACAGCTTTAGTGTGGAGTTAGTGATGCTAGGCCCACAGAATGGGGAGTAAGACATCACCATAACATATTGCAAACACGGTAACAGCAGAATGAGTCTGAGGGAGAGTCTGTGACCTCTCTTTCTTTCAGTAGTTCCTGTCTTTAAAGACAAACCTGCAATGAAGCGAATGAATAAACGAGCTATGCCAAAATGATTTCTTATCAGTAGAAATAGACTTTTATTTATAGTTTAGGGAAGGCTCTTAACTACAAATATGATGAATACAATGGCGGGTGGGTGGTTCATGTGATCGCTCGACGTAGCTGCTGAATCACGAAAAAGATGCAACCGCTGTGCATCTACTATCTGCTCCAATGTGCTGATCCAAAATCTTACTACCCAGCTCCAATCCTTATCCCCACCATGCATGATTGGTGGATTCAGGATCAGTTCTCATGGATAAAACCCTCGCACAGAGGGCCTGGGGAGCAAAACATGCCTTCTGAAAAGCTGTTATAAAACATCTCAAACAGAAGGGCCCCCAGGGCATTAGTGAAGTCGTCTTTGAGGAGTCGTTATGGTTAATTATCTCTATCCAGTGGAATGTTCTGTGATCCTGTACCTAGCATATTGTGTCGGACAGCTCGCACCTGACAGCAGTGAAAGCCCACTTCAGTTCAGAGTTATGGCTCTGGTGGGTTTTTCACTTTTTCATGGTATCTAAGCTGGGAGGCATGGGAAAATTGACACACTTTTGTGCCTTCGCCCCTGTAAAATGGTGTTCTGTGAATCAACCTTCACCTCCCTGTACCATCAGGAAATGAGGTAATCATGTGGGCACTGTGTCTTAACTTATTTCAGAAGCAGAAATTAAAATCAGACTGGAAAGAGACGTCCATTGAAATGGTATATACCAGGGCTTAGAAACGTTTTTATAAACGTTAAATTTAAATAGCCTAAATTGTAAATAAACACTCTGAAAAAAGAAGAAAGTGCCTTACAGATTTTCTTTTTGGGCTTGTTTAAAGGTTTCATTACAATGTACGGATCTAAACTGTTTAAAAGGTACAGTGGTGTCTGAGTCCACTACCAAGATCTGTTTGTTTTCCTCTAAAACTAACACAAATGTTTTACTCAGGAGAACAATTTGACCTCTAACTAAGCTCTGCTGACATAATTACAAACAGCTGCAAAAACCTTTGCAAAGGAAATGTCCTTTTTCAAGATTAAAGCACCTGCAGTAGCAACGAGAACACATAGAGGACCATATTAATTACGTCAATATCCCGTATTAATTGTTACAAGACCAAAACAACTCACACTGTGTATTAGGAGTGTCCATGTATTAAAATTTAAATGAAAAATAAGGTGTCAGAACATTTTGAGGAAATGAAAAGCAATGGTGTGGAAACAAAACATATATATTTTCAATTTCATACTATCCTTTCTGTTCCATTTGTATCAGTGTTTTATGACATTCTTGAATAACAAATAGCACATGAGTAAAAAAGTTATGTTAGTTTTCGATGAACGATGAAAACAAACAGATCTTAGTAGTGGATTCAGATTTTTGGACCCCACTGTAGATATATATATATAAGAATAAAACTTGAAAACTTTAATTTAATTCATTATCAACCTCTATGTAGACTATATTGGACTGGTTTGAAAATAACCATTTAATAAAATTGTACACACTCTTCAAACCATTCGTTTGGTTATTTTGTTATCCTCATGATTCATTGACTCATTCATTGACTCATTCAACCCATATGTTACCCTTCACAAATAAAGTCAATTATGGTCAAGATTTATGTGCGAATGAGGTCATGTCCACAAACCCTGTCCTGAACAGAGAGAGAAAAAGAGAGGAGACTACGCCATCAAACACAAACGAGTGTTTCGCTTTAAGGAGGTATCTGATCTGGATCCCAGAGAGTCATACACCCGTCTGATGAGAGTCCTGGTGCCACTGTGAGATCATCATCCAGCGCAGACTGACGGGAGGTTACATGATGATCACATGACCTGACGATCAATATAAACGAGTGACAGAGCAGGAATGAGATGGTTAAACGAGCGGCCATCGTGGAGGGAAAGCACACCTTTCTCAGCGGTTGCTGGGGAGGCACGCCGGGCAGCAACTGGCTGCTCTATGACCTGCAGCTGGGATTGGCTGGGATTGGCTGTCAGTGTGTCAGTGTCTGTGTCGACTGTCGACTGTCAATGTTTTCATTGGATGCAGACTGACTTGTAGTGATCTGCGCCATTTTCATTGGTGGCTGGCTGCTTCCTTTGCGTTTCTGCATCGTGGTTTCCACTAGAGGTGAGGTTCAACAATACTTCTGGAAATGGACAGGAAGCAATGCCTTAAGTGAACGCAAAATCTACTTAAAAACAAAAATCGCTCAGAGGTGTTGCGAAAACACCTTGAAAGAATCTTGAAAATGTACCTTAATTTGTTTAATATTACAAAAGTACATAAGTGCATTTAATGTTTATAAGAGCAGCACAGTAACTATAGAAAAAAAGATAATTATCACTTTTCGAGCCAATAACGGTACAACAAGAAGTTCTACAATCAGTCATACTGTTAGCATAATGAACGACCCTGACAAACAAAACCACGTTACAAAGCAGTACCAGATGCAGGGGGTAATGTAGATGACTACAGGGAACTAAAAACATTAAATGTTTAGAAACATTCAGTATTTCCTGTGACAGGCAATATACACTTTCAATTTTGTGAGAAATATGTGACAAATGCTAGGTCACGCAGGCAAACTATGACTAGTTCAGGTACAAATACAACAACTTCTGTATCATTTTAACTGAATAATTTTTACATATTAACTGAAGCCTCACGTTTGCATTGTTGAAAGTGACAACCCGCATACTTTGACCTCAAAATGCATAGATATTGGCCGGTCTGCATCACACCAGTCTTAATCACAGATCTGGGTTCTCATCGGCTGGCGTGTGTGATGTCATTTTTCCCCCCTGTGGGTGGAGTTTCTCACCTGTTCTTTTTCCATTGGGGGTAGCCCTGTCGTAGGCACGGAGGTCACAGGAGGTTGCCCTGGGCGCTGGTTGAGATTGTTCATGCTGGTAGGGGGGGCGATGGTGGACATGTTCATGTTTGTGTTGCCGTTCCTGTTGTGATTGTGGTTGTACATCCCGCCGCTGGGCTGCTGCACGTATTGAGTCGTCGGCTGTTGCGTGAGCATGCTGTCCCGGGACACACAGAAAAAAAAGGCATAGGGCAGTTGGCACATTTGAGGCGGTGGAGTATTTTTACCCCGGCTCTTCAAAAGGTTCATCTGTGAGAAAAGCATGCAATGTGATATTCACGACTCTGACAAGCCTGTCTCAATTCCTTAGGGAGGATTAGAACATTCTGGAAGGGTTTGCACTTTATACAAATTCTGCTAGTAGCAGTGTCTGTCTGTCAGTGTCAGATTATGGTAAAAGTCATACTTGTCAAAGGGCAAGTATCTTAGAAAAGATACTTGTCCTTCCTAAAAGTTACTTGTCCTACTTATTTCTTTTCTACACGGATATTTATGTTTGACTTGTCCAGCGTGTGCTCATGGGACTGTGTAGCAGTGAAGCTCTGACCGGTGCCCGCAGGTGGCGTTAGCGACTAGTGTTCTGACTGTACAGTATATCATAACGTACACTGTAATCGGGACTTGAACAAGAGAGATTTTTGGTATGGCAGCTAACGTAATAGCTAGCTAATAATTCCTAGATTTAACCAAGCAGGGATGTGGGAATGATTTGTGCTTGGACTGTAGGATGGAGATGAGAAATCACTGCAGGAAAATCACAGCAATTCTTCAGCCTGGCGGGAGGGCTAACTGCACTGAATATAGAGAGGAAGTAGCTAGCTAGTGTTCACGGATATTGCTTGCTAATTCAATGCTTGGTAAGTGATAAATGCATGATCACTTACTAAGCCTTGTGTTAGCAAGCAACTAGCAACAACAGATATCGATACCCAATGTCTGTGAATGCTAACGTTAGCTAGCTAACTAACTAGCTGGTTCTCGCTGTTGTGTCTATGTGCCGTGATCCACAAACTTGCTTAACTGCTCCAACTACTTGCAGAGTCTGGCATAGCAACACCAACAAATGCGGTGAGCACAGACTGCGTAAGACTGCTAATCTGGGCCCCTGAGGTGTGCTCCTAACAGTAGCATAGCCAGGAATTCATTTTGTTTTGAGAAAATACAACCAATAATAGCCCTTTAATGCAGGCTACAGTTCATACCTGCCAACATTCATACTTGGAAATATGGGTGTAGCGGATTGTTCAGCAGTAGATGACATCGTTTGATGTAACACCTCTAAACTGTACTCACACTAAACTTCTAAACTCATGTCCGTGAATAAACAGTTTGGAACTGTCATAAAACATTTAGGGGGTGTTTAAACCCCAAATCTCCCTCTCTGGCTGCGGCTCACACTATAGGTCACATGGCTACAGCATTAGGCCTGAAGCCTGGGCCTCGCCTGCTCACCTGCTTCCGCCCATGTGGCCCTGCATCCAGCCGTTCCTCTCAGACGAGGGCTGAAAGGCGGGACCGGCCTGAGGCTTCTGTATCATGGGACTTTGGGAGTGGCTCAGCCTGGGGGACATCAGGGGGCTCTGAGGAGTGGCAGCTCCTGTAAAGGCCACGTCGGACTGTGGGGTCATACCTGTGGGTCGGGAGACACAGGTGAGACACAGGTGAGAGACAGGTGAGACGCAGGTCAGAAACAGGTGAGATGCTGGTGAGACCCAGGTCAGAGACAGGTGCATGCATATGTACATATTTATAAATGTGTGTATATGCTATGTATGTGTATATATATATGCAAGTACACTTTTAATATTTGGGAACACATGTTTAAAGATATTATGTATACATTGATGTATCATGTGTAAATATTGTTGTTGGTTGAGAATGATGAGGCTCACTATGAAGCTTTTGAGTGTGATTCACAGACCTGACAAAGATCCTAGTGGGATCGAAACGTTGTCATTACATTTGTTCGGGAGCATTTTTAAAAATTATAATATACAATAACATGCAGGAGACCTTCGCTATGTGCTGACTGGTGGTTTTGACTACTCAGATCAGAGAACATGCCAAATTCCCAAGCCATTATTCTATAAATATTCACATTACATTACGTTGCACAATTACATGCATTGCTGCTTCTCGAGCCATATTGCAGCGGTCACTCGGACCTGCTGTTTCTCCCTCCACAACATCCGGAGGATCCGACCGTTCCTCACCCAAGAGGCCACTCAACTCCTGGTCCAGGCCCTGGTGATCTCACGTCTGGACTACTGCAATTCCTTGCTGGCAGGCCTTCCGGCCTGTGCCATCAAGCCACTGCAACTAGTCCAGAACGCTGCCGCTCACCTGGTGTTCAACCAGCCAAAGTTCACCCACGTCACCCCTCTACTCTCCTCTCTGCACTGGCTCCCCATCGCAGCACGCATCAGATTCAAATCACTGGTGCTTGCTTTTCAAGCGGCCAGAGGTACTGCTCCCCCATACCTCCAGTCACTCATCACTCCCTACACCCCCGCCAGGCCCCGCCACTCCGCCTCCTCTGGCAAACTGACTGCCCCATCCCTCCGGGTGCCTGGCAGCCGCTCCTCGCGGTCTCGCCTCTTCTCTGTCCTGGTCCCTCGCTGGTGGAACGACCTCCCGCAATCGGTCAGGACTGCGGAATCACTTCCAATCTTCCGCAAGAGACTCAAAACCCACCTCTTCAGACTCCACTACCACTGAACACTGTCCATCTAGTCAATCTGTTGTCACCACTGTTTACTTGTTCTACACTATATACAATAAATTTGCTTCGGATCCTGTTTTCCTCCCCAATTTTACCCTCTATTGATATAACTATCCCCCTTCAATAAGCCCGTCGCCTGCAGCTATGGGCCCAGCCACTACTCTGGGACCAGTGGTAGCAGGGTTTTCTCCCCAATTTTACCCTCTATTGATATAACTATCCCCCTCAATAAGCCCGCGCCTGTACGGGCCCAGCCACTACTCTGGGACCAGTGGTGAGCCTGCCACCGTGTTTACATTAACACTGAGTGTCTCCACAAAATGCACCGGCAGAAAAATACAGACCAATAATCAAACACACCATGACACTAAAAATTACACCAAGCCTCCGTGTCAGCTTTTTCTGTTTCTGCAAAGAAAATACTGCCAATTCTGCATCTGCGACTACAGCTAGCAAAAGCGGGAGCACCCAACACACAAATCTGCTGCCACCTGGTGGTCATTTCCTCTCCCTGCAGAGTGCCCAATGATACCACTTTGTAAAAATATTGGCCCTCAAACTTGGGATGGGAACGAACCAAGTGCAAGAGTATTTTCATCCATTTCTGTAAATCCTTACAGACACGTGGACATGTATTACAGCCTGGCTTCGGTCGTGTTTCACGCCATTTCCTTTTAGTGCTCAAATCTGTGAGGCTGTGACAAGCCCAACCCTGTTCTACTGTCATTCCATTAGGTATTACAACAATAAAAAACAAAGCATTCTGGCAAAAAGGCAGTACCTGAGCTGGGAAACTGGAAGGCACTGTGCTGCATCTGGGCCCCAAACTGCCCACCGCCTACATTTCCCATCATCCCTTGGGGTGCCTGGCCCATGTGGGCGGAGCTGTGGGAGAGGAGCTGTGGGGCTGGGAGGCCGGGGGAGGCGGGGGAGAAGGGGTTGGTTGAGGGCTGGGGGGAGGCCAGGCCGGTACCATAGCTGGGCGTGTATGGGACCTGCTGGGGGCTGGGTGGGGTCACCCGGGAGCTTGTGGCCACACCTGGCGCTGTGCCCGAGTCTCCACCCACGGCGGGCAGGAGGCCCTGTGCCCGCATCATCAGGGACCTCTGCTGCTGTGCCTGACGCAGGTGGGTGTTGAGCAGCTCCCTCTGCCTCTGAGCCAACATCTGAGCATTCATGCCTCCCTGGCAACACAGACACAGTCATTAACAGACACACAGGGAGTAATTAACAGACATGCAGACAGGCAGAAAGACATAGACAGACGTGAGTCATTAACAGACACACAAGCACATTCATTAACAGACACACACACACAGGCATTAACAGACAGACCGACAGACAGACAGAAAAACATAGAGACATGAAGAGTCATTAACACACAGACAGACAGGCAGATATATCAGAGCAGACAGACAGACAAAGCCCATAAACACAGAAGAGGTCAGATAGACAGACACACACACAGTCAGACAGACACACACAGTGAGACAGAGTTTGTGTTTTAGGGTGTCAGGCCTTGATTCTTTTATTCTGTATTTAAAAAGTTGAACTCATAATGTGAAGCATTTTGCGCTGCAACCACTTTGTACTTGCTATGGAAATGCCATGGAAGTTATTATTATTGTTATGCAAATGTTGCACAGTGTCACAGGGTTTGAGCCTATCAGTGGACTCACCTGGTTTGGTACGTTGGGTCTGAGAGGTAGGGTCAAATTGGACACACCCCCCATCTGATTCATGATTGGCTGTCGGTTCTGAGGAGAGTTTTGAACCTCACATTAGACTGAACAGGTACAGAGAGAGGGAGACAGGAAGGGGGGTAGGGGCAGAGGGAGGGAGAGAGGGACAGAGGGAGAGGGAGAGGGACAGAGGGAGGGGGAGAGGGCAAGGGGGACAAGGTAGGGAGAGAGGGGGGAGGGGGAGAAAGGGAGGGGGGCAGTGAGACAGGGAAGGAAGAGAGAGGGAGAGAGAGGCAGAGAGAAAGAGAGAGAGAGGCAGCGAGAAGGAAAGAGAGGAGAGAGAGAGAGGCAGAGAGAGGGAGAGAAAGAGTTGTGTACCTGCTGAGTCTGCAGGCGGTGCTGTAGCTGCAGCCGCAGGGCGTTGGGTTGACTGGGCGTTGGGCCAGGGGGCGTACTACGGGGCGGGGCTGGGTATGGGGGTGTAGCAGGGGGTAGGCCGGCCGGGGGCCCGCTGGGCCAGGCATGGCATGGAAGCTGGGGTCCTGCACAGGGTCGTGACTCCCTGGGGCCATGGGGGCGGCCGTGGCATACTGCTGACCATACACAGGGGGCGTAGCGCTGGGGCTCCGGGAGGCAAACTGCTCCTGTCCCACCGGCCGGGCCTGAGATCGAGAGAAACACTGGATCAAATGCACCAGACAAATACATACACACGCTGATATAACATGCACCAGACAAATATATGTATCTCACACACACACACACACACACTTTAACAATTTATTTATGTCAACATAAAGAAAAGCATACAAGGACACAAATACTGAAGGTGCAGTAAAGTTGCATTCACAGAATCATGGCACAGATCTTCAAGATACAAAACAAAACACATCACTTATGGGTATAAGTAGCACACAGACAATGATAGCAGACAGCACAATATTTAGCAGCCTCACACACACACACACACACACACACACACACACACACACACACACACACACACACACACACACACACACACACACACACACACACACACACACACACACACACACACACACACACACACACACACACACACACACACACACACACACACACAGCTGGGGGCAGGTATGAAGGTACCTGGCCTACCAGCGTGGGGATGCCCAGGGCGCGGTCAAGCTCCTCCAAGCCATCAAAATCCTTCAGCGCTGTGTAGAGCTGGCTCAGCAGGGCCCCCTCGTCTGGAGTTTCTGAGGGGCTTGGAGCATTCTCCAGGGGGCACTGAACTGCCTGCAGGAACACACAGGGCCTCAGCAACACACAGGAACACACTCAATCTTCAGCTCAATGTCCACATCGGGAGATGAATCTAAGGCAAAGCAGTGATTTTCCCTCTCTCTCCACCTCAGCTGAGGTGTGGTGAGCGTTCGGGAACACGATGGCTGCCGTGTATCACCCAGGTGGGCTCTACTGATTGGTGGTGATTGAGGTGAGGACAGGTTACTCCTCCTACGCAATACATTATCATCATTCTAACAATAATTATTATGAGAATAACCATCGGTTCCTTTAAAGAGTTGGCGTGTAAGGGGGGGGAATGGGCAGTGCAACCTGCTCATTGGTCACGGTTGCTGCGGGTGGGGCTCGAGTCTGGTGTCTTACCTTCCCTGGACCACAAAGGCTCCCTGGTCCATGAGCAACATATGGTCGGGCCACGGAGCCCTCTGATTGGGCAGCGCTCCCTGCTGGCTGAACGGAGGCCTGCCCACTCCCATGTGTGGTGGAGCTGGTTTTGAAAGAGGACAAGTCACATGGTCACACTCGGGTATTGGCGTGCAGCTGAACTAAGGTCGATGGGGTCAAATTGCAGTTCCGATCATTGTTTAATACCATGCATCAATGCAGGAGCTGGGAATATAAATTATTGTGAGAACTGAGTTTACATACAAAGTAGGGATGGGTACAAGGACTGGAGTACTCCATAACGACCTTAAGGGCTAAAGGGTCATTAAGGTTTTTTAAAAGAAAATAATAATAATACATTGCTATACATGTTGCCACAATAGTTGTGGCTACAGAGTTTGCTGTTAGAATTCAGTTAACATTCTTGAAATAACAGTGCTATTTATGTTAACTTTTTAATGTTTTTTTCATATTTATGTTCACTTTTGAATTTATTGTGTAACAGGGTGAACGTAGCCTGGTTATGAGAAATGGGCCCCTTCTCATGTTCAATAACTGAATTTTAAATTGTATTTGCTTTCTTCGTCTGCTCATTTGCATCTGCTAATTTGCATGTGCATGCATTCAATATTCTCACGTACATTTTTGTGAGTTCTAATTTTTGAGAAAAATGTTTATTTTTTGATAAGGATTTTATTAAAGGTGAGATTTCTCTCATATTTTGAGGGTAAGATCAAGCTCATAAACAACACTTTCTCATAGCCTTTTATGCTCATCTTTACCAAGGGTGCCAATAATTCTGTTGCTACCTATTATAATACATTTTGAAGATATATTATTATTATTATTAATAAGATATAAATTATTATAGCTCAAAATAACAATAAAATAAACACATTTATGTTAAAGGAATATTCCATAAAAAAATCTAAATTTCACAATTTACTGCGTAGTTTGGCTGTTTTTAATCCATCCAGAAAGCTTTGCTGTTAGTATTCCACTTCTTTACCTTTCAATGTGAGCCGGAGGCTACCGAAAACAGAAATAGACTACTTTTGACCTCATATAGTCTCATAATACTTTTAAAAGTAAACAACACCCAATGTAAGTAGTAAATCAAGACATTTGGATTTTTGGCTGTTATATCCCTTTAAGCATTTGAGTTTAACTCTCAATTTTATGAAAAAGATCAAGCCCAAATCAGGAGGCACTCTTCAAACCCCGTCTACACAGCCACATGGAAGCTTCCACTCCATCTCCATGGCAACACTGTGAGTGAGGAGGCGGGTCACTGTTGTCGTGGCTCCGCCCACACATGGGGTCACCTGGTGTGGGCGGGGGCTCACCGTTCTGCATCATCTGCGGCGGTACCATCTGCCTGTGTCCCGGCTGGCCGCTCGGCCTCATGGGAACCGGGCCGGCCTGTACAGGCGCTGCCCCCTGTTGCTGCCGTGGCTGATTCGCTGAGCCAGCC